>JAZGLO010006571.1:867500-1555000 GCA_036873155.1 Biomphalaria sudanica | reverse complement strand
CCCAGGGTAGACAATCAACAGAGACATATAGCCTAGTCCCAACAATTCATTACACCGGTAGGGGATGGGGGAGTCTGCCTTTAGATTAGCCTTTCGTTGCAGCTGCAATCTTCTCACTAAACGAGACGGTCACAGAAAAGGAATATGATCAAATCCTCGCAGACTTCAACTAGGCATTTTTGCCTTGTGTCGCCCATTAAAGTGTCAACCAACCCTGTAGTGACACAATTTCGCGACTTCTCAGCCTCACATGCAAGTCAAAACTTAATGAATATAAAAAAAATAATTTTTCTCGTAACTGTTCCAGTTGGTATCTTAGTCTTATCGACTGGGGAATCTCTTAATCTTATCGACTGGGGAATCTCTTAGTCTTATCGACTGGGGAATCTCTTAATCTTATCGACTGGGGAATCTTAGTCTTATCGACTGGGGAATCTCTTAATCTTATCGACTGGGGAATCTCTTAGTCTTATCGACTGGGGAATCTCTTAATCTTATCGACTGGGGAATCTCTTAATCTTATCGACTGGGGAATCTCTTAATCTTATCGACCGGGGATCTCTCAGTCTCATCGCCTAGAAACCACATACACAAACATTTTCTCTTTATTTGTAGATGCCAAAAATTTCTCTCTCTCTCTTTTAGTTCGTCTCTCTCTCTCTCTCTCTCTCTCTCTCTCTCTATATATATATATATATATATATATATATATATATATAGATAGATATAGATATATATATATATAGTGTATAAAAAATTAATGTGGTCCTCCATATAAAATTTTGGCTCACCGATACTCGATAATATTTCAAGAGAGTGCCTTTCTCAAATTCAAGTCTGAATTGGTTCATTTTCATTAACTTAAAATAAACTATAATGACTGCCAACAGTGATATTATTTCATTTAAAAAGGGATATATAGACTAGTTCTGTATTGTTTCAGCGCCCAAAGCTGCAACGCAAACTGAATCTCCAAGAAAAGAAGACTCTTCCAACGGAAGTATGTTTGGTTGCACCTCTAGGGGCACATCATGCCGATGCTGTTGCAGCTTTATCGTTCCTTACTTCAACAAAATGTATCCAGGTAATAGAGCTTCATCGATAAGTCTAGACACATATATATATTAACTAATAATGATATTGTTAGTTGACCTACTTCAGTCGTATAGAATTATTTCATGTGAACACATATAACGCAGGTTAAGGTGGTTTTGGTGGTAAAGAAAACAAGCCATTTTTTTTTTTGCAAGCCTTTTTTTTGCTCTTCTAGGTACTATTGCCTATTGATGACGTTTCTTTGCCTATTGATGACGTTTCTTTGCCTATTGATGACGTTTCTTTGCCTATGTGCGTTAGGTCTCTTACTGTAAATGTGGTTTCAAAGATGGCTTTGCATTCAAACTATGATAAGATATTACAATCAAGGTCTTACGGCCTTTCGTGTTTCTTTTAAGTAATTAGCTAAACAAACGAAAATATGTTTGCTCATAGTTTTTCTTCTGCTAGCCTTTATTATCATCATTGGCCTCCTTCAGTCGTAGGACGACTATGGTTCATCTCAGAGCACACTTCCTCATGTGGCTGTGGAGCCCTATTTTGGAGAGACACTCCCGTCCACAGATAGTGCAAGTTAGGGTCACTTTGGTTTTTGCTTCGGTGGTAGAGGAGCTGGCCGTTTTTCGGTTTGTGCGTTTATCTTCCTGGGCTGAGACCCATGTACTTTCACTGTCCATAGCTTTCTTTGTCACTGTCTCTCTCCACCTGTTGCGGTCTAGAGCTATGTCTTCCCAGTTGTCAGTATTGATGTTCACTGATTTGAGGTCACGTTTTATTACATCTATGTAACGGAGGTGGGGGCGACCAGGTTTTCTTGTGCCAGTCGCGAGTTGACCATAGAGGATGACTTTCGGGATGCGCTTGTCCTCCATCCGGCGAACATGTCCAAGCCAGCGCAAACGGCGTTGTCTGAGGGCTGTAAAAATGCTGGAAATACCTGATCGCGCAAGGATCTCAGTATTGCACACTTTTTCTTTCCATGTGACATTCGAGATCCTACGGAGACATCTCAAATGGAATGAGTTTAGTTTTCTCTCTTGCTTTGCGTAGGTGGTCCATGATTCACTGCCATATAGCAGTGTACTCATAACGCATGCCTTGTAGACTTCCATTTTGGTCACCGTAGTTAGCTTATGGTTTTCCCAAACTCTTAGTCTGAGTCTAGTGAATGTCGAGGCAGCCTTCCCTATGCGTTTTTTCATCTCCTCTTCTAGGGACAGGTCATCTGTAATTGTGGATCCCAGATAGCAGAATTCGTTTACGGCGTCCAGCTTGTTACCGTCAATGAGGATGGAGGGTGGTGCTGTAGTAGGTGGTCCCATAACATTTGTTTTCTTCGTGCTAATAGTCAAGCCATATTCTTTACAGGCCTGAGAGAAGCGGGACATTAGTGACTGAAGTTCCTCTTGTGTGTGTGCCACTACCGCTGCGTCATCCGCGAATAGCATATCTCTTACGAGGGTGGCTCTGATTTTAGTTTTGGCCCTCAGTCTGGCAATATTTAGGAGTTTGCCATCAAATCTGGAATGGAGATAGATGCCTTCAGTGGATTTGTCAAACGCGTTGTGGATTAGCAGTGAAAATAGTATTCCAAAGAGGGTTGGGGCCAGGACACATCCTTGTTTAACTCCGCTGTTTATACTGAAACTTTCAGAGCTGGCACCGTTGAATTGCACTGTGCCCATCATATTTTGGTGGAAAGATATGATTACATTTAGTAGCTTAGGTGAGCAGCCTATTAACTGTAAAATTTTAAAGAGGCCATCTCTGCTAACTAGATCGAAGGCCTTTGTCAGGTCAATAAACGCAATGTATAAAGGCATCCTTTGTTCTCTGCACTTTTCCTGGAGTTGGCGGATGGAGAAAATCATGTCAATCGTGGATCTCCCTGAGCGGAAGCCGCATTGTGATTCTGGGTAGACCCGATCAGCGAGTTTTTGTATCCTGGGAAGTATCACTCGAGCAAAGACTTTGCCTACAATACTTAAGAGGGAGATTCCCCTGTAATTGTTGCAGTCGCTTCTGTCACCTTTGTTCTTATACAGTGTAATGATTTTAGCATCCCGCAGGTCTTGTGGCACAGCACCTTCTTGCCAACATTTACAAAGCAGTTCGTGTAGAGGTTGGATTAGAGTAGTTTTGCATTGTTTTAGAAGATCTGGGGGGGATACCATCGCATCCGGGTGCTTTGCGGGCAGCAATGTTGTCTATGGCTTTGTTGAGCTCTGAAAGGGTGGATGTTTCATCTAGCTCGTTCATTGTGGGTAGTTGTATGATGGCTTTAAGGGCTGAGTCAGAGACTGAGCTTGTTGTGGCGTAGAGCTCAGAGTAATGTTCCACCCATCTGTGCGTTTGTTGGCACTTGTCTGTGATAATTTCCCCAGTGGTTGATTTCAGAGGTGCTGTCTTGTTTTGGGAGGGCCCGAGAGCCTTGTTGATTCCTTCGTACATCCCTCTTATGTTGCCCACTTGGGCTGCGAGCTGGATACTCTCACTGAGCTTTACCCAGTATTCATTGGCACAGATCCTTGCTGTCCTCTGCCTGGGTTCCGCAAGGTTGTTAACGCCGGAAGTGGTAATGGTCTTAAGCCTTTATTATAACTACTATACAAGAAGTAAACATTTTATAGCTGCAGCTACTAATTGATTTTCATGAAAAGTAAACACTAAAAGGTAAAAAGTTGGAATCACAAAACTGTTGTTCACAAAATTGTTTTAGTTACTGGAGTTAGTCCCAATATATATATATATTTCCAATGAGCACATTTCTCATATCATATGGACTCGACGATGACTGTAAAGTTTCCCAATAGAATAGTGTTGTGTTGATAAGTCTTTTTTTTTTTAAACCAATTTATCATTTTTAGATTAAACTGACATAATTTTAATACCTTCCCACAGCATTAATACAAGTGAGGTAGATAATTCAAACGAGTGTGTGACAATACTTTACTTGTAAAAATGATTCTCCCTTATTTGGAATCAGTGCGCATGGAAAATGAGGTAGCATATGAATGGTACTCGACATTCTGCATTTTGGCAACAATCGTTTTGGTGTTAGGATTTCTGTCGATGTTTCATAAAACGGACACCACATTTTACACTATACATTTTTTCTATAAAGATTGCTTAAGAAAAGCTCATTGTGCATTTCAAGAAAGAAAATTATACATAAAAAAAACTTAAAAAAAAAACAACAAAACAAAGCTTATATTAAGCGTAACTGTAACCAATTCCTCTCTATCAGTCATGTCATTAAATGTACACTAAATCATAAGTTATCTTTTCAAGAGTTTTATTCCAGTTCTTGGATCGATAAACAGCAAAGAGAACGCGCTGAAACCGTTTGTTATTCCAGAAGATAACAACAGAGCTACACTCTTGCAGACCGGACGGAAATAAAGATCCCTATTACTATGACTTGCCACAACCTTCACCAGCTTCTCAAACCGCTAAAAAAGATACTATTACGATCTCTCCTAATCAGGCTTTCTGTAAACACTGCTAAACACACAACAACACATCAAGAACTTGACGACAAGAGCTCTAAATAATCTGGTACTTTAATAATGGTCAATTAAAACAGCCAATATGACACAATTGGCAACACAATAAACTACTACGACCTTACTGAACTCTACTGTCTCTATTTCTTCCTGGACTAGTACATAACACTTCAGGACTCGACCAGGACCGACTTCATGGCTTACTAACAGTCCCAGTCTCAACGCTCTCCGGTCTTGAATTGCCGCTTTCTTACACACTGCGTCTCTGGTCTGCGCAGGCCTATGATCAGATGACCATAACATTCGTCCTTTTTGCATGCAAAGTTCATAGCAGTACTGTCCTCTGTCTATCGACAGCCCATGACCTGTGTGAATGGCCTGAGTTGTGTGTGTCAGTAGGCCGCACACATATTAACCCTTTTGCGCCGCCAATATGAATAACAATACTATTCGTGAGATCAGTGTTTACTTTTGGAATATTTCAAGTTCCGTTGCTCCAATGTCGAACACAATGGTGGCATCAGCACAATGGCACAATAGTGTTACAAGCTCTAGACGTGACAGACAGGCAGATAGACCCAACACAAACATTGAAGTCTTTAGAAGTTGTTGAGAAGTATGTGCGAATTTAGCATTTTTAAGTTTGTTTCGACGTTATAATATTTTTTTTTTACAATATGGAATAGAAATATTGTCTGAAACTGTTATCAGTGTAATTTTTGTTTTTTTAGCTTGCATTGATATTAACTTTCTTTACAAAGAGCTTGCCTTGGAGATTACAATTAGTGTGAATGGTGAAAATCTGTACAATAAGAGATTTGATGGTATGTAATATTTTGAACAAATTAACAACCTGATTTAGGATTTTAGACATTACCTGCAATAAATGAACATATTTTATTAGATAATTACAAGAGTGACTGGAATGTCGACATAATCATTATGTGAAGTAGGTGCTTAGAAGATCGATTAGTTTGTAAGAAAATGGAACGAAAATTACTTCATTGAGTCCAGGAGATGAACAACAGCACTACTGTTGTCTGCCTAATGCTTGCTCTGACTCGAGTTCATAGTAACGCTATGTTGAAGGTTCTGAAGAGGTTTGTTGGTTTGTATTGTTGGCCTGAAAAATTTCTCCCCATTCTGGTATTCCAAACTCGGCAATTCCAGTACCACCTCATCGTGGTTGTCGGGTGAACATTCCGTTATAAGGAGTGGCTAAGAGTATTGGTTGCTTGCCGCTGATGGATGAGCAGCCGGCAAGTGTAAAAGGAAATCAAAGGGGTTATGTCCAGCCCCCCCCCTGTGGGGCCCCGGGGCAACGGTTAGTAAGAGACTCACGGGTTCTCCGAAAAGCGGATAGCGCTGGCCACCAACTCGAGGGTTGGTCGGGTTCTCCTGGGACTCGGCTGATTCGCGGGTCTCTCTTTGGGCAAAGACTGGACTGACTGGCGCGGCCTTAGCGGGCTGCGTCGGGCGGACTGGTCGGCGTCCACGAGCTAGGCTCTATCTAGCCCGTTCCCTGGCGCGCTAGTGGAGGAATACGCCGCAGCCAATGGTAACTCTGCCACTGGGAATATCGAGAAACGCGTGCCACCCCACTCCTGCCTTGCAGGAAACTTATATGCCAAACTGTGGTGGTGATTGCTTGGGCAGGTTCTTACCTTGTCCTTAGTGGCGACACAAGTATAGGCCATGCACGCTGCTGCATTAGAGCAGTAACTAAGGCCGCCAACGGCCTTAACCATACAATCATGATAGGCACAGACACGAAAAAAAGCGGGCACGAGCAGACCCGAACAGGCTCCGTGTGCTGGGTAGTGGGCGTCAGGCCTGGCCACGAAAAGTCCACTACTAGTCGCCCCGCGACCTCGATGAAGGGGAATTTGTCAGGTCGTGAAAAATTGGCTAAAATTCCTCCACCAAAGTCCTCTTCTCAACGAACACTGCATTCGTATCTCCTTCGGAGGTCCGATCCGAACAAGGTTGATGGTAGTCTGCCACAACCTCCTGCCGACTTAGATACACGGCAGGCAAATATGACTGGAAGCGAAAGAGTGACGGGAGCCTCCGGCCCCCAAACAACCCAAACTGACATTAGTGGGATCCAACCCACCACAGGGACTAGGCCCATAAACACTAGGTCCCTCCTGATCTTACAAATTAACATCTGTGGGGTAATACCCAAGGTGTTAGAGCTCTCAAAAGCTATAGATGTGGCTTTATTACAAGAGACTCTAACGGGCAAACGCAATGCCAGTATCACCGGTTATACAGCATTTAAGTGCAAATGCACAGACTGCCGGGGGATCATAACTTATGTACGCAACAACCTGATTGCTACACATGTCCCCGGTCCACGAGTGCACGGGCGTACCGACGCCATCACCCTCCAAGTACACAAACTCGGGCGTAAATTCACGGTAACTAATCTGTACAACCCTCCCAAGCACGAAATAAGTCTCGAATATGACTGTACCAATATCAACTCTCACAACGTCATCGCAAAGTCTCAACAGTGGGGCTATGACTCAACCGACTCGTCGGGACATAAAGTCCATGAACTCCTCAATAATTCTAATTTGTTCTGTCTGCAAAATAAACATACTCCTCCAACCTTATATCACACTGGAAATGGCAGCCAATCTAGACCTGACCTTACCTTAATTACAGCCAATTTAGAATCTCACACACAATTCCAAGTCCTGGACGACATTAGGAGCGACCGTAGACCCATATTGGTCACAATAGCCCTCTCAGAGGCCAGTGGTGTAACCCCAAAAATTCCGCGGAAGTGGAGTTACACCAAGGCGAACTGGCCAGCGTACGAGGCAGCAGTCGACACTGCCCTTATGAATTTAGCAGTGGAGGATAGTGACGTTGATACCATATACGGCGAATTAACAGCAGCTATGTTGGGTGCGGCCAAGAGGTTTGTCCCGGCGTAAGGCAGAAACGTGTGTGGTCTCAGGAATTGAATAAGCTGGTCCTGAGACGTAAGCGAGCCCGGAGACTTGCTGAACGGAAGGGTACCCCTGAAATCCGGCGGGAGTACAATCGGCTCTGTAGAGCCACGATTGAATTGGCCCGACGCGTCCGGTCGGACCATTGGAACACTGCCTGCGCCGGAATGGATCTTCGGGACTCCTCGAAAGCCTGGCGTCTTCTGCGAAACCTAGAGGCCAAAGACACAGCGCGGACGGCTGTCCCTCTATTGTCACCCAGAGGGCCCGTCTCTACGGTAACCAAAATGGCCGACTTGTTGAATCGATATTTTGCTAAAATCAGCAAGCCCGAAAAGAAGTCAGCCATGTCCAAAGCCATCAACAAAGAACGTAAAAGGCTCGAGAGGGAGCCAGATGAGCCTGAAAGCCAAGCAACGTGCAATGCGCCCTTCTGTCGTGCTGAGCTGGATAGAGCGATTGCAAAGTGTATAAAAAAGAAAAGCTCCGGGGCCAGATAAGGTTACCCCCGAGATGGTAAAACACCTTGGGGGCATTGCAAGAGGTAAACTCCTGGAGTTTATGAATCGAACCTGGGCAGAGTCCAGACTGCCCGGGGCCTGGAAGAGTGCTATCATTGTACCAGTCCTTAAGAAAGGAAAAGACGCGACTAACGTGGAGTCCTACAGACCCATTTCACTAAGCTCAACGCTTGGCAAAGTTGCTGAGCGAATGGTTAACGAGCGGCTAGTGTGGTCCTTTGAGAGTGCCGGTATCCTGGCGCCAGAGCAGGCCGGCTTTAGGGCAGGCTTGAGCCCGATCGACCAGGTCACAACATTCGCACAGGAAGTGGCCGACGGATTCCAGAGGTCCGAGAGCACATACGCAGTATTCATAGACCTAAAACAGGCTTACGACCGTGTGTGGAAGCAAGGCCTCTATTTAAAGTTAAGAGCCATGGGTGTGCGGGGCAAGATATACAATTGGATACAATCCTTTCTGTCAGGGAGGAGCACACGTACAAAATACCAGCACTCCCTTAGCAAGCCAAAACAACAACTTAATGGCGACGATCCATGGTGGCGACTGAAGAGGTCAGAGCAATCGATTATAGCACAATGCAGAACGGAACACTGTTCTATAGGGGCATACTTTGCCCGGTTCCGCACGAACTTTGACTTCCGATGCCGCCACTGTGGAGATAGCGCTGAAACAGTGGCGCATGTCTTGTACGAGTGTCCCAAGCTCCGCGAGCTAAGGGGGGACCTGTCTGTGCAGTCACTAGACCTGTATGGTAGCTATGAGG
Source organism: Biomphalaria sudanica (assembly GCA_036873155.1). Lineage (NCBI taxonomy): Eukaryota > Metazoa > Mollusca > Gastropoda > Planorbidae > Biomphalaria > Biomphalaria sudanica. The sequence goes on along the minus strand of JAZGLO010006571.1, from coordinate 1,546,190 downwards.
CACTACGCCGGACGGCTAAGTTTCTTGCCAGAGCACTACTGGAGGACTAGTCCTTCCTGCTCTGATTTTTCAATAGGAGTTCATCTCAGGTATTCCAAACATCCTCCTGATTCAGTTTTATTGCTGTAAAACTAAAGTGTTGACTTTAAAGACATGTTCCCCCGGCTTGGTAATAAAGTGTTGACTTTAAAGACATGTTCCCCCGGCTTGGTAATAAAGTGTTGACTTTAAAGACATGTTCCCCCGGCTTGGTAATAAAGTGTTGACTTTAAAGACATGTTCACCCGGCTTGGTAATAAAGTGTTGACTTTAAAGACATGTTCACCCGGCTTGGTAATAAAGTGTTGACTTTAAAGACATGTTCACCCGGCTTGGTAATAAAGTGTTGACTTTAAAGACATGTTCCCCCGGCTTGGTAATAAAGTGTTGACTTTAAAGACATGTTCCCCCGGCTTGGTAATAAAGTGTTGACTTTAAAGACATGTTCCCCCGGCTTGGTAATAAAGTGTTGACTTTAAAGACATGTTCACCCGGCTTGGTAATAAAGTGTTGACTTTAAAGACATGTTCACCCGGCTTGGTAATAAAGTGCTGACTTTAAAGACATGTTCCCCCGGCTTGGTAATAAAGTGTTGACTTTAAAGACATGTTCACTCGGCTTAATAATAATGTGTTGACTTTAAAGACATGTTCCCCCGGCTTAGTAATAAAGTGTTGATTTTAAAGACATGTTCACCCGGCTTGATAATAAAGTGTTGACTTTAAAGACATGTTCCCCCGGCTTGGTAATAAAGTGTTGACTTTAAAGACATGTTCCCCCGGCTTGGTAATAAAGTGTTGACTTTAAAGACATGTTCCCCCGGCTTGGTAATAAAGTGTTGACTTTAAAGACATGTTCCCCCGGCTTGGTAATAAAGTGTTGACTTTAAAGACATGTTCCCCCGGCTTGGTAATAAAGTGTTGACTTTAAAGACATGTTCACCCGGCTTGGTAATAAAGTGTTGTCTTTAAAGACATGTTCACCCGGCTTGGTAATAAAGTGTTGACTTTAAAGACATGTTCCCCCGGCTTAGTAATACAGTGTTGACTTTAAAGACATGTTCACCCGGCTTGGTAATAAAGTGTAAATTTTATTAACATGTTCATCCGGCGTAGTAATATTAAAGAAAGATTTCAGAACAAGTAACTTAAAAACGGTCTTACCCGGGGAGAATATTCCTCCTATAAGAAGCTGATGACTTTTCATAAGTGACATTACTTTACACTTAATAACTAATGAATGATAGATACAAAAAAAAGGGAACATGTCTACCCGCTCTAATTCCCGGTTTCCCTCGAAAAAACTCCTAGTTATGTGAGTATAAATCCATGCAAGTGTATACACAATTCTACTGCTAGGCCTAGAGAGTCCGACTGACAAGTTGGAGCCCAAAATGTTCCCGAACGTCTATTTAATTATGTAACTCTTTAACGAATAGGTCCTACATGCAGAAATAACCGTTTTCCCAACCAATGTGGCCAATTAACTGTCAAATTAGAGCCGTTTTCGGGAACCGATGTTTTCGTCCATGAATCGGCAAGCTAAATAGAGAAAAAAAGCTAGCATAAGGGTAAAAATTCATGAAAAGCATTAAAAATATTATTTACTATTTTAAAACGTTAAGAAGTCTTAGTACTTGTTTACAGTACACTGCTCAGAGCTATTCAATGAAGATTTGTTAAACTCTTCTGTTTCCGTCCACAGCTGATTCCATACTTGGTGACTTTCTCTGTGTGAACATACCATACACGAAATCCCTTGCAGAATTATGCCTAAAATTCAGAGATTTAAATTACAGCCTTACTGAAGTGGATGGATGTATTGACGCTGAAGTAAACGTACTATTTTACAATGTAACACGTTTTAAGATCGGTTGTTTCAATCTGAAGCCAAATATTGGTTAATGAGAGCTGAGTAGTGAGCAAAGCTATTGTAGTGAATGTGTGCTTCATGGGGAAAACAATCTGACATTTACATATTCTGACATTTACATAGTCTGACATTTACATAGTCTGACATTTACATAGTCTGACATTTACATAGTCTGACATTTACATATTCTGACATTTACATAGTCTGACATTTACATAGTCTGACATTTACATAGTCTGACATTTACATATTCTGACATTTACATATTCTGACATTTACATATTTTTACAAGAAAATTACTCTCTTTTTTTTCTACACCTTGTTTTTTTTTTTGTTGGCCAAGCAATTTTGTAATAATAATAATTAATTCTATTTAAGAGAAATTTGTTATTTATTTTTTGTTTCTGATTTGATCTGTACCCCAACACAGTCCAAGACAGAACGTAATATGACTGCAAACAAACGTTAGTTAGTTCTAGTTTAATTATCGATATGAAATTGTTCCGGATTTTCAATTTCAAACAGATTTATGTCAAATGACTTCTTTTACACATATATCGAGAATAGGTTGTCCATGATTTTAAAAGTAGAAAGTCATTGACTACAAACGATTGATGTAAGTCGCTAATTTTGGAACTTATTTTACATTTAATTTTCTTGATAAAACATTGCGACAGATGTAAGTTTTCTTTATTTGATTTTAACCCTTATTGTAGTGCTTTCCGTTATATAACAAGTTAAAAGAATTAAAAAGAATGAAAGATTTTTCCGAATTTTGTTTCGAAAAACAAATTATGGCTAAGTAATGGTTTGGTTTGAAGTTGCTCCTTCGCCTTATATTGCGTTAATTGTCTTGCCAATCGTCGCTAGCATTTAATTACCAAAGAAAGATTGTTCCGAATATTTAATAAATTTTACTAACGCCAAATGACTGAAACATAGACTTATATATTTATATCTAGACTGGATATGGAGATTTTTTAACACTACAAAAAATGTGAAAATTTTTTAGAAAGTTAGATCAAGGCGTTGTTTTGTAAAGTAGTTAAAAGAAGTAAAGCTGTGTTGTTTTTTCAACCCTAACCTATGTGAAATATTGATCTAATTTATTTTTTAGATCTAGATCTAGTAATTGAACATGAAAAATAAGAGTACTCTCGTCTCATAATTTTGCAATTTTAGATACATAATCTAGAAAGATCTAGGTAATCAATCTATTTAAATGCTACTTCTTTATCAATAGACTGATTGCAACACTAAATTGTTATTTTATTGTGTATTTGTGTTGTTCAATTGCATCAGTAGGTTAAAGATTTTCTGATAGGGAGAGAACAAACTGTAATTATAAATGGCTATAAATCAACACCGATAACAGTAAACTCAGGTGTACCTCAAGGAACAGTCTTAGGTCCACTACTATTCTTAATTTACTTAAATGATTTACTAAATTGCATTACTTCAGGAACAAAAAATAAATTATTTGCAGAAAATTGCATAATATATAGAACAATAAAAACAACACAAGACACAGATATTTTACAAAGAGAATTAGATGAATTACAGAAATGGGAATCAAATTGGAGCATGTCTTTCCACCCAGAAAAATGTCTGTTAAGAGTATCAAAAAAACTAATTAATTCCACTTATCTTATTCATGGCAAACCAGAAACACAGACTAAAAACGCAAAATACCTAGGTGTTATAATAAATGAAAAACTGTCATGGAAACCACATATTGATGAAACTATAAAAAAAATCAAACAAAGCATTAGGGTTTATTAAAAGACATTTCTATAAATCAAATAAGAACATAAAACTAAAATGTTATTTAACCTTGGTTAGGCCAACAAGATGTAGATCTAGTATATTCGTCCACTAGTTACAGAGGTCAAGTGTTTCTTAACATTCCAGCATTTTTTTCTTTAGTTAGATCTCACTGCGGTGGTCTGGTTCAGTTTCTTTTATATGATTTTAAACCTTATTGTAGTGCTTTCCGTTATATAACAAGTTAAAAGAATTTTAAAAAAATGAAAGTAGCCTTTTTTCTAAAGGTTTTAATACAAAGCAAAAATACACACACACAAACCTGCATATCTTTGTTTCATTTTATTAGGCAAGAACGTATGTAAGAAACTCCTTCCTTATGGATGACTTAAAAAAAAGTAATGGGTGCTTAGCTCTTCATTTAAAGATAGCCCTGGTCAGTGCCTTTTTCGCTAATATAGACTAATCGGGGCTTTGTTCTTTTACCTACAACATGATTAGTAACTGGCTTACTGGGCTATGAAACATAGCAATATACTGATGGTTTGTGTAACTCATGGTCACTAATGTAGGAGTTTCCCGCCTCCTAATAGAGATTTATTTCCTAATAAGCAAACTCGGCACTCGTGTAGATGTGTGGCTTGTAGTCCAGCCCCTAATTGGCATTTTCTCCATGTAAACAAACTCACACCCGGTTAACAGTGTAGAGTGTGGCTTGGAGTCCTGCCCCCCCCCCCCCATTAAGATTTACTACCAAGTAAACAAACTCAATTCCCTCAGTGTCGACATGCTGACATTACGTCCATCCTGACTATCTATGAACTCAATGTTGTGGCAAGACAAATAAAAAGGGGTAGGAGTTGTTCATCACTACCTCTGGAGATATCAGACGCCTGGTCAGCGTGACATATTTAATCAGCCCATTCATAGGTCAAGACAAAGCAAACAAAAATGCCAGCCATTGCTGTTATGCATGTAATGTGCATCTATATGAAAAGTTTTATTTCTATTTATATTAACATGCCTTGTCTTAGTAATAAAAGTTGTTTGGTGCATAATCATATACTTTTAAACACATTTATTTTATTTTAAACATAAACTTTAATATATTTCATATTTGGCATACATGAAATCACATCCACTTTATACATATTAACAGAAATATAGGTACTACTGTGTATTTTTTACTATCCGGCCAACTATCTTGTAGAGAGCCACTATCTGGTGCACTCCCTAATATATATGTAATGGAAAGTTTTTTCTTTGAAGTCATTCGGAATGATGTAATGTAATGCCATAAGAACTCGTGTGCCAATGTTTTATTCCCCCCCCCCCCCCAGTCAACTCTCTCGTGTTGAAAAAGAAGTTTTTGTTTCGTCTAACTAAGCCGTGTGACGTAGTGGAATTTTTTTTTTCTTTTTCTTTGAAGTCATTCGTAATGTTTCTTAACTGTTGTCAGTTGTGGGCCACCTGTGAATTTTTGTGCTTACACAAACTCCCTATGTAACCTGTTTTTTGTTGTTGTTTTTTTACAAATTATCATTGCCAACTCGTAAAAGAATAATTATTAGAAAAGTATAATAAACTTGTAATAATTTCAAAGTGAAAAAAAAAAAACGCATTTAAAGCAACTCTAACAAATAAAAACAACAAAATGAGGTATTTCGTTAGTTGAGATTCACATTTTAAAACAACCGAAAAACATAGTTCTCGATAAAATGATGTATTATATTCTTTCTTTACGGCATTCTGTGCAGACGCTCTCCATCTCCAGGACGTCACCATTGGAACAACAGCTAGCAAGAGAACCAATGAAAACGTATTTGTTTGAGAGCCTATTTGAATGCTAATACAACTCACAGCCTGGCTATGTAAGTCACACGCTTTCAAAGTCAATTTTTCTTTTAAAAAAGGTCATAAAGAAAGAAAAAAAAAACACATGTAGAGCAGTGTTTCTCAAACTTTTTCTTGAATGGGCTAAGTTGCGCTTATGCGTTTCGTTTCTTTGGTTTAAAACTAGAAGTACCTTTTTCCTTATATATCTTTTGCATTTTTCACTTCCCTTTTTCAATGAAACTGACAGTATTTTACTATAATTTTAGTGTGCCTAATATAGAAAAAAAATCTGCACAAAATTCTAGATCAGTTTCAAGCTCATTCTAATGTTGTTTGAGAATTGTTTATTTGCCGTTACCAAGTTAATAATGTCAGGTTTTTTTTTCTTGTCTGCCTTTACTTTATTCACGTGTATACCTTCTAGTAGCTAGTGGGACATCGAATTAGTTCTGGTGTTCAGTAGAGCACAGTTTGAGCATTACTGCATGAAAGACAATTTATTTAAGGAATCTGATAAAAGAAAGCCTTGTCGATTAATTAATTTATGCAATTATTGTATGTATCTTTTGATATTATCAACAATGAATTATGTTATCTGTCTATCTATAAAACAAATAGAAAACAATAAATACCGATAGGATTGGAACTGATACCAAGACCATCAACCTGGTTTTATGGACATCTCCACCAGCACCAACACAGTGCTGATCATAAACGCAGACAGCAAAGTTTGGCATTTTGTAACAATCATTTTTAATAGCGCATCCAAGTTTTGTGCTGTTCCTCCAGAGTAACTGAAAGGGAAATACATTTTCTTTCTAACATTCGCTAATCAACAACATTTTATTGTAGTCTAATCTTTTTAACAAATAAATTAATATTTATTATAGTCTAATCTCTTTAACAAATGAATCAACAATATTTATTATTATTACTATCTTAGAAACGAATGCGTATTCATTCTCTGGCGCTGGCAGGGTCAAGTTTCGTTAAAGGGAAACAAAAATCACCGTAATCTATTTATCAGTTTCCACTGAGGAATTTTTCGGTAATGTGGCAGGTCTGCAGAAGTACCGTCCTCTGACAGGCAACGAGAATGTTCCTAGGAATGTTAGGGACCTTGAAGGTATCAGTGAGGTCAGTTATCCCCTCGGTTGATATAACAATGGGGTATATTGTTGTTTTAGATCACTTCCATAAACACTTGATCTCCAAGCCTAGGTTCCCATAGTTTCGTTGTTTTTTTAATTATGAAAATAGTGGTACGGAGATGTAAATAATGGTAGCGGCATTTTCTTTTGTCTGGTCGATGAGCAGATCAGGGCGATTAAAATCAACCGTTTTATTGGCCAGAATAGGCCTATCCCAGTACAGCAGATACTTGAGAACCTCTTATGGTGAGTATTTGTAATAAAGAAAGTATCCTTACCGATCATATTATCTGCCAAAACCAAGTGTTGGTGTATTAACTTTGCAACTTGGTTATGGCGACCTAGGTAGGCAGATTTTGATAGGGCTGGACATCCTGCTACTATATGTTCAATTGACTCACCCACATTTCCATTTTTTCGGCCTTGGTCAACACTATTGAGTTGTAGGAAATGTTTCTCATAATTCTTCTTCTTATTATTATTTTTACCAATTTTTTAATGCAATTTCATGCTTTTAGCTTTCTCAATGGCCAATTTCATGCTTTTAGCTTTCTCAATGGACAATTTCATGCTTTTAGCTTTCTCAATGGACAATTTCATGCTTTTAGCTTTCTCAATGGACAATTTCATGCTTTTAGCTTTCTCAATGGACAATTTCATGCTTTTAGCTTTCTCAATGGACAATTTCATGCTTTTAGCTTTCTCAATGGACAATTTCATGCTTTTAGCTTTCTCAATGGACAATTTCATGCTTTTAACTTTCTCAATGGACAATTTCATGCTTTTAACTTTCTCAATGGACAATTTCATGCTTTTAACTTTCTCAATGGACAATTTCATGCTTTTAGCTTTCTCAATGGACAATTTCATGCTTTTAGCTTTCTCAATGGACAATTTCATGCTTTTAGCTTTCTCAATGGACAATTTCATGCTTTTAACTTTCTCAATGGACAATTTCATGCTTTTAACTTTCTCAATGGACAATTTCATGCTTTTAACTTTCTCAATGGACAATTTCATGCTTTTTACTTTCTCAATGGACAATTTCATGCTTTTAACTTTCTCAATGGACAATGTACTAGATAGAAAAGTAAGGGAGGGGATCTCTACGTCAATCTCCATCACTTTTAAATGCAGTTGATACATTTTAAAAAAGTTGTACGACTTGAATTCAAACTGGAGAAAATCTCAAGCCTCCTCAAGCAGTTATCTCTTGTTAGTTTCAAAACTTTCAAACAACTTCTATCAACAAAATATGAAGGGGACTCATTCAACTTTTGCTACTTTATCTGTACAAGTTTTTTGTTTTCGCATTGTTCGATACCAAGCAAAATAATTAACTACCAATAGTTCATTAACTAATTAGTTAATTTAAAACAAATTTGATTCTTAGTTTGTCAAGTACAAGAAATAAAAAGTGCAACATTTTAACTTTTTACCAGACAGACAGACGGACAGAGTGAGTTGATATATGCTTTGTAAACAAAGAGGTTGAGTTGATACAAGATTTGTAAAAACAAACAAAACAACAACAACGCATTTTAATAAGATGTAATTACCTGGTCAATACTATAGCAATCTCTATCGAAACGAAAGTCATACACATGAACAAAATCCTCACTTCTCCTATCATTGGCCCAATTCCCCACAGCATTCTTTGCAATTCTTTCAAAATCAAATGGTCTAGCTGAACGTTATGCGAATACAAACAAATAACCATTAACATGCTATTTATATCATTCGTTCCGTACAAGGTTAGAGACATGTTTCGAATGTTTCTTAAGAGTTGAAGACAATCAACATCCTAGCTCAAACTTCTTGCAATACGTGTCAGCTGGCTGGAGCAACCGAGACTGTTTCATTGATATCCCTCATGGGGAGCCCTGTAAGCTATAGCAGAGGGCAGGGCCGGATTTAAGTATGTGGAGGCTCGGAAGATAATTTTATGGAGGCCCCTTATATTTAGAAGAAAGCTAAATTTTATCTAATTTTCCTATTTAAAATTGGTTACAATTATTTAATCTGAAATTTTAGTATACCATTGCCTCTTTCTCTTGAATCTTTTGGGCTGACCATTCTACATTATTTCGAACTGTAATGTTGATATAATTATTTTTGTTGTTATGCTCTGACCTGATTACTCAAGACGATTGAGCCACTGTCGTGGGAATGTGTTTTCTAAAACTAGCCAAGTAAATGAGCATTTTGTTTACCATGGTTATTTTCGTATTTTTCTGGACTAGCTTACAGAATATCGCCAATCTTGTGCTTACGAAGAAAAATAAGAGTAATGAAAAAAAAACCCATTGGACCTCAGACCAGCAAGTGTGCACAATTCAAGGTCACAAGGTGACATGATCATCAGGGATCTTGCACTGCAAATAAAATATGACAAGAGAGATAATAAGCGTAGTTACTTGTAATGTCAAAAAGAGATAGTCCCCTTTAGTACATTGTTTAAGTCTGCTGTATTTTTTTTTTGGTTGTAATCGCCAGTGCTTTATATCCTTGCAAGATGAAGTACATATCCACAGTAAATTCGATGGAAGCCTATTAACCTGGCTGACTTATAGGCCAAAATAGAAACTGTTGTTCTCTGAAGATACTGCAGTCGTTTCCCATTTGCAAGAAGGATTACAAAGGGATGTATTTTACAGCTGCTTAACAACAGCTCAATCTTACAATAAGATTAACCAAGACTGACATTCTGGCACCTCACATAAGTAGTCGTGGTAAGTATCGAAATCACACCCTTACAGTGCTGAAGGAATTTCCCTACCTTTGATCAACTAGTGCTTGCAGCCTAAATTTAGAATTTAAAGTGATAAATAAAAATAAGTGAAACCTATGCAGCAAGAGTTGTCCATCTTAAGATTTAAAGTAATGTTGGTAAAAAAATTCGATAAAAAAGTAAAATTTGATACATTTTGAGACTTTTTTGGAGGCCTCTGTTTTGTGGATACCCCTGGGCTGTAGACCCACCTGCCCTGCCTGAAATCCGGCTCTGGCTGTGGGGTTCGGCGTTTTTATGCATTCTGATCTGCTGGATGCATTATAACCACGTCTTAGACATCGCACTATTCATTATAAGGGTTTATATTGATGAGAGAGTAACTCAGAAAGCACATGTAGATATTGTATGTTTTCTAATGCGCTTCCTCTTTGTACAATCGTTGTAGTGCTAATCCTTCTTGTAGCGCTGAGTGTCATATCCAAGACGTCAACAGAATAATGCTAAGACACACACACTTTTCAAAACTGTTATAATCGTCAAGTCTCTACTTGTACTTGAGCACTATTAACAATAACACATTTTGTCCTTTGAATAAAACAAACTATTTTTATTACTTGAGAAACGCATTTGTAAGGAAGGAAGTACAATCTTTAGAAAATATCGAGATCTAGAGCTACGAACTAGAAAGGAATTTTTTCTTGTTTCTTATTGGGAAATGTGTAAATCTTAAGAAACGTTTTTATCCTTGTTTTACTTTTTTTTTGGTGTGTGTTTTGCTTCTGTGTGACATTGATCTAAACCAATATTTCTGACAGTTTTACTTGTTACGTAATCCTTTATTTTTAGGCTAGCTAGGGGGTGGGAAGGCGCTCTGAGCTTGCCTCCTACTCCCCTGGCGCCAAGCATTTCCGTCTATTGTAAAATTTCAGAATTTAATTCTACTTGTATCAAAAACCTTTTGTTTCTCCTAGTTGGAAGAGCGCAGGTCAAATAAAGAAGTAAGAAGGACTCTGAAGGGATGTTCTAAACAATACTGACTCTGATTGGAACATAGAAAGACAATTAGTTCTTTACAAATCGCATTGGTGAAATTGTTTTGAAAAGTTGTTTTTTTTAAACTCCATCTTGTTTCAAACGCCTCTTACGAAACTAGCTGTCTAGAGCTGAACAAGTTAAAAAGGCTTCATTTTGAACAGGAATTCCTACAACGTTGGTTATAGCGTGGTTTCACTAGCTTCATAGTTATAGACACATTTAAAACATGCAATTACGACAGATTTGATTTGTCTTTGAACTGGAAGACCGACATTGTGTCTCTCTTGTAAGTATTTCACGCCCCCCCCCCCCCACCCCCATCCCCAGACTATGAAAAACGCTGGTTACATTGGCTTTCAAACTTTTGATTTAAATTCTGGTATATTTTTAAATTAAGAAATGAATTTTTGGCTTTCACAAACCTCCCCCAGAGAAAGTGATTCTCGCTTGTACATTTTTTGGACTGCAATCCAAAACTTGCTTCCAGGCCTGGGCTTCTAAGTCATCACTCCAGGTCTAAAGAACAAAAAGTAGAATTGTCAATTATTACTTTTTAACAAAGTGGCATGATGCGTTAAAAGTTCAAAGCCATTAATCTCAAAACAATAATGTTCTTTAACGATATTAATGATAGACTATGTCAAAACCATCTCGAGGTAATGATGGTCCTTGAGCAGTTGGCCTATTAATGATAAACTATTTTAAAGCCATCTCGAGGTAATGATGGTCCTTGAGCAGTTGGCCTATTAATGATAAACTATGTCAAAGCCATCTCGAGGTTATGATGGTCTTTGAGAAGTTGGCCTATTTTCCGCCTTGGTGCAGAGATGTTACATTCCATGCGCCAAGAAGGGTTGATTTCTTGCATTGAAAATCTTTTCATGTATCTGGCGTTGCACATTCTATGAGAGTTGGTCCACGCCGCAATCGGGATATATGGCCACCCTCGCCGAATGTTAGATTATCTCATTGTTCGATATTTGTCGTTTCTGTTTTAAGGTTTTACAGGGTGGGATCCCACAGTAAACCCCTTTTCTCATCTGGTCTTGAGACTAGCCATAGCATAGAACATCAATGATAATGACTGGCGGCTTTTTTCTTAAAGCACAATCAACAGCCTGTCAGTTGGTGACACGTACTTTAATCATAGACACTAGAAAATATGTAGGTCACTACTACTGGACGTGAAGGTCCGAACATGGCTAAACCGAACCCTTGACTGGTTTAACTTAAGAGTTACAGGAATTAACGTAGAGCCGAAAAGGACAAATAACATGGTGCCAAACTTTCATGGAGGCTCTCAATTCAGTAATCTCCAGTCGAAGAAAGGCTTCAGACATTGCTGGAGGTCATTTTCTATTAAGACAGGTAGCCACCTAATGCAAAGTTTGTTATACAGATGATTTTTAAAATCAGAATGATGATAATTGTTATATGAAAAGTGAAATCAACAGGCAATGTGTCAAGAATAGCAGAAATGTTAACACCTTTACATTATAGCCAACCACTAGTATCAGATTGAATCAGTCCAGTCTCGTTTCTTCGTCCTACATATGTTTCTATTAATAGCTTCAAGCTTTTCTTAGTAGTCTTAAAATGTTACACGTCCAAATGAAAAGGGATTAATGATTAAAATGAACAAAAACTATTTAATTATCATACTTGCTATACCAATGAGGTTATTGCTAATTTTTTTTTGCATTATAGTTACATAGTAACTTACCAAACTTCCAACTCCTGCATTAGTTCGATACTTGTTGTGATAAGAAAGAAATATTTCAACGATCTTTGGTTCAAGCTTGTTGTCAGCCTGAACTAGCACAACGGTGATAAACATCCACAATAATGTGGCCATGATTCGCCACTTGTAGATGACCCTCGGCTTAAAGAGAAATAAAAGATTAGTTCTCTAACAGGTTATCAACAACGGTCTGTTTTCGTTTTCTTAGTTTTAACCTCATGTTACAGCTGTAGATTTTTGTTACATATATAGGTACATGCCCCGTGAACCTCGTACAATAGTCGTCATAACGTAGCTAAAGGTGCGATAGGTTCGCATAGGTTTTCTCTGAGGGTGAACTTTACTGTAAAGGTTTTCATGGACACCATGGTTAGCACCCCAGTCAGAAGTCTAAAAGGCGTATGACTCAATTCATTGTACGATCACTAGATAATGGAAAAATACATACCTGACTCTGTAATTGGAAGAAGGCATCTCTAGATCTATACACACTGGCTAAACACTGGGCCTCTAGATCTATACACACTGGCTAAACACTGGGTCTCTAGATCTATACACACTGGCTAAACACTGGGCCTCTAGATCTATATACACTGGCTAAACACTGGGCCTCTAGATCTATACACACTGGCTAAACACTGGGCCTCTAGATCTATACACACTGGCTAAACACTGGGCCTCTAGATCTATATACACTGGCTAAACACTGGGCCTCTAGATCTATATACACTGGCTAAACACTGGGCCTCTAGATCTATATACACTGGCTAAACACTGGGCCTCTAGATCTATACACACTGGCTAAACACTGGGCCTCTAGATCTATATACACTGGCTAAACACTGGGCCTCTAGATCTATATACACTGGCTAAACACTGGGCCTCTAGATCTATATACACTGGCTAAACACTGGGCCTCTAGATCTATACACACTGGCTAAACACTGGGCCTCTAGATCTATACACACTGGCTAAACACTGGGCCTCTAGATCTATATACACTGGCTAAACACTGGGCCTCTAGATCTATACACACTGGCTAAACACTGGGCCTCTAGATCTATATACACTGGCTAAACACTGGGCCTCTAGATCTATATACACTGGCTAAACACTGGGCCTCTAGATCTATATACACTGGCTAAACACTGGGCCTCTAGATCTATACACACTGGCTAAACACTGGGCCTCTAGATCTATACACACTGGCTAAACACTGGGCCTCTAGATCTATACACACTGGCTAAACACTGGGCCTCTAGATCTATACACACTGGCTAAACACTGGGCCTCTAGATCTATACACACTGGCTAAACACTGGGCCTCTAGATCTATACACACTGGCCCAGCTTATAAAGGAATAGACGACTGAAATACGTTTCCCCACACAAAGATATTACACATCTCATATTACTAAAACCTTAAGCGCCAAAATGTCCAGCTCCATGTCAACTACTACTAAAAAGGCTGAGCTAAAACTTACTATTTCGCACGAGCCCAGGAATAAATACTCACAATGATACCACTGTCAAAATTTAAAAAAATTACATATTTGACAGTGCATGGCATTCAATTGAAAAAAAAGCATCATAGACACCAAGGGCGGAATGGCTATATGGGCATTTGGGCAAATGCCCGGTGGGCCGGTACTCGAATGGGCCTAAAGGGCCTCATGGATGATACTATGGCACGTATTAAGTTGTTAAAGGTTTATGATATTCTAATATATAAGGGGCTATATGAGCGTCATGCTAAAACATCTTTTACTGACCACAGTGTAATACTAATTAAATCTAACACATTTTCAAAAATTATGTAATAGCCCACATTCGTAGACAGTGCTACTTAGTAGGTTTAATCCTTATAGGGCCTACAAACATAGCGATTAAAAAGATCTAGATCCAGAGCAAGATCTATTTCTAAATCTAGGATTACAAAACATTACTCCAAATAGACTTACCCTAAAACAATGCAAATGACTACTGTGCAGTAGAAAGCTTGGTATAAAAATGTCAATTTTTTAACAAATGGCGATTTGAATGTTTCCTGTGTAATATTTATTTTTACAAGAAAAAAAACAACAGTAAAAATGCTTTAATTTAGTAAAAGTACAATATTATGCATTTGCAGCAAATTTACGCACCTACTAGTGTCCCTAAAGACAATGCAATACTTTTTTTCAATGATTCATTTCACTAATCGTGACTTTTATCTTTTCTAACTGTCAGATAAAAAGTTTGTACACGTTATATCTCAAACACTCATTCTCAGATCAAGTTAAACTAACACAAGACATAAACCCATTAAAAAAGAATTCAACGTATTACTAATTATTTTGTTTGATACCAGCAAGAACAATGAATCCTTGAGTATTTACAAGTATGTAGAGTTAGATCTCCTTAGACATTACTACATGCTATTTCACCCACTCTCCTCTCTCAGAGCAAGTTCAAATTTATCGACACTTGCCCTTACTACATCAGCTGCATGAAGAGGGGCAACTGCTGTATGGGCAACATCGCTCCGACCATGGCATAGGCTCATGGCATTAGTTATATATATATATATTATCAGATACAAACCACGAAAAGCTAAAAGTCTTTGTTGATAGCACGAATGTCTCATAAACAAATGTGTTCAGTCAGAGGTCATCTACAGATAATGTCGTCCGTTGTGCTAGTGCAGGCTTACAACAAGCTTGAACCAAGGATCATGCAAATATTTCTTTCTTATCACAACAAGTATCGAACTAATGCAGGACTAGGGGTTTTGGTAAGTTAGCAGCAAAGTAACCCTCTAACATCGGCCAAATAATAAGAATGGACTGCCTGACGGTCCTATTTAATGAAAAGTTGAATTATGGAGCAGTAATTTCGAGTTTTATTTTTTACATAGTCATAGAGAATACCTGTTTTCGTTTCAACTTTATGTATTTGTTTTCATTTCAACTTTATGTATTTGTTTTCATTTCAACTTTATGTATTTGTTTTCATTTCAACTTTATGTATTTGTTTTCATTTCAACTTCAGGTACTAGGTAGTGATGCTTCTATTTGCTGTTTCTTTGGTATAGTCCCATTTTTAAAAAAATTCACTCAACTCTAATGGGTAAAAGACTTCATTTACGGAAAGTAAAGCAGGGTTGTCGTTGTGCTGGCAACATGACACCCTGCTCGTTAACCGTTGACCAAAGAGACACATTACCTTTATATCATCTGCTCTTATAGCAAGGTCTGAAAAATAAATTTTTCTTTTTTTTAAAACTCTAAATGTACTTAAACTAACCACCGTTAAGTGCAATATCCGTAAAGAAAGCCACTCTCATTTCTCATTCGTTGAACTAATTAATATTGAAACAAGAGCAGCCACCAGTCGTTACTACAAAACGTACATATAATGTAAGCGAAGATAACTAACCTAGTATAAGTAATAATTCAATTAGATCTAGATCTAGGCAGAGTATTCAGATTGGAGTTTCCTCTTCAGATTAGAGACAGAAATGAAAACAAAAAAACAGGAAGTGTAATTTAAATTCTGGCGTCCTCGCTTCCGTTGAAACACAATCTCAACTTTTAACTCATTTGCAAGCAAATCACTAAATTCAGGTTGTTGTTTTTTACTTGGTCATCAGCACACTCAGAAAGTTATAAAAGTTTTCTCCCACCCATGGGATAGCTGTAAAAAAAAACACCTATATCTTTCATATGTAACGCTTCTCCTGGGGAAACAATAGGAATAAAATTTCCATAAAACCTTACTCAATATCATCTCCTCTCCTTCAATATCTCAAATAAGTTGTAGATCTGGATATCCAGATTGAGGCCGAGAACCAAAGTTAGAAAGGTACAAGTCAGGGAACTCCTCTACGCTGATGTTGCAGCTATTGCTGCAGATTTTTAGCTTCAGGCACTGGTTGACAAACTATCTGCGGCATGCCAGAAAGTTTGGTTTAAATATCAGTCAAAGCTAGAACAAAATACTAATTCAAAACATAATTACTCCACCTCAAGTGACCATTAATGATCAACCACTAGAAATTGATGCCCACTTCTGTTTTTCTTGATAAATCAGCTCCAACGATGTGCTACTGGATATAGACATCAACAACATAATAACTAATGCAATGGACACAATGCCGCGGTTACAGAGAAGAGTTTGAAACAATATCTTGCTGACAACCAATACCAAACCCTAATCTACTTGGCATGTGCGAAGAGCACTTTGCTATGCGGTAGTAAAACTTGGGCAACCAACTCTTGGCAGGTAAAAAACGTAGTATCTTTCACATCCGATGTTTTTGGCGGATTTTTAAAAACATGGTGGCAAGATATCTGTGCTGTAATCAGCAGCAGACGCCCTGGCTAACTTGGTCATGTTCACAGAATGCCACAAGGTCGACTTCCACAAGACATTCTGAATGGTGATCTAATAATAGTCAGAAGTGCTGCACATCGCTTTCTTCTAACGTATTCTGGTGTATGCGAACGTGAAATGAAACACTTTAACATTGACGAACAGTTGAAAAAAAAAAGGCACTGGTACATGGAAAGCATAAAGGAAGGGTCCTAGATTGCAGATGGCGTACGTAGAAAGTAAGGTCAAAGTGCTACAGTGCCTGGTGATTACAGATGCCCAACCTTTGAGAGCAGCTGTGTATCGAGGATTGGCCTTTTTAGTCACATGATAAATAGCAAAGGGTAAAGATCGTCTTTGGAGACGCACATTTTTGTTTGTTTCGTTTAGTCCAGAATAAAATGAAAAGAGCTAAGTCCATTCAATCAAATATCAGAGGCCTACAGCCTTTCATAGACAACATATTACTGCCAGCTCGTAAAAAAATAATATTCAAAAAGTGTAATGAAATTATGAACATTTAAACTGAAACAAAAACAGGCACATTAAAAGCAGCAAATAAATAGAACAGTATCAATGAGATATGTCACTAGTTGATGTTTCTCATTTTAAAACACAACCGAAAAATATAGTGCTGGATAAAGCGTTGGTGTATGTATATTCTTTCTTTACGGCATTCAGAGCAGACGTGTGAATTTACTGCAGGACATCACCATTGAAACACCAGCTAGCGAAACAATCAATAAAAACGTAGGCATCAGTTCAAGCATTGGTAAGTGGTTGAGAACAACAACAACAACAACAACAACAAGAACAACAACAACAAGAAGAAACGAAGCCGTTCAAAGCAGAGATTCTCAAACTGTTCCGTTCATTGGAACCTTCGAGTCTTTACAGGAGAACTAAGTCGAACACTTTGCAAATTTTGTAGTTTGGATTAATTCCTATTTGTTTAAATAACAATAGGCTACATAAATCATATTGAAATTTAGTATTTATTTTCAAGTGTAATAACTGTAATTAAATACTAACATAAACAAATGTAAAATAAAGTTCATTGGTAAGCATAACTTCTTGGCATCAGTTACATTGTTGGCAAGCTGAATTCTAAATCGTGTTGATAACTTTGACTTTATTGCAACATAATAAAAGAACCCTGCTTCTCTGAAATAGGTTGTAGAGACTAAAAATAACGGGCTCTTGTTCTGAAATAAATTGATCAGAAATCATTTCAATAATTAACTTCGATGTTAATATAGTCTTAATAAAACTTTTCTTCTGGAGAGCCATTTCCCTTCAGTGTGTAAAGATAAATGCGTTGTACTTACTAATCATTTCATCATACAGATTAAACAATCTGGATTGAAGTGGTTTTAATTTTATATAATCTATCCTTTTTATGACTTCATTCATATCATTTTTGTTTTTTTGTAAAAATATTTTGAGGCCTGAGTGCTAGCCAATGTAAAATAGAATGGCTTTAATTCCATTTCTTTTGAATTCTAATGTATGCATTGATCCTGTTGAATATTTCTTCTACAGTAGTTTGTACATTTGAATAAATAGGTAAAGAAGTCAATATTCTTCAATAGTTTTAGAATATTTGTAGCAAACACTTAGTAGAAAGTGGTGGACATCTGCCACTACACACGGATTTCAGTTATATCAACTGCAAAGCTTAATACGATGAATTTGTTGTAAAAAGAAATCTTGTAAGCATCTTGAAATAGAACCATGTGATGGTTGTATCGAATCTTTTTGTAATAGCAGCTCAAGTCTTACTTATTAAAACACTTCACACCATGTTTTAAGCACAGGACTTAACAGTTGTACGAGCTTCACTATTAATCGCAATGTAAAAACTCCCGTTACAAGATGCTTTCTGTTGCATTTTTCAGTGCTAGATGTAACCTTTGTAATAAATTGCAGATTGAACTCTGTTAAGTGTCTATGTTTACTAAACCATTGTATTGTGTTTTCTTTTATAACCAGCATGTTACTTTCCGAAGTGTCTGCGAAGATTTGCTGGAGCCAAAGAACTCTTAGCATGAATAAATAAACCACTCATTGCAGCGGAAACATCGGAATGGCCATTAATTTAGTTACAAAAATTGAAGTAATTAGTCGACCGGCGGCGTAGCATACGCTTCTATCTTGCAGAGACGGCCTTATGTATTATCCGTAATTGTGGAATCTAATGAAAGGAGCTTCTCGCACCTCAAACTAATGAAGAATTACTTTAGGTCAATAATTCTCGTAGATAGATTGAAACATTTGGTAATTCTTGCTATTGAACGTGATCTATGTAGGAAATAGAATTTTTTTAATATACTGTATGACTTCGCCACACGTAAGGCTCGGGTAGTAATTCTGTGCGTAGTAAAGAATGAATAAAATGCAAAGACTAATATATTTTCTAATACAAACTCTTAATTTTCACTTATTATCCGTATCCCTATCCAAACTTGGACCCGCGAAATCCGTTTCGCATTGGGCCCCACAATGCTTAAGAGTGATCTTTCCATTACTTGGTGTCCAAACTCTTGAGCCAAGAAGAGAATTCTATATATAGATTGTCATCGTATTTCCGTTTTAGTCTATTCTTAAATAATACTTGATTTTGTAATGGCGAGTCTGAAGGCACCTCAATAGTTTATTGATTATCTTTTTCAGTAATAGACGCATCAGTAGATGTACTTGCATCAGTAGATATTCTTGCACCAGTAGATATTCTTGCATCAGAAGATATTCTTGCATCAGTAGATATTCTTGCATCAGTAGATATTCTTGCATCAGTAGATATTCTTGCATCAGTAGGTATACTTGTGTCAATTGATATACGTGTATTAGTAGATAAACTTGTATAATAATAATAATAATAATAATAATCATTATTGTCCATAAGGAAATTTGTCTTATAATTAAATTAGTGCATTAGACCAAACAAAACATTGTAACTAGAAAAAAAACAAAATGTACATTCACACCAGACTCACTCATAATTTACATGTGAAAAGTTTGTATCAAATTGTTCCTATTTACTGATTTGATTGCCAGGGAACAAAAGAATGTATGTGTCTATTTGTCTTAGCTATTGGTGTCTTGTATCTCTTTTGTGATGGTAAAATCACAAAATCCTGACCCAAAGGATGATCTTTTATTTCTAGAATCTTTTTAGCTTTTTATGGATGTTTGTCTCAAACAGCTGCCCAAATGGGATTTGTTTTTAGCCAATGACTTTACCAGCAGCATTTACGATTCTATGGAGTTTATTTTTATTTTTAATGCTCAGATTGCCATACCAGGAGTCATATTAAAACTTAACATATTGCAGATGTGGGAAGCGTGGTCGAGAGACCAAGTGCGCTTGAACTTGGCTTGGCTACCTAGAAGGGGGCTTGGGTTATGTTTACTGAGCGCCTAAAGGCAGCACGGAAAACCAAAACCTAGATACCCCCTCCCCTACACTGGTCCACAAATGAGATTGGACCAAAAGCGCTTTGAGCGTGCTATAAGCATGAAAGTAGCGCTAAATAAAAGCTATAATTATATAATGTGAGCTTGATAAAAAACATAGCCAAGGCCTTTTCAATAACATTAAGCAAGGACAGTTTACTCAGTAATCGTAATCTTTGCTGACCTTTTTTGCTGATATAATCAGTACTTGCAGTAAAATTTAGTTTATTGTCTAGAATAGTACCAAGGTATTTAAAAGTTTGCACTATTTCAATAGTCTCTCCAGCTACAGAAACAATATCATTTTCCTTCTTTTCCCTACGAAAAACGATTATCATTTCTTTGGTTTTTTAAACATTTAATAATAAAAATTTATCAATTACGTCTGAGCTCTCAGAGAGCAGGGCAAGAAGAGCCGCATTGAGAGCAGGGCAAGAAGAGCCGCATTGAGAGCAGGGCAAGAAGAGCCGCATTGAGAGCAGGGCAAGAAGAGCCGCATTGAGAGCAGGGCAAGAAGAGCCGCATTGAGAGCAGGGCAAGAAGAGCCGCATTGAGAGCAGGGCAAGAAGAGCCGCATTGAGAGCAGGGCAAGAAGAGCCGCATTGAGAGCAGGGCAAGAAGAGCCGCATCATCAGCAAATTGTGTGAAGGAGCAAAAAGAACTATCGACTATTGAAAATCATTGGTGTACAAAATGAACCACAATGGCGATGTCACAGCCCCCTGTGGCGCCCCTGTGTTAGGTATGCGTGCATTTGATATTACATTGTTTACTTTAACCCTCTCAGGTCTTAGCCCATAGTATTACATATGGACTAATCTCCAACGTTTTCATTTTTTCAATAAGTAAATGAAGTTGTATGGTATTAAAAGCTGATGAGAAATCAATAAAGAACAATCTTACATAAGTGTTCGGTAAGTCTAGATGTTTGTAGACTCAATTTAAAATATTTAGGATGGCATCGTCTACATCTTTACCCTTTTGGTAAGCAAATTGTAAAGGGTCCAAGTTACTACAAAGATCATTCAGAAGAAACATTTTAACCAGTTTTTCTAAACATTTAGACACAATGGAAGTAAGTGAAACAGGTCTAAAGTCATTCATTTCCTTTTTTTTTAACCTTTGGCACACATGTATATGGTAGAACACTTCACTTATCTAGGTAATATAGTGTCAAATGACGGCTCACTTTCAAGGAAAGTTGTTAACCGTCTGGCCAGGGCCAGTAGCCATTTTGGGCGCCTTCAGGCGAGAGTCTGGCGGAACAGATCGTTCCGCCTGCCTACAAAAATCAGTGTCTACCAGGCGGTGGTTCTCTCAACCCTTCTGTATGGCTCTGAGACATGGACACTATACAGGAAACATCTAAGATTTCTTAAGCAAAGATGCTTGCTCTTCATCATGGACATACGGTGGCAAGACCGCACTACAAACAGCAATGTCCTTGCGAACACCGGTATGGACAGTATAGAGGGACTTCTTTTGGTCCGACAGTTACGCTGGGTAAGGCACGCATCCTGTATGGGAGACGAACGTATGCCAAAGGCAGTCTTTTTTGGTGAGCTAAAAGGTAGTCGTCGTAACAGAGGCGCCTTACGGAAACGCTTCAAAGACCAGCGTAGGCGTCAACTTTCCTTGGCTGACATAGAAGAGAGCACCTGGTTGCATGCGGCCTCCGAACGAGACAGCTGGAGGTCACTCACGAAGGCCGCGGGATAAAACATTTGAGACCAAAAGAAAATCTGCTGCCGAGAAAAAACGCTGACGTCGAACAGAAAATCTAAATCGACCACCTGCGGACAATGGTAATGCTTGCCCTGGATGTGGCAAAATAAGTAGGTCACAGCTGGGACTGCGGAGCCACGGGAAATACTGCATTCCTCACTAATCTTCGGAATCAAAGACTAGCTTCATATATATATATATATATATATATATATATATATATATATATATATATATATATATATATATATATATATATATATATATATATATATATATATATGTATATGTATACTTGTTTCAGTAGGCCTAGATATTCTTGTATCGGTAGATATTCTTGTATTAGGCTGAGTTTTCTTGAGACGCTATAATCCTATGACATATCTGAAAGGGGTGGGGGTGGGGAGAAAGAATGGGGTATATGTTCAATATTACCATGATCGCTTTTTAAATGCATTTATAAAAAAAAAAAAAAAAGAAAAAAATGGAACGACCTGAATTCGAACTCATGGGCTCTAGCCTTCTCAAGGCTCTTTAAGCTAACATATTAACCACTGTTCTAGAGAAGTACTTATGAAAATAATAATTTGTATATATTGTAATTATTGATTTTAAAAACTTAAAAGGAAAGTTTGAAAGGGGATAACTTCAACCAATACCAAGTTTTTAGCTTTGTGAATGCGCTACGATCCTGTCTGGACCAACTGGGACAAAAAGCGAGGGAAGAAGAGGCTATTTGGATCAATGTTCTCGTGTTTACAACGTGATCACCCATTGAGTTAGGCCAATTCAAGGGAGCTAATTTAATTTATAACACTACATCAGTTAAGTCCATTTCTCTCCTTTGTTCTATGCCAAACACAATATTAATTACCAAAAGTTAATTAAATAATTGGTTAATTTTTTTATTGATATTGTTTTGTCAGGTAAAAGAATTAAGTATTCAAAATTTCACCTTGCTCCGAGATTGAGAAATAACGTGTACAAAGTTTGTACCAGACTTACAGAAAGACAGACAGAGTGATTTGATATAAGCTTTATTTAAAAAAAAACATAGACAATATCATCTAAAAATTCTTCAGAATTGTTTTATTTGACTGATTGAGATTGTTGGGGAAAAGTAGTCCACGCAACATATTTGTAATATTTATGTCAGTTGTTTGCATTGGTTGAGAAACTTTGTAGACTCTAGATATCCATTCTTATCTTCTTATCTTATATAATACAGACGTTACTTCATGCAGAGCTCCGCTACTCAAGTTTATTATTTTTCTTTTGAAACATTTTTCTGTGCACTTGAAGATTTTAGAATTTAAAAAGTATGTTTCGTAATTTTTTTTTCTTCAAAAAAAAAACACAAACATTTAGAAATGTTTTTGTAAAAACTGTTTACCACTTAAAGTAACTTGTTCCTGGCAAACCGCATGTAAGACTTGAATGAAATAATTACACATGATGGAAACCACACTGACTTTACGATGTTTTGTACGACAAAAAACTTTTGCTCTATTTTGATTCATTCTAGATCAGTTTCAAGCTCATTCTAATGTTGTTTGAGAATTGTTTATTTGCCGTTACCAAGTTAATAATGTCAGTTTTTTTTTCTTGTCTGCCTTTACTTTATTCACGTGTATACCTTCTAGTAGCTAGTGGTGTTGATATATGATGTATTGTTGTGTGAGAGTTAGTTCCATTAGCGGATTAGGAAGTGTGTGTGTTGTTCGTTATCTAATATGGTGGAATAAAGCCTGTGTTGTATTTTGTTTATCGGCCTTGTCGTTTATCTATTTCTACTTGTATCTTTGAGCTTATTAACATGGTGGCAGCGGTAACAAGAGTTATAGTTATATCAGTGATATAAATCTAGTTAAATTAAGTTAAAAACAAATAGATCGAAAGTGTAGATCTACTGATCTAGCGTCTAAAGAGGCTCGGGTTTATTAAGTAACGATTTTCTAGATCTAACCATAGTTAAGTCCAGTCTAGATAGTAAATATACTATTGTAAAATATGCATTAAAAATGATAGAAGTTCAACTTAAACCACCAACAGAATTAAACATATTAGAAGGAAATGTTAGTGAAAATTTTCGGCAATGGCGAAGACAAATGCAGATTTACCTCCTAGCGCCAGGCGCCGACAAGAAACGGAAATGTCAAAGAAAGGCTATAATTCTTCATTGTGCAGGAGCACAAGTTCAGGAAGTATGTGAACATTTTATTTATGAAGACCATGAAGATAGCAATGATCCAGACATATTGTTACAAAAGCTACAAGAATACTGTCATCCAAGGAAGAACGAAGTACTTGAAGCTTATAGGTTCTGGAATATGACTCGTATCTCTTCATATGACTTGTTTATTACTAGTTTGAGGACACAGGCTGAGAAGTGCAATTTTAAAGACAAAGACCGAATGATAAGAGATAAACTAGTTTTTTCTGCTAATCAACATCTACAAGAGAAGCTACTATTGTGTTCAGATTTGACACTAGAAAAGGCCATACAAATATGCCAAGTCTATGAACAAACTTCCAATAGTCTCAAGGAAATGAATAAAGAGTCAAGTCCAACTGATTATGTTCTGAAGCTTGAGAAAGCAGATAACCACAAAGCTCCACAAAGAAAATTTATCAAAGACTGCAGATTTTGTGGAGGCAGACATGAATATAACAGACGGGGGTGCCCGGCTTGGGGCAAAACTTGTTTCAACTGTCAAATGATTAACCACTTTGCAGTGAAATGTAAGTCACAGAAGATCAACTCCAAGAAGAAGTCGTCTACGTCTAATCAAGACACTTGTATCAACTCTATTACAAGTAGTTGTAGATCGTCGTTCAAACGTTTCAGAGAACCAACTAAGGACAGTAAACTGCCAGAATGTAGATGCTGTGGCAAGTATCACGCCCATAAAAGCACTGTTTGTCCAGCCCGGGGTAAAGAATGCTATACGTGTCATAGACTGAATCATTTTTCGTAACAGTGTACTAGACCGTACCATAAACAGAGTGAACACGTTGCTGTGAAGAATTTGAAAAGATTGCGACAGATCTCTGGTAGAGATTAAGATGGTTCAGAAACAGATCTCAGGACAGTACCGTCTCAATATGACACTGAATGGAAAGGAGACATACAGAAAGCCAGGAGTTTGAGGGAAGCTTTGATGATGAAGGAGAATTGCTGAAATATTGTGAACTGTTCTATAACCATTCAGATGGATGGCTCTGCTGAGGATATTGACACAGATACTAGGACATTTTATGACGTTTATTTTGATTTATTTTTCTGATCATATTTTGTTTTCTTCATTGAATGATGACTTAGATGTGTCATAGTATTGTTTGTCAAATGGCTGTGTGAAGCGTCTAGTGTGGTAGCTTGACTTGTTGCCACCGCTGGCTAGCATCTGTGAAAGGGGAGCAGTTTTGTAAGTCTCTCTTGCCAGTACATAGCCTCTCCACAGCAAGTCCTATGCAGTACCTCCTCGTGGTGGCAGATGGAAACTGAGGCTGCGAAGCCTCAGGCTAAACTGCAAGGGTCTCGGAGGAGGTTTGGCCCTAAGATGTGAGGCAGGCATGGCCCGTCGGCGTGCGGACACGCCCTGTTGCCCACAAACCAAACCCCTAGCTATAGGTCAATAGCCGCACTGCCTTGTGTGTGTGTCCCTGTAAGGTCTAAGGCTAAGGGAGTAAACCCTAACAGAAAATCCGGTCCTAGAGCCCCGTAGGCGGGGGGACAGTAGTAAGACTACTGCTCTCTGGCAAACTCCTGCAGCCACCTGTCCCCAAATTGTGATGGCTCGCCATCCCTTTGGACCCGGTCAGTATGGAAGAGAGGCGTGTGCTGACGCGTGGGCAGCCCAGCACTCGCAAATTTACCGCCCAGTTTTTCCCCAGCAATGGAGAGGTCACTCCATCTCTGACAGTAATGTCTTTGGAAAAGCACGGGGAGTGGTAGTTACCGGTGATAAGTTCCTGGCTGATTGGCGTAAGCTGGAACGCCAGGGACCACTCTTGACGGTAGGAGGGGCTTTTTAGCCTCACTGGATAGCTACTGCCTGCCTTAAGCCGAGCAGCCCTCGGACAGTAAAGTGCTATCGCGCCACAGCTTGCCGCACCACTGGGTGCTTGGTGCAAAGACAAAATCAAAAAGCAAGCTGCTCACCCGCACCTGCAAATACAATCAAAAGAAAACCCTCAACATTAATGCGTTTAGCAAGCTGGAACATACGGACAATGTGTCCTGGCTTCAATACTGACCCTGAACTAGTCACAGACATGCGTCAAACAGCTATCAGCAGACTAAACATTGATGTGGCCTGCCTGCAAGAAACCAGACTGGCAGACAGCGGATCTCTTACAGAAAGCAACTATAAATTCTACTGGCAAGGAAAACCAGAACAAAGCCCTAGAATACATGGCGTTGGCTTCGCAATAAGAAACAGTCTCGTCCCCTGCATCGCGATGTTTCCCATTGACAATGAAAGAGTAGCACACATGAAATTTGCATCACCGCAAGGCAAAGTTAATATAATCTGTGCTTACTCACCAACCCTCGCTGCACCGGAAGAGGACAAAGACAGATTCTATCAAACTCTAGAGGACGTAATTAAAAGTATTCCAAAATCCGATCACCTCTATATAAATGGAGACTTTAATGCCCGTGTTGGTGATGGAAATGATGCATGGCCACAATGCTTGGGACCTCATGTTGTTGGCAAAATCAATGACAATGGTCAAAGGCTACTCGAGTTCTGTAGCTCTCATGAACTGTGTGTAACAAATACATTCTTCTCTGGCAAGGAACGCCATAAAGTCTCTTGGCAGCACCCACGCTCAAAAAGGTGGCACCAGCTTGACCTCTGCATCACCCGAAGGATGGATATGAAAAAGTCATCCACACCCGTTCATACCATAGTGCGGACTGCAACTCAGACCATTCACTAGTGCTAAGCGAAATCAAACTACTTCTCAAGAAGGCTTATACTTCCACTCAACCCAGAACTAGGCGAATTAACGTCAACCATGTAGGTGAACCAGAGTAGTGTGCACTTATTGGCGAGCTATTGAACAGTTCAATCCCCTCGTTAAGTGATGAAGAAGACATCTCTATCAGATGGGAGAAATTAAGATATGTAATCTACAGTTCGGCAATCACCGCCTTTGGGCCTCAAAAACACAAAAATGTAGACTGGTTTGAGGCGAATCTAGCACAAATGGAACCTTGCATCGAGAAAAAAGCGATCTGCACACCTCGCTCTCAAGACAAAGCCAAGTCCAAGATCTTTGGAGGCCTTCAAAAGTGCTAATAAAGAGGCGAAACAAATGGCTAGAAAATGTGCTAACAACTTTTGGAGGATACCTGCAACAGATTCCAAGACAGTCTCCACTCAGTAAATAGCAATGCTCTATTTGATGGCATTAAAGCGGCCTTGGGTCCAACAGTGTCTAAGCCTGCCCCCCTTCTATCCAAATCAGGAGAAAAAATTACAGATCAAACCAAGCAGCTAGAACGTTGGACAGAACACTACCTCGAAGTCTATGCCACACAGAACACAGTAGACGATGTCGCCCTGGCTTCTCTACCAGATCTTCCAGTACTGGAATGCCTAGATGATCTTCCGAGCCTCAGTGACCTTAAAAAAGCAATTAACTGCATAAAAAATAGAAAATCTCCTGGGAGTGATGGTATCCCAGTGGAAGTAGTGAAAGTCAACGAATCACTCCTGCTCCCTGAACTCTATATTCTCCTCTGCCGCTGTTGGGAAACAGGTCATGTCCCACAGGACATGCGTGACGCAACTATAGTCACAATATACAAGAACAAAAGGGATCGGAGTGACTGTAACAATTACAGGGGTATCTCTCTCCTCAGTATAGTGGGCAAGATCTTTGCTAGAGTGGCACTATCCAGGCTGCAAGTGATAGCTTCTAGAGTCTACCCAGAGTCTCAGTGTGGATTCAGGAGTGGTAGATCCACTGTAGACATGATATCTTCTCTACGACTATTGCAGGAGAAATTGAGAGACAGAGACAGACCCATTTGTTTTTGTTGATCTGACTAAAGCTTTTGACATGGTCAGCAGAAGTGGCCTTTTCAAACTCCTGAGGAAAATAGGTTGCCCTCCCAAACTACTGCAGTTCATTGAGTGTTTTCACGAGGAAACTAAATGCACTGTCAAATTCAATGGAGCCCAATCAGCACCTTTTGAGGTTTGCAGTGGTGTCAAGCAGGGATGTGTGCTCGCACCTACTCTGTTTGGCATATTCTTCTCCTGTCTACTGCATTATGCGTACAACGACATAAACGAAGGTGTGTTTCTCCATACAAGATCCTCTGGAAAACTATTTAATGTATCAAGGCTGCGGGCAAAAACCAAGGTTAGGAAGCTACTCGTCAGGGAACTCCTGTATGCTGATGATGCAGCTATTGTGGCTGATTCTGATATTTAGCTACAGTGCCTGGTTGACAAATTATCTGCTGCTTGCCAGAAGTTCGGCTTAAACATCAGTCAAAGCAAGACTAAGATACTTGTCCAAAACACAAACACTGCACCTCAAGTAAGCATTAATGGCCAACCACTAGAAATTGTTGATCACTTTTGTTACCTTGGCTCCATCATATCCAACAACACTCTACTGGATAAAGACATAAACAACAGGATAGCCAAGGCAACGGCCACCATGTCACGGCTGCAGAAAAGAGTCTGGGACAACATATTGCTGACTAACAGTACTAAAGCCCTAGTCTACCGGACCTGTGTGTTGAGCACCTTGCTGTACGGAAGTGAAACATGGTCAACCTACTCATGGCAGGAAAAAAAGCTGAATGTTTTCCACCTCCGATGCCTAAGGCGGATCTTTAAAATAAGGTGGCAAGATAAGATAACCAACGAGGAAGTGCTACAAAGAGCAGGGTGCCAGGACATCCGCTCTGTTATCAGCAGCAGACGCCTTGGCTGGCTTGGCCACGTTCGTAGAATGCCAGAAGGTCGACTTCCACAGGACATCCTGTATGGCGATCTAATAGAAGGCAGGAGAGCCGCTGGTCGCCCACTTTTACGTTATACGGATGTTTGCAAACGCGACATGAAGCTTTTCAAAATCGACACTGGCAACTGGGAAGAGGTGGCACTGGACAGATCCTCATGGAGAGAGAGAGCATAAAGGAAGGGTCAAAGATTACAGATGCCATACACAACAGAAGCAGAAAGAAGGGTGAAAATGCAACGGCGCCTGGTGATTATGTATGCCCAACCTGCGATCGCAGCTGTGTATAAAGGATTGGCCTCTTTAGTCACACAAGAAGTTGCAAAGGGAAAAGATCGTCTCTCGAGACGTAAAATGCCACAAAAAAAAATAAAAAAAAATTGATTCTTACGGAAATTCGTTGTGATTACAAGGACTCTTTTCTCATATAAAGACAACACTGTGACAGGTTGGGAAAAGTGACGAGTGTTTGGCGCGTTTAATGCTTAGGGGATGATTATTTTTGAAAACTACCACACACCAACCCGTCAGCATATAAATCGGGAGCAGGCACGCAACGACACAAGCAATGAAAGAAAGATACAAAATTAAAAATGAAGAATATTTATTTACATAAATATTTACATAGAAGAATAAAAAGGAGGAGGGTTTGCATCTATCTCTAATCAATACTATATTTAATCATCACTCTTGCACTTAATAAGAGAGTATGTCACTTTGTCTTCTGAACTTAGCTGGTTGTCGTGTTGATGTCGCAGCTGGCTGTGTCCTGGCTTGGGGTTCTGCAGCTGGAGGTGGCGCTCTAGCGGGTAGAGGGACGCCGGTGATATAGTTCTTGTGGAGTCTCAATTCAAAGTTCTGATATCTGTAGTGGGCACAGTAGGGCGAGTGGCCGGCTACCGTGGGCACAAGTGTACTGCGGGAAGAGCTGATCTGCCGTGGGCAGCGTAGTTGAATGGATAAGTCCAGTGAGTTGCGGAGGGTTTGGCGTTTGACGTCTCGCACAGATCTGGGTCTATAGGGACGTCGCACCTAATAAGTTGACAGGTGGGCTGTCGAATAGGCGGGCAAATAGATCCGATAGCGCCAAGTAGTAGAGTTGAGTAGATCCACGTAGGCAGTAGATGATACTCAATAGCGAATAGGCTGTAGTGCAGTGCTGAATAGCACTAAGTACGAAGGCAATAGATCCGATTAATAGGCAGGTAAATAATCTGATAGATAGGCAGACACCTGAGGGAGGCTGCGGATAAATAAAAACAAATTAGAACATGTCTCTCATGCATATTATCGATGCCCTCGACTGAGGTACATTCGTCAGATTGGTGAAATTGCTTTTGAGTACAATGAAGAGATGATGACAAATGGGATTTGGAAAACAGATGGCTGATAGAAGCAATATAAAATGTACATAAAAGGGGAAATAATAAACTCAAATAAACAACACAAGTGGAAAAAGAAAAAGAGGGGGGGGGGGAGAAATGGACGGTGGTCAGCGACCATGATGGTTTGTTTACATACGACCGTCGGCCGAGAACAATGGAGTGCACTTGAATGGAGATTGTCCGTTCAAGGGGCGCAACTCTCGTCAAAGTAAAATGACTACAGGGGAGATAATTCATATCCCTTTTCTAAGCGCAGTATTAGTGCCTAGTAAATTATCAAGGCGGTCAGCCGAGATAAAGGAAATAAAATAAGATGTACAAACATATACATTAATAGATTAATGCAATTCATAAATACATACATAGGACATGTTTATATTTTCTACTTACGCCAGTGAGAAATACACAATTCATTAATTAAATATAAATGAAATAAAATACACATGATATAATCCAGTGAGAAATATGCGCACAAAATAATGAAGTGGAACTGTGATTAAGTTCGGCTTACCACTAGGTATTCCTCTAGAAGTAAGAATAAATGATATAGTCCAGACTCGATTGCTCAGATAGAATGAGAAAATGAGAGGGTCTGGCTTGATTTAATCTACCTTATAAATAGGCCTGGAAAATGTGGGCGGAAACAGGAAATGTCCTAGGCTTAAGATTTATCTTACACGTGGGTGAATTTGACTCGAGGTGGGAGTCGCACCTTGGAAAGGTCCATAGGCGTGTTGGTCCGAGTGATCTCCTAGATCAAAGAGAGACGTGGGAGAGATAGAGGGGGGGGGGAAGAAAGATTGGCTTGCATTCCACCCAAGGTGGTGTCAACTGCTGCCGTCAGACATCCGGCGGGTAAGACAAAAGAGACTGTGTTTGTATCTTTACCCCGGTCAAGGGGAGATAAATGAAAAGCCGCCAAGGTGGTGGACCAAGTCTAGCCTGAAGAGAAAAAAGGTGGGGCGGGTGGAGAAATTGGGGTTAGAGCGGAGAATAATTAAAATAAAATAAATAAATAATAGTAAATAATGATTAATGCTGGGATAAATTTGAGTGACTCTGACAGCAAGCTTTTGACTTGTCTCAAACACAATAAAGTAGCTGTAAATGTGGAGTTATTCCTATATATAAGCTTTTAGCTTCTTTTCTTTTAAGTGGGAGAAGGAGTCAAGGCAATTAGTGTTGTGGAGAATTCATTGCTGATGTTTCCTTTTGTATTTACATTTTTAAAAAAAGCTAAATATAAAATTAATATAAAAAAAAAAAACAAGCTTTAATTATGTGTGATAGTATTAATGGGCTATGTAGCTGCAAGTAAAAATTATATAGATATGTGTCGAACGCAAATACTTAATTGTTTGTAAGTTACAAAAGATATTTTTCTATAAAAGAAGTTACGAAAGTTATATAATATAAAACCACAGACCTATATACAATACAATATATCTATAAGTATATGATTTCCATATACAATTTTTTAGGTAGGTGCTGATTTACCAATACACACCAAAATCAATGTGAAGGTAAATGCTGAAAAAATGAATGATACATACATAGTATTAAATTAAACATATAGTACCAGGTGTCCTAGCCTCGCTCGTTTGAATATTTTGATGAGGAAAAACTACATATTTTAGATCAGGTCAAGACTCCCAATTCCAAAAGTTGCTTTCGTGTTGTTGTTCTAAACGTCAATGTAGATGGTGATTACAAAAGAAAGGAAGTTCCTATACACGCCGGTATGGACAATAGAGAGGACTGGAGAAAGTACTATCTCGTATGGGGGGACGAATGTTTGCAAAAGGCAGTCTTTTTTTGTGAGCTAAAAGGTGGTAGACGGAAAACAGAGATGTCTCACAGAAACGCTTTAAAGACCAGCTTAGGAACCACTTGCTTTAACCGACATAGATGAAGGTTTCTGCATCCGGCTTCAGAACAAGATAGCCAGAGATATTTTTAAAAAGGCCGCGGGATACACAAAAGAAAACCCACTGCCAAGGACAGACGTAGACGGCGAAAAGAGAATCTAAATCGACCACTAGCATATAATTGTTATGTTTTTGTTGGATGTGACAAACTATGTGGGTCTCAACTGGTGCTGCGTAGCCACGTAAAATACTGCACACCTCCTTTATCATCGGACTCGAAGACAAGGCTTGTATAAAGGCATCAAGGAAACCTGCTTCCAGATACCCATCCCCCCACCATAGAGATTGGACCGTAGCGCTCTGTTAATGCTATAGGCATGAAAGTTGCACTATAAAAAAAAAAGTTATTCAATTATTACAATGCAACTCATAAATATTCATAACTTTTTATTTTGTATTTTAATAATGCACAGACAAAGTAGATTAATTTATTATGGAACAATGGAAGAAAGAAATAATGAAATAAAATTTGCAGAGGTATATTTGGTTTATTGTGTTTTGCGATATGTAAACATACAAGAATTGCTCGCTTAAGAGTATAGGATTGAAGGCATCACTTGGGACAAAACTTTGACATGAGAGAAGGCAGTGAAATAAACGTGACGAAAATAAGAATCAATTAAGATAATAAATATAAGAACTTTAAAAAAAAACAACTCAGTTCGTGTCTTATGTAACGCTATTCGCTAACACCGTAGAGATCTAAATTGCATCTCTATAAATATATTTATAGATCGAACCTAAGACAATAGATATAGGCTGCAGGGGCGGATTTAAGTCTATGGAGGCCATGGGTCAAGGTTTTTGTGGAGGCCCCTACTCTTTCAAAATCAACCAAGAAACAAAAAAAAAAAAACGTATATCTTTAAGCATGCCATTTTCTAGACGAAAGAAATTACTTGCTATTATATAAAACCTCGCTTTCCTTGTTATATATATATATATATGCATATTTTACTTTTAAAAAAGTGTAAATGTTTGAGTTTATGATGGATAAGGCCCTTGATAGACACACTGACCTAAGTTCGGAGACGTATTTACTTATTCCAAGCACGCTACAACTGCCAGCGGACACTTTTAATCACGGCAGCGTTGCCATCCGACGTAAGATTTAAAGTGATAGCGCTCAAAATGAGAAAATGACTTGAAAGTTTCTGACCCGTCGAAATATTATTCTTTTTTGTAGCCCCTCCTTCTCTCCCTTAAATCTGGCCATGATTGCCGGGTAGGCATTCGTTAATAGAATAGACTATAGATCTACACATTATAGATGAGATTTCTACATTTAAATTAATAAGTTAAGTAGTCATTTAATTAGTTCTAGAATAGATCTATTGTTCAGGCATTTTAGGATCTAGATTTTCTTATTTTTCCCAATCTTGTACAGCAAATCAAGTCGCATCTGGTTTTGTGTAGCCATAGTCATGTGATTTATGAGTCATGTGATTTGTGAGTCATATGATTTGTGAGTCATGTGATTTGTGAAACATTTAAACACCCAACACTGCACTCATCATTTATCTTTAGAATCTAAGACATTGTATGACATTGTCATTAAGTAGATTCTAGATTTAGCTTTCAGACCTTATATATCTATAGTTTTTAACAGATTTGTTCCACTAGACCTACTGTTCAATGTTAATCCATCTATAGAAATTATTTTTCTAAATCTAGATTCTATTTGTAGTATTTTCTAGTAATATAGATCTAGATCTAGCCTAGGTCTATAGTAACTTAGTAAGTACTTGATTTGACTAGAATATATGTTTATAAACATTCTTTTAATATATTTTAGTTCTATAACTATTATGACCATGTCCAAGGCATCATTTTTTTTTTCAAAGCAACTCTTCGAGTTCATTCCAACATTCACGAAATGATAAAAGACCTTAAAGTTTTGGGTGAGATCACACGAGGAAGGACATTCAAGGAAGAGATGAATGCCAGAAAGAATTCGCTGGTAGCGTCATAATGCACCTTCTTATCTTATAGATTACAAACGTTATTTCAAAAAAGAAGATAATTACGTCCTACGCATTTCATTGGTCAATCTAGTCATGCATGTTAATCGGTTATTTAAACTTTCATTGTTTTTCCTGGCTGATTCAGTCAACCTATTCCATTCTCTAATGGCACTAGGAAAGAAGGAGCACTTGTATGAATTTGTCCTAGCATTTAAAATAAGAAATGTGCCATGATTATGACAACGTTTTTTGTTTTGTTTTATAAAGTTTAATTTTACGAATGATCTGGTTAAATAAAAAAAAATTAATTACATAATTTTTATTTGTACATGTGTGTGTGTGAAATTGTGTAACGGAAAATTCCGGGTACTTGAAATAAGCTAGCCCTAAAAAATATACAGATCTTGGGTTACAGAATCGTCAACGAAAGCTCTGTAAATGTGTAGTTTCACATGCCTTGTTTCAGGTCTTTACTTTTTATAGCCCGTATCGGGTTCGGTCCCAACTACCCGAATTTTTGTGCAGCATTTGTTTCTCTATCACTAACCCTTCAATTCCCAACCTAATAAATAAAAATGTCCGTTTCATTTAAAAAGAACTGAAAAATATAATATCGGCCCTATATAGTTTTGATCAAAGAAACGAAACGCATTTATAAATATCAACCATTAGTTTGCACCAGTTATACAATTAAATATATTTCAATACAGCTAGACTAACAGTAATAAATCTGTGTGATTAGAAATTGTTGAAGACTCAAATGTAAAGTAGCAATTATACATAAAACACTGAACCATAATCTTCAAATACAAAAACAAAATTTAATAAAATACTCTGAAAGACACAAAAATAAAGGCACATTCCTCGTCCCATATGCTAGGACAAATTTGAACAAATACTCCTTCTTCCCTAGTGCTATTAGAGCATGGAATGGGTTGCCTGAGCTAGCCAGAAAAACCAGTGACTTGGCAGAATTTAAGTCATTGGTTAATATGCATGACTAAATGCATGACGCGTAGGACGTAATCATCTTCTCTTTTGAAGTAACGTCTGTATTATATAAGATAAGATAAGATAAGAACGTATTGTTTTTGTTACGCTCAACTGTATGCTTTTAAATTTCTAAATGCGCATGTTTGGATCAGTAGGGGAGGGGAGAAAGAAGGGAGTATCTCGTTATTGTTACAGTGATCGCTTTTTATATTCATTTAATAAATACAACACAGAATTGTACGACTAGAATTCGAACTCAAGGACTCAAGCCTCCCCAAGTAGATACACTAGTTAGCTATTGTAAGTTTCTTCACTACACAAAGTCGAAAGGGAACTTATTCAACTAATACCACTGCATCTGTCATGTACAAGTTTTTTCCCTTGTTCGATAACAAAAAAAATATATTATTAATGGTTGATTAACTAATTCGTTCAATTTTTTTAAATCAATTTTTCATCAGTCAGGTACAAGATATAATTGTGGGAAATTTGAACTAGATCAGACATTGAATGGGAAAGAAATAACTTGTACAAGCCGTTCACCAGACATAGGGACAGAGTGAGTTGATAAAAGCTATGTAAAAACAACAACAAAAACACATTTTAATACGCAAATACCCGGATATAATTACCTGCTGATTATTATAGCATTCTTTATCCAAATTAAAAGAATAATGCCAAACGAAATCCTCACTTGTCCTGTTATTTGCCCAATTATTCCCAGCATTCTTTGCGATTCTTTCAAAACTAAATTTAGAATCTGAACGTTATACCAAATAAAAAGAACATACCTTTAACATGCTATTAATATCATTTGTTTCGTAAAATGTATTACACATTTCGGATGTTCCGTCACAGTTGAAGTAATCTACATCCCAGCCCACACATGCCGCGAAACGACGGGGGATAGCATCGGGCAGGGTATGAACCTTAGATCATTGAGATAACTGAACGTTTATTATATAAATCAAGGAAGTTATTTGTGTGACCTAGGTATGAACCCTAGATCATTGAGATAACTGAACGTTTATTATATAAATCAAGGAAGTCATTTGTGTGACCTAGGTATGAACCCTAGATCATTGAGACAACTGAACATTTATTATATATATCAAGGAAGTAATTTGTGTGACGTAGGTATGAACCCTAGATCATTGAGACAACTGAACATTTATAATATAAATCAAGGAAGTCATTTGTGTGACCTAGGTATAAACCCTAGATCATTGAGACAACTGAACATTTATTATATATATCAAGGAAGTCATTTGTGTGACGTAGGTATGAACCCTAGATCATTGAGACAACTGAACATTTATTATATATATCAAGGAAGTCATTTGTGTGACCTATAGCTTAATGTTTCTTCGCTTGTTCCCTAGAACCTCCAAGGCTTACTCGTGTAATACAGTTTTGATAATTTCCTTGAGTCAATGTGTGGAGAGCTACGTATGTCTCTCCCACGGAGGCGTCAAACAATTCAACAAGCTTTCAATTTCAATTTGTCACTGTCGTAGTTCATTGCTTACGTTTCTTTTTTAAATTTAAATTTCACAGTCCATCAGAACCAGGTCATGGTCACTGCCTATGTCAGATCCAGAGAAAGTTCTGGCTTTTGCTTTGTTGATGCTAGATTTGAACTTCGAAGGAAACTGGATAAAGTCGATCTGGCGTTGGGGGGGGGGGGGGGGGCATGTGATTTCGTTTTTTTGGATGGTTTGATCAGGACATGTGTACTAGCTACAGTAGGTATATAGCTACTGGCAAATTGAAGAGCCTCATGTCTCAATCTTAAGTTTCTCCGAATCAAAAACGTCGTGTTGACGTCATCTTCAGAACATTTTTTCCTGGTTTTACTTCGTTTATTTTGTGTGTGTGTGTTTTAACCCAGTAAGGAGGTGGGAGGGCGCTCTGTGCTTACCTCCTATTTCTCTCCCCCCCCTCCCCCCTTAAACATTTCTCTCTATTGTGATGTTCAGAATTTAATTCTACTTGTATCAAAAACCTTTTGTTTCTCCTAGTTAGAAGAGCGCAGGTCAAATAAAGAAGTAAGAAGGACTCTGAAGGGAGGTTACTGAAACATTAGGGGGATACTTTCTTACACCTCTTAGACGTGAAACCAATGAAGACTATTCTAAACTGAGAAGGAAGGATAAGAAGTTGCATGGGTGAAAATGTCTTGAAATGTCTTTGTAAATTAGTTGTTGTTGTTTTTTTAATCGATCTTTTACCAAACGTCTTAATAAATAGTGTCTTGAGCTCTACTAAGAAGCTTAAACGACTTCAGTTTTTAATTATTTATATATATAGTTTTTAAAAGTGCATATAAGACGAATATAATATGTTCCCCCCCCCCCATGTAAGTAATTAACGCCCCCTCTCCCGCACCATCAAAGAGCTGCTCTGAACTCCTGAGTTACAAAGGCTTTAAAACATTTGAGTTCAATTCTGGTATGTTTTGTATTTAAGAAATAATTTTTTTATAATTTCACAAACCTCCACCGCTGAAAGAGTTTCTCGCTTTAACAAACCTATCAGTGCAATCCAAAACTTGCTTCCAGGCCTGTGCTTCTAATTCATCACTCCAGGTCTAAAGAACAAAAAGTAAAATTGTCAATTATAACTTTTTAACAAAGTGGCATGATGCGTTAAAAGTTCAAAGCCATTAATCTCAAAACAATAATGTTCTTTAACGATATTAATGATAAACTATGTCAAAGCCATCTCGAGGTAATGATGGTCTTTGAGAAGTTGACTATTAATGATAAACTATGTCAAAGCCATCTCGAGGTAATGATGGTCTTTGAGAAGTTGACTATTAACGATAAACTATGTCAAAGCCATCTCGAGGTAATGATGATCTTTGAGAAGTTGGCCTATTTTTTCCGCCTTGGTGCAGAGATGTTACATTCCATGCGTCAAGAAGGGTTGATTTCTTTGCTTTGAAAATCTTTTCATGTATCTGGCGTTGCACATTCTATAAGAGTTAGTCCACGCCGCAATCGGGATATATGGCCACCCTCGCCGAATGTTAGATTATCTCATTGTTCGATATTTGTCGATTCTGTTTTAAGGTTTTACAGGGTGGGATCCCACAGTAAACCCCTTTTCTCATCTGGTCGTGAGGCTAGCCATAGCATAGAACATCAATGATAATGACTGGCGGCTTTTTTCTTAAAGCACAATGAACAGCCTGTCAATTGGTGACACGTACTTCAATCATAGACACTAGAAAATATGTAGGTCACCAAACAGACAAACGTTCAATGGCATTGACTATATCTGCATCTCCTAAACATGGACTTGCAGACCCGCTCAGAATAAACGCTCAGCTGGTGGAGCTTACAATTTCTGTCCGTGGTGTCACATGTACAAGTTTGGGAAATACTTGTGTTAAAAGAAATGATCAAAAGACATGGTTAAGGACAGCGAGATTACAATGCTGACTGTCCCCAACGAAAGAAAAAAATAGCCAGTAAGAAAAAGACTGACTCCTCTTACGCCTAAGCTCCAGACACTTAGATGTATGAAAACTTCAATGTTTCTCCTAAAGAAGGCTCCTATGACTTGACCATAATCGTTTTATGATTTTAGCCGGCAAACAATAATTTCAATTGTGACCTTAATTACCTTGTCAATATCGTAGCATTATCAAAGCGGAAGGAATGAGCCCATTCGAAATTATCCGTGGTCTTATCATCCGCCCACTTCTTGCCTGCAGTCATAGCATATAAAAACAAGATTCGGTATGCATTAAGAATCTTTTACAATAACCAATAAAAATACTTTTTTTAAAAAGCATATATTAAGCGTAGTGTAATTGTTTGTTAGTCATGTAATTAAATTTGTAAACCATTTCATTATTTTAGCTATCTCAATACGCTATGATCCAAGAACTTGTCTAGACCAGTTGGATAAGGGGTGGAGGAGAAAGAAGGGGGTATCGGTATCATGTGAATGTTACCGTGATCGCTTTTTAAATACATTTACAAAATAAGTTGAGCGACTTGAATTCGAACTCGAGGGCTCAAGCCTCTTCAAGTTAACACAATAACCCCTGTGCCAGCAAAGTGCTTATAGGATTTTTTCCCTGGTTAGACACCAAACAAAATAATTAATTACCAATAGCTAATTTACTAATTTGTAGTTTAAAAAAAATATTCTTATTTGTCAGGTAAAATAAATAATTGTGCAAAATTTCAGCTTGATCCGAGACTGGATGTGTGTGAAAAACGTATACACACTTTTGACTAGTTGATGTCAGTTTTGTTATTAAGTAATACTTCCTAGTGTGAATTAACATTCAGACAAATTTCACATCCAAGAA
The DNA here is from genome assembly GCA_036873155.1 of Biomphalaria sudanica. NCBI lineage: Eukaryota > Metazoa > Mollusca > Gastropoda > Planorbidae > Biomphalaria > Biomphalaria sudanica. Next base: position 1,506,900 of record JAZGLO010006571.1, on the reverse strand, counting down.
ATCCATTTATTGAATGTTTAAACGATTTTTGCTTTATTTGTCAACATTGATGTCATTATTTTAAGCTGACATTTAAAAAAAAAGCAAGCTTCAAATGTTTTGTTTCGGTTCAGAAAGACATCGTCAAAGTTTTGTTTCTGGTGAAGGTAGGAATGTCTGAAGTGTAATGTGATTAACTGATTACAAAGACTTAGAGAGCTGAAAGTATGAACTATAAATCTTAAACACAATAGATTTATTTTCGAAAGTAAAAGTGTGTGTCCGATACAGCATTCTGCACCCATTAAACCAGAGTGGTCGTCTCCTTTCCTTTAGGACTCAAACAGAAAGATTTAAAAACTCGTCACCGAGAAGTACAGAGTTTAAGTCATTGGTTGACTTGCATGACTAGATGCATGACGCGTTGGCTGTAATATCTTTTTTTGAAGTAACGTCTGTATTATATAAGATAAGATCAAATGTGGTACGGTATATATGCTCAGGGTCCCGCATATGACACTCGCCCAGGGCCCCGCGCTCTACTAAGCCCGCTTCTGCTTGACACCTACAACAAGATGTGGAAAAGATACAAACTTTCCTTCGGCTAATGATAACATCTACAATGTCAGACAAGCTGTAACGCTGTATCGGATACTATTTCTAGAAACACACATACAAACACGGCACGTTGTAAATGTTTTAGAAATAACACATGATACCATTGATTTTGGTGCTTAAAAAGTATATTCATCCTGTGTTTAGCAATTACAGAGCTAGAGAAGAAGATTGAGGTGCTATAATAGGATTCTAGGTATCAGCTACAAAGCCATCACAAATGAGGATATTCGAAACAAGATCATAATGGTGATTGCCCCCACCTCGATGACCTGCTTACCACTGTCAAAAGACGCAAATTATTACTTTATAGCCGTATCATTATATCACAAGGTCATCATGGCTCGCAAAGACCTTTCTCCAGGTAACATTACCAGGAAAAAGAAGAAGCAGATAGAGAAAGCGATGATCAGGCAACATTAACAAATGGACGGGCCTATCTATTTATTCAAGGCAACAGACAAAGAGGAACGGATAAAATGGTCGAAATATCATGTTTGGTGCCCCAACGGTTCAACAGAAAGGTTAGGATATCATGTGTGGTGCCCCAAGTGTTCAACAGAAAGGTTAGGATATCATGTGTGGTGCCCCAAGTGTTCAACAGAAAGGCGAGGATATCATGTGTGGTGCCCCAACGGTTCAACAGAAAGGTGAGGATATCATGTGTGGTGCCCCAACGGTTCAACAGAAAGGTGAGGATATCATGTGTGGTACTCCAACGGTTCAACAAAAACGTGAGGATATCATGTGTGGTGCCCCAACGGTTCAACAGAAAGGTGAGGATATCATGTGTGGTGCCCCAACGGTTCAACAGAAAGGTGAGGATATCATGTGTGGTGCCCCAACGGTTCAACAAAAACGTGAGGATATCATGTGTGGTGCCCCAACGGTTCAACAGACAGGTGAGGATATCATGTGTGGTGCCCCAACGGTTCAACAAAAACGTGAGGATATCATGTGTGGTGCCCCAACGGTTCAACAAAAACGTGAGGATATCATGTGTGGTGCCCCAACGGTTCAACAGAAAGGTGAGGATATCATGTGTGATGCCCCAACGGTTCAACAAAAACGTGAGGATATCATGTGTGGTGCCCCAACGGTTCGACAGACAGGTGAGGATGATGGAAATAAGATAGATATAGATAGATAAATGCTTACAATAGACACATACGTGAACGTTCCCAGGATAGGACACGATGGAGGAGCGATAGTGAAGTGTGTCAGTTGGCAGTCCTGGACAACAGATAGTATAAACTAACGGCGCGGGAGGAAATGAGTTAACTTTATGTATGTCACTCATTTCGACCATTAAAACATATATATACATATATATCATAGGCGTAGCCAGGATTTTTTTTTCCGGAAGGGGGGGGTACGGGGGATTCCCCCCCCCTCCGCGAAAACAAAATTGTTTTGTATGTATGTATGTGTGTGTACATAATCTTTATTACATTCTGACCCTTCATTCTTTCAGAACACGTTTATTGTGCCCTAGAATAGGTTCTTCCTGGAGTTAGTGGAAAAATTGTTGACTTCCCGACATTGCCAGCAAGGGGGTCTGGAAGAGCCCCGCCGCCAAGCACTATTTCTGGTATTGAATACCAACAAAATGCATATTCTGAGGTATCTACACTGCATTTTCCTGCTATTAAAAAGTCTTATTTCAAAAACCTAATGTGCTATTCTTACTGACTTTGACCCTCCCTCGCCGTTCGGCGCATTTGACGTCAAGCTGTTTACACAAAAATCTGTCACTGGTAATGTCTGAAACCTCTTCCCACCTGCTCTGATGACCTCCATGAATGTGTGGCGCCATGTTGTATTAGGATATCATCTTATACGTAATTCATTTTGTCGGAGAACATGTCCCGCAAACTCATGCGACTCTCAATCACAATATTACTAAGGGGATCGACTCCCACTTCGGCATAGGATTTCCTTGATTTAGACCCGATCTCTATAACCGACTCCTAAAATCTGTCTTAGCCATCTTTGTTGAGCCACATTAAGTGTTTTTCAATTTCGGCAGATGACTATTCACTGCACTTTATTAATGGAGCCCCGCCACTGGTAGAAATGTGTAACCTCTCTAGAATACGCTCTTGAAATTAGGTGACTGTAGTTTGCTTTAGATTTTATATAGGAAAGGAACGTTTTATCGTCAAAATCATCTGTTGAGGGTTTTAAACTAAAAAATCTCAGGACTTAGTTATTGTTTTTTTTAAATTCAAAACCCCATTTAGCTACGATCATAGAATTTGGTAACTTTAGTTTGCTTTAGAATAATATTGAAAATAGAGGTTTCCCCACCTCAAAACGCACTGTGGGGGGATTTTAAACTCAAAACCATCTGGAGGAGAGAAGTTTAAACTCAAAACCCCCAATTGGCTTGGCTACGCTCAAATAATTTTAGTGTGTAATTTTTTGTATTGAAGAGGTACCCCTTTTGGCAACGCTCATAGCATTTTGAGTGCGTAATTTGCTTTTTTTTTACATTGAAGATGTATTTTTTAGCTTCCAACCCCGCTGGCGGGGGGGGGGGGGGTTAAACTCAAAACCCCTTTTCTACGCTCATAGATTTTAGAGTGTGTAATTTGCTTTTTTTTAAAATTGAAAATGTATTTTTTTAGTTTCAAACTCAACTTAAAACTGAGTCAAAACCCATTTAGCTACGCTCATAACATTTTGAGTGTATAATTTGCTTTTTGTTTTCACATTGAAGAGTGGGTTTATCGTAAATTTTGTTGGGGGTATTAAAATGAAAATCTTCCTTAACTGTGCTCTTGGAATTAGGGGATTGTCCCTTGCCTTTTTTTTTTTGTTTTATAGAAGAGGGGGATTTAACAGCAAAAACCCCTGGTAGGGGTTTAAACTCAAAACCCCCTTGGCTGTGCTGGGGCAAGTGATGGCTTAGTATTAAAATCTCACCTAAAATAAAACCTTAAATACGCCCATGATATATTTACATATATATCAAAGAGTATCAAATGCATTACACACACACGCACACGCACAAACACACACACACACATACATACATACATACATATATATATATATATATATATCATTGGCCTCCTTCAGTCGTAGGACGACTATGGTTCATCTCAGAGCACACTTCCTCATGTGGCTGTGGAGCCCTATTTTGGAGAGACACTCCCGTCCACAGATAGCGCAGGTTAGGGTCCCCTTGGCTTTTGCTTCGGTGGTCACCGTAGTTAGCTTATGGTTTACCCAAACTCTTAGTCTGAGTCTAGCGAATGTCGAGGCAGCCTTCCCTATGTTTTTTTTCATCTCCTCTTCTAGGGACAGGTCATCTGTAATTGTGGATCCCAGATAGCAGAATTCGTTTACGGCGTCCAGCTTGTTATCGTCTATGAGGATCGAGGGTGGTGCTGTAGCAGGTGGTCTCATAACATTTGTTTTCTTCGTGCTATTGGTCAAGCCATATTCTTTACAGGCCTGAGAGAAGCGGGACATTAGTGACTGAAGTTCCGCTTGTGTGTGTGCCACTACCGCTGCGTCATCCGCGAATAACATATCTCTTACGAGGGTGGCTCTGATTTTAGTTTTGGCCCTCAGTCTGGCAATATTTAGGAGTTTGCCATCAAATCTGGAATGGAGATAGATGCCTTCAGTGGATTTGTCAAACGCGATGTGGATTAGAAGTGAAAATAGTATTGCAAAGAGGGTTGAGGCCAGGACACATCCTTGTTTACCTCCGCTGTTTATATGAAACTTTCAGAGCTGGCACCGTTGAATTGCACTGTGCCCATCATATTTTGGTGGAAAGATATGATTTCATTTAGTAGCTTAGGTGGACAGCCTATTATCTGTAAAATTTTAAAGAGGCCATCTCTGCTAACTAGATCGAAGGCCTTTGTCAGGTCAATAAACGCAATGTACAAAGGCATCCTTTGTTCTCTGCACTTTTCCTGGAGTTGGCGGATGGAGAAAATCATGTCAATCGTGGATCTCCCTGAGCGGAAGCCGCATTGTGATTCTGGATAGACCCGATCAGCGAGTTTTTTGTAGCCTGGGAAGTATCACTCGAGCAAAGACTTTGCCTACAATACTTAAGAGGGAGATTCCCCTGTAATTGTTGCAGTCGCTTCTGTCACCTTTGTTCTTATACAGTGTAATGATTTTAGCATCCCGCAGGTCTTGTGGCACAGCACCTTCTTGCCAACATTTACAAAGCAGTTCGTGTAGAGGTTGGATTAGAGTAGTTTTGCATTGTTTTAGAAGATCTTGGGGGATACCATCGCATCCGGGTGCTTTGCGGGCAGCAATGTTGTCTATGGCTTTGTTGAGCTCTGAAAGGGTGGGTGTTTCATCTAGCTCGTTCATTGTGGGTAATTATATGATGGCCTTAAGGGCTGAGTCAGAGACTGAGCTTGTTGTGGCGTAGAGCTCAGAGTAATATTCCACCCATCTGTGCATTTGTTGGCACTTGTCTGTGATAATTTCCCCAGTGGTTGATTTCAGAGGTGCTGTCTTGTTTTGGGAGGGTCCGAGAGCCTTGTTGATTCCTTCGTACATCCCTCTTATGTCGCCCACTTGGGCTGCGAGCTGAATACTCTCACTGAGCTCTACCCAGTATTCATTGGCACAGATCCTTGCTGTCCTCTGTGCATTGGCTCTAGCTTCTTTCAGGTTTAGCAGGTTGCGATGGGTAGGTTTTGCCTTGTAAGTAGCGAGTGCATCTCTCTTTGCTCTGATGACAGGTGCTTAAATAACTGCTTTAGAGTCGAACCAATCATTTTGTTTTGTAATTTTTCTTCCAAAGATTTCCAGGGAAGTCTTTTGTATGGTGGACTTGAGGTGTTCCCATTTTTCAGTTGCTGTATTCTCAGAGATATTTTTATACTCGCGTTCAAAAGATTCCGCAAACAGTATCTGGAGATCAGGTTGACACATCTTGCTTACATCCGATTGGGGTCTTCCAATCTGCTTGGTATGGTGGATTTTTTTGGGGAGGAGATTGATCTGACAACATACCAAGGAGTGATCTGTGTCGCAGTCTGCACTGTGGTAGGACCTGGTAAGCTTGACAAATTTTAAGCTTTTTGTCTTACCATGATTAGGTCTAGTTGGTGCCAATGTTTGGAGCGAGGGTGCCGCCAAGATACTCTGTGCTGCGGTTTAGTCTTAAAATAGGTATTAGTGACGCAGAGGGAGTGTAGTGAGCAAACCTCGAGGAGCCTTTGTCCGTTTTCATTTACTTTTCCGACACCAAAACGCCCAATACAGCTGTCCCATGCAGAGTTGTCAGATCCAACGCGTGCAATGAGGTCGCTGAGGATGATAACCTGTTCCGTGGTTGGGATCTCGCTAAGAGCAGATGAAAGGTTGTCATAAAACATATCTTTGGCCTCTGGTGTGGAACTCAGAGTAGGAGCGTAGGCACATATCAAAGTCACATGTCCAATAGATGTGTTAAGGCGTAGTGATAGGAGTCTTTCTGAACCGTTGCACTTCAGCTCTACTGTGTTCAGCAGTGTGTTCTTAACTGCAAAACCAACGCCATGTTCCCTTACTTCACTTTCGGCTTTGCCTTGCCAGAAGAAGGAGTAGTCTTTTTCTTTGATTGATCCAGAGTCAGCTAAACGAGTTTCCTGAAGGGCGGCAATGTCTACTTGGAGCCTGGACAGTTCATCGTTTATTATTGCAGATTTTCTGACATCTTCTATGTCTGGTAGGTTTTCATTAAGTCCAGTTTGTAGAGTACGCACATTCCACGTGCCCAGTTTAAGAGTGGAGCTCCTCTTTTTTTTCTTCATGTCGACTGGTACATTGGCTTTGTGCCTGCTTTTCAGATTTTGTCCTATCCTCGTGTACCCAAACGGGGAAGACAGGCATCACGGGACAGCACCTTATTGGCTGGGGGCTGCCCAGCTTGAGGCGGGCGGTAGCTGTCCATTGGAATCCTAGGATCCCTCCCACCGACGAAAGTGGCCCCTTCGCCCTGCTCTACGTCAATTAAGCATTTGAGCTTATAACCGGTGACTGCCACTTCCCGTGTTTGGCCGACGCCAAAGGCGAAGCTGGAGTGTCCTCTCCAGTTTTTTTTTTGGTTAGGGCTTTAAATAGGTGAGATGAAAGCCTGGGCATTGTTTATGGTCGGAACGATGTCGCCCACACAGCAGTTCCCCCCTCTCCGCGCAGCTGATGTGACCAAAGGAACGGAGTATCCAGTACAGTTTGGGATCAGTAGCGCCGCAGGATTTGCTAGGCTGTAAAACGGTGTGCCACAGTCTGCCTAAGGGTCACCAGCTCCTGATTTTTCCTCAGGGTTGTCTCCCGAAGCCTTTCCCGTGTTTGGGTATAGCCGCAGGGCAGCGGAGGTTTGGATTCAGAGTTTTCCTTCTTCTAGATGGGTAGCCAACCAAGGCTAACGAGCCCCTTCTACCCGAAGCTTACTGGTTTAGGCGCCAGTTGCTCGCCTTTGCCCCTTCTCCTGTCTGTGGTAACGGTTCCGCCAGGCTCAGTAACTGAGCCACACGTGAAGGCCAGGAGTTGGACTGGTTGTCAGAGGCTATTTGAGACGCATGCCATTGGAAGCACTTTGTAGGTAATGATGGGCTTAAGACCATTACCACTTCCGGCGTTAACAACCTTGCGGAACCATATATATATATATGTCAATGATTAATATTACAATGTCATGTTATACATTAATCCAAGTTCATAAAACTACTATGACTGTAAGGTCTTTAAAAAAACTCATACACAAAGATACATCCAAAAATTGATGGAAGTTTCCTTATTTCCTAGTGCCACTTTGCGCATGGTACTGATTGATACAATCAGAAGGAATTAATTTTGTTTTAGTATGATTCGCTACTACACCTGATTGAGACCAATTTTTATCAAAGAGCTGTATCTTCTAGTCTTAAACAAAGCTCAAACAAATTGATAAACTCTTCCAATTTATTTCAGTTCGACTACAATGTCCATGATTCGTTTTCCTGACGTTAATCAAACATTAGTGCAGAATAATGTGAATCTAGAATAATCAAATGTCGACAGATACGCCAATGTATTATTTGTCTAATGTTTTTGTTTGTCAAATATTTTATAAAATGTATTGTTTATCAAATGTATAGTTTGTAAGATGCTTGTTTGTCTAATTTATTGTGTCAAATGTATTGTTTTGTCTAATGTATTGTAAAATGTTTCAAATGTATCGGATGTTCTCCAGAGATAAAGATATTCTACTTCCTAGTCCAAACCTCAGGACTACGGGAGATGGCAACAAGCTGGCTATGAGTCCGAGCATTGAGCCGTCCGAACGACAGTCCGTGCATACCATTCGACTAGGTAGAGAAACATGAAATTTTTCAATAAGCCATTGTCTGAGAAGTAACATTATCAATTACCAAATGGAAGATCAAATGACATATCCTGAAAATAAATAATTATATTTAAAAAGCATAGATTAAGTCACTCTGGCTGGTGAAAAATTTGTACACATTATTCCTACCACAGCTATTCTTGGATCAAGTTCAAACTTTAAACAATTATTTATTGTACCTAACAGAGTATGCAATTTTATAAATCAATTAAAAAATTAACCAAGTACTTTTGGTAATAAATTATTTTGATTGTTTAAGGGAAATAGCCTCGACATTTTTAAAAGATAGTTGTAAGTGCAGAGTTCTTTCCCTTATATTAGGCTTTTTATTTATTTTAAAAAAAAAAGGATTTTTAAAAATATTTTTCTTGTTATTGTTCATTTTTTAAGTTTAATTCACATTAATCTACTTTTAACGTACATTCTTCTTTTGTAATTGCATCTTTTTCAACATTTGTTGCTTATTTTTCTTTCCTTACAATAATGAACAAAATAAACCATTTGATCAAAAATATATTATAAGCTTAACCATATAGGATTAGTTTCTAGTTACATAATCTTTTTATGAAATAATTAAGATTTTATTTACATTTAGTTTAGCAACAGGTTCTGATGTGTTTAAATTCTGGCATATAATAATTGAATCGGAATAGCTTACAATTATATAGCTAATAATTACTAAATTAAAATAGCTTATTATTATTGAATTAAAATAGCTTAGAATTATCTAATTAGAAAAGCTTAGAATTATTTAATTCTTAGAATTTATTCTGGCATATTAGAGCTACTATATTAATATAACTCTTAGTCTTGGAAGGATCATTAATAAAATGCTACGATTGTTGCCTTTGTCTCTCTTTTGAAGCAAGTCAATAGATGTAAGTCAGTACACTAGAAGTCTAAAAGAAAGCCACAAAAAAAAAAGGAAAAATTAGTAGACAGAAAATTACTTTTATTTTATTTTTGACTTTACAAAATAAAATATTGACACAACATGATGAAAAAGTGATTATTTCAATCTTACATCTTAATAAAAACATTGTAATTCTTTTATTATTTTTTGAAACTTCATACAAAAATGTTTCAAACAATGTACTCATAGAGTCAATCAAATTAAGGTAGGCAAAGTGATCGTTAGATAAATTACAATAATGAAACTACTGGGGACATAGAAACTAAAGCACCATATATGATCCTTTAATGTGTCCCTAAAATCATTTAAATTAAATATAGTGATATACATATAATTTTACAAATCTATATCCTAGAAAGCATAAGATATGTCTCCAAAACAATTTTTTTTTTATAAATTAGCATAAATGTCATCAGTTGTACTATCTCCATCTTGAATTAAATTCTCTTGGCTTGAACAGGGAGACTGAAACTCATATTCAACAGTATTGTAGTGGAAAGACAGTTCAATGCAGTGGTGAAGAATCTTGTGTAGCAGAAGATAATCATCCTTGTAGTAATTATGAGTGAATTTTGTTACAATAAGTCTTTTTATGTAAATTTACATAGAATAATATTAAAAAGTAATAATGCAGTATTATTACAAATAATAATATTCTTTATTAGCTTTGATGAAATTGATTTTACTTTTGCAATTTACTCATGTCAATAAGAGTAATCTAATTATATGATAGTGCACAATGATTTTTTTTTCCTAACATAGTTTTATGTATTCATTGCATGCAGAGTTTACATCAGATTGATAATTCATTTGCTAAAAGATGAAAGGAGGTCTTGTGTCTGTTTATATGATTATTAATAATTATTAATATAATTTTATATCTTCTCTGTAGGCTGGGTGTAAATGTAAAATTCTTGACTTTAAAGTGTCTTTTTATGTTTATAGTATTAATAGCGTCATAAGAATATTATTCTTGTAAACGCATCCCAGTAGGTTTAAATATTCATTGTTTGGTACGTTTAAAAAATATTGCATGTTTTTCTATAGATAACGTTGTATATAGTTTATTCTTAAGAAAATGTTATATTGTCAGAACAAAAAAAAAATGTCGACATGTATATTACTGTAATGAAAAAATTGTAACCTTAGAATGCAAATATAACATTATTATTTCACTCACTGAGCCTCTTCTTACTATTCCAAACAAAAAAGGTATTCTTTACATTTGAGAATAATGAATTTGATAACACCAAGAATAATACAAATTGGCAGAAAAATCTCCATGAACAGCTTTCAAGTATTAAAGCATCTAAAATCATTTTCAAACAAATATTCAAGAGATTTTTTCTACCACTTTCAAAAAGTACAAAACAATTTTCTTAAATTCCAAAAACTATTTACCAAGGATGGAATGACCTCAGGACGTATGGTTTTGACTGTTCCCACAACACCAGGAATTGTGAACCAGGACATTTGATCAAGGCAATCCATCAAAATATTTAATACACATGCCATCCCACTATAGGTAGCACCATCTCTGTCAGAATGGAAAAAGTACAAAGTAATAAATTTTTTATATTTTATTATACTTTTTAAATTTATTATGTAGTTTGAATAGCTTTGTAATATTTAATTCGTATGACTTTTTATAATTGAATCGGAATAGCTTACAATTATATAGCTAATAATTACTAAATTAAAATAGCTTATTATTATTGAATTAGAATAGCTTGTTATTATTAAATTAAAATAGCTTAGAATTATCTAATTAGAAAAGCTTAGAATTATTTAATAAGAAAAGCTTAGAATTATTTTTATTAGAATAGCTTATTATTATTGATATAGAATATCTTATAATTATCTCTACTGTGTTACTGTGGTTGAGTAGAATCAATTGCTTGGCTGCCTATCAGGGGGTGGGGGGAGTTTGAATCCTAACTCGAGTTGAGTTGTGTTTGCTGAGCACCTAAAGGAAGCATGGAAACCTGTTCCAGATACCACCTGCTTCCTTAGGTCCACAAAAGAGATTGGACCAGACTGAAAGATGTGCCAAACAAAGTGGGGATAATTCTATATTACCATTTCAAAAGTTATAGTTTCAAGAAGTTTGTCCATATATCCATTAAGTTAGGAAAGCGTGTTCCTTACATAATGTTTTAACTCTTTCAGTGCTAAATTATTTTGATTGAATTTTCCAAGAGGAACACACATTTTTTAGAGGGGTTGAGTTACTAAAACTAAACTAACTTTTTAATTTTATTAAATAATCATATTTGATTTTATTTGAAAGGGTTACACAAGTATAATAAGTAAAATAAATTATTCAACAAAATTTTTTTTTTTAAACTAAGCATGGCAAAGGAAATATATTATCTTATCTTATCTTATATAATACAGATGTTACTTCAAAAAAGAAGATGATTACGTCCTAGGCGTCATGCATTTAGTCATGCATATTAACCAATGACTTAAATTCTGCCAAGTCACTGGTTTTCCTGGCTAGCTTAGGCAACCCATTCCATGCTCTAATAACACTAGGGAAGAAGGAGTATTTGTACAAATTTGTCCTAGCATATGGGACGAGGAATATGCCTTTATCTTTGTGTCTTTTAGAGTATTTTATTAAATTTATTTTTTGTATTTGAAGATTATGGTTCAGTGTTTTATGTATAATTGCTACTTTACTTTTGAGTCTTCTGTCCTGAAGGCTTTCTAAATTTAGTGATTTTACTATAGGTGTTACTCTAGTCAAATGTGAATATTCATTTGTTATGAATCTCACTGCTCTATTTTGTGTCTGTTCCAGTTTCTTAATGTTTTTTTGAGTTGAGGGGTCCCAAATGGAGGATGCATATTCTATTATTGGCTTAACCAAGGTTAAATAACATTTTAGTTTTATGTTCTTATTTGATTTATATAAATTTCTTGTAATAAATCCTAATGCTTTGTTTGATTTTTTTTATAGTTTCACCAATATGTGGATTCCATTTCATTTATTATAACACCTAGGTATTTTGCGTTTTTAGTCTCTGTTACTGGTTTGCCATGAATAAGATAAGTGGAATTAATTTGTTTTAGTTTTTTTGTTACTCTTAACAACTGACATTTTTCTGGGTGGAAAGACATGCTCCAATTCTATTCCCATTTCTGTAATTCATCTAATTCTCTTTGTAAAATATCTGTGTCTTGTGTTGTTTTTATTGTTCTATATATTATGCAATCGTCTGCAAATAATCTGACTTTAGTTCCTGAAGTAATGCAATTTGGTAAATCATTTATGTAAATTAAAAATAGTAGTGGACCTAAGACTGTTCCTTGAGGTACACCTGAGTTTACTGTTATCAGTGTCGATTTAGAGCCATTTATTATTACAGTTTGTTCTCTCCCTATCAGAAAATCTTTAATCCACTGATGCAGTGGACCATTAATGCCAAAATATTTTAAAAATTCATTTAAAAAATAGATATAATGAAAGATTTAACCTTATGATTAAACATTTAATCCATAATTTTGAAAAAATGCAAAACTTAACATATTTTATCACTTCAAATTTCATAAAAGATGATCAAATGCACTAAGAAATTGTATTATTTACATTTTTCAGGTCCCAGAAATAAACTAAAAAATAGGAACTAATGCAATGTTGTCTTTTCTAAAAAAATTTTAAATGCTTGGTCCTGTATCTGATTTACTACCAAAACAAAGAACAATCACTCTCATATCCTTAAAATAAAACAAGAGAGAAATAAAAGGTTCAACATAAAAAAGAAAGTGAAATAAATTGTATATACCAAGTGACTTGTTGAGAGTAACAGCGTTAGCTAAGTTACTAGATGAAAGTATGCGGCACTGAAAAAGTTAAGACTTATATTCATTCTGAGCATATGATGCAAACATTTTGAATAGATTTATTTTTTACAGAACCTGTGGACTCAGTAATGAAGTGTTTAGTTACAGAACCAAATGTCCCAGCCTAGGTTTAAGACCTGAATTTAAGTCTTGATTGAGGCTGACTGTTTAAATGTTTGGTGAGCAATGCCTTATTATATGTAACCAATTCTAATAAGTAGTAATGTTTGTTTGATCAGGGGGAGTTGGTTTTGTTCTGCCAGATAAAACTACTTCTCTCAGTCTCTGGCCTAATTGTTTTAAATATAATGTCTAATTTTAACTTTGTCCAAATTAACCACATTTTATTCTTGTTTTATTTTGGTATAAGAAATTTTTTCATTTAACATTGTAATTTAAAATGTCACTGCTTACCTACACATAAATATAACTCGGCCTTCTGAAGAAGTAAATGACTTGATTTGTTTGATAAACGATGACATCCCATTACAGTCTTTGAGATCAGAGATCAGACATTTCAAATGAATAACATTTTGAGTCTCTGGCATCTAGCGATTAAAAAAAGAATATCAAAAGGTCTTGATTAATTATGTGTAACTTTCAAATAAAATGATAAAATAAACACTAATAATAACCTTTCAATTACTAGCACTAGATTAACAGAATAACTAAATTTTCCAAAAGGATCACAAGTGTGTTGGAAGCCTGAAATTGTAAAACAACTTTTGTCTTAGACCTTGGATTAAAAGCCTGGTCATTGGGAGTTGTTCTGACAAAAAGAATGACAAATAACAATAGAGTTTGCGTCAGCAGCCTCTCAGAATCTACCAGAATGTAGTATCAATGCTTGATGTGACTGCCAAAATTTTCCCAGGGGGGTTCAGTCAAAAGACAGAAATAATTTGAATTTATAATTTTCCTTCTAGATGGGTAGACAACCAATGCTAACAGGCCTCTCCTGATAAAAGCTTTCTAGTTTTAAGCAACAGTAATAATATTCATATTTGCTCATCCTTAGTTTTTCCAGGTCTAGTCATGAAGGCCGGGAGTTGGACTGATTGTCAGAGGCTATGTAAGAAATATGCCATTGGAAGTTTATAATCAATACCTCTTGCAGCTATTACCATAATAATTAACTCCACTATAAATACACTTTGGTGTTGTTTATAATTGTAACATACAATTTAATAAATACATTTTATTAGAAAGAATATTAGAATTCTCTACTCTAACCCTTTTTTTACTTCTTCATCTAGCCACCAGTTGTTCCTGCTGAGCTGTATGCTCTTGAAGTCTGTACAAAGGAAAAGTAGCTTGTGTTCAGGGGTTCAACTCTAATTCTTAAACATTTGTATCTTCAATTTATTTCTCCTTTAAAAAAAAGTAAAGTTCCCCTTTCAAAACTTGTAGTCTACAGGGCAGATGATGTAAAGAGCATGTTTCTGTGGCCTACAATTAACGAGGGTTAACAAACCACCTTTACTTTTCCCTAACTAATGTCAGGTATCCATTAGAGATGGGTGGACTCAGAGGTGAAGATCCATAAATTAAAAATCCCAGTCTTAACCAGGATTCAAACCCCTGTTTGAAAGCCAAGTGCTTTAGGGCTCAGCCACTGCACCTCCAATTTCTCCTTTTATTCTTTGGATATTGGACAAAAACTTAGAGATGGTCATGATGATCCATAGCTAAATCTTATTTAACATTACATACTAACTTGCTAAAGCCTTGAGTAAAGTGTCTATGACAAAGCAGTTAACATATTGGCAAATGCATCATACAAAACTAATATTCTAAAAAGAGAGTTCCATTGTACAAGAAAATATTAACAAGGTTAAAAACTCTGAATGGTGATAAGCTTTACTAAAAAATTGTTATGACGTATGGATTTGAATATTTCTTGAAACCACTAAAACCTAAGTAGAAAGTACAACACTTACAAATGACTTCTGTTTAACTTTTATTTGTAAGATCTGTTCTTCCCAAAGTTGTGTTCTTTTAGAAGAGACATTCTCTACTTCAAATGCAGAGCATTTTATTGATATGTCATTTGGAAGGTATTTGCCCATTGTCTATAAACATTATCACAATGAATCTCTTTAATATGCAATATATAGTCAGTTTCTAAAATTAACATATGAAGATAAGTAATTTTTTATATTAAAAGTTAGAAAAATTAGTGAATAAAATCTACAATAGCAAGTTATTTACATAAACTTAAAAAAAGATAGCTATTGCCTAATTCTAATAATAAAAGCCTTAAAAAAAAGAGATTTGAGATACGTATATTTAGTACAACTTTATATCACTAGTATTAAAGTTGGCTTAAGAATAAATTACCACATCAGTATTCATTTCATTCACTTGAAAAGCCACGATTAGGGAAATTTTATATTGAACAACTAGCCGCCAAAAATCGATGACTGTCTTCGGCAAGGGAAGTTGGGTTAAAATGTATTCATTTCTTCTTTTAAAACTCTGCAAGGTAAATATTATTCATATTTCTTATCAGTGGACCTAATTAAATATATTTATAATGCTATGGGCTAGTTCAATAAATAGTTTTATCTATTCATCTCAAGGGATATTTACAGGTACAAGTACAGCATTGATGTAATCACTATCGTCACCTGTCTCCTGTCTGAGAATGGGTCTGTATTGGTCTTCTAAGAAAAAAAAAAGGTGGAAATAAATTTTATACCAAAAAAAGACTCTGTATTTAAAAGTTAATGTTGCTTTTCATGAAAAAACTTCTATTCTGTAAACAGTAACACATAAATACCCCCCCCCCCCCCAAAAAGATTTTTTCGTATTAATTTTAATGAAGCTCTTTTTTTAAATTAAAACTACAAATGACTATACATTGTTATAAACCTGGTGGTGAGACAGATGCACAGTGCTGTGTGTTTTTAGACTACGCAAATCGCCCAAGGTCAGCACTAGATGAGCGGTCAACTGTGACGAGTGACAGTACACGTCAGTTCGGAAAGGGCCTGTGTCGTAAATATTAGGCGCGCAAGTCACGGGGAATGTAATCAACCTGAGTGGTCAAGCGATGTTCCATCTGGTTCTGGAGGGCCTGTAGGGACCCTATATAAGAGCAAGTGTGTTAGAGTCAAGACACTTCACGTTACCTCACAATGTGACCAGTACAAGGCGAAGTCAGAAACAGCACGGTGTGTGAAGTCAGTCCGGAGCAAGGCTAGGTTCTTGTACAGTCAGTGTTAATGTTGTTGCCAATTGTGATGTATTTGAAATTTACTTGTCAATGAGTATGAAAAATGGTTATGAAACAAGACTTACACATACAAACATTCAATTAAAATTTAGTATCCAATACATTTAGTATCCAATTATAAATTATTACTTGGAATTATTGAAGAAAATCTGTTCTTGGAATCATCAGAAGCTTTTTGAACGTTTTGATACACATCTGCTTCCACTATTTGATTATCTGTTGTCTCACACTTCTGATTTAAGTATTTACTCATGTTGTCCAATGTCTGTTTTTTAATTACAAAATAGGTGAAATAGGAGCAGGAAAGTACATGGAAGCCTAATTCATAAAGCATGTGTGTGTGAGTATGTCACCTATGTGAATGTACTTTGGGTTTGCATTTATATTGTTATTGTTATAGTAGTAAGGCTGAGATGGACAATTGGAGTCAAACTGTTTTCATTTGTTTGGACCAATAAAATTATCTTATCTTATAATTTTATAAGATAAAAAAAAGTAAAACTACCAATTTGTTTAGATGGAGAACTTATTGTCTTACATTATACTGATTTATCATAGGACTACATCTCATTATTTAGTTGCTAGTAATAATATTCTTGTTGTGTAAACATGGGAAGTTTAATTGTAATGTAAGCATCAAAAGGTGTGTGACATGAACTGTTTTTTATTATGGAGATATTATTCCTTCATATAATGCACATTTTAAGCTGGGAATTTTAGATAAAGATCAGTCTTTGAATAATAATAATAATCATTATTATCCATAAGAAAATTTTCTTAGAATTAGTGCATTACACCAGAGGTTCTCAAATTTGTTTTTATCCTGGGATCCCTTTTTATAGTCAAAACTTGCCCACGGACCTCTAAGTGAAAAAGCTACATAAATGTATATTATTTTTGCCAGACTCAACAAGCACAAATTAAATTTCGAGTCGGTTTCTTTTAATTTTGATTAGGCTTTCTACAGCAATGAATCTAAGTTGTACCAAATAAGAAGAAGAAGCAGTCAACAACTTCTGTACAATGACCTATAATGCGGGATATTAACTTGGAATATGTTTTTCTTAACAGAATTTGTGGTCTCCTTGTTTAAACACTGGTTTAAGCTCCTGGTTTGTGAATATTTCAATAACCTGTTCATTTATTAGAATGGATTCATCTGTGATTGGGATCTGAGTTTGTCTACATGGAAAAGGGTTCAATATCTAGTCAGGAATAGTAAGTAATAGACAAATTAATCAGTAGTGAGGGGCAAAATGATGATTATTTTTCAAATTATCTGATGGGATAAACTGGCTTACAGTGAAGAAGTTGTTTTAATTGTATACAATTTTCATTTTTCTGCGGACTCTCTTCGCAAACCACAGAGCTCCATGGACCACAGATAGAGAACCACTGCATTACACCAAATAAAAAATAACAATTATAGAAAACCAAAATATACATGGGGGATTTAAATATAAAACTGTATCTGAATGATACTAAGGCAATGAAATTCGAAGTGTGAAATGTGTAAAAGCTTTTTAACTTTCATCTTCATGTTAAAAGAAATGAGATGAACTTCTCATCTTCATGTCCAACAATTCTAAGCTCTATTTCTAGAAATTAAAACAACTTCTAATGAAATGTTTTCTGCTTTTTTTCCAATCCCCTATATTTTTGTCTTTCATGCACTTTGGTAGTCAAACAGAATGACACATTATAAAGAGAATGTAAAGCACCTTGTTATTTGATTTGTATACCTTCAAACTTCATCTAGGTTGATACTCTCTACAATATTGATGTAATGTTTCAATGTAGGTTATGTTTAAGTTGTACATTTTATCTAGTATTTAGTGATTTTTGAGGGATGAAATAATTTGATGACATTATTCTCGTTATTTAGACATATAAAACAAAAATAGCCATAAATGATAGACCAAGGTGAAATATACAAGCCCTACTCACCTCCCATTCCATCTTGATTCTCTCTTGTCCTGTTTGTTCTTGTATTAGTTTAAATGTGTCACTAAACTGAAGGGCTGTACAATATCGTTCCAAACAAGTATAAGCCACTAAAGTGATAATGTGCAAAAACTCATACTGCTCCTTAAGAGAATAAAATTGGTTTTGATAAAATAGTATTGAAAATTATGAACAAATTATTCATTTTGTGTTATATTTATGAAATGTGATATCTGTAGATTCGTGTGTGTGTGTGTGTGCCTTCATGTTGTTGGTTTTTGAATTCTGAACATCACTATCACTTTCCCTGTGGTCTGTTGAAGTGTGTGTGTGTGTGTGTGCCTTCATGTTGTTGGTTTTTTGAACTCTGAACATCACTATCACTTTCCCTGTGGTCTGTTGAAGTGTTGAGACACACAAGTGATATACTTACTAGCCCCTTCAATTCCATTAGTCCATCAGTCATCCTACGCAGCCTATCAAGTGTAAAGTCCTTTTGTAATGTATTGTTTTTTTTGCCCATAAATTCTTGATAGTAATATGTAATTTTTCCCCTATTTCTAACAACGCCTGTATTTGTTGTGATATTTTTTTGTTAAATTCTAGTTTCAATTTTAATCATTATTATGAAGTACACCATAAAAGTACAATTTTAAAAGATTAGTGTCAAATCATGTATAATATTATTTATTTATAATTGATTATATGTTCATAATTAAATGTTTATGTGACATGATTTTGTTGTTTTTGTTTGAGAAAAAGAGTCCTTGTCATCATAACAAATTTCCATAAGAATCAATACATTAGTCTAAGTCTTAGTACATTTGATTAAATTTGCATATTATTTTTTTAAATTAAAGTAGTGGATGCCTTTACTTTTAAAATGAAATCAAGAAAAAGAAAAGGTATATTGCTTACAGCTGTTTGTATCATAAACATCCTATCTTGTCTTAGTTTAATTAAGGTCTGCAAGAAGTCAGCAGACCCAGTCATCTCAGCTTGTCTCAGTATGTTATGTAATGCTATGTAACATCCTGTTCTTCCAGCACCTGCACTGGAAAATAAAAACAACACAATTGTTTTGTAGAATCTGTCTGTCTATACTTCATGAAGCACCTTCATAAACACAATTAACAAAAGATATACTAACTAGTTTACTTCAGGGGTGGCCACCTTCACATAAACAGAAGAAACAAATGATATATTAAATACTAAATTACAAATTGCACACTATACTGCAAAGGTACCAGAAGAAAATGCATGCCTTCTTGTAAAAAAATAATAATAGATTTGTCAAAAATAAAAGTACAAGAGTCTTCAGCTGTAATGATGTAGCACCATCATTGGCTTGTAGAATATATGCAAGAGCCTTGATAAAAAGCTTTTAATCTATGGCAATCTCTACCTTCAAGACTAGATGCATTAACTTTATGGAGGGATAATTCTCAGAAATTTCAGAAACTGAATAATATTATAATTTGATTTTCTAGAAGAGAAAGATGAGCTTCCCAACGAAAGAGCTCTTTTGTGTGAGGAAAAAGAAATGATTAAGTATTTTAGTTGATGTTACATTACTATCCATCTAAATGGCCCCAATTTAAAATGGCAAGACATAGATAAATTGTTTTTGTTTTCTAGCTTAGCAAATAATATTATTGGATTCCAAATAATGTTTAAACTGCTTATTATTAAAATAGAAAAGAAGGATTTGAGTCAATTATCAAAATGAAAAGATCAAAACAGCTATATAGAATACACAATGTTATTAAAGCTGTATAGGTTTATCTTGCCTGTAAATGATATTAATATTTATTTATAACTGCTAACAATGCTCATTTTATATTGTTGTACATTAGGAAATAAATAACTTAAATTATTTTGGGAAATCCCTTTCTCTTAATTGCTAGTCTGCCCACACTAGTATTTATTTATTCATAATGTAGGCTCTAGGTACTGTGATAACATTACAAACATAAACACAAGAGCTAAAATGACAAACTAATTAAAAAAGTATTTTTTATCAAATGTTTAAACAGGATATATTTAACTGTTAAATATGTCCAAATGACCACACTTTAAAGTACTGAAGTTAGGATAAATTAGAATTGCAAAAAATTGGTGCATGGGAAACAATATGTTGGCCACCTCTTAGTTTACATAACACATTGATGTGATCCTACCTGCAATGGACAAGGATTGGTTTAGTTGTTGGTGTCATGGAAACAATATGATGAAATTGTGCTAGACTCCAAGGATTTTGAGGCACACCTTTATCAGGCCATCCCAAATAGTGGTAGTGAGTTAATGCAAGTCTATTGTCTCCTTTCTAGAATAAATTCAAATGTATGTATATATATATCAATTAAATATCAGATAATGTTATTTTATTATTTGAAAAACTATACAAGATCATGTTTACTGTAATGTTATTCTCCTAACTACATGCTAACCTTAGACAATTGAATACTTCTAATAGTGAAGTCAGCAAAGTTTTGCGTAGACATGAGTGTTACTTTGATATCCCCAAATCTAATACTCCCATCGTCTGGCCAGTACTGCTCACACTTCATCTGTAAACACAAACAACTAAACTATGTCTGGTAGAGATAGATCAAATTAGTGTACAAAGTAACTAACTGGAATTGTAACCATAACTTTTACTATTTTACTCAACTAAACCAAAGACATGAGAAATTGTTACAAAATATATGTAGGTTTATACAAAGATTATTTGTTAAAAATAAAACAATAATGTGCTGTATATGTGATGTATAAAGTAATGTTTCTCTTTTGAACCTCAGCCCATAGTGCAAATGATATAAAACTTATCTGCTTTTATGCAAACTTTGTCTGCCATCATTCCATGCTGTCATGCAGGATGTTTGGACTAGAACATAGTAAACTTTTTGTTGTAAGTAAGGTTCTAAATATTTAAAATAGACCACAGTTAAGTGACCGATCAACAATCAGCTGTTTTTTTTTCCTCAGCTAATGTCATTCCAATTTGGAAGCGAAACTTTTTACCAATCTGCCACTAGGCACCCCATACGGAATATGTACACATTCTATTTTTGAAGCACCGTATCATTACACAAACACAAATCAAGCAGAACAAAATTATTTATTCGAAATGTGTGATTTTAAACGTTATAAAAAGTTACCTTCCCATTTTCAGCTAGCTTTGTCAACATAACAACTTTCTCAACAGATTGTTCCCACAACATTCTAATAAAGTCAGTTAGTACAGCTTTATGAGGGCCTGGAATACAAAAGGAATGGTAAACTGAAATACATAAACAAAGTTGTAATAGACTAACTAAAATTTACAATAAATGCATACATAATATTACATTTTTTAAACTATGAAATATGAATAATAGATCGATGAAATAGATTTTCATACATGATGGAAAAACTATAAATAGCTAGCTTTTTAGTAATAGGGGTTAGTGGTGTTGTTAATTTATGTTTTTTTTTTAAAGGTTTTGAAATATTTTTCATTTGTAGCACACAATAATTTAAATGTAAGGAAGCATTAGATTTTCACTACATGACTTAAAAGTTAGTTAAAAAGAATACAGAAACTAACAAGTAGTAATTGAGGAGATTAGATATGAAATTAACAGCCATGAATAGATTTTTTGTTAAAATGACAGCTCTATTCTTCTTTTTTTTAAGTTGGCAAAGTGAAATTCAATATAATGTACATATCATAAAAATCTCCAATAGGCTTAATGTCTATAGAGTAGAGTCACTTGCGGAGCAGTCATGTTTGCTGAACAGCTCGTCGAAATTAGTTAAAATCTACTTTATTTTGAAATTTTCTGCTAAACTACTGTAATGGTACTGCGCATGGTCCATTTCTCTACATTTTCAATATAAGGATTTTCGGGAGTTGTTTACCCAGTTTTTACCTTTTTAAAGATAGTCACAATTGTGGAAGACTATCAATGTCATTTATTTGACCTGCGCATTTAGCTTAATATTTACATAGTGATTTAGATTATCAGAATTTAAATATGAGTTTGTATTAGTGTACATAATTTTAAAATATATATTCATATAACATATGATTTATGATTACCAGACGTCCAGCAAAAAGAGGACAAATCATAATATCACATAATATCATATAGGCCTATATAATATTAATATAACAAAAAAGAATTAAAGAATAGTGGAAAATAAAACCTTGTAAGGAAAATCAGGGTAGTGTGACGTCAATTAAATTAAATAGGTAAAGAATCAAAAGATGACATTGTGTTGTCTTAAGCTTTAATAAAATAAGATTAATGTAAAGGATAAGGAGTTCAAGTATTATATAAGACTAATAAATATATGCTTTATATAGGCTTTGTTCCGACATTTTTACCGTGTTCCGCAATTGTGACTTCTTAAAAAATCCTGTTCCGTAATTGTGACTGACCATATCTCAGTCGATTTGAATGTAAAATTTAATTATCTGTTGAAAAACTAAACAATGCCTCTATTTTTATTGAAAAATGGATGGGCAATGCCTAGATACTTTTAGTTTTTCCATAGGTCTAACCATTACGGAGCAAAAAATTGAAAACTAAAAGTAGCTGCAAACTGTTCCGCAATAGTGACTCGACTCTACTGATTTTTTTAATTTAGTTTTTTTTAGATTGAACTAAATCAAATGTAAAGGAACAATAGTGTACTATAACAACACTAAATTAATAACAATTCAACTTCACATTGGCCTCAGTCGACAGTCCCAATCCTAACTAACAATGAAGTCTTTAACCTAAAAAGTTTTAACTTTCAGTAAGCATATAAACACCATTTGTGGCATTGCAGAGGTAATTGTTGTAAATCAAACATTTTCTGATAACAAACAAATAGTTATTGAAGTTTAATGATAACAGGACAGTGAAATACAAATGAGCCAAAGAAATAATACTATCTAAACAAGGAAAATAATTATGGAGAGAAAGAGTTAAAAATCTAATGAAAAATTAAAACATGACTACTGCTTTTTCTAGTTTATGTTACTAATTTTATGTTGTGTTTTACATGTTTTTACCTTGAGCAGCGATAAAGATTTCTGTACAGCTAAAGCCCTAGAAGAATTTAAGTATAGAGTTTCATTTTAGTTT
Source organism: Biomphalaria sudanica (assembly GCA_036873155.1). Taxonomy (NCBI): domain Eukaryota; kingdom Metazoa; phylum Mollusca; class Gastropoda; family Planorbidae; genus Biomphalaria; species Biomphalaria sudanica. Next base: position 1,483,885 of record JAZGLO010006571.1, on the reverse strand, counting down.
CCTAAATAATGTAAATTATGTAAACAATTATTTTTTTAATCTTGGAAATGCACAGTAAAATATTAATAAACTCACATTTACATATGAGGCATTTATGTAGTCACTTTCAGACTTTGAAGTGTTTATTTTTAATTTCACACGATTGTGTTCATCTACAACAAATAAACTCAATAAACTTTAATATGACCTAATAAAACATAAAAATTAACAATGTGATAATTATGTAAACAGATCATTTTTTAAAATCAAAAGATCACTTCCTTAATGAAACTATTTTTTGCCTTTTATTTTTTACTTACAATGTTGTACATTTAATAATTCGTTGCTAAATAAATTGATGAAAAAATAGAGTATATCTAATTGAAAATAAAACATGCTAATGATCTCATCAAGAATCAAGCTTTTTTTTTTTTTATAGAATACAATGGATCTAAAAATACATTTTAATAATTCTAAAATATATCTGACTCCATTTGATTTGCAAAAAAAAAAAGAACATTTATTTGTGCTGTAAATAATAATTGAATGAGTGAACTTTTTTTGGCATGAAAATTATTCATAATTTTTGTTAAGCATAATATGAATTTAAATGAATGCTGAATTTCTAAACTTGATCTTTATGTTGAAATCAATACAGTTTGCTTTCAAATTAAAATAACTGAAATGCCTTTCAAACATTCATTTTTAAAAGAGAAACATTTCAAGAGAAATAATTGGGTTGATCAATTTGTTGATAATTAAAAACAGAAGAAAGCATTCTACTTACAAGGACAAATATTTTTATAACGATTTTTGTTTTTGTTTTCTTGATTCTGTCCAGATTGCAAAGAAACAGCCGTAGCAGTAGGTACTGACTTGAATTGAAATAAAAAATTGTTGTGGTTATCAATTTATTAAGCTAATTCTGAAACATAGAGGATACAGACATTGCAATTTTTGCCATAAGATTTTTTAAGTTTTAATTAAAACAAAGTGATCATTGCTACTATAAATATTTTATCATGTTTTATTTTGTGCAATACTTAAAAATAATAATGTTTGACATAGTATAAAAAATATTTTTAATGAAGTAAGGCATCTTGAATGTTTTCTTTTCAGCAATTAATGAAAACTCTTACACATTCAAGCAACTAATTGATTTAGTGAGATTGATATATAATATCTCAATTGTATTATTTTTTGTACTAGGCATCTCCTAAATAAGCTGAAAGAAAGAAATTTTTGTGCGTGAAATAGATGTGTATGATTGGTGGGAATGTCCTATTTGATGATGAATATTGATTAATACAAGGTACAAAAGATTATAACTTTTTCCTTCATTAAAAGTCATTCAAAAATTAAAATAATGTATAAAGAAATTTTTTGTTTCTGTCATACATTATACCTGAAATTGTGTTTTATAGAAATCTGTGCTATGACTTGCAATGAAATTATAAAGGCTATACACTGGTATAGATGTGTTTTTTGAAAGATAGGTATCCTGGTTCTGGTATGTAGCGTCCATATCTGTATTTACTTGCTTGTCTAGCTCAACATCATTGTCTACACAAAAACAGTAATAATATTTAGTCAGAAAATAAAAAGCATAACCTTTCACTTTTCTGCCTGATCTTTTACTAATATAAGGTTATTTTTTTTATTATTACCGTATTTTTTGCCGTATAAGACGCTCCGGCATATAAGACACACCCAATTTTAAAGGACGAAAATCTAGAAAAAAAAGATTCTGAACGTACCGTATTTTTCGCCGTATAAGACGCACCAACTTTTCCCCCCAGTTTTGGAGAAGAAAAAGTGCGTCTTATACGGCGAAAAATACGGTAACACCCTAAAGTAATTTAAAGCACATTGATTTACATTATCTTAAGTTTAAATTGAGTTCATGTGCATTTTTCCTCTTTACCTTTGTATTTTACAAAAGACATTCTTGTTTCTTTTTCTGTTTGCATTCTTAGAGGCCTTGATTCAGTGTGCTGCCGTTTCCTGCTGTTTAATATACATGTGGATAAATGGGTTTTAGCCTGACAACTCCACAAGAGTATAGGTATCAACAAACTAACCTGACACATCCACAAAAGTATAGGTATCAACAAACAAAACAAATCTATTAGAGAATGCATGTGTTTCTGTTAACAAATGTACAGCTTTGAACACAAATTAAAAAAAAACAACTTTTGTACTGAATGTCATATGTTGTTCATTTCATATGTTGGTTATTTGGAATAAAAGTTACTAAAAAAAGATAATAAATCATAATAATATTAAAGCAATAAAAAAAATTGTAGCATTGACATTAAAATTATTACCAAGAAAAGTTGTAATATTTAAACTCACCGTATCAAAACTATTATGATGATAATTATACTAATTAGCAGAATAAGTAGGATAGTAATCCCTGCATATATTGCTGTATTATTTTTCTCATTTAATTCAGCAGTTTGTTGCTCTGTGAAGATATATTTTGAAACAATAACACAAGTTTTGTATTTATTTTAAGGGTAACACAAGTGTAGTCTGTAACAACCAAAATAAAATGTCATTCAAATGTTAACTTACTGGGGTTTTGGAAGTAGTAGAAAAAAAACTATTTAGATTAGTTGGATCAGAATGTTGTGTTTTTTTTAAAGTTTTACACTTGTAATTGATGGCTAATACTCCTACCACTAAGTTTTACACTTGTAATTGATGGCTAATACTCCTACCACTTAGTTTTACACTTGTAATTGATGACTAATACTCCTACCACTAAGTTTTACACTTGTAATTGATGACTAATACTCCTACCACTAAGTTTTACACATGTAAGTGATGGCTAATACTCCTACCACTAAGTTTTACACTTGTAATTGATGGCTAATACTCCTACCACTAAGTTTTACACTTGTAATTGATGGCTAATACTCCTACCACTAAGGTTTACACTTGTAAGTGATGGCTAATACTCCTACCACTAAGTTTTACACTTGTAATTGATGGCTAATACTCCTACCACTAAGTTTTACACTTGTAATTGATGGCTAATACTCCTACCACTAAGGTTTACACTTGTAAGTAATGGCTAATACTCCTACCACTAAGTTTTACACTTGTAAGTGATGGCTAATACTCCTACCACTAAGTTTTACACTTGTAAGTGATGACTAATACTCCTACCACTAGGTTTTACACTTGTAATTGATGACTAATACTCCTACCACTAAGTTTTACACATGTAAGTGATGGCTAATACTCCTACCACTAAGTTTTACACTTGTAATTGATGGCTAATACTCCTACCACTAAGTTTTACACTTGTAATTGATGGCTAATACTCCTACCACTAAGGTTTACACTTGTAAGTGATGGCTAATACTCCTACCACTAAGTTTTACACTTGTAATTGATGGCTAATACTCCTACCACTAAGTTTTACACTTGTAATTGATGGCTAATACTCCTACCACTAAGGTTTACACTTGTAAGTAATGGCTAATACTCCTACCACTAAGTTTTACACTTGTAAGTGATGGCTAATACTCCTACCACTAAGTTTTACACTTGTAAGTGATGACTAATACTCCTACCACTAGGTTTTACACTTGTAAGTGATGGCCTATACTCCTACCACTAAGTTTTACACTTGTAAGTGATGGCTAATACTCCTACCACTAAGGTTTACACTTGTAAGTGATGGCTAATACTCCTATCACTAAGGTTTACACTTGTAAGTGATGGCTAATACTCCTACCACTAAGTTTTACACTTGTAAGTGATGGCTAATACTCCTACCACTAAGGTTTACACTTGTAAGTGATGGCTAATACTCCTACCACTAAGTTTTACACTTGTAAATGATGGCTAATACTCCTACCACTAAGTTTTACACTTGTAAGTGATGGCTAATACTCCTACCACTAAGTTTTACTCCTACCACTAAGGTTTACACTTGTAAGTGATGGCTAATACTCCTACCACTAAGTTTTACACTTGTAAGTGATGACTAATACTCCTACCACTAGGTTTTACACTTGTAAGTGATGGCCTATACTCCTACCACTAAGTTTTACACTTGTAATTGATGACTAATACTCCTAAATCTAAGTTTTACACTTGTAAGTGATGGCTAATACTCCTACCACTAAGGTTTACACTTGTAAGTGATGGCTAATACTCCTACCACTAAGGTTTACACTTGTAAGTGATTGCTTATACTCCTACCACTAAGTTTTACACTTGCAAGTGATGGCTTATACTCCTACCCCTGGAGCATGTGTTTCCTGTGTAGCCCTTATTACACGCAAAACATTCTCCTGTAGTTGAATTGCACTTTTTGTCAACACAGTTTTCTGAACAGGTTGAGTTACAGTTCTTGCCAAAGACTTCTGGCAGACAGGCTGAAATATTATGTAATAAAAATGATTAGACTTAAAGTAATGTCAAAGATATTATTCTTATATGAGCTAATGTCTGTTGGATGTAATTAATTTTTTTTCCCCAATCTAGTGGAAAAGATACATGAAAATGTTTAAATTTCTCTTTGTACTAATCCTAACAGGAGAAGATAACTATGCAATTTATAACCGTGCAGCTAAGATGTAGAATTAGAGAAATTTTACTTTACAGAATAATGAAATACTAAATTCTACTTGAGGAATGGTTAACAGCCTACAATACCCAATCACATAATCCTATGTCTTCTGTTACATACCAATCAAATTGCAAATACAGAATGTGCTGCCTTCATCAAGGCCCTAACCTCATATTTTGGATTAGCATTATATTTTAAAAGTGTAAATTGTTAATAATTTTTTATAGACATCACATGGTTCATCCTAAAGATAGCAGTTGTGTTGGAGTGATGTTTTATCTAATTAGTCTATAGTATGGTGTTTATTTGACATTTGTGCATTAATATACCAATTAACCAATGATGTAATAAGACTACAGTTAATAGAGGTATCAAAAAGATGAAAATAAAATATTTTATCGAAATATGCTTTTTGAATGAAAGTAGTGTATAACACTTAAAGTATGTAAAAGTTTTTTTTAAATGCACTATATAAACTCACAACAAATTTTTTCACTATATTTTTAGACTTCTTACACTTTCTGCATCCTGGTGGGTCATAGTAACCCAGACATCCAAAGGTACATTTGCCAGACTTGTAATGACACGCCTGGAAACACTTGATATCACAAGTTTCAGAACAGTTCTTTCCCCATCTACCGTCTGGACACACTGACATGAGGTGAACCAAACAAACAAATTAGCTGACTAGATCTATAGACATATCAACAGAGCTACCATTATGATCAAATTTTGCTGAAATCCTATCATTGTTTCTCATGGACAAAATTTAATAGTGCTACAGGATTATTGCTTCACCTTACTATAAGTATCTATAATATTATTAAATTAATAACTCCATTTGTGTAAATGGAATTATAGAGCATGATTAGAGCCTACTTATATCATCTATAAGTTTAATGTCTTACTCTATAAGTTTAATGTCTTACTCAGGACCTGAAATACTAAACTTATTATTATAAACTACATGAATCATGATAACAAAATAATTAGAATTATAATCTATACTTGACTTACACTATACAGTATAATACACATTATATCACTATCTATACTGACTATACTAGTAATACTACTCAGTATTACACAAAGAAACATCAGTCAGAGATTAACATGCTAGTTTAGTTAGTAGTTTCTTATTCAAGTTCAGCTCCATTTGAATTTGGCCGTTATTTGTTTTATTTGGGTAACATTGTCATTGAGTAACAAGCATCGTTGGGAAAAAAGATCTAGAATCTAGCTAAAGTTCAAAGTACTGAAACTGCCTATATTACATTAAAATAACCATAGACTTATATATATAAGTATTTGAAAATAACATATTCTTAGTCTTCTATTTTAAAAAAGTTTTCTACTGATAAGCACTTAAAAATTCAAGCCAATCAAATGATAAGGATTGACTACTTTGTTCTTACATTACGAAACTATAAATTAAATACAACTCAGAATTGTGCACCAATGAAACAAAAAAAAAAGGTACTAACTACTTAGTCTTGACTAATAAATGGAGACATTAGCTTACAATCTTCACAAAATTTGCCTGAGTAGCCATCATCACACTCAAAGCATTCACCAGTCGATGCATTGCACCTTGTGTTTTTGCAGTTTGCTGGGCAGGATTCTGCACAATTTTTGCCATACTGTCCTGAATTACAAACTGTGGTGCAGATAAATGAAAGTTTTCGCTTTACTCATTTGTTTTGTTTTAGAGGAGAAGAAAAAAAGTCAGACAAAAAGTTTCAATAGTTATTTAAAACATCTGGAGATTACGACCTTTTGGCAGTTTGCAGCACTCAGTGCTACATTCTAGCAGAACCTGCGACGCTGCTGATCCAAACTGTATCGACGCTTGCTGTTCTGGATAAATCAGCTGTGTTGAAAGAACTAATGTGTGGGCAGTAGCGGCCTTAGGGGGTGGCAAGTGGGACAACCGCCCCAGGCCCCTTGTCACCGTAAGCTTCGAAAACCAGATCAGTTTTCATAAAATAAGACTCGTTACTGAGTCGTTACTCAATATTTTTTAAAATCTTTCCAGGCATCTGCCATCTATATAATACCAAGTACTCAAGTTTCTATATAAGCTCTTAACCTTACATAAATATCAACAGCTCGAGGTTTCTGTGACGTAGCTTAGAGGATGTCAAATAATAGCACAACGAATAACAGCAAGAACAAATTAGAAAAGAAAAACTGCATTAGCGCGCAGTCTTAACTAAAATTCTAGCGATTGTACAGTACCTTGAAGAAAACAACAACACATTTCGTGGGAGAACAGAGAAACAAACGAACAACGGTCCATTTTCAGGCTTCATTGAGATGCTGGCCGAAGTCGACCCAGTCATGCAAGATATAGCCTCGACGAATTAAGAACGTAGAGGCTCTCGATCATTACATCGGGCTAACATGATGTAGCGTGCCGAACAGGAAAGGCAGGGAGCATTTTCCAAAGGCTACAGCCTATTTGGACAAGCCATTGGACAAAAATACACCTTCTTAATACAATTGTCATCCCAATAGCAACATATGAAAAGACTAAATGTGGCTCAACAAAAATGGCTAAGACGGATATTTGGAGTCAGTTACACAGATCGGGTCTCAAACAAGGAAATCCTATGCCGAACTGGGAGTCGAACACTTAGTGAGGTTTTGACAGAGCGTCGCATGAGGTTTGCGGGACATGTTCTCCGTCAAAATGAACTACGCATACCAAGAGCGATGACATGGAGGCCAATACGAGGAAAGCGCAAACAGTGACGTCCTCGTATAACTTGGCGTCACACCTTCATGGAGGACCTCAGAACAGTGGACTGAGGCTTCAGACATTGCCAGTGACAGATCTTTGTGGAGACAGCTTGCCGCCCTAAGTTTAGGTAAGTCTAAGGATTGAAAACGAGTTTATGAATCTGATGGCATCAGAATTAAAAGGGAACATTATTGATAAAATCAAACTTGCTAAATATTTTTCCGTCATCCTTGACTGCACACCTGATGTTAGCCACAATGAGCAGATGTCTCTTATCCAATTACATTTATTATATACAAAGTATATAGGTGTTATAATAACTGAAAATTATCGTACAATACCCATATTAACGAAATTATAAAAAATATATATTGTTGTTTTTTTTCGTGGATGTATCATATCCAAAAGTTAAGGTGCTAGAACACTTCATCGAATTTCTAGATGCTGACAACTTAACAGGAAAGGGTTTGTCATGGCACTTCTTGCTGCGTTGGTGAACCTTGGTCAGGACATCGCCGATTGTCGTGCCCAGGGAAACGACAATGGTGTAAACTTGAAGGGAGAGCACCAATGAGTCCAAGCGCCCATTATTGGCATGAACAGTCGAGCTTTTCGCTCTTCTTGCGCGGCCCTAATCCTAACCTCCAGCGTGTTTAGCAGAAATAGTCTTATCTAGTTTGTGGAGGCCATATAAGTTTTGTTTAAATTATTGTTATATCACTAAAATTATGTAGGCCTATGTGTGGCGGGGATCACTAAAATTATGTGGGTCTATGTAGTAGGCCTATAGATTAAATAGATCAAGATATAGAGATGAAAGATCTAGGTACTAAAATCATTCAATTTAGAGTTTAGACAATCTTAACCAGATTTCATATATATATATATATATATATATATATATATATATATATATATATATATATATATATATATATATCATGGGCGTAGCCAGGATTTTTTTTCGGGGGGGGATTTGGGGGGTGGATTTTTTTTTTATGTGTGTACATAATCTTTATTGCATTCTGACCCATCATTCTTTCGGGAGACGTTTATTGTGCCCTAGAATAGGTTCTTCCATGAGTTAGTAGAAAAATTGTAGATTCCCCGCCATTACTAGCAAGGGGGTTTGGGGGAGCGCTAGGAGCACCCCCATCGCGGGACGAAGCCCCGCCGCCAAGCACTATTTCTGGTATTGAAAGCCAACAAAATGCATATTCTGAGGTTTCTACAGTGCATTTTCCTGCTATTAAAAAGTTTTATTTCAAAAACCTAATGTGCTATTCTTACTGACTTAGACCCTCCCGCGCCATTCGGAGCATATGACGTCAAGCTGTTTCCATAAAAATCTATCACTGGTAATGTCTGAAGCCTCTTCCCACCTGCCATGAGGACCTCAATGAATGAGTGGCTTCAAGTTGTACTAGGATATCATTACAACTCTTATGCGTAATTCATTTTGTCGGAGAACATGTCCCGCAAACCTCATGCGTCGCTCTCTCACAATCTTACTAAAGGGTCGACTCCCAGTTCGGCATAGGAATTCCTTGATTGAAACCCGATCTCTATAACTGACTCCTAAAATCTGTCTTAGCCATCTTTGTTGAGCCTCATTTAGTGTTTTTCAATTTCGGCAGATGACTATTCACTCCAGTTTATTAAGGGAGCCATGCCACTGGTAAAAATGTGTAACCTCTCTTGAATACGCTCTTGGAATTAAGTGACTGTAGTTTGCTTTAGATTTTATATCGAAAAGAGAAGTTTTATCGTCAAAATCATCTGTTGGAGGGTTTTCCACCTCAAAATGCTGTGTAAGGGGGATCTTAAACCCAAAACCATCTGGAGGGGTTTTAAACTTTTAAAAAACGCCATCTGTAGAAGAGGGGTTTAAACTCAAAACCCCCGATTGGATTGGCTACGCTCAAATAATATTAGTGTGTAATTTGCATTTTTTTAATATTGAAGAGGTATTTTTTAGCATCAAATCCATCTGAATGGGGGTTTAAACTCAAAACCCCTTTTGGCAACGCTCATAGCATTTTGAGTGCGTAATTTGCTTTTTTTCTTCAACTGAAGATGTATATTTTAGCCTCAAGCCCCCCTGGCGGGGGGTTTAAACTCAAAACCCCTTTGGCTACGCTTGTAGATTTTAGTGTGAGTAATTTGCTTTTATTTATATTGAAGAAGTACTTTTAGCTTTAAACTCCACTGGAGTGGGGTTTAAACTCAAAACTAAGTCAAAACCCATTTAGCTACGCTCATAACATTTTGAGTTTTTTTATATTGAAGAGGGGGTTTATCGTAAATTTTGGAGGGGGGTTTGAAATCAAAATTTCCCTTAATTGTGCTCTTGGAATTAGGGGATTTTCGTTTGCATTTTTTTTGTTTTGTTTTATAGAAGAGGGGAGTTAACTGCAAAAACCCCAAGTAGGGGGTTTAAAACTCAAAACCCCTGGTAGGGGGTTTTAAACTCAAAGCCCCTGGTAGGAGTTTTTAAACTCGAACCCCCTGGTAGGGGGTTTTAAACTCAAAACCCCATTGGTTGTTCTGGGGCAAGTGATGGTTTAGTATTAAAATCTCACCTAAAATAAACAAAATCAAAGCAAAAAATCATTCACTAAATTCCAATCCCCCCCCCCCAAGGGGGGGACTTTCATTTCGGGGGGGGGGGGTGAACCCCCCCCCCCCTTGGCTACGCCCATGATATATATATATATATATATAGTACTAAATTTCTAAGAATGTTTCAGCAAAACAAAAATATAAGCTTCAGAACATGCAATATCTAAATAAAATAATATTCTTAATATACAGATTGAGTAATCTTATAATTCAGTGGCGTAGCTAGACATGGGGGGGGGATCGACTTTTTATGGGCCCCTGTATTTGACATTTGACATCATGACATGAGAGAATGTACTTAATAAATCTACAAGTCTATGTTTTAATTCTTACAGTATAGAACTAATAAAAATAAAATTTTAAAAACAAAATCACTAAGAATTTTAAAATAAATAAAACAAATGAACAAATGACAAATCTCACTTCATACCGCCTCACGCTGTGCTTTCTCTGCATCAAAGGTCATATAGCACGACATCTAGATCAATGCTGTCTAGTATTTGGACTCCACGTGAATAGCAAGATTACATGGCATTGGCGTAAAATGTAATATTTAATGAAAAAAAAATTAGGACATTCATTAAGAGGCCCCCCTCAAGTGGGGTCACTGGGTGATTTTTTTTATTTGGACTCCCCCCCCCCCCCAACCGTAGCTACGCCATTAGTCCTAAAGTTTGAATAAAACTGCATAAGTTTACCAACAATATTGAGATCTAGAGGTCTGATAAATAGTTTTTGAGTAGACATCTATCACCTAATGTAAACAGAAGGCGAGATGTTGTAGGTTAAATTGACATAGCTTTGACTTAGTAGTGTGTGCGTGCGCATGCTTAGTGCCTTTTGAGTAAAACCTATGTGTGAGAGAGTGAGAAGTTTAATTTAGTTGCTGACTGACATGCCCTAAAGAGCAGACGATATCAGGTTTAGTGACGTCAAGTGGGTCAGATCTCAACGGGAGCAGCTTCTTGTGGTAGCGAAAATATGTGGTCAGAGTAAAATGCCAGATAGCAGCGTTGAACTCAGTGTGGACACTGGATAGAGAAGGTGGCTTCAGGGCCCATGCATCCAGTCATGGTTATTTTAATTACGTCACGAAGTCTTCACCATAGATGATTCAGTCGTCTGCAACATCTATCCTTGAATGGCCATTAAAGAAAACCTCATACTTCCGATGGTCTTAGGCGACCCTTAGTTTGAGAACCGCTGGCTTAAACTAAAGCTATCTTCAGATGTAGCATGCAGCTGTGATGAAATATAAAATCAACAACAGATTCTGTCTGTAATTATGAGAACTGTTTATTAATTAAAAAGTCAGTACCTACAGAAAAGATACAAACAAAATGATAACAGTAGAACGTGAATGTTAATGTTAAAACATGCCTACTGTAATTGTAGATTTACCTGTTTTAAAATATAAATCAAAAAGTTTTTAATTTGTTTAGCGCTCCGGACTATCGTCGGAGTGATTTTGGGTTTGAAGTTTGCCTGCTACCTGTTTTAAATAAATAAACTCAACACTATCTTTGTAATTCAACTAGTCTAAAGATAAATAGGTATGTTTCTTCGTAATTGAACTAGTCTAAAGATAGATAGGTGTGTAACTTTGTTGTAACTTTGTAATTAAAACAGTCTATAGATAGATAGGTGTGTAACTTTGTAATTGAACTAGTCTAAAGATAGATAGGTGTGTAACTTTGTAATTGAACTAGTCTAAAGATAGATAGGTGTGTAACTTTGTAATTGAACAAGTCTAGAGATAGACAGGTGTGTAACTTTATTGTAACTTTGTAATTGAACTAGTCTAGAGATAGATAGGTGTGTAGCTGCAGTCCCCATTAAACACGAAGTTCTTTAAAAAAAAAAAAAAAAAAGAATATGGTAAAATATAAAAATGGTGTTTGAACATGCAGGGCCGGATTTAAGTATGTGGAGGCCATGGGACAGGATTTTTATGAAGACTCCTACACTTTTTCAAAAGCTTTAATAGAGATCCACTTATAGATAAAAAAAACAACAACAACAACTCATATTTAAAAACATGCTCAATTTGATCCCACTTTTTTATATATTTAATATTTATATTTTAGTTTTACAAAGTGTATAATTTTGTGGTGGGTAATGCCCCCTTGGTAGACGCACTGCCGTAAATCCGGAGTTGTATTTCCATATTCAGAGCATATCATGAGCAGACAATTCTCTTTCACGACAGAAGTTTCTGTCACGTCAAAATTATGATAGGTGTTTCTCTTTCTTGTTGAGGCCTCAGAGTTGTAGCCCTGCCTTCCCTCCCTTCAATCCGGCCTCAAGAACAAATATAGGATGGCTGCCTGGTCGTGCGGTTTGCGCGCTGGACTGTCGTTCAGATTCATCGATGGTCGAGGGTTCAAACCCTGCCGCTCCCATCCCCCGTCGTCCTGCGGGAGGTTTGGACTAGGAAGTAATTATCTTCAACTCTGAAGGAACATCCGAAACATGTAAAACATTTTACAAACATCAAACAAACATCAAACAAACATATATATATATATATATATATATATATATATATATATATATATATATATATATATATATATATATATATTGGAAAAAAATAAGAAACAAGTTTAAATTTAATAGATCTATTTACCTTTCTAGGAGAACATTGAGACTCATTGAGTACTAGTCTAAACATTACACACACACACACACAAACACACACACGCACATATATATATAGAGAGAGATTAAAATAATTTTCTACCTTTCATCTTCTTGTAGCATCATGCTGTAGTATCATTTAAAATTTCCCATCATGACATCAAACTCGTAAAATCGACGAGACCTAGATCTCAAAATGCTCTTTCTTTTGATCTAGCCGCTTTTAGTAACACAAAGGGCTCGGTTTTCGCCACGTTGCAATTATATTTGTGTCGGTATAGAAATGCGAAACTGATTTTCTCATTGTGTAAATACCTTTCGTAAAACAGTTCATCGGGAGAGGATTTGGCTTCGAACGCAATATTTTCTGAAGCGACGGACCGGAGGCTTTAATTCATCATCTTTAACAAATGTTTCTTCCAAGTGGGCTGGGAGTAAGGGAGATATTTTAAGTAGATTAAATATCTTAACAAAAAGAAAAGTCAATAAATTGTATTTAATAAAAAAAATTGTGTTTGATCAAAGACATAGAAATATATAACAAGAACAGATTTTATTCGCTCGGTATAATATGCTATCTTTTAGAGGATATTGGTAAAAAAATATATTGGCCTATATATATGAATTCTCTTTTGAAACAAAGTTAAACCTGTGATCTTCAGAGATAAAACATATTTCTCAAATGAAGAGCAAAGAGCTATATCATTAGGTGACTTCTGGTGAAAAATCACGTGTCTTTAAAGACCGCATGACAAACCAAGAGATTAGAGACAGGGTTACTGCAGCGATTGGACCCAATGATGACCTGCAAACTATTTAAAAAAAACAACACAAGCTAAAGATCTATTAACATATTACAACTTTACAAGGTCTTCGGGGCTCACAAAGACCTTCCTTCATATAACAGTACCAGGAAAAAGAAGAAGAGGCAGAGAAAGCAATGGGAAGACAACATTGCAGAATGGACGGACCAGTCATTAAACGAGGTTCTAACTGAGGCAAAAGACAGAGAGGAATGGAGAAAGACGGTTGACAAATTTTGCGTGGTGCCCCAACGGTCCAACAGACTAACAACTAGTTCAAGGTTAGAGGGTGAAATCCTACAATACTATGACTACACTTCAAGAACACTTCTAATTGTTGAATGTAGATGTAGAGCGTTTGATTTCACACGTTCATCGTCACGTGACCGAATCTAATGCTAGTACAAGGAATATTGTTTTGAAGTTAGATCTAGTCGTTTTTGACAATAAGTAAAGACGTTTGTCTCTTTAGATTTAGGCCTAATAGAAATTATATTTTTCATATAGAAGATCTGAAGGAGAAACAAATTTAAACTAACTTCCACAACTGATTTCCTATGAGATTTATATATATTCAAATTATTTGCTAAATTATTATCTGTCGCGATTTCCAGGTGCTTGAAACTTGTTGGCTACGTGCGCATTAACCTAACAGTTTTCACTGTTGCCACTGACTTAAATAGGTTCCAAAAATTTGATTGAAGACTTTTTGATTTCTGGCCAAAAAGTCATGTAGTTGTTGTTTTACCTTTGGTACAATCAGGTGGATCTGTATATCCCAAGCATCCTTGATCACAATATCCAGAGAATAGATCACAACATTTATCATAACAATTGGCTTGACAGTCATTTTCACAGTTGTATCCCCACTTTCCTTTTGGGCATTCTTAACAAAATACAAATAATAGATATTTTCATCTGAATTGTACAAAAACAAAATCTCATGCTAACAAACGTTACAAACAAAAAATGTGAAATATTCAGATTTGTATCATTATAGTACTATAACTGTTATTACTACTATCATTATCGCTATAAATTTATTAGTATTTAATTAATTACAGTCATGTACTAGCGGCTAATAACATGGGCATCATTGAGTGCAAAGATTAAGAAGAATCTCATTTTTTCTCGTCGCTAAGCAGTTCTAGCTGTGACCTTTATAATTTTCAGAAATAACCTTTTTCTGCCAGTAGTCGTTTGTGTTTTTTAAAATGCTTTTATATAGCGCATCTTTTATGCTTAGCGGATGCTCAGTGTGCTATGATCCAATCACTTTGCTGGACCAGTGGGGGGAGGAGAAGATTTCTGTGCTGCGTTCACCAAACACAACATAGCTCGAATAGGACTTTGAACTCGAACTTCCTTGTTAGGTCACTATTAGCCACTATTAGTTTTGTGTCTTTTTTTTGACGGCCTATCACATTTAGATTGAAAAACTACACAGGGTATTAAAAAGCTAATTTCCATTTTGGAAAAAAAATTATATAGAACACAATAAAATGTTTTGTTGAGAAAAAAATGTTTACATTTAAATTATCTGTTTTTTTTACTTAGGCGTATATATTGCAATGTTACAAAAGCAGATGGAAGTGGAATCTAGGCGTCCAAAAACAAGACTCTAATGAAATGACTCAACCATTTGTCATCACTTGTTTCATTCTAAGACACTAACAGCTACACGGGATTCGATGCCATTGAAAGAGAGGGGAAGAAGATATACACGAGATAATTGAACAAATGAGTTAGTCTAGACTCACTATTTGTGCAGTAAGGAGGATTGTCGTAACCAATACAGCCAGTGTCACAGGTGCCATCGTTCACTTGACAAGTGTTGGGGCATTGACTATCACAGTCTTGATCACAGTCAAGCCCCCACCTTGTTGGAGGGTAATCTTCAAGAGAAAAAACAAATAAGCGTACATCATTTCAAAACGAATACAAGTCTCTAACAAATACATCAAAACATCAGGGACGTTGGTGTTCAGTTTTTCAACCTAGGAATCAAATGATGCAAGTTTTTTTTTTTTTGGACTGATAGGTCATTACTTATTTAAGAAACATTCTTCAATAATATATTGGAACTAAAAGTACAATTGCCACGCCCCGAATCAGTGTTCAGTATAGTTCAACTTCTTATTAGCTAATCTATTGTATTGTATACAATTGTGTGGCTTTTTGTTTTAACGTCCACATTCTATGTTGATTATAGCAACTTTTTACGTATCGCGAATACAAAAACGTCATTCTAGAAAAGATGAGCTGTTTTCAAGTTTTCACTTGGAGAAGTTAGAAAATATTGATCAATATTCTGTTGTTTAGTTTTGTTTTGTTTTTGTTTTTGTTTTTTTATAAATTTATCATTTCTTTAAGTCGTTATTTAAAACAGTAAGTATCTTACAATTACTAAAGTTAGAAGCTATCAACTATTTTTTAAAAAGGTCAAAGATTAAGTTCAATAGGTCAATGTTCTGTAATTCCCCCCCCCCCCCTGTTTCTAGGTTTATTCAAACACAATTGTGTCAAAGCGCTATATTAATGTACTGTCTTTTTTTTTGTACTGCTCCCAAAAATCTCCTATATATACGAGAAGGAGCTGCACATTTACAGCCATATCTCTCTGTACCGTATACATTTGAATTCCTTTTTTTCTCTCTCTCTCTCTATATATAAATCTTTAATTACTACTAATTAATTATATAATTATTATTTTTTATTGATTGTTACAATTTCAACTTGATCCAAGAATGGTAAATGGGAGAAATAACAGACGGGGTAAGCTGATAAACACTTTGGAGCTGATAAAATTTTTGGAGCTGATAAACACTTTGGAGCTGATAAACACTTTGGAGCTGATAAACACTTTGGAGCTGATAATAACTTTATAGCTGATAATAACTTTGGAGCTGATAAACACTTTGAAGCTGCTAAACACTTTGGAGCTGATAAACACTTTGGAGCTGATAATAACTTTATAGCTGATAATAACTTTGGAGCTGATAAACACTTTGAAGTTGATAAACACTTTGGAGCTGATAAACACATTGGAGCTGATAAACACTTTGGAGCTGATAAACACTTTGGAGCTGATAAACACTTTGGAGCTGATACTAACTTTGGAGCTGATAAACACCTTGAAGCTGATAAACACATTGGAGCTGATAAACACTTTGGAGCTGATAAACACTTTGAAGCTGATAAACACTTTGGAGCTGATAAACACTTTGGAGCTGATAATAACTTTAGAGCTGATAAACACTTTGGAGCTGATAAACACTTTGGAGCTGATAATAACTTTGGAGCTGATAATAACTTTGGAGCTGATAAACACTTTGGAGCTGATAATAACTTTGGAGCTGATAATAACTTTGGAGCTGATAAACACTTTGGAGCTGATAAACACTTTAAAGCTGATAAACACTTTGGAGCTAATAATAACTTTGGAGCTGATAATATATTTGGAGCTGATGATAACTTTGGAGCTGATAAACACTTTGGAGCTGATAAACACTTTGGAGCTGATAAACACTTTGGAGCTGATAAACACTTTGGAGCTCATAATAACTTTGGAGCTCATAATAACTTTGGAGCTGATAAACACTTTGGAGCTGATAAACACTTTGGAGCTGATAATAACTTTGGAGCTGATAATAACTTTGGAGCTGATAATAACTTTGGAGCTGATAAACACTTTGGAGCTGATAATAACTTTGGAGCTGATAAACACTTTGGAGCTGATAATAACTTTGGAGCTGATAATAACTTTGGAGCTGATAAACACTTTGGAGCTGATAAACACTTTGGAGCTGATAATAACTTTGGAGCTGATAATAACTTTGGAGCTGATAAACACTTTGGAGCTGATAATAACTTTGGAGCTGATAAACACTTTGGAGCTGATAAATACTTTGGAGCTGATAATAACTTTGGAGCTGATAAACACTTTGGAGCTGATAAATACTTTGGAGCTGATAAACACTTTGGGGCTGATAAACACTTTGGAGCTGATAATAACTTTGGAGCTGATAATAACTTTGGAGCTGATAATAACTTTGGAGCTGATAAACACTTTGGAGCTGATAAACACTTTGGAGCTGATAAACACTTTGGAGCTGATAATAACATTGGAGCTGATAAACACTTTGGAGCTGATAAACACTTTGGAGCTGATAATAACTTTGGAGCTGATAATAACTTTGGAGCTGATAAACACTTTGGAGCTGATAAACACTTTGGAGCTGATAATAAGTTTGGAGCTGATAAACACTTTGGAGCTGATAAACACTTTGGAGCTGATAATAACTTTGGAGCTGATAAACACTTTGGAGCTGATAAATACTTTGGAGCTGATAATAACTTTGGAGCTGATAAACACTTTGGAGCTGATAAACACTTTGGAGCTGATAAATACTTTGGAGCTGATAAACACTTTGGGGCTGATAAACACTTTGGAGCTGATAATAACTTTGGAGCTGATAATAACTTTGGAGCTGATAATAACTTTGGAGCTGATAAACACTTTGGAGCTGATAAACACTTTGGAGCTGATAAACACTTTGGAGCTGATAACACTTTGGAGCTGATAACACTTTGGAGCTGATAAACACTTTGGAGCTGATAAACACTTTGGAGCTGATAAACACTTTGGAGCTGATAATAACTTTGGAGCTGATAAACACTTTGGAGCTGATAAACACTTTGGAGCTGATAATAACTTTGGAGCTGATAAACACTTTGGAGCTGATAAACACTTTGGAGCTGATAATAACTTTGGAGCTGATAATAACTTTGGAGCTGATAAACACTTTGGAGCTGATAAACACTTTGCAGCTGATAAACACTATGGAGCTGATAATAACTTTGGAGCTGATAAACACTTTGGAGCTGATAAACACTTTGGAGCTGATAAACACTTTGGAGCTGATAAACACTTTGGAGCTGATAAACACTTTGGAGCTCATAATAACTTTGGAGCTCATAATAACTTTGGAGCTGATAAACACTTTGGAGCTGATAAACACTTTGGAGCTCATAATAACTTTGGAGCTGATAATAACTTTGGAGCTGATAATAACTTTGGAGCTGATAAACACTTTGGAGCTGATAATAACTTTGGAGCTGATAAACACTTTGGAGCTGATAATAACTTTGGAGCTGATAATAACTTTGGAGCTGATAATAACTTTGGAGCTGATAAACACTTTGGGGCTGATAAATACTTTGGAGCTGATAAACACTTTGGGGCTGATAAACACTTTGGAGCTGATAATAACTTTGGAGCTGATAATAACTTTGGAGCTGATAATAACTTTGGAGCTGATAAACACTTTGGAGCTGATAAACACTTTGGAGCTGATAAACACTTTGGAGCTGATAATAACATTGGAGCTGATAAACACTTTGGAGCTGATAAACACTTTGGAGCTGATAATAACTTTGGAGCTGATAATAACTTTGGAGCTGATAAACACTTTGGAGCTGATAAACACTTTGGAGCTGATAATAAGTTTGGAGCTGATAAACACTTTGGAGCTGATAAACACTTTGGAGCTGATAATAACTTTGGAGCTGATAAACACTTTGGAGCTGATAAATACTTTGGAGCTGATAATAACTTTGGAGCTGATAAACACTTTGGAGCTGATAAACACTTTGGAGCTGATAAATACTTTGGAGCTGATAAACACTTTGGGGCTGATAAACACTTTGGAGCTGATAATAACTTTGGAGCTGATAATAACTTTGGAGCTGATAATAACTTTGGAGCTGATAAACACTTTGGAGCTGATAAACACTTTGGAGCTGATAAACACTTTGGAGCTGATAACACTTTGGAGCTGATAACACTTTGGAGCTGATAAACACTTTGGAGCTGATAAACACTTTGGAGCTGATAAACACTTTGGAGCTGATAATAACTTTGGAGCTGATAAACACTTTGGAGCTGATAAACACTTTGGAGCTGATAATAACTTTGGAGCTGATAAACACTTTGGAGCTGATAAACACTTTGGAGCTGATAATAACTTTGGAGCTGATAATAACTTTGGAGCTGATAAACACTTTGGAGCTGATAAACACTTTGCAGCTGATAAACACTATGGAGCTGATAATAACTTTGGAGCTGATAAACACTTTGGAGCTGAAAAACACTTTGGAGCTGATAAACACTTTGGAGCTGATAAACACTTTGGAGCTGATAAACACTTTGGAGCTCATAATAACTTTGGAGCTCATAATAACTTTGGAGCTGATAAACACTTTGGAGCTGATAAACACTTTGGAGCTCATAATAACTTTGGAGCTGATAATAACTTTGGAGCTGATAATAACTTTGGAGCTGATAAACACTTTGGAGCTGATAATAACTTTGGAGCTGATAAACACTTTGGAGCTGATAATAACTTTGGAGCTGATAATAACTTTGGAGCTGATATTAACTTTGGAGCTGATAAACACTTTGGGGCTGATAAACACATTGGAGCTGATAAACACTTTGGAGCTGATAAACACTTTGGAGCTGATAATAACTTTGGAGCTGATAAACACTTTGGAGCTGATAAACACTTTGGAGCTGATAATAACTTTGGAGCTTATAAACACTTTGGAGCTGATAAACACTTTGGAGCTGATAAACACTTTGGAGCTGATAAACACTTTGAAGAATCTCATTGTTCGTCAACTTACCTCCGTAGACCTCCACCTCACATAAAGACAGAATTACTTCCCCCATATCTACATATGTGGCTTGAATTTTAAGGAAGTCTATGTCGAATCTTCTCTCTGGTAAAACTGTATACACGAGCTTTGTCTCATTAGGACCAGTGTAGTGGAAATAATTGACTCCGGAGAAGTCTTTTGTTGAGAGTTGAAAGCTTTGAAGCCTTTTACTACAACAGTCACCTAAAAAAAATGTAAATATTTTTTTTCAATTAAATAGAAAGAAAAATACAACTTTATGTCCCAGCACTAATGAACGAACTAAACATATTTCATTGTCATTGAAAGTGAAAAGCAAAATGAACACAATTAGAAGACCTCGCAACTGGTATGAGAATGTTAAATACTAAAGAATAATCGGATTTGCATTTAAAAAATCAAAAGAATTATGCAATTAAAACACTGAAGTAGCATGTACTTGCATAAAGCACGATAAACGTTGATAGAATAATTGAAATTTAAAACAAGCAAAATATGTTTTTTAAAAATCCTTAAACACGTATCTAAGGGAAGAACTCCACATTTACAGGTATAACTTTAATAACGTAGAAGCTATCTCCCTTATTTGATATCAAAAAAAATTTATAGCCAATAATTAATTAAGTAATTGTTTAATTTTTTAATCAATTCATGTTTTATTTAAAACAATAAATAAAATTTCAACTTGATCCGAAAATGGATGAGGGAGAAATAATGTGAACAATTAGATGAGGGGACAAAGCCTTTGTCTGTATCACACACATAATTAATTACCAGTATTTTATTGACTAATTGTTGTATTTTTTTAATCTATTCATGGCATGTCGATACCAATAAATAATTTGTGCAAAGTTGATCTGGTAATGGGTTTGGGAGAATTAAAGTACACAATTATACCACACAGACAGAAAGACAGAATGAGTTGGTGTAAGCTTTGCAATAACTCTTTGTAATAGTTAAATAGAAAGAGGGGGGGGATAATCAATAGATAAATCTTATGCGTACACTTTGTTTTGTTGAGAAAACCTTTTGTTTTAATCAACAAATGTTCATTACAAAAGCTTATATTTACCCCCTTCGTCTGTCCTTTCTGTCTAGGTATATTAACTCCCTTTGTCTGTCTTGTCTGTTTAGGTGAAATATTTTACACATTGTGTCTCCCGCCTTGCAAACTCGGGTAAATTGGAAACTTTGAATATAATTCGTTGTTGATGATAAAACAATCAATTTAAACAAAATAACTAATTAGTCGTTACTAATTATTTTATTTTAGAAAATGCACTGTGCTAAGGGGAGGTAAGACTTATGTAGAGGTTTAGATCGTTGGTTAAACAATTTTGTACTAACAAAAGACAATAAAACGTCCTCTATTTGATACCTATGTGAATAGCGGCTTTACATTTTTCTACTTCTTGTCACACTCTTTTCTTCACAAAATTATATCAAAAGTCTATCATTTCTCTCTCCTAACCAAAATAAATATAGTTCATAAATTAAAATAACAGTCTAATACCTCTATTATAAAGAACATATCTGTCTACGAGCATTGGTACTCCAAAAGACAGCTCCCAGCTTGGCTCTGTGTCACCAGTAGCAGAATGTGAACAGCTGCCTTTGCTGAATTTGTTTTCTCTACTTCCATCTACGGCATTTTGGTGATTATTCGAACTTGAAGAGTTGGTTTTCCCTCTAATCGCAACATTTCTTCCTAACAGGAGAGAGAGAAGTGTAAACAACATTTAGAATTTATGGAAAATATTTCAAAATGCAACAGAAGGATTTTATTTTTTTATTATTGTTGGTACTCGGCCGTTGGTTTGTAGCTCCAAACAACTAAACTGATGTAGATGTAGTCAATTTTTAGTGTTTAACTTGAAAAATAAAGTTATTTTTTTTAAAATAATGACCATTAAAACATGATAGAATTCATTACATATACACAACTCTTTTGTCTGTCTCACGTTTCTCAATAGACCTCATTCACCAATCGTAAACAAACAACATTTAGCCACGTGATAATAATGATAAAACAATGAAAAAAACGTATCACGTGACAGCCTTTATGGATTACGTATTTTGTATAGAAGAGATAAAGGCTAAATGTTGTTTGTTTACGATTGGTGAATGAGGTCCATTGTACTCCCCTCTTCAACTTTACACCAGTAGTTATACACACATACACGTATACACACATACATTCACATATAAACACATACATACTTATTTATTAACTAGAACTACGACAGAGGCCACCCTGTGAATACATCAGAATCTATTCAGACTACACAACGAATCTCTCCGCCCACCTTTTCTCATGGTTACATCAGAAACAGGCACATACACTCCATAGTAGTCTCATTTCTGATGAACTTGAAGATAGCGGTGGGCTTCGATATTCGCTTTCAAAAAGAATCGCACTCAAGGCTTAGAATAGGTTGGGTCTATTGCAGTATTGTCTGGTTTCTGGCTGGCCTGCCGGCTAACCTTATTGCCTCGTAGCCTGAAACACTCACGATGACAGCTCCGCGCCGAGCGATCATAACCTCATTCCTTGAATAAACTCATGAGAGTACCTGACGCCTCCCTCAATATAGAAAAAACGTCTTTAAGAAGTCAATTATCAGACCTACAGACTATATAGTCACTGAAGTCTTGAATTTGTTACGGATACTTTATAATAAAAGACTGACAATTGCATCAATGTGTGTATATCATTTATAACCTTGGTTCCATTTGTGGCATAAGCCGCCAACAAGCCTCCTCCAGGCATCTTGGTCCACATCTGCTTGGCATCTGCATGGAAAATTTCGCTGCCACGTATTTCTGGGCCGTCACATCGTTCTCCCTCCTTATGGACCCCAGGTGGGTCTTGTTACGTTGGATGCAGGCTTGAGGAGGGTGGGCTCCAGGTGAGAGCAGGTCCTGTTACGTTGGATGTAGTCTTGAAGAGGATGAGGCCTATTCAACGCCAGCGTCTCTAAACGATCATCATCATCATCAAACTCAATTAGAGTGAGGGCTTGAGAGGCTCAAATCCTCTCTTGCAAAACCCTGGACAGAAACCCTGCTGTCTTGCGTAGTGCATAAATGTCGCCATACAGGTCGAGAATTTTGGGTTTCCCAGACCTGTCGAGACGGAGATCAGCAAGTCTGGGGCAGTCAAACAGAATATAAGGCACGGTTTCCTCTTCTTCTCCGCAGCGGGGGCACCGTGAATCAAAATTTGGCCCTAGCCGCGAGAAATATGAGCCAACAGGACAGTGGCCTGTCCTGCACTGTGCTATAATAGCTTGCTCAGGCCTGGACAGCCTCCGCCACGTGGAAGTGCGGTCAGGGCGCCTCATGCGCTCCCAGACTCCACTGGCTTTTTGGGACTTGTCCCAGCACTCAAACCACTTTTCCATTTCTGTTTTTTTGTATTATAGCCAGGGCTTGATGAAGGCTTACAGCCTCATCAGTGGGTGGAATTTGCCCTCCCTGGTTGGCCAAAGAGTCTGCAATTGTGTTGCCAGTCACACCTATGTGACTCGGTACCCACTGCATAATTACAGGGGTGCCATAGCGTTGTTTAATGTTATGTGAAGCCATGATGATAGTGTTGATATTGGGGGGCCATGGTCCGGGGCTTTGCAAAGCCTGTAGTACGGATTTTAAGTCAGTGACCACAAAAATCTGTGTTGCCCTCAAATGTCCCTCGCCGAGTTGAGAGTCAATGACTTTTAAGGCTTCACAGACTGCCATGGTCTCCGCATCAAAACTGCAAACACTACCACATGGTCCAAAGATTTTGACTGTGTAAGAGCCAAGAAAGGCTCCATAGCCTGCTCTTCCAGAATCTATTGATGCCGACCCATCAGTGTATGCAAAAATAGCACTGGGCTTGAAGGTATTAATGGTCTCCAGAGCTAGGATTTGAAGGTCGTTAGATGAACGGCTTTGCTTAGTGGCATTAGGGTCTACTAGTTTTAAGCATATGTCTGGGGTCGTTGGGCGACACCAAGGGGGAAGGGGGTGAAAGAGTTGAATGTTTTGTCAGTTGGTGGAGAGGCCAGCTTCATCAGATAGTCTAGTGGCATGATGCATAAAAGACTGCATCTGGATACGTCTTCTGCGTCTCTAAACGATAGAAACTTCAATAGGATGCATCTTTACTCTTTGCGGCTGAAATGTGTACTAAACAAATTAACTTATCATAGATATCTGAATTGAAATGCAATTTTTCTAAGTGGCTAGTACAAGAAATGTTGGAAAGAAAGGCAGTTTCAATGTTTTATTTTTAATCCATAATTGTTAAAAACCTTTGACTCGATAAATGTTTAGACAATAGCAAATAGATATGAGTGCTCCGGACCTCTAGAAGCTCTGTTATTCTCTTTTCTCTTCATCACATAAGCTTAATCGTATCTTCTTGTAAATATAATGCAAGCATGTAATACACCCTTTATAAGCAAGCAATTTTACAGTCTCAATGGCGTTTCCATACAAATATCAAGCATAAATGCCAACGCCAACGATTCAGAAGATTAAGGATGAGTGCAGTGAATATTAAACATACAAATGAAACCTGAACAAAGTATTGGCGTTTAAACTTATTTACTGAACATTTCCTCTTGGTCTCAAATATTTTTAATGTAATTTAATCAAAAGTTGTCCATCATAATCTAATCAACAGTTGTCCATCATAATCTAATCAACAGTTGTCCATAATAATCTAATCAACAGTTGTCCATCATGATCTAATCAACAGTTGTCCATCATGATCTAATCAACAGTTGTCCATCATGGTCTAATCAAAAGTTGTCCATCATGATCTAATCAACAGTTGTCCATCATAATCTAATCAACAGTTGTCCATCATGATCTAATCAACAGTTGTCCATCATGATCTAATCAACAGTTGTCCATCATAATCTAATCAACAGTTGT
This sequence comes from Biomphalaria sudanica, assembly GCA_036873155.1. Lineage (NCBI taxonomy): Eukaryota > Metazoa > Mollusca > Gastropoda > Planorbidae > Biomphalaria > Biomphalaria sudanica. The sequence goes on along the minus strand of JAZGLO010006571.1, from coordinate 1,458,885 downwards.
CCATCATGATCTAATCAACAGTTGTCCATCATAATCTAATCAACAGTTGTCCATCATGATCTAATCAACAGTTGTCCATCATAATCTAATCAACAGTTGTCCATCATGATCTAATCAACAGTTGTCCATCATGATCTAATCAACAGTTGTCCATCATAATCTAATCAACAGTTGTCCATCATGATCTAATCAACAGTTGTCCATCATGATCTAATCAACAGTTGTCCATCATGATCTAATCGACAGTTGTCCATCATGATCTAATCGACAGTTGTCCATCATGATCTAATCGACAGTTGTCCATCATGATCTAATCAACAGTCGTCCATCATGATCTAATCGACAGTTGTCCATCATGATCTAATCAACAGTCGTCCATCATGATCTAATCAACAGTTGTCCATCATGATCTAATCAACAGTTGTCCATCATGATCTAATCAACAGTTGTCCATCATGATCTAATCAACAGTTGTCCATCATGATCTAATCAACAGTCGTCCATCATGATCTAATCAACAGTTGTTCATCATGATCTAATCAACAGTCGTCCATCATGATCTAATCAACAGTTGTCCATCATGATCTAATCAACAGTCGTCCATCATGATCTAATCAACAGTTGTCCATCATGATCTAATCAACAGTTGTCCATCATGATCTAATCAACAGTTGTCCATCATGATCTAATCAACAGTTGTCCATCATGATCTAATCAACAGTTGTCCATCATGATCTAATCAACAGTTGTCCATCATGATCTAATCAACAGTTGTCCATCATGATCTAATCAACAGTTGTCCATCATGATCTAATCAACAGTTGTCCATCATGATCTAATCAACAGTTGTCCATCATGATCTAATCAACAGTTGTCCATCATGATCTAATCAACAGTTGTCCATCATGATCTAATCAACAGTAGTCCATTATGATCTAATCAACAGTTGTCCATCATGATCTAATCAACAGTTGTCCATCTTGATCTAATCAACAGTTGTCCATCATAATCTAATCAACAGTTGTCCATCATGATCTAATCAACAGTTGTCCATCATGATCTAATCAACAGTTGTCCATCATGATCTAATCAACAGTTGTCCATCATGATCTAATCAACAGTTGTCCATCATAATCTAATCAACAGTTGTCCATCATGATCTAATCAACAGTTGTCCATCATGATCTAATCAACAGTTGTCCATCATGATCTAAACAACAGTTGTCCATCATGATCTAATCAACAGTAGTCCATCATGATCTAATCAACAGTTGTCCATCATGATCTAATCAACAGTTGTCCATCATGATCTAATCAACAGTTGTCCATCATGGTCTAATCAACAGTTGTCCATCATGATCTAATCAACAGTTGTCCATCATGGTCTAATCAACAGTTGTCCATCATGATCTAATCAACAGTTGTCCATCATGATCTAATCAACAGTCGTCCATCATGATGTAATCAACAGTTGTTCATCATGATCTAATCAACAGTTGTCCATCATGATCTAATCAACAGTTGTCCATCATGGTCTAATCAACAGTTGTCCATCATGATCTAATCAACAGTTGTCCATCATGATCTAATCAACAGTTGTCCATCATGATCTAATCAACAGTTGTCCATCATGATCTAATCAACAGTTGTCAATCATGATCTAATCAACAGTTGTCCATCATGATCTAATCAACAGTTGTCCATCATGATCTAATCAACAGTTGTCCATCATGATCTAATCAACATTTATCCATCATGATCTAATCAACAGTTGTCCATCATGATCTAATCAACAGTTGTCCATCATGGTCTAATCAACAGTTGTCCATCATGATCTAATCAACAGTTGTCCACCATGATCTAATCAACAGTTGTCCACCATGATCTAATCAACAGTTGTCCATCATGATCTAATCAACAGTTGTCCACCATGATCTAATCAACAGTTGTCCATCATGATCTAATCAACAGTTGTCCACCATGATCTAATCAACATTTATCCATCATGATCTAATCAACAGTTGTCCATCATGATCTAATCAACAGTTGTCCATCATGGTCTAATCAACAGTTGTCCATCATGATCTAATCAACAGTTGTCCACCATGATCTAATCAACAGTTGTCCATCATGATCTAATCAACAGTTGTCCACCATGATCTAATCAACAGTTGTCCATCATGATCTAATTAACAGTTGTCCATCATGATCTAATCAACAGTCGTCCATCATGATCTAATCAACAGTTGTCCATCATGATCTAATCAACAGTCGTCCATCATGATCTAATCAACAGTTGTCCATCTTGATCTAATCAACAGTTGTCCATCATGATCTTATCAACAGTTGTCCATCTTGATCTAATCAACAGTTGTCCATCATGATCTAATCAACAGTTGTCCATCATGATCTAATCAACAGTTGTCCATCATGATCTAATCAACAGTTGTCCATCATGATCTAATCAACAGTTGTCCATCATGATCTAATCAACAGTTGTCCATCATGATCTAATCAACAGTTGTCCATCATAATCTAATCAACATTTGTCCATCATGATCTAATCAACAGTTGTCCATCATGATCTAATCAACAGTTGTCCATCATGATCTAATCAACAGTTGTCCATCATGATCTAATCAACAGTTGTCCATCATGATCTAATCAACAGTTGTCCATCATGATCTAATCAACAGTCGTCCATCATGATCTAATCAACAGTTGTCCATCTTGATCTAATCAACAGTTGTCCATCATGATCTTATCAACAGTTGTCCATCTTGATCTAATCAACAGTTGTCCATCATGATCTAATCAACAGTTGTCCATCATGATCTAATCAACAGTTGTCCATCATGATCTAATCAACAGTTGTCCATCATGATCTAATCAACAGTTGTCCATCATGATCTAATCAACAGTTGTCCATCATGATCTAATCAACAGTTGTCCATCATAATCTAATCAACATTTGTCCATCATGATCTAATCAACAGTTGTCCATCATGATCTAATCAACAGTTGTCCATCATGATCTAATCAACAGTTGTCCATCATGATCTAATCAACAGTTGTTTATCATGATCTAATCAACAGTTGTCCATCATCAAATCCTCGGGAGGGGGGGGGGGGAGGGGAGTCGTGATTTTTTATGTTCAAAACAATACTCAATGTGTTGAAATGCAAATCTTTTTTATCTTATCTTATATATTACAGACGTTACATAAAGAAAGATAATTACGCCCTACGCATTTCATGGGTCAATCTAATCATGAAAGTTAATCAATGATTTCAACTTTGAGAAGTCGTTGCTATATTTTTTCATTTTTAAATTAATCAGAAGGTGTTTCTACGAGTGATGTCATTAACTATTGATTAGGGAAGTTAATATCATCAGGGCGGCCTTAGATATTCGTAGGCGAAGTGAATTCGGAGGCCCCAAATGAAATAGAAGAATAAAAACAACTAAAAACTAAAATGACGCAATTGATTTAAAACCTAGAGTACTCAGGCAATATCGTGGGGGACTAGTTGCACTATTTCATTTCTTTAAAAAAAATTGTTTAGAGTCCTCTGTGAGGCACCCACACCAACACCAATTGGAGGCTCTAGGAGGCTGCCTACTTTGTCTAGGCTAAGGCTGGCCTTGATAAAGCACACCATTAATATATATATATATATATATATATATATATATATATATATATATATATATATATATATATATATATATATAACACCGCTCACAAATACTTTTTACTAATACATGTATGTATGTATGTTACAGTATGCATATGTAAAAGTATTCGCGTGAAGAAGCAAGTAAAGTGGTAAGGAAGCACCAAACATAAGCCTGTGTACCTCCGCTAACGTAGATCGAACATAGTGATGTAACAATGTCTCCCTCCAGGAGGACAGTTTGTGTCACGATATGGTCCTGACACTTGATATCGATGGTTTTGTTATCCACTAGATACACCTTTTGCCGAGTACAGTGGAGAGAAGTGTCATTCACTTTGAAGCCTAACAAAACTTTAGTCAGCACATCTACAAAATCACATAAGGGGAGAGAATTAGAGAAATTAATTATTGACAATAAAATACTCTCGCTTTGCATCTCATAAAATCTAAAATTTTATTTATAAAACGTTTTAGTATTAGTTTATTGTTGTTTTTTTTAACAAAAGTACATCAATATGTAAAGAAAGGTTCCCCTTTCAGGCAGTACAAGGGTACATCAGAATGTTTATACTGGAATCAGCAGCACATTTAAATTTCCATATCTAAAGAGTAAAACTTTGTTAGCAATTAAGTATAGCATAAGCACCACAATACTGACCGATCACACAACGTACAATTTCTACATTTAGATTTGTTTGAAGGTGAAAACCTAGGGTGCAAATCTGAAATACAAATCGTTTTGCATTTGTTTGTTTTTTCTCCCCCCCCCTATCATGTACCTTTCTAACATTTCCTTCAGTGTATTGCTAAATGTAATTTAAATTTGTTATAGATCAGTGTAATGCTAAAATATGTGTTTATTTTGAATTCCTATTAAATTCAAACCTGGTTACAACTTACTAGTATTATTCACAACTATTCTGATCCAACTAAAGGGATAGAGTTGGTCCAGTTGAAGTTCAACATTCTTCAGGTGTCTGTAAGGGAAACAGGATTTGTCATTACCGTCTGACCAGTACCATGAATATGCATGTACCGGTACTATGACCTTGGCTGACTGCATTATATCAACTGAAATGATTTTAGATTTGGTTTAGCAATAAATACATAATAAATAGATAGCAAATTGATAATAAAGAGATCTAGATTATAAATAGCACCTGGTTGCATGCGGCCTCAGAACGAGGCAGCTTTAAAAAAAAGTAAACATTATTTTTGGGTTAATGTAGTAGTTAGAAGGACAGAACTTACATAACGTAGCAATATAAATGTTATAAAAATAATAATTTTGTAACAAAAAGTCTAAAACCATTTGCATAAATGTGTTAAAAATATGGTAAGTAGTCATACTCCTACTAAAGAGTTTCTCGTATTTGTTACTATTAATAGTGAATAGTTGTAAAAGTAGTATCTCTTTATGAAAAAAAAATGCTTGCACAAGTGATTTAAATAATTAGATCTTTCGCTTTTAGAAAAGAAAAAAGTAGACGTTGCATCAGAACTCTGAATGGACTAAAATATTATGATGTCGGATTTTCACTATCTTTTCTAGTTTACGAGATCTGAACGGGACGGACGGACAGACATTTCATACAAAACTAATAGCGTCTTTTTCCCTCTCGGGGTTGCTAAAAAAAAAGGAAAGATAGTGACAAACTTACTGTACTGACATTTGTGGCCAAACCAACCCGTGTCACACCTTGCGTCTTCTTTACAAGAGCCGTCAGCTTTGCAATCATTCCGCGTGCAATGACATCTGAATCGGCAATCGAGACCAAACCATTTGGAGTCACAACCTTTCATAAAATAGTAAATAAAGTTATTATTAAAAGTACAAGTGCAATTTTCATTTCAGACCCAGCTATTCGTGGATCCAATTATAAAAAGATCATCTGTTTCTATTGCTGACCCTCAACGAGGGTATGATGTAGTCAGAACAACAACCATGCGCCTTTACATTCCAATATCCGTATTCACTAGAGTAGGTGAATTTATGGATGACCTTAGAAGCTCAACCCCCCCTCCCACCAAGCTTTGACGGGATTAAAACTCTTCCCGAATTCTTGACCTCTCTGAAACCACGCCCACTATTACTACGCCTTCAGAAAGAGAGAGGGGGAGGTCTTACATAGTTAGTTATTGATTTGCATAGGTATGATTCCCTAGTTCCCTGGGAGACGTCTGGTAAAAACTTACAAGTGGAACTTTCGCTAAAGTGGTTACCTGGATGGTAGAGAATAATAAACTGAAAATGAATGAAGATTGGCAATCGGAACAAATTCACACAAGTGAAGAGTACAGATTCACATTTCATTACTGCCATTTTAACTTTTTTTTCTGTATCATTCGTAATCTTTGAGTCACATAGATCATCACTGCAACAGACTGAATCTGCAGCTGCGTAGATTAAGCCAGTTCCAATCCTATTTGACAACAGAGTCAGTCAAGAAATTTGTTATGGCATTCATACTCTCCTTCCTTGACTACTGCAGCGCTGTCTGGCGGGTATATTAGTGACAAAGTAGCTAGGTTGCAGCGAATTCTGAACAGCGCTCCACAGCTACGAAAATCCAGACTCTGTGTCACTACCACTCTTCTGCGTATACTCCATTGGCTTCCAGAGTGCGAAAATCAATTACAAGGTGGGGAAACTTTATGATCAGTTATCTAGATATTAGTGAACTGATCACTCCATATGTCCTGTGTTCCACAGACTCAATTATTCTTTTTTTTCCGAGCTTTGCCCTCAAAATTAACTGTTTGCGATTGTTTTTTCATAATACGAAACAAATGTTTCGAACTACATCTAGCACTACATTAAAGAAAAAACATAAAATATGACCTGATCAAAACTTTAACTTTTAATGTGTATATTTGTTTTCTTCGCATTGCGCCTACAAATATTTGATTAGAAAGTAACAGACACCACAGTTTCAAATACAAAAAAAACCTATGACTGCAAATTTGGATGCAGAATTGTATTACAACTTGCTGTATAGAGAAATCAGTTATTATAAATTGAGTACACATTTATTTTTAAATGGTGACTTAGTACAAAAAGAAAATTTAAATCAGATTGACGCATAAACAGCTGCAGCAACATCTGTATCAACGACTCAACACTTTTTTTAAATAAAATAATTGACACAAATGCTTTGTGAACAAAACACAGCAATCGTTCAGATTATTTTTTTTTAAATCGTAAAGTATCAAAATATATAGAAAATAATGAACAAAAAAATGGATGTAAATCTGTTGGTTACTTACTCAAACTACTAAATATAGACTTGTTTGTACATAAGAGTACAAGAAGACCAAAGTAGCAGCCTGCCATGGTAGAAGAGAAGAAGAAATCATGGATCTTACTGGAGCATAAATACATGCAAACCACAGCATAAGAAGAGCCTGGTTAGTTCTTGGTGGCTAAATTACCCTCTCAGCCTCATTCACTTCTCCAGCTGACCACTGACTCACAACCTAACATTTGAAAAGGTCACGTCACTCAAGGTCGGATCCGTAGAATTTGTGTGTTAAAAACAGGGGGGAGTGCGATTTTTTAATGTTCTAAATTATTCCAAATAAAGTTCTACGATAGGCTAAATTTGAGATCAATAACTAAAAAAGCCATCGACATTAAACGTAAAGTCCATTCTCACTGTGTTAGACAGTCCGAGGGGAATGCTCTCCCCCCCCCAACCCTTAAAGCTCGACATCCAGATTATCCCCAAACTTTATTTGATTGATTTATTTTTAGAAGTATTAAATGGACTTGAAACGCTAAGACTGGTATCTCTTTTCATTTTTTAGCGGCCCCCGAAAGGGGAAAAGACGCTATTAGTTTTGTGTGGACTGTCCTACCGTCCGCCCGTCCCGTTTAGATCTCGTAAACTAGAAAAGATATTGAAAATTCGACATCATGACATTTTAGACCATTCAAAGTTCTGATGCAAAGGTTACTTTTTTCTTTTCTAAAAACGAAAAATTTAATTTTAAAATCAACTACAGAGCAGTTTTTTCATAAAAGTACATTATTTTTACAACTATTTACTATTAATGGTAACAAACTTCGAAGGCTATTTAGTAAGGGAGATGACCATTTATAATATTTTGAACACCTTAATGCAAACAGTTTTAAAATTTTTGAAAAAAATACTAAGTTATGTAAGTTCTGTCACACTAACTACAACATTTACACAAAAAATGACTACTTTTATTTTTAAAGAGAAAAAATCTATTTAATATGCATATAAGTGAAACATAACTTGAAACAACAATTAATTGTAAGTTTTTCTTATCGCCTGATCTGCAGCACGCATGTACATTGAGGCAGTATGTGGTTATGAACGGCAATGTTTTTTATGATTTTATCAATCTGCTAGACTGTTGGGGTACCACATAAGATCTGTCAACCTTCTTTCTCCATTCTTCTCTGTCATTTGCCTTTGATAGAATTTCATTCAGATATTCTTTCTGAAAATATTGAAACCTGCCATTTTACCTGCCTGGGTGGACCACTTCGGGGGCCGATTTTGAGTTTGTGTTTCCACACAAACTGTCTTTGTAACTTTGTTATATTTCCTAATTATTCTGATATTTCCTAATTATTCTGATATTTTCTAATTATTCTGATATTTCCTAATTATTCTGATATCCGTGAAACACAAAATTTCCAATTGAGAAAGTGATTTGAGTACACAAAATACAACTAAAAATATCAATTAGTGGAAATAGCAAGACCGCTTCCCTCTGTATCCGCCAACGATGACACTAGAATGATAGTGGCACTTGAAAAGTATTATAAGTGTGAGGTTTCTAAGTGGACTGGGGTAGAGTAGTTTATGGGTGGTACACCACTTTGTATCTCTTGTGTCCATTTTAAAATTCAACTGTATTTTGAGTCGCACGTGCCATGTTCTACAAACTATCGAAATCTTAGTAGGACCACCAAAAATTGTCACAAATACCTCTACTAATCAACTATTTATGACTTTGGCCACTATTATTGAATTAATTCTATCTTTAGACGCTGGCGTGTGTAGAGATTTTGATGGAAGATTATTTCTAACAATTCACTTACTGTAACAGACTGTAATAAATAATTTATTACGAAAATAATCCTAGCCTAAATAGCAACGTATCATATGAAAGAAATGTCATGAGTTCACACCCTTGACTTTTAAGTGGATCTTTAACATGTTCTCTTGTGTTTCTGTGTCACTGTGTACATTGATGTATTTGTGTGGGTTTTTTTTTTTTCTGCGTATCTGTGTGTGTGTGTGTGTGTCTGTGTGTTTATATGTCTCTGTATGCTTCTATGCGTTTTTTTTTCTTTGTGTCTGTGTGCTTCGGTGTGTGTGCTTCTGTGTGTGTGTGCTTCTGTGTGTGTGTGTGTGCTTCTGTACGTCTGTTTCACCATTTCCAAAACATAAAAACTTAGAAAGTATGGATTATATTTGAAGAAGTAATTGTACAATGTCTGAGTTAACAAGAACTAACAAGTCAGTAGTGACACACTCATCCATTCATATACTACAAACGTAAAGTAGCATAAAACACTCAACTATAACTTACAAAAACAAAACACAGACTAATAACGGATAGCTGCTTGTTCCTGCGGTTTGCGTTATGGATTGTCATTCGGACTTTTCGATGGTCCCGGGTTCAAACCCTGGCCGCTCACATCCACCGTCGTCCTGCGGGAGGTTTGGACTAGGAAGAAAAATTATCTCCAGCTGAGGAACACCCGAAATATGTAAAACATTTACAAACATTTTTACAAACATACTCAGAAAGACCTAAAGATAAAGAGATATTTCTTACTTAAGATTGTAGGACAAATAAGTACAAGTGTTCCTTTTTCCTTAATATAATTAGAGCGAGGTATGGATTGCTTGAATCAGCCATCAAGAAAATCAATAACTTAGCAAAGTTGAATAGATTAAAACATGGAAGGACGCAATTATCTTTTTGAAAGACGATCTGTGATTGATAAGTCAAGCCTGAGACAGATTTTTCAAATAATGTTGGAATGAGGTTCAGAAGCTTTTACAAATTCAAGCAATGAACGGGACAGATCGCATAGTCATGCATTGGAAATCATATTGATAAAACTAGATCTGCCTTAACTTCACTTCAAAGAATCTGGCGCTCCAAAGCACTGTCTTTACAAAACAAGATCCGAATCAAAGTTGGATATTGTGAATTACGTGGCCCGAAGAGATATCTACTGTCATCTTGTGATAAAGAACTAAGCAAAAACCTATAGACCAGGATATCTACTCATCTTGTGGTAAAGAACTAAGCGAAAGCCCATAGCCCAGGGTATCTACTGTCATCTTGTGGTAAAGAACTAAGCAAAACCCCATAGCCCAAAATATTTTCTCATCTTGTGGTAAAGAACTAAGAAAAGACCCATAGCCCAGAATATCTACTCATCTTAGGAAAACCTATATAGAAAATTTAAAGAAACCAAGGCAGAAAGAGTTTACAAAAAGTATATAAAAATTAAACACCTAACCCAAAAAGTAAGCAGACAGCTGCAGAGTGAATACATAAACAATGTAATATCTAAAGAAAACAACAAAAACCTATGGTCATACATTAAGTCTAAGAAAATGGAAACAACAGGCATAGCGCCATTAAAAGATGAACATAACATAATACATAATGATAATGAAACTAAAGCAAACATCCTAAACAAATACTTTGCATCAGCATTCTCAGCCCCAGGAGACAAAGACATATTTCTTAATTTGAACCAAGTAGACAACATAGAAGATTTAGTAGTACAAGAAAATGGAATTAAAAAACTATTAGCCAACACCAAACCAAATAAAGCGTCTGGACCTGATGGTATTCCAGCTAGATTACTCAAAGAACTAAGCAATGAGCTAGCCCCAGTGTTCAAAATACTCTTTCAGGCATCGCTTAACCAGGGCAGAGTACCAAAGGACTGGAAAGAAGCTAATGTCACCCCCCTATTTAAAAAAGGAGAAAAATCTGATCCAGGAAACTACAGACCAGTATCACTTACCAGCATCACATGTAAAATACTAGAACACATAATATGTAGCAATATCATAAACCACTTAGACAAACATAATGTCCTCACCCCATACCAACATGGCTTTAGGAAATATAGATCATGTGAAACACAACTTATAGGACTAATTGATGATTTTTCAAAAGGTTTAGATAATAGTGAACAAATAGATGCTATCTTACTAGATTTTTCCAAGGCTTTTGACAAAGTTCACCACCATAGTTTGCTTAAAAAATTAAAATATTTCGGCATTAACGGTCCACTGCATCAGTGGATTAAAGATTTTCTGATAGGGAGAGAACAAACTGTAATAATAAATGGCTCTAAATCAACACCAATAACAGTAAACTCAGGTGTACCTCAAGGAACAGTCTTGGGTCCACTACTATTTTTAATTTACATAAATGATTTACCAAATTGCATTAGTTCAGGAACAAAAGTCAGATTATTTGCAGACGATTGCATAATATATAGAAAAATAAAAACAAAACATGACACAGATATTTTACAAAGAGAATTAGATGAATTACAGAAATGGGAATCAAATTGGAGCATGTCTTTCCACCCAGAAAAATGTCAGTTGTTAAGAGTAACAAAAAAACTAAAACAAATTAATTCCACTTATCTTATTCATGGCAAACCAGTAACACAGACTAAAAACTCAAAATACCTAGGTGTTATAATAAATGAAAAACTGTCATGGAATCCACATATTGATGAAACTATAAAAAAATCCAACAAAGCATTAGGGTTTATTAAAAGAAATTTTTATAAATCAAATAAGAACATAAAACTAAAATGTTATTTAACCTTGGTTAGGCCAATAATAGAATATGCATCCACCGTGTGGGACCCCTCAACTCAAGAAAACATTAAGAAACTGGAACAAACACAAAATAGAGCAGTGAGATTCATAACAAACGAATATTCACATTTGACTAGGGTAACACCATTAGTAAAATCACTAAATTTAGAAAGCCTTCAGGACAGAAGACTCAAAAGTAAAGTAGCAATTATACATAAAACACTGAACCATAATCTTCAAATACAAAAACAAAATTTAATAAAATACTCAGAAAGACACAAAAATAAAGGCACATTCCTCGTCCCATATGCTAGGACAAATTTGTACAAATACTCCTTCTTCCCTAGTGCTATTAGAGCATGGAATGGGTTGCCTGAGCTAGCCAGAATAAACCAGTGACTTGGCAGAATTTAAGTCATTGGTTAATATGCATGACTAAATGCATGACGCGTAGGACGTAATCATCTTCTTTTTTGAAGTAACGTCTGTATTATATAAGATAAGATAAGATCTTGTGGTAAAGAACTAAGCAAAAACTCATAGCCCAGGATATCTACTCATCTTGTGGTAAAGAACTAAGAAAAAACCCATAGCCCAGGATATCTACTCATCTTGTAGTAAAGAACTAAGCGAAAACCCAGAGCCCAGGATATCTACTCATCTTGTGGTAAAGAACTAAGCGAAAACCCATAGCCCAGGATATCTACTCATCTTGTGGTAAAGAACTAAGCAAAACCCCATAGCACAGGATATCTATTCATCTTGTGGTAAATAACTAAGCAAAAACTCATACTGGAATTACATAGGGAGAAGATGAAGAAAGCTGAGGATACTGGAATGACATAGGGAGAAGATGAAGAAAGCTGAGGATACTGGAATGACGTAGAGAGAAGATGAAGAAAGCTGAGGATACTGTAATTACATAGGGAGAAGATGAAGAAATCTCAAGATACTGGAATGACATAGGGAGAAGATGAAGAAAGCTCAGGATACTGGAATGACATAGGGAGAAGATGAAGAAAGCTCAGAATACTGGAATGACATAGAGAGAAGATGAAGAAAGCTCAGGATACTGGAATGACGTAAGGAGAAGATGAAGAAATCTCAAGATACTGGAATGACATAGGGAGAAGATGAAGAAAGCATAGGATACTGGAATGACATAGGGAGAAGATGAAGAAATCTCAGGATACCGGAATGACATAGGGAGAAGATGAAAAAAGCTGAGGATACTGGAATGACATAGGGAGAAGATAAAGAAAGCTGAGGCTACTGGAATGACGTAGAGAGAAGATGAAGAAAGCCTAGGATACTGTAATTACATAGGGAGAAGATGAAGAAATCTCAAGATACTGGAATGACATAGGGAGAAGATGAAGAAAGCTCAGGATACTGGAATGACATAGGGGAAGATGAAGAAAGCTCAGGATACTGGAATGACATAGAGAGAAGATGAAGAAAGCTCAGGATACTGGAATGACGTAGGGAGAAGATGAAGAAATCTCAAGATACTGGAATGACATAGGGAGAAGATGAAGAAAGCATAGGATACTGGAATGACATAGGGAGAAGATGAAGAAATCTCAGGATACTGGAATGACATAGGGAGAAGATGAAGAAAGCTGAGGATACTGGAATGACATAGGGAGAAGATGAAGAAAGCTGAGGATACTGGAATGACGTAGAGAGAAGATGAAGAAAGCCTAGGATACTGTAATTACATAGGGAGAAGATGAAGAAATCTCAAGATACTGGAATGACATAGGGAAAAGATGAAGAAAGCTCAGGATACTGGAATGACATAGGGAGAAGATGAAGAAAGCTCAGGATACTGGAATGACATAGAGAGAAGATGAAGAAAGCTCAGGATAGTGGAATGACATAGGGAGAAGATGAAGAAAGCTGAGGATACTGGAATGACATAGGGAGAAGATGAAGAAAGCTCAGGATACTGGAATGACATAGAGAGAAGATGAAGAAATCTCAAGATACTGGAATGACATAGGGAGAAGATGAAGAAAGCTCAGGATACTGGAATGACATAGGGAGAAGATGAAGAAAGCTCAGGATACTGGAATGACATAGAGAGAAGATGAAGAAAGCTGAGGATACTGGAATGACATAGGGAGAAGATGAAGAAAGCTGAGGATACTGGAATGACGTAGGGAGAAGATGAAGAAAGCTGAGGATACTGGAATGACATAGGGAGAAGATGAAGAAAGCTGAGGATACTGGAATAACGTAGGGAGAAGATGAAGAAAGCATAGGATACTGGAATGACATAGGGAGAAGATGAAGAAAGCTCAGGATACGGGAATGACATAGGGAGAAGATGAAGAAAGCTGAGGATACTGGAATGACATAGGGAGAAGATGAAGAAAGCTGAGGATACTGGAATGACATAGGGAGAAGATGAAGAAAGCTCAGGATACTGGAATTACGTAGGGAGAAGATGAAGAAAGCTCAGGATACTGTAATTACATAGGGAGAAGATGAAGAAATCTCAAGATACTGGAATGACATAGGGAGAAGATGAAGAAATCTCAAGATACTGGAATGACATAGGGAGAAGATGAAGAAAGCTCAGGATACTGGAATGACATAGGGAGAAGATGAAGAAAGCTCAGGATACTGGAATGACGTAGGGAGAAGATGAAGAAAGCTGAGGATACTGGAATGACATAGGGAGAAGATGAAGAAATCTCAAGATACTGGAATGACATAGGGAGAAGATGAAGAAAGCTCAGGATACTGGAATGACATAGGGAGAAGATGAAGAAAGCTCAGGATACTGGAATGACGTAGGGAGAAGATGAGAAAAAGCTGAGGATACTGGAATGACATAGGGAGAAGATGAAGAAAGCTGAGGATACTGGAATGACGTAGGGAGAAGATGAAGAAAGCTCAGGATACTGGAATGACGTAGGGAGAAGATGAAGAAAGCTGAGGATACTGGAATGACATAGGGAGAAGATGAAGAAAGCTGAGGATACTGGAATGACGTATAGAGAAGATGAAGATAGCTCAGGATACTGGAATTACATAGGGAGAAGATGAAGAAAGCTGAGGATACTGGAATGACGTAGGGAGAAGATGAAGAAAGCTGAGGATACTGGAATGACGTAGGGAGAAGATGAAGAAAGCTGAGGATACTGGAATTACATAGGGAGAAGATGAAGAAAGCTCAGGATACTGGAATGACGTTGGGAGAAGATGAAGAAAGCTGAGGATACTGGAATGACGTAGGGAGAAGATGAAGAAAGCTGAGGGTACTGGAATGACGTAGGGAGAAGATGAAGAAAGCTCAGGATACTGGAATTACGTAGGGAGAAGATGAAGAAATCTCAAGATACTGGAATGACATAGGGAGAAGATGAAGAAAGCTCAGGATACTGGAATGACGTAGGGAGAAGATGAAGAAAGCTGAGGATACTGGAATGACATAGGGAGAAGATGAAGGATAATATTACATCCACCACACCCAATAGAAGCGCTATAGCTAAGTACACACCCAGATTTACAATAAATTATAAGATTTCTCATCAAGAATGTAAAGTGGAAGGGGGAACACTACAAATGCATTAGTAACATGTCAAAAACTATCAAAAAGCATTCTATATAATCATATTTATATATAAGACGAAATGAGGGCTTAAAATCAAAGCCGTAACAGCACAATTAAACAATGAATAAGAAATATTTAATTGGGGGTGAAATGACCGGGGATGAAGTGACCAAGGATGAAATGACCGGAGATGAAGTGACCAGGGATGAAATGATCGGTCACCTTGATTTCGTACCCTGCCATTCCTGCAGGAGGTTTGGGTTAGGATGGAATCATCTTTCTATCTGTACGTCCCAGACCTATAAAACAACACAAAGCCATAACGAAAAATAAAGTTTAAATCTAGAATCAATAAATAGGACATTGATCATTGAAGCTCCTCTTATGTGATCGAACAATCTCATTTCCTACGAAAATGATGACTTTAAATAGCTATGGGGGAAAGAAGACTATGTCTAAGTGGGATGAAGGTTGGAGTAGAATAATTGCTAATGAGTGGATAAAAGTGGTTGAACGGAAGTGGAAAAATATTGAACCATGTGGAACTTTAATGGTAGCTTTGAAGTACGTAGAAGTCTATTGTTTAAATCAGTTGACAGCCTTTCATTTCATTTGTGGTGAACATTTTTCTACATTTAATTGAAAGTTGTATAAATCTGTTAAATCAAGTTTTTTTTGTTTTTTTTTAAAAAGGAGTTTTAAAACTTTATTCAAGTTTCCATATTAAGTGGCGTGCCTTCAATGGTAAGCTCAACTTGTTGTCTGGAACTATAGGGAACACAACCCATGTAATTCTTAATATGGTACCTCCTATAATGGATTTCAGATTTAATTTCTAGCCCTGTGAAATACAATTAAAACTTTAAAGCTTTTATAAACCTCTTTATGGATTTAGTTTATAGGATGGCCCACCCACTGCTAATCCCTTTAAGACTCCGCAATCGCAAATAGAAAGCCTTCAACAGAAAGCTGAATTTCGTGACTAAACGAATACTTTGAAAAAGGAAGAGTATCTGATGTGTAGAGTAATAAATGGACTTTATTCACCAATCGTAAACAAACAACATTTAGCCACGTGATTCTCTAACTCTTCTATACAAATTACGATTGAATTTTTAATACACAATGGCTATCACATGACAGTTTTTTTTTCGTTGTTTTATCAATATTATCACGTGACTAAATGTTGTTTGTTTACGATTGGTGAATGAGATCCATTCCATTAATACTTCTTATTTCTAGAGAATGAGTGATGTGGTGGTTTTACTTGAATAATTCACTTTATAGTTTGTGTAAAGATTAAGTTCGTTTGATACTTACAAGAGATAACTATATAACTATTTTCATAAGCATATCGCTGACATAGTGGTTGGTGTGTTGGCTTGAGGAAGCTTTATCCCTCGAAATCGAATTCAAGTTGGACAACTTTTAAACAAAAATAAATTGCATTTAAAAAGCGGTCACGGTAAATAACATTTATCCAGATCCCCCCCTCTTTCGTTCTTTCTCTCCCTCCCCCACCCCCTTCGTTCTTTCTCTCCCTCCCCCAACCCTTCCCAACTGGTCGAGACAAGTGATAGGATCATAGCACATTGAGAAAGTGATAGGATCATAGAGCATTGAGAAAGTGATAGGATCATAGCGCATTGAGAAAGTGATAGGATCATAGAGCATTGAGAAAGTAATAGGATCATAGCGCATTGAGAAAGTGATAGGATCATAGCGCATTGAGAAAGTAATAGGATCATAGCGCATTGAGAAAGTGATAGGATCATAGCGCATTGAGAAAGTAATAGGATCATAGCGCATTGAGAAAGTAATAGGATCATAGCGCATTGAGAAAGTGATAGGATCATAGCGCATTGAGAAAGTGATAGGATCATAGCACATTGAGAAAGTGATAGGATCATAGCGCATTGAGAAAGTGATAGGATCATAGAGCATTGAGAAAGTAATAGGATCATAGCGCATTGAGAAAGTGATAGGATCATAGCGCATTGAGAAAGTAATAGGATCATAGCGCATTGAGAAAGTAATAGGATCATAGCGCATTGAGAAAGTGATAGGATCATAGCACATTGAGAAAGTGATAGGATCATAGCGCGTTGAGAAAGTGATAGGATCATAGCGCATTGAGAAAGTGATAGGATCATAGCGCTATGAGAAAGTGATAGGATCATAGCGCATTGAGAAAGTGATAGGATCATAGCGCATTGAGAAAGTGATAGGATCATAGCGCATTGAGAAAGTGATAGGATCATAGCGCATTGAGAAAGTGATAGGATCATAGCGCATTGAGAAAGTAATAGGATCATAGCGCATTGAGAAAGTGATAGGATCATAGCGCATTGAGAAAGTGATAGGATCATAGCGCATTGAGAAAGTGATAGGATCATAGCGCATTGAGAAAGTGATAGGATCATAGCGCATTGAGAAAGTAATAGGATCATAGCGCATTGAGAAAGTGATAGGATCATAGCGCATTCAGAAAGTGATAGGATCATAGCGCATTGAGAAAGTGATAGGATCATAGCACATTGAGAAAGTGATAGAATCATAGCACATTGAGAAAGTGATAGGATCATTGCACATTGAGAAAGTGATAGGATCATAGCACATTGAGAAAGTGATAGGATCATAGCACATTGAGAAAGTGATAAGATCATAGCACATTGAGAAAGTGATAGGATCATAGCGCATTAAGAAAGTGATAGGATCATAGCGCATTGAGAAAGTGATAGGATCAGAGAACATTGAGAAAGTGATAGGATCATAGCGCATTGAGATAGTGATAGGATCATAGCACATTGAGAAAGTGATAGGATCATAGCACATTGAGAAAGTGATAGGATCATAGCGCATTGAGAAAGTGATAGGATCATAGCGCATTGAGAAAGTGATAGGATCATAGCGCATTGAGAAAGTGATAGGATCATAGCGCATTGAGAAAGTGATAGGATCATAGCGCATTAAGAAAGTGATAGGATCATAGCGCATTGAGAAAGTGATAGGATCATAGCACATTGAGAAAGTGATAGGATCATAGCACATTGAGAAAGTGATAGGATCATAGCACATTGAGAAAGTGATAGGATCATAGCACATTGAGAAAGTGATAAGATCATAGCACATTGAGAAAGTGATAGGATCATAGCGCATTAAGAAAGTGATAGGATCATAGCGCATTAAGAAAGTGATAGGATCATAGCGCATTGAGAAAGTGATAGGATCATAGCGCATTGAGAAAGTGATAGGATCATAGCGCATTGAGAAAGTGATAGGATCATAGCACATTGAGAAAGTGATAGGATCATAGCACATTGAGAAAGTGATAGGATCATAGAACATTGAGAAAGTGATAGGATCATAGCACATTGAGAAAGTGATAGGATCATAGCACATTGAGAAAGTGATAGGATCATAGCACATTGAGAAAGTGATAGGATCATAGCGCATTGAGAAAGTGATAGGATCATAGCGTGTTGAGAAAGTGATAGGATCATAGCGCATTGAGAAAGTGATAGGATCATAGCGCATTGAGAAAGTGATAGGATCATAGCGCATTGAGAAAGTGATAGGATCATAGCACATTGAGAAAGTGATAGGATCATAGCACATTGAGAAAGTGATAGGATCATAGAACATTGAGAAAGTGATAGGATCATAGCACATTGAGAAAGTGATAGGATCATAGCACATTGAGAAAGTGATAGGATCATAGCACATTGAGAAAGTGATAGGATCATAGCGCATTGAGAAAGTGATAGGATCATAGCGTGTTGAGAAAGTGATAGGATCATAGCGCATTGAGAAAGTGATAGGATCATAGCGCATTGAGAAAGTGATAGGATCATAGCGCATTGAGAAAGTGATAGGATCATAGCGCATTGAGAAAGTGATAGGATCATAGCGCGTTGAGAAAGTGATAGGATCATAGCGCATTGAGAAAGTGATAGGATAATAGCGCATTGAGAAAGTGATATGATCATAGCGCATTGAGAAAGTGATAGGATCATAGAGCATTTAGAAAGTGATAGGATCATAGCGCATTGAGAAATTGATAGGAACATAGCGCATTGAGAAAGTGATAGGATCATAGCGCATTGAGAAAGTGATAGGATCATAGCACATTGAGAAAGTGATAGGATCATAGCACATTGAGAAAGTGATAAGATCATAGCACACTGAGAAAGTGATAGGATCATAGCGCATTAAGAAAGTGATAGGATCATAGCGCATTGAGAAAGTGATAGGATCATAGAACATTGAGAAAGTAATAGGATCATAGCGCATTGAGAAAGTGATAGGATCATAGCGCATTGAGAAAGTGATAGGATCATAGCGCATTGAGAAAGTGATAGGATCATAGAACGTTGAGAAAGTAATAGGATCATAGCGCATTGAGAAAGTGATAGGATCATAGCGCGTTGAGAAAGTGATAGGATCATAGCGCATTGAGAAAGTGATAGGATCATAGCGCATTGAGAAAGTGATAGGATCATAGCGCATTGAGAAAGTGATAGGATCATAGCGCATTAAGAAAGTGATAGGATCATAGCGCATTGAGAAAGTGATAGGATCATAGCACATTGAGAAAGTGATAGGATCATAGCACATTGAGAAAGTGATAGGATCATAGCACATTGAGAAAGTGATAGGATCATAGCACATTGAGAAAGTGATAGGATCATAGAACATTGAGAAAGTGATAGGATCATAGCACATTTAGAAAGTGATAGGATCATAGCACATTGAGAAAGTGATAGGATCATAGCACATTGAGAAAGTGATAGAATCATAGCGCATTGAGAAAGTGATAGGATCATAGCGCGTTGAGAAAGTGATAGGATCATAGCGCATTGAGAAAGTGATAGGATCATAGCGCATTGAGAAAGTGATAGGATCATAGCGCATTGAGAAAGTGATAGGATCATAGCACATTGAGAAAGTGATAGGATCATAGCGCATTTAGAAAGTGATAGGATCATAGCGCATTGAGAAAGTGATAGGATCCTAGAGCATTTAGAAAGTGATAGGATCATAGCGCATTGAGAAATTGATAGGATCATAGCGCATTGAGAAAGTGATAGGATCATAGCGCATTGAGAAAGTGATAGGAACATAGCGCATTGAGAAAGTGATAAGATCATAGCACATTGAGAAAGTGATAGGATCATAGCGCATTAAGAAAGTGATAGGATCATAGCGCATTGAGATAGTGATAGGATCATAGCACATTGAGAAAGTGATAGGATCATAGCACATTGAGAAAGTGATAGGATCATAGCGCATTGAGAAAGTGATAGGATCATAGCGCATTGAGAAAGTGATAGGATCATAGCGCATTGAGAAAGTAATAGGATCATAGCGCATTGAGAAAGTGATAGGATCATAGCACATTGAGAAAGTGATAGGATCATAGCGCGTTGAGAAAGTGATAGGATCATAGCGCATTGAGAAAGTGATAGGATCATAGCACATTGAGAAAGTGATAGGATCATAGCGCATTGAGAAAGTGATAGGATCATAGCACATTGAGAAAGTGATAGGATCATAGCGCGTTGAGAAAGTGATAGGATCATAGCGCATTGAGAAAGTGATAGGATCATAGCGCATTGAGAAAGCTAAAACTATTAAATTGCTCTAAAGACAAAAAAAAATGGTAAAAATATTTGTAATCACACAAATTTATTATTGTTAGTTATTGTTATTATTTAGTCTAGATCTATTAAAATTTTTTTACATAACTGATACAAACTAATTAATACAATTACACTTAATATAAGATTTTTTAATGAATTTTTTTAAACTTTAAAATTAGTTATCTTTAACTTATAACATTTGCTATCTCTAACTTTTAACATTTGATATCTTTAACCTTCGTTATCCTTAAGATTAATTATCTTGCCATATATGATTACAGAATGACTTTGTACGCTTAGAACCGGCGCTATGCTAAACTTTCTCAGTATCTCTCCTTAAATAATGAAAGTGGTGTCTACTTCAAGAGAGATGCAAGAACTATTTCCTTTATTTACTAAACTCCGTCTGATTTTAACCTTCCGTCATATACAGGGCCGGTCTTAGGCCACTGCAACCTATGCGGTCTCAGTGGGCCCCGCGCTAACATATTAAATTCAAAAATATATATACGAAAAATTCCTGGAAATCCCCAGAATTTATTAAATGCCCTGAAAACTCATAAAAATCTGAAAAGTAAACAAAAATTTCATTTGAGGGTGTCATTCATTGCGGAAAACGCCAATCCTACGCGCGATAAAAGAAAAAAAAAAGGCATTGTCAGCTTTCATGTAACAAAAATTAATAATCGGTCGAATTTTCACCTTAATCGGAAGTTCCAATACTTTATTTAGTCACTGGCATATAAATATTTCATATGTTGCAAGGTTCGTAAAGTAAAGTTAATTTGATCGCAATTTTATAATTCGTAAAGAATGAATAAAATTCAAAGTCGAATGTTTTTTTATACAAAATCTTAATTTTCACTTATTATCCTTATTCCCACCCAGACTAGGTCCCGCGCAATCAGTTTCTTATAGGGACTCGCAATTGTTAGGACCGGCCCTCGTCACATACCAATACTTCAGACGTTCTCTTCAAAGGAATGACGTTTTCACATTTCGGGATTTTCTGACTCAAACTTTTTAATTTTTTACTATCCGCGCTATGTTCTTAAAGGAATAAATCTCAGTGAGAGAACAAGAAGAGAAAGCAATATTGAGAAATTGCGTTTCCAATATAATGGAACTAAAGAAAAAGTAAGATAAAAATTGAAAGACTGGGAGAGATGTGGAAATAAATAAACAAAAGTTCCCATTACGAACTAAATAATAAACACTACGTTGTGCTACGAGATTAGAAAATCGATTTTTTAGTGCTAAAAATTAGCACCCAACATACTGGAAGATTAGCTGCAAAATGCAAGAACAAAACAAAACAACAACAACAGAGCACAGCTGTAATTACATCCCACTAACTTAGTCATACTTTGCTACAGGAGTTTTCCTATTCCAATTAGTCACAGCACTTCTGCACACCATCCCTTCGCTCAGCGCAGAGATAGTCAATACAACCAAATTTGTATAGAGCATATCAACTTCTTAATTAGCACAGTAGCATTGCTAGCGAGAAGGGTGAGACAGCTATCGCTCAGTTCAGCCACGTTTGCAGTGACTCGATGATTTGATATATCTTTAAACAACACGTGAACGCTGTCTGCCTTGTGTCGATTTTGTTTATACCTCACTCAGTCGGTCTGTCACTCCGTCTGTCTGTCTGGTCAAAATCTTTTACACGTTATTTCACCAACTTCCCTTCCCTATTCATTGAAGTTTGACAACAAATTTATCATTAATAATTTTTGAACAAATTAACCGTTTGATAAAAGCGTCAAAATGTCCGGCTTTCACGCTGATGTGAACTTTGCTCAATCCAATGGAATCCTTTAAATACTCTGGTTCAAGCATACAAACTCATAAATAATAGAAAGATGACACTTTAAAAAAAATAACCTCCATTAACAGATATTCGTATATTCAGGGCTTTTCAAAAGAAGCTTACTACTCTGATTCGGGGATACTCACAGATCCACATTCGTTTGCATTGCTGGCAGAGCCGATCTAAGACTAAGACTAAGACTGCTTTATTGATCCTTACGGAAATTAGTTGTGATTACAAGGACTCTTTTCTCATATAAAGACAACACAACAGAAAAATACACCTAACGATTGCGGGCCCTATGCGAAACTAATTACGCGGGGCCCAGTCTAGGTAAAGATAAGGATAATAAGAGAAGCATTTAGATTTTGTATTAGAAATAATTTATTTATTATTATTATTATTATTTGCATTTTATGCATTCCATACTAAGTAAAGTAATAAAGTATTTAAACTTCCGGTTTAGGTTAAAATTCGCCCTATTATTACATTTTTGTATAATGAAAGCTGACAAAGCCGTCGTTTGTTTTTAATCGCCGGTTGGATTGTTTTTTTTCATATTGAATAACACCCCAAAATGACAATTTTGTCTATTTTCAGGAGATTTGTATGAGTTTTCAGGAGATTTTACTAATTTCAGGAGATTTAAAGTTATAATAGTTAAATTTATTGATTTACACCTTAATTAGCGAGGGGACTATGAAAGTGCTGGCCCACTACGGCCGCATAGGTTCAGCCCTGATTACTGGGTATAATACTTACGTTGTGTGAGCTTGCGCTCCCAGAGCTTTTTTTTTTTATGTATTATATTTTTTATAGGCTAGTGCCATATTTATAATTGTACTCCCGCATATTTTTATATAGGTTAGTGCAAGATAGTCTAAAAAGTGATGTACTACATGCTGTCTTAAAACAGTTGAGTGGACAGTTGACCAGTGTACAGTCAGTACAGCATCTTTGTCTGTGTGACGAGAGGTCTTGGCGATCTTAAATGCTAGTAATTGTTTTCAATATTTTATGCTTCTGTACCTGGGACGGCCTGCTATTATTGCTGCTTTTAGCTGCTGCAATTACACTGCTGTTTTAACTGTTGATTATAACTGCTATTACTCTGCTGTAACCTATTGCTGTAGATCTAGAATCTAGTGTAATTTTGTTTTTGTAGTGTAGCCTTAGATTAGTGGCTTAGTAAACTTAGTTATAGTCTGTTTCTGTTCTTAGTGAATGCTAATAGTAAGGTACTAAGACTAAGATGTTCTTGTTTTAGTTTTAGTTATGGATTGGTTATAGTAGTAGAATATTGTAGATCTAGACTAGTTTATTGTAGTGTGTTAAGTTAGTGTAGATCTAGGTCTAGGGCCTAGGGTAGTAGTTGTAGTTGTCTTTATAAGTTAGAAAGTTGTTTTGATCAGTATGCGTTAGATAGTTCGTTTGGTTAGTTTGTTGGTGTTTGTAGTGGCGTGGAATTAGAGGGTTTTAGTTAGTTGTAGTTGTTAGTGTATATATTATATTTTATTATTGATTTATTGTTTTGTATGTTAATAAAGTTTCGTTTTGTTTATTTATCCTGAACTAAAGTTTCGTTATCTTGCTTTCATTTAGTTTAGGTTAGTAGTCTGGTTACTTAGGCGACTCTAGCCCCTTGGTCACCATACCGAGGTGCACAGATTGAGCCCACCCAGTAGCGTAAACATCTGCCTACTGTTAAATAATTTAATGTTGAGCAGCAGAGAATAGGTCTCTCCCACTCGCGCCTGCCTGACCTGCTCACAGTTGAAAGCTAGTATTGTCTATCAACGTGGTTGCACTGTGATCTCAAGAGAGAAATAGATTGTGCAGTGAGAGGTTCTTCCCCTAGCAAAGTAACATTTCAGACATTGATGCTCCACTAGCATAGCTGTCAATCAATAAGTTAGGATTGATGTTCAACACAGGGTAGCCGTCAAACACTAAGGTAGGATTGATTTTCAGTCCTGCGTAGCTGTCAAACACTAAGGTGGGATTGATTTTCAGTCCAGTGTAGCTGTCAAATAAGGTAGGATTGATTTTCGGTCCAGTGTAGCTGTCAAATAAGGTAGGATTGATTTTCAGTCCAGTGTAGCTGTCAAATAAGGTAGGATTGATTTTCAGTCCAGCGTAGCTGTCAAATAAGGTAGGATTTATTTTCAGTCCAGCGTAGCTGTTAAACAATAAGGTAGGATTGATTTTCAACCCAGCGTAGCTGTTAAACAATAAGTTAGGATTGATGTTCAGTCCAGCGTAGCTGTCAAATAAGGTAGGATTGATTTTCAGTCCAGTGTAGCTGTCAAACACTAAGGTAGTATTGATTTTCAGTCCAGTGTAGCTGTCAAACACTAAGGTAGGATTGATTTTCAGTCCAGTGTAGCTGTCAAACACTAAGGTAGGATTGATTTTCAGTCCAGTGTAGCTGTTAAACACTAAGGTAGGATTGATTTTCAGTCCAGCGTAGCTGTTAAACACTAAGGTAGGATTGATTTTCAGTCCAGTGTAGCGTTAAACACTAAGGTAGGATTGATTTTCAGTCCAGTGTAGCGTTAAACACTAAGGTAGGATTGATTTTCAGTCCAGTGTAGCTGTCAAACACTAAGATAGGATTGATTTTCAGTCCAGTGTAGCTGTCAAACACTAAGGTAGGATTGATTTTCAGTCCAGTGTAGCTGTCAAACACTAAGGTAGGATTGATTTTTTAGTCCAGTGTAGCTGTCAAACACTAAGGTAGGATTGATTTTCAGTCCAGTGTAGCTGTCAAACACTAAGGTAGGATTGATTTTCAGTCCAGTGTAGCTGTCAAACACTAAGGTAGGATTGATTTTCAGTCCAGTGTAGCTGTCAAACACTAAGGTAGGATTGATTTGCAGTCCAATGTAGCTGTTAAACACAAAGGTAGGATTGATTTTCAGTCCAGTGTAGCTGTTTAAGTTCTTTGCCTACTGCCACATTCTCGTATTTCAAACATTTTTTAGGTCTAGAGTAATATCAAATTAGCATAAATAAACATACAAAAAGGTTTTTTTTTTTCGATAATTAGAAATTCTCTTCTGTGTGTGAAGTAATTTACTATGACGCAATGTGTTATCTTATCTTTTTATGACAGAAGTTACTTCAAAAAAGAAGATGATTACGTCCAAAGCATTTCATGTGTCAATCTAGTCATGCATGTTGATCAATGACTTAAACTCTGCTAAGTCGTTGGTTTTCCTGGCTGATCCAGGCAGCCCTTTCCATTCTCTAATGGCACTAGGGAAGAAGGAGCACTTGTACGAATTTGTTCTAGCGTATGGAATAACAAATGTGCCCTTCTCTTTGTCTGGGTTAACATACACATTGAAGCCCAAAATGAGAGTATAGAAATGCATAAAGACCCAAAAATATTTTTTGTGAAGGCCCAATGAGGTCAGTAGCTAATTATATATATATACAACTTATTCCTCCACCTGCTCTCTCTCTCTCTCTTTCTGTGTGTGTCTCTGTCACTCTTTATCTCTTCTATTAGCTGTTAATTTTGTTAAACTAAATTATTTTCTTCAAAACTATCACCTTTCAAACTATACATTTGAACCTACTCATTAGAATAGCCTGATCCCATTGATCGACCCACCAGATCTAAATGCAAGGCTCCTTTAAAACAACAACAACATTTCGACCACTTATATTCTTAGATCTAGATTTCAAGATCGATAACATCTACACTACTCAATTTGGCAGCTTTCTTTGAAATTCGGTCTAGAGTAAGGACATTGCTTTTTAGTTGTTTTTTTTTTTTTTTACAATACCTCTATTCAACTAGTAACTTTGTGGAAAATTCTGGGTGTGTAGAACATGGATCTCGCATCTTGTCTTCGGGTGTTTCCGTATGTAGGCCCAATTCGTTAAAGAGTTGAATCAATGAATGTTCAGGAACATTTTGCACACTTTGTCTTCTAAGTCTAGATCTTAAGGTCTTTCTATGGAATAGTATAACGTCTGGTAGATTTATACATTCACTTAATATAGATTTATACACTCACTTAATCTAGATTTATACATTCACTTAATCTAGATTTTTTATTGGGAAGGGCGCGGGGGAAATGGGGTGGTGTAAAGTTTTTTAAATCTAACATTCATTAATTATTAAGAGCAAAATAATAGCTGTATAAATTGTGTAAAGGAGGTATATTGTCATTTTTAGAAAGTATTTTTTTTTAAATATTTTCCTTGTTTGTTTTTTTTTTGTTTTTTGTTTTTTTTTAGACATTATTATTTATGAGTCAATCAGTGGGCGTTCCAAGTCTTACTCCAGGCTGCACATCTCCACAAGGTTACTAACCTTACTAACGCTTAAATCGATCGTTGTCACGTGCATAATTTCAGGGTACTTTCAAAAACACTTCATTTCCAACAAAGAGCACTAGGTTAGTGTAATCATCTAGAGCAGTGGATTTCAAACTGTAGTCTAGCGGAACCCAAGGGGTCCTCGAGAAGCCCATATAGGGTCTGCAGAAATATAAAAATTGTATATAATTTTTTAAAAACTTCTTTGCTTGCAGTCAGTTTATCCGATGAGATAATTTAAACAATAACCAACTCGCCCCTCACTACTGTTGAATATTTCTATTATGAACTATTTTTTGGGGACCTAAAGCAAAGATATGAAGACAATCTTCACTTGGATATTTCCGTCTTGGTACTGAACCCGCGTGGACAAAGTCAGAGTCTAATCACAGATGAATTCATTCTAATACGGGGTAGCTTATTGCAATATCAACAAACGATGTTTGAACAAGGATTTATCAAATTCTGGTTACGAAAATATATTCCAACTGTATAACAGATCTTGCATTCTGGCATTCCCGTCTTCTTATTGGGTACAACGTGAAGCTGTACTGAGCCTCGTCACAAATACAATTCTCAGAAGAAAATCTTTAATAAAATGTTTTTCTTTTTTTTTATATTTGTTACTTATATATTATGCATTTATGTAGCTTTTTCACATAGGAGTCCGTCGGCAAGTTTTGCGAAAAAAGGGGTTCTAGTGTCAAAAGTTTCAGAACCTCTGATCTAGAGAAGATGATAATATTGATTTTGTACCTTAAGAATTCTTACTTTCCTTGTTGATGTTTTATTTAACGACTTTGATAGGAATCTTTATTACACATCATTGTAGTCAAATTATATTCTTATTTCATCATAACATAGTTTAGTACTTTTTTTGGGGGGTGGGGGGAGAGGATCTAGAATCTGGAGTTGATATATATATATATGTGTGTGTGTGTATATATATATATATATTTATAAACCCTTTCGATTAAAATTAGAGTTTCATCGTGGCCCTTCTTTGATCAAATGTGTCCAACCTTCTGATCCAGAACATGTCTGTAATGTGTGAATGGGAGAGACAAGGATCGAGGCGGGAAATAGAGGGAGAAGGAAGGAGATATCTAAAGAGAGAGATGAGATAGCAAGAGATAGAGGGGGATAGAGGTGGATAGCTGGAAATAGAGGGAAATAGAGGGGGATAGCTGGAAATAGAGGGAGATAGAGGGGGATAGTTGGAAATAGAGGGAGATAGAGGGGGATAGCTGGAAATAGAGGGAGATAGAGGGGGATAGAGGGGGATAGCTGGAAATAGAGGGAGATAGAGGGGGATAGAGGGAAATAGCGGGAAATAGAGAGGGGTAGCTGGAAATAGAGGGAGATAGAGTGGGATAGCTGGAAATAGAGGGGGATAGCTGGAAATAGAGGAAGATAGAGGGGGATAGCTGGAAATAGAGGGAGATAGAGGGGGATAGCTGGAAATAGAGGGAGATAGAGGTGATAGAGGGGGATAGTGGGAGATAGAGGGAAATAGCGGGAAATAGCGGGAAAAAGAGGGGGATAGCTGAAAATAGAGGGAGATAGAGGGGGATAGCTGGAAATAGAGGGATATAGAGGTGATAGAGGGGGATAGCGGGAAATAAAGGGAAATAGCGGGAAATAGAGGGGGATAGCTGGAAATAGAGGGGGATAGCTGGAAATGGAGATAGAGGGGGATAGCTGGAAATAGAGGGAGATAGAGGTGTGAGAGGGGGATAGTGGGAGATAGAGGGGGATAGCTGGAAATAGAGGGGATAGCTGGAAATAGAGGGGATAGCTGGAAATAGAGGGGATAGCGGGATATAGAGGGGGATGGCGGGAAATTGAGGGGGATAGTGGGAGATAGAGTGAGTTAGAGGGGGTTAGCTGGAAATAGAGGGAGATAGAGGGGGATAGCTGGAAATAGAGGGGGATAGCTGGAAATAGAGGGGGATAGCTGGAAATAGAGGGAAATAGCGGGAAATAGAGGGAAATAGCGGGAAATAGAGGGGGATAGCTGGAAATAGAGGGAGATAGCGGAAATAGAGAGAAATAGCGGGAAATAGAGGGAAATAGCGGGAAATAGAGGGGGATAGCTGGAAATAGAGGGAGATAGAGGGGGATAGCTGGAAATAGAGGGAAATAGAGGGGATAGCGGAAGATAGAGGGGGATAGCTGGAAATAGAGGGGGATAGAGGGGGATAGCTGGAAATAGAGGGAGATAGAGGGGGATAGAGGGAAATAGCGGGAAATAGAGGGGGATAGCTGGAAATAGAGGGAGATAGAGGGGGATAGAGGGAAATAGCGGGAAATAGAGTGAGATAGAGGGGGATAGCTGGAAATAGAGGGAGATAGAGGTGATAGAGGGGGATAGTGGGAAATAGAGGGGATAGCGGGAGATAGAGGGTGATAGAGGGAGATGGAGGGGGTTAGCGGGAGATAGCGGGAAAAAGAATAGGATGTTGGCAGGAAATAGTCAGGCATGCATTAATTCATCTAAATGTTTGTCACTGAGCCATCGAGAACTAGAACCAGAACGTTAGAAACAGCTGTCCATTGATTTTTTTTTAACGTCGCTCACCCCATTGTCTGTTTAGGATAGGAAAAAGATGTGTAGGTTTTGGGTGTTAATAAGTGTGTCCATGTTTTACTAGTGTAGAGATACATAATATGTAACAGCTGCTTATATACACTACCTCCGAAGGATCTTGAAAAACACATGAAAAGAAAGAGATACTGAGATCCTCGCTCGAACTGGCCTTGACAGCAACTGTATAGTCTTCTTACAACGCCGCCTTCGCTGTCTCGGACATGTTCGCCGAATGGAGGACAATCGCATGCCGAAAATCATTCTGTACGGGCTACTTGCGTCCAACTCAAGAAAAACTGGTCCCCCACCTCCGTTACGTGGATGTAATAAAACGGGATTTAAAATCTGTGAACATTGATACTGACCATTGGGAAGACATAGCCCTAGACCGCACCAGTTGGAGAGACACGGTGACCAAGAAAACTATGGACAGCGAGAAACATGGGCCTCAGCTCTTGAAGAAAAGCGCGCCATACGGAAAATGGCCGGCTCCTCTATCTACAAAGCGAAATCCATCTTGACCTGCAATATATGTGAAAGGGAGTGTCTCTCTAAAATAGGGCTCCACAGTCAAATGAAAAAGTGTTCGAGTTGAACCATAGTCATTCTACAACTGAAAGAGGCCAATGGATATATATTTATAAAAGGTTGAAGTACTCTGATGGTGTTGTGTCCTTAAAGACCATAACTTCTTGATATCACGCACGATATTGGTCAGCTTAATTCTACTATCCACTGTGGCCTCAAGCCAGTTTCTAGACTTTGACTTTATTGCTTACAACACTTGAGGTGACAGGAACCTAAAGCAGAGTTCCGCGGAACACAGTTTGGGAACATTCGCTTTAGACAAAATATTTGGACTACTCATCACATAATTAATATAGTTAAACCATTATTCGAGTTGTTCAAGTTGAATCAACAATGGTATTACACTCTCAGAATTATGGATAAGTTCACATAACAGATTGATTTTTCCTCACATTGTATTTTATATTCTAAAACATTTAGCCATTCGAGAAGATTCATAAATAATCTGTTATAATTTTCATTGCTGTTTAAACTTAAACTGATACTGAAACTGATAATGAAAAAGTTGATAGGATCTTCTTTTTTTTTATTAGAAGCAGTTGTGATAGATTCAAGTGTGCGCCACTAAATAAGCAATGTTGTGACTTTTCAATTGTAATTATGTCTATGTTCAGAAAAAGGAAGTCAAGTGTCCAAAGTAAACATAAAATATGAAATGAAATATCTGATTTCTGCTGTGTCGCTACTAGATTCAGTCGCTATTGATTACGTCGCTACTATGTTTCGCGCTACGTTCCTCGTCCGTGAACCAATCACCGACCGAGCAGGTTGACGTGGGCTAGCAGTTTATTTTAGTCTACTGGGACTGTGCATGGTTTTGGAGTAAATATCCTTATAATAAAATGTAAGTAACTTAACAATCACTTTTATGATTTTATTCTAAACCAGAGCAAGTGTTTCCAACTGACTGTAGTTAGAAGCAAGAGCTGAGAATGTTTTGGATTAAAGCGTGTAGGACGAGAAGTCAAAGAAATGTTTTCCCCACCTTATTGATTGACATCCATTTTTTTTTCTCTTTAGTTCAGGCATCAGACGAGATTGTTCTGTGGGATTTTAATAAAAAAAAACACATTATCAAGTAAAAAGATATTCACAAATGTAATGGAGTGCGTCAGTTCACTGATAAGAAATGTCCACAAAGGAACACGCGTCTAAATAATTTTTTTAAAGAAATACTAAAAATGTACATTGTTACTAAAAACAGATTAGATTTATGAGAAATAGAAATTCAATAACGTGTGAAATGTCTAAAAAAAAATACAAAGTGAAATAAATAGTGAAACTATAAAAAAAAAAGTGAACTGTGAAACAAAAATGTTGATTTCACAAAATTATTTATGTCATACTTCATAATTTCATGATCACGCTAAGACTAAACAGCATAAACTGATAGAAATGGACAACAAAGAAATCGTATATATATATATATATATATAATATATATATATATGTATATATATATATATATATATATATATTAATTTTTATATATATATTATATATTCTATATATACATTCTTAAGTGAAAAAGTTATAGTTAATTAATAAAATGCCTGTGAAATAATTAGCCTTTAAATGTTGTATTTGTTTGTGACTTCAAAGTCCAAGGCAGATTCGTTTTGTAGCAATGAGCAAGCTTAGCTGCAAATTTGTCTTGTGGCACTGCGCGATGATAAAGAAATAAGTAGCGAGGACTAAATACCATCCCACCACTACACAACGGTTCTGTATTCTGCTTATTTCATATTCTTAATAATTATTCCATTCACCCCTCTTTGTACACTGACAACGTTTCTAAACAAATTATATCGAATTAACTATTCAAGTTTTTATTTCTATTTTTCTTTTGTTTGCGTTGAAGAATATGTCTACAGTTTGCCACTGCTGTTTGACTTTTAAGGCTGCGTTTTATGATTTTATTGCGCTTGAAAGTGACAAGATTGTCAAAAATTGAAAAAAAATGAAACCAGTTTGGAAAATGTAAGTAATAACACATTTATATAAATTATTTAAAAAAAAACAACAACTAATTGATTTAGAAACACAAAGTAGCCTAGTATCTTAATTAATAGATTTAACTTTTGTTGCTGGTTCTTTTCAAATTTTAATTTCTTGTAACGTACACTCTCGGTGTACATAGCAGTAACGTACACTCTCGGTGTACATGGCAGTAACGTACACTCTCGGTGTACATGGCAGTAACGTACACTCTCGGTGTACATGGCAGTAACGTACACTCTCGGTGTACATGGCAGTAACGTACACTCTCGGTGTACATGGCAGTAACGTACACTCTCGGTGTACATGGCAGTAACGTACACTCTCGGTGTACATGGCAGTAACGTACACTCTCGGTGTACATGGCAGTAACGTACACTCTCCGTGTACATGGCAGTAACGTACACTCTCGGTGTACATGGCAGTAACGTACACTCTCGGTGTACATGGCAGTAACGTACACTCTCGGTGTACATGGCAGTTTGTATAATGATTGAGTGATCGGCGTTCGGCCACGTCTCTAGCCCGTGCTCCACGAGTTTCCGAATCTCTTAAAATAATGTGGTACATAGACATCAACTTGGATCTCTCCCAAACAAAACGATTTGTTCAGTCATGTTAGGAGATCGTGTTCTTACTTTTCTGGCCTAGAGCTTCAAGAGACTTCGCGGCTCAGATCTACCGCCAGTTGTCTAAGGGGTGTGAGAGCTGTAGTGAGCTAATCTGTAGTATTTTGCAAAGGATACACTAGTTATATCTTGATCGACATGTTACCAATACTTTGACAGAATTAGCAGTAGTATAAGTAATATAATAAATGTCCCTATTAATAATACTGCAGCTTGTCTTCGAGTCCGAAGATGAATGAGGAATGCAGTATTTCACGTGGATACGCAGCCCCAGCTAATGACCTACATATTTTGCAAATCTAGCGCAGACAACCATTGTCACCAGGTGGTCGATTTAGGCTCTCTTTTTGCCGTCTACGTCTGTCCTCGGTAGTAGATTTTCTTTTGGTCTCAAAATGTGTATCCCGCCACCTTTGTAAGTAACCATGACCATTCATAGATTGGAAGTGGCAAACAATTAAAAATACCAAAAAGCTTGAAATCATAAAACAAAATATCGCTGTTACCATTGACAGCCAGTATCAGGTTTGGGAACAATAGAAATATATTTCTCCATGAAGTGTATCCTCATTTTGTATCATTTGTAAATTGTTGAACCATATTTAAAAGGCAGTATGGCTACTTAAAAAAAACAACAACAACTAAACTTTGGTCTTGTTCACATGCAGTTCATCCTAACAAAATTCATTGCTAGCCTATTTATTCAATTAGACTGTTTACAAGTCGACTGCCAACTTGAGGTCATTAGTTTTTCAAAATATATCAAAGTCAATGTTAACTAGCATATGCCTGTGGTCTGTTGCACTGCTTCCATCACCATTGGACACAATTTGTTTATCTGCATTATCTTCTTATCTTATATAATTCAGACGTTACTTCAAAAAATGAAGATGATTACGTCATACGCGTCATTCATTTAGTCAAGCATATTAACCAATGACCTAAATTTTGCCAAGTCACTGGTTTTCTGGCTAGCTCAGGCAACCCATTCCATGCTCTAATAGCACTAGGGAAGAAGGAGTATTTTGTACACATTTGTCCTAGCATATGGAACGAGAAATGTGCCTTTATCTTTGTGTCTTTCTTAGTATTTTATTAAATTTTGTTTTTGTATTTGAAGATTATGGTTCAGTGTTTTATGTATAATTGCTACTTTACTTTTGAGTCTTCTGTCCTGAAGGCTTTCTAAATTTAGTGATTTTACTATAGGTGTTACTCTAGTCAAATGTGAATATTGGTTTGTTATGAATCACAATGCTGTATTTTGTGTCTGTTCTAGTTTCTTAATGTTTTCTTGAGTTGAGGGGTCCCAAACAGAAGATGCATATTCTATTATTGGCCTAACCAAGGT
This sequence comes from Biomphalaria sudanica, assembly GCA_036873155.1. Classification (NCBI taxonomy): domain Eukaryota; kingdom Metazoa; phylum Mollusca; class Gastropoda; family Planorbidae; genus Biomphalaria; species Biomphalaria sudanica. Next base: position 1,424,846 of record JAZGLO010006571.1, on the reverse strand, counting down.
TAAAGAACATTTTAGTTTTATATTCTTATTTGATTATAGAACTTTCTTTTAATAAATCCTAATGCTTTGTTTGACTTTTTGATAGTTTCATCAATATGGGGATACCATGACAGTTTTTCATTTATTATAACACTTAGGTATTTTGCGTTTTTAGTCTGTGTTGCTGGTGTACCATGAATAAGATATTGGAATTAATTTGTTTTAGGTTTTTGTTACTCTTAATAACTGACATTTTTCTAGGGGGAAAGACATGCTCCAATTTGATTTCCATTTCTATAATTCATCTAATTCTCTTTGTAAAATATCTGTGTCTTGTGTTGTTTTTATTGTTCTATATATTATGCAATCGTCTGCGAATAATCTAACTTTTGTACACCTGAGTTTAATCTTTAATCTGCTGATGCAATGGACCATCAATGCCAAAATGTTTTAATTTTTTTGGCAAACTATGGTGGTGAACTTTGTCAAAAGCCTTGGAAAAATCTAGTAAGATACAATCTATTTGCTAACTGTTATCTAAACCTTTTGAAAAATCATCAATTAGTCCTATTAGTTGCGTTCCACATAATCTATATTTCCTAAAGCCATGTTGGTATGCAGTAAGGACATTATGTTTATTTATTATGTTTATGATGTTGCTACGTATTATGTGTTCTAGGATTTTACATGTAATGCTGGTAAGTAATACAAGTCTGTAGTTTCCTGGGTCAGATTTTTCTCAATTTTTAGATAGGGGGGTGACATTAGCATCTTTCCAGTCCTTTGGTAGTCTGCCCTGGTTAAGAGATGCCTGAAAAAGTATTTTGAACACTGGTGCTAGCTCATTGCTTAGTTCTTTGAGTAATCTAGCTGGAATACCATCAGATCCAGATGCTTTATTCGGTTAGTTGTTGGCTAATAGTTTTTGGATTCCCTTTTCTTGTACTTCTATATATCCTATGTTGTCTACTTGGTTCAAATTAAGTAATATGTCTTTGTCTTCTGGGGCTGAGAATGCTGAAGCAAAGTATTTATTTAGGATGTTAGCTTTACTTTCATTATCATTAGATGTTAAGTTATCTTCTCCTTTTAATTGTGCTATGTCTGTTGTTTCCATTTTCTTAGACTGAATGTATGACCATAGGTTTTTGTTGTTATCTTTAAATATTACATTGTTTATATAATCACTCTTCAGTTGTCTGCTTACTTTTTGGGTTAGGTGTTTTAATTTTCTGTACTTTTAAAAACTCTTTCTGCCTTAGTTTCTTTAAAATTTCTCTATAGGTTTTACTTCTGTTTACAAAGCTTCTTTAATCTGCATTGAGTCAGACTGCACCCCCTTTCCTAAGCCTGCGTTGACTTTATTAACGCTTTGCAACATATTATATCACATAAACCTAAAGATCATGAAATGTAAATTTGTAAATGAAAATCTCAGAAGGTCTGACAGAAAAACTAAATTTTACGTATTCACTTTATTCTGTTCATTGGAATACTGTAACGGTATTCTGTAGTGGTATTTTGTTCATTAGAATAGTGTAGTGGTATTCTGTTCATTAGAATACTGTAGTGGTATTCTGTTCATTAGAATACTGTAGTGGTATTCTGTTTATTAGAATACTGTAGTGGTATTCTGTTCATTAGAATACTGTAGTGGTATTCTGTTCATTAGAATACTGTAGTGGTATTCTGTTCATTAGAATACTGTAGTGGTATTCTGTTCATTAGACTACTGTAGTGGTATTCTGTTCATTAGACTACTGTAGTGGTATTCTGTTCATTAGACTACTGTAGTGGTATTCTGTTCATTAGACTACTGTAGTGGTATTCTGTTCATTAGAATATTGTAGTGGTATTCTGTTCATTAGAATACTGTAATAGTATTTGTTCATTAGCATACTGTAGTGGTATTCTGTTCATTAGAATACTGTAGTGGTGTTCTGTTCATTGGAATACTGTAGTGGTATTCTGTTCATTAAAATACTGTAGTGGTATTCTGTTCATTAGAATACTATAGTGGTATTTTGTTCATTACAATACTGTAGTGGTATTCTGTTCATTAGATTACTGTAGTGGTATTCTGTTCATTAGAATACTGTAGTGGTATTCTGTTCATTAGAATACTGTAGTGGTATTCTGTTCATTAGAATACTGTAGTGGTATTCTGTTCATTAGAATACTGTAGTGGTATTCTGTTCATTAGAATACTGTAGTGGTATTCTGTTCATTAGAATACTGTAGTGGTATTCTGTTCATTAGAATACTGTAGTGGTATTCTGTTCATTAGAATACTGTAGTGGTATTCTGTTCATTAGAATACTGTAGTGGTATTATGTTCATTAGAATACTGTAATGGTATTCTGTTCATTAGAATACTGTAGTGGTGTTCTGTTCATTAGAATACTGCAGTGTTCTGTTCATTAGAATACTGCAGTGGTATTCTGTTCATTAGAATACTGCAGCGGTAATTTGTTCATTAGAATACTGCAGTGGTATTCTGTTCATTAGAATACTGTAGTGGTGTTCTGTTCATTAGAATACTGTAGTGGTACTCTGTTCATTAGAATACTGTAATGGTATTCTGTTCATTAGAATACTGTAGTGGTGTTCTGTTCATTAGAATACTGCAGTGGTGTTCGGTTCATTAGAATACTGTAGTGTTGTTCTGTTCATTAGAATACTGCAGTGGTGTTCTGTTCATTAGAATACTGCAGTGGTGTTCTGTTCATTACAATACTGTAGTGGTATTTTGTTCATTACAATACTGCAGTGTTGTTCTGTTCATCAGAATACTGCAGTGGTGTTCTGTTCATTAGAATACTGCAGTAGTATTCTGTTCATTACAATACTGTAGTGGTATTTTGTTTATTAGAATACTGTAGTGGTGTTCTGTTCATTAGAATACTGCAATGGTGTTCTTTTATTAGAATACTGTAGTGGTATTTTGTTCATTAGCATACTGTAGTGGTATTCTGTTCATTAGCATACTGTAGTGGTATTCTGTTCATTAGAATACTGTAGTGGTATTCTGTTCATTAGAATACTGTAGTGGTGTTCTGTTCATTAGAATACTGTAGTGGTGTTCTGTTCATTGGAATACTGTAGTGGTATTCTGTTCAGTAAAATACTGTAGTGGTATTCTGTTTATTAGAATACTGTAGTGGTATTTTGTTCATTACAATACTGTTGTGGTATTCTGTTCATTAGATTACTGTAGTGGTATTCTGTTCATTAGAATACTGATGTGGTATTCTGTTCATTAGAATACTGTAGTGGTATTCTGTTAATTAGAATACTGTAGTGGTATTCTGTTCATTAGAATACTGTAGTGGTATTCTGTTCATTAGAATACTGTAGTGGTATTCTGTCATTAGAATACTGTAGTGGTATTCTGTTCATTAGAGAACTGTAGTGGTATTATGTTCATTAGAATACTGTAGTGGTATTCTGTTCATTAGAATACTGTAGTGGTGTTCTGTTCATTAGAATACTGCAGTGTTCTGTTCATTAGAATACTGCAGTGGTATTCTGTTCATTAGAATACTGCAGCGGTAATTTGTTCATTAGAATACTGCAGTGGTATTCTGTTCATTAGAATACTGTAGTGGTGTTCTGTTCATTAGAATGCTGTAGTGGTACTCTGTTCATTAGAATACTGTAGTGGTGTTCTGTTCCTTAGAATACTGCAGTGTTCTGTTCATTAGAATACTGTAGTGGTATTCTGTTCATTAGAATACTGTAATGGTATTCTGTTCATTAGAATACTGTAATGGTATTCTGTTCATTAGAATACTGTAGTGGTGTTCTGTTCATTAGAATACTGCAGTGGTGTTCTGTTCATTAGAATACTGCAGTGGTGTTCGGTTCATTAGAATACTGTAGTGTTGTTCTGTTCATTAGAATACTGCAGTGGTGTTCGGTTCATTAGAATACTGTAGTGTTGTTCTGTTCATTAGAATACTGCAGTGGTGTTCTGTTCATTAGAATACTGCAGTGGTGTTCTGCTCATTACAATACTGTAGTGGTATTTTGTTCATTACAATACTGCAGTGTTGTTTTGTTCATCAGAATACTGCAGTGGTGTTCTGTTCATTAGAATACTGCAGTGGTATTCTGTTCATTACAATACTGTAGTGGTATTTTGTTTATTAGAATACTGTAGTGGTGTTCTGTTCATTATAATACTGCAGTGGTGTTCTTTTATTAGAATACTGTAGTGGTATTTTGTTCATTAGAATACTGCAATGGTATTCTGTTCATTACAATACTGCAGTGGTATTCTGTTCATTACAATACTGCAGTGGTATTCTGTTTATTACAATACTGCAGTAGTGTCTATTTTTTTTTTACTTGTTTTGCTTCCTATTTCTACCCCTCCCTTTATTTCACTATTCAACCTTTCATACAACGTGCATGACTTTATCTCACCTGCAGTCACCCTATGAATAAACGTCTGTCTCCCCTGTGGGAAATTAGAGATCTATTGATAATTGATATGCGTCACGTTTAGGCCTTTCTTCCTTGTGCCCTTTTTTAGTCTTTATAAAAAAAGGTTCCCTTTCTTTTGTTGTATGTCCCCAACTGGTAGATTATTAAACTAATAGGTTTTTTGGCTGGGTCATAATAACTGGATAAAAATGTTATAGCTCGTTCATATAACGTGCTAGCGGTGCTAAAATAAATTTTAAATTTTATAATCGGAATCCAAGATAATCAATAAGACGAGACAATGACTAGAAATGGAAAACAAGTGACTTAGCAGAATTTAGGTCATTGGTTAATATGCAAGACTAATGCATTACGAGTAGGACGTAATCATCTTCTTTTTTTGTTTGAAGTCACGTCTGTATTCTATAAGAAGACAATGAAGTTATGATGAGGAACAACTAAAGTCACCCATGAGAACACGAGTTAATCAAAAAGCTACTTGAACCACATGATATCAATAATTGTTTTTCTCAAACTTTAACCCCCCTCCTCCTCAACAAACAAAAATCTCATTCATAACCATGTTGCGAGCTTCAGAAATGTATCCTCCTGACGTCTACAATACACTTTTTCTCATACATTAATTATTTAATATTTAAATACTCAATAATTAGAATAGAAGGTATAATCTTGAGCTTACCTAGTGCTAAATAAAACTATTTATAGATCATGTAAAAAAAAAAAGTCTAATTAACAAGGCTATTAAGACATTTGTGTAGAAACACAAACTCAAAATCGCCCCCCGAAGTGGTCCACACAGGCAGGAAAAAAGGCAGGTTTCAATATTTTCAAAAGAATATCGGTATTAAATTCTATCAGAAGTGGTCCACCCAGGCAGTTAGGTAAAAAGGCAGGTATCAATATTTTCAGAAAGTATATCATAATGAAATTTTATCAAAGGCAAATGACAGACAAGAATGGAGAAAGAAGGTTGACAGAGCCTGTGTGGTGTCCCAAAGGTCCAGCAGACCAAGCGATAGGTGAAAGTGAATTTGAACTTAGATCTGAACATGGCTTAACTGATGTCTTAGAATGAGTATCTAATTGATCTAATTGTTTTGTAAAAGGTCAATTTCTTATTTAAAGCCTCAAGAAAAAAACATTTCCGTAAAAAAAAAAAAATGTGTGTTCCATGGTGGTGGGAGCACCCTGCAGTTCACGCGATAATATGAAAAACTACTTATTAATTGTTGTTTTAAATTATATTATATTTTCATAGTAAATAGATTTTTTCTCTTTAGAAAAAAAAAGTTAAAATTTGTTTGTAAATATAGTATTTAGTATGACAGAACTAACTTAACTTAGCAATACAATTGTAAAAATGAATATTTTTTTAACGAAAATCTAAAACCATTTGCATAAATGTGTTAGAAGATGATAAATAGGTGTCTCACTTACTAAAAAGCCTCCAGTGCTTATTACTATAAATAGTAAATATTTGTAAAAATGGTGTATTTTTATGAAAAATCTGCTTGCATAATTGATTTAAAAATGAAATTTTTCGCTTTCATAAAAGAAAAAAGTAGCGTCAAAACTTTGAATGATCTAAAATATCATGATGTCTGAGTTTCGTTTCTGAGATCTAAACTGGACGGACAGACTGACAGACAGGCCACACAAAACCAATAGCGTCTTTTCCCCTTTCAGGGGCCGCTAAAAAAAAGAGGCAAGACGAATTATTACGCATGCCCAATAAGTCTATTTCAGAACGAGGCAGCACTGGGCCAATACTATTGTGTGATAGACAGTCGAGGTAAAGAGCGCACGTCCCTCCGTAATGGCCGTGATGGTGGTACGATCATCTTCGCGTTAAAGTAAGACATCTTGTAGCGGACCTTTTCGTATTGCTACACAAAAGTCCCATGAACATTACGCGATGTACAGGTTGGACCGTTCTGACAAGAGAAATGAGTTGTCATAGGAACTTCAAAACAAAAAGTGGAGAGTCGATGTTGTAGCAAAGCCCTCTCGCCAAAATATAACTTCTTACTTCATTGAAATGTAACTTGATCTCCACGCCCCCCAGTTTGAGAAACGCTGACTTGATATAACAAAGCCATACTGTGCTCGGGCAAGGCTTAAAATGTAAGCAGGTGTTTCGTTTCCAAAGAAAACCTCAATACATGTATTGTAGTGATGCGGCTTTACGTACACAAGAAAAACCTTTAGGACAGTTGTCATTATTTACAAACAAAAACGCAGTGTTGAAAGCACATTGTCATTGTGATCTAATACAGTCTCAAGTTCAGTTTCAACATTTTTTGGAAATAGAAAGTATAACATAAACTTTTGTAGGACCTAGATTGTATGACGTAATTTGGGAAGTCAAGCGTTTTATCACTCTGCCACTACGCACCCGAAATCATTGAAACACATCAAAAAATGTTTGATTAATTAAAGGGAAAAAAATAAATCTATCTGAATTATAAAAGGCTACATTAAACTTCCAAGACTTATTTCTATCAGAAATATCTAACACAATGCAATAGAAATTTCTATCAACTAAACCTTCAGCCAACAAACGAAATACAAACGAAATACAAACGAAATCCAAGAAATTCTGTCAAGAAAGAAAACGTATTTTAAAAAATATATGCCAACAAGTTTCAACAAGTTTAGATCTTTTTTAAGGGGAAACATTTAACACGAACTTCAGCAGACGGCTTTAAGGTCAAAGTGTACACAATAAAAAATGTTGCGTGCACGCACTTCACAAAACGGCAAATATAAGTGTCAGGTCCAAACAAAATAACAATGCCAAGGTCACCGACTTATTTATTGAATTAAATATATGTACAGGTCTGTTGCCAGGTTTTAATATGTCGATTAATTAAAAGATTCAATACGCTGTCCTGGGCAGACATTTTTCTAACAAAGAAAAAAAGCTAACATGTTGACTGGCTGTAAATCTAATTGACCAAGTGGATTTTCTAGGAGGAAGCAGAAAGACTGCAGGTTTTGTCAGTTTGACATCTAGGCCACAGCATAGAACTCATTTTACTTACGAACACTTTGTATTTAAAGCAACACTTCTTATGTTTTGGATTGTATATTGTGTACAGTGATTAGAAAATATAAATGTACAATTTCTTGCCGAGCTCTTATGTCTTCTTTGAGTCTGTGTTCACCTAAAGGGAAAGAACAAAATGTCGCTCAGTGTGTCGTGCCTTATCGATTCTGTCATTTATTGCTAAGGACAACACTACAATGTATTGACTTACACAGAGGCGACGCCAGGTTGGGGTGACGCGGTGCTGAGAGCCGACGATGCTTATCTCCCCTTCACCTCTACTCTAAATACATTCTCCCAGGAAACTAGGTCATTGATTTCTCCTGTGTGTTCACACATAATACATAGTTCACTAAATTCATTGACGCCAATTACTTTTTGAAAATTTCTTTGTTTCTAGCATTTGACTACCTTTATGTCATCCCTAGCTGGTTGTCACCCCTTAGCGACCCCACTGCTTATACAATGAAACCCAGAAAATTGAGAAGAAAAAAAATAGAATAAACCCATAACGAGGATGAAATCTATCATACAAAACTATTTTGTATCTGCGTTCTCAGCTCTGTGAGGCAGGGACATGCTATTTGTAAATGGTGCATAGCTTCAAATGACTTTTGTAAGCAGAAAACTTATCAATAGATAACATGAAAAGAAATCCAGACGATGACTCGCAAGCTAATCAAGAATCTGGATCAGATCGCCACCCAGCTTGGTTTTATTTAAAGATCTAAGTAATGCGCTATCAGCATAATTCAAAACACGTTTTTCACCCTTCACTACGTCACTGTGACATATTCTACCATCCGTATTGAAGTAGTTTCAACAATTTATACCAGTCCTCTTATTTAAAAAAGGTACAAATCCTGATTCAAGAACTTATAGAGCAGTTTCACTCACTGGAATCAGTCAATTGTGATGTTTTAAAACCTTTTCTAGATTTAGTTTGCTTCTATTTCACCATATTTAAATCACCATTTTCATTTTATTAAAATCTGTCTAATAGTGCTTTGTCTAGCTTCTGCTACTGGCACCTAAATCATAAATGTCTTAAGTCAATGAGTATTTTTACGAGCTCGTTTAAAAATATTTAAAATTGCTTAATAAATAAGTAACTTACTAAACACACACACACAGAGACACACACAGTAAGTACACTAGAAGATTACTGCGATCGGTATAAAATATCTGTCTGTCTGTCTGTCCGTCTATCTATCTATCTATCTATCTATCTATCTATCTATCTATCTATCTATCTATCTATCTATCTATCTATCTATCTATGTTTAACTTTTTACAAAGTTTATATCATCTCACTCTTTATGAGTGTCTATCTGTCTGGAAAAAATTTGATCATATTGTTTTCCGAATTTTCCATTCTTGTATCAAGTTGAAACTTTGCACAGTTATTCATTGTACCAGACAAGTAGTTAATCAATTAGCACTAATTATTATTTTTGATTTATATGGCAGAAAGGGAGCCAAATCCTTCCATTTTCAGATAAATGGCAGCAATTAGCGGTTGTTTACCTTAAAAAGGGTTTGTTTTAAAAAAGTTATCTTTCTTCTTTTGCTTCGTGTTTTCGAAATAGTGATGCTAAGAGACGACGGAAACAAATATTTGCTAGTATTCTTTGAAGACCAAATCTCGGCTGCTAGCAGTTATAACGCCAAAAATAGCCATGATATCAAATTTCTTTTTTTTTTTTTTTAACTAGGAACAAATCTAGTGCACCATACACGTCGAAGAAACTCCTGATGTTTGTAATTGTAACTTGTTTAGCAGTCAGCATCATCTACTTCGCAATGGCCTTTCAGCCTGTAAAGGTGACTCAGGATTCCAACGGGATAGCCCAGGACGCTCATAATGAGGCGCTAGGCAGTGATATTGGAGGCCAAGTCAATGAACTGAGAAAAATTCTGTGCACAGATAAACTTGCGCCAAACGATATCCTGAAGACCTCTCTGACTTATAACGAAATGTTGGGGGGGAAAAAGAATTCCAAAAAGAAAGAAACTATCGACAATTCAGGAGCAGCAGGTAAGGTGCTAAGTCTTATAGGAAATAAAGTTCAGATTTACTATCATGTTTTTATTTTAGTGGGCCAATCAATGCGTTGAACTATCGACAATTCAGGAGCAGCAGGTAAGATGCTAAGTCTTATAGGAAATAAAGTTCAGATTTACTATCATGTTTTTATTTTAGTGGGCCAATCAATGCGTTGAACTATCGACAATTCAGGAGCAGCGGGTAAGGTGCTAAGTCTGGTAGGAAATAAAGTTCAGATTTACTATCATGTTTTTATTTTAGTGGGCCAATCAATGCGTTGAACTATCGACAATTCAGGAGCAGCAGGTAAGATGCTAAGTCTTATAGGAAATAAAGTTCAGATTTACTATCATGTTTTTATTTTAGTGGGCCAATCAATGCGTTGAACTAGCGCGTCGTGTGTATCACAGAACGGTGAAAGATGCGTGACAGTGAGACAAACTGTGAGTGCTGAGGTGGCTATAACAGTGTATGGTGTTTAAAGAATTGATTTCATCTGCTAGTACTTTTAAGATTTACTTTCCAAAGTACTGCATTCTAAAAAAAATGCAAAAAAAAAAAAAACAGCTTGCAAAATTCTAAAACACACAATAATTACGTGCCAAGATGCTAGCAAAAGAATGCGATTCATTGCTTTCCTACTGAATGCATGTGTATGTCTTAGCGTGTAGGCAACATGGGATCTCTTAAATTGTTTCTTTGTTGTCATTTTTTTTGCTGTTTAAAACTTGGCCTAGAGCAGTGGTTCCCAAACGTTGTGGTCTCGTAGACCCCTTGCCATGTTTTCTGGTTTTTGGTAGACCCCCTGCTTAAACTTGCAAATTTTTGCAAATTCATCATTTTTTTTAACCAAAATTCTAACTGTAGTGAGTGAAAAAGTAATTTAAAGCTACTTATTGTGTTATAGAGTTTATCTTTTTTAGTGATAAAATTTAAATTTAAACCAATTAAAATAACAATTAATATGTATTGATGGAATCCCCAAACACACTGGAAATGTTGGGGTTTTTTTTGCAGGTTTATCATCCGTTGCTACGGATATTATGTTTCATATAGGAATTTGTTGTTCTATAAAGTAGTCTTTCCAACATTAAATATTAATTAACTAATTTGCCTTAAGTGTCATTGTAAAAAGTTTCGCAAAGAGCAGTTTCTCGTGAAGCCTATTTCATGATCCTTTACGTGTGGCTCAGATATTGAATCTGCGGAACTGTTTTCATGAACAGGAGAAGGGGCGAAGGCGAATAACTGGAGCCTAAGCCAGTAAGCTTAGAGCAAGAAATGCTCATTAGCCTTGGCTTGCTACCCACTAGCAGAAGGAAAACTTAATTCAAAACTGTGCTGCCTTGCAGCTATACCTAAATAAGGTAAAGGTTTCATTGGTCAACCCCGAGGAAAAATAATGAGATGGCGACCATTAGGCAGTTTGTAGCACAAAGCGCTACACCTTGTCAGACCTGTGACGCCGCTTATCCCTAACTGTATATATGTCGTTTGCAAAGAATTAGATGTGCCCTTGAACTGTATTGTTGCTTAAAGAAATTATTTTAATAATTCCATATATAGGTTTGTGTAAAACTGCTTGTAATATTAATGTTTGACCTATGCTTTTTTCCGTATTTTGCTATAGCCTAAGTAAAGAAATATTGTAAGACGATCACAAATGATCATCCTCTATATATGTTGTGGAAGAGAGATTTTGTGAGTCTATTCTGAACTTTATCTTTGAGTGTTTCAAAGTTTTTCTAATCTTCTATTTTGTCAGAGTGGCATTGTCTCTCAGATGATTCTCCAGCGTCATTGGTTTAATATTGTCATACAAAGGCACTTAGGTAAACGCTTGTTTGAAAAGGAAGGAATGAATCCCAATTTTAAATAATCAACGCTGTTCAGTCTAGATTTCTTTTTTTTTTTAAACATTAGTTACATGTAGACAAAATTAAGCTATTTAAATAAGTTTTGAAATTAAATGCAACAATTTTTCATTTTAATAGCAGGATAAATATTAAAGGATTAACTAAAGAACAAATCATATATTAGAGTATGAAATAAATTACATTAATGAAATGTGAAAATTAAGTCACGACCTGCTTAAATTAAATATATTATTGTAGACCCCCGTGGACATCTCATAGACCCCAATTTATTTGTGTACTTTCGTAGACCCTTTGGAAGTCTTCATAGACCCCTGGGGGTCTATATAGACCACTTTGGGAATCACTGGCCTAGAGGCACAACGTGTCAGTACAAAGTACTCTATCACATCGTGCATAATATATATTGATTAAGATTTTAAAACTATTTTTAAGTTGTCCATTCCTAGAAGTGGTCTTTTGTTCAATAAAATAATGAAACAGATATGCTACAAGAATCAGAAAACAAAAATTAAGATAGCCGCTAACTAGGCTCAGAATAAAAATATTAATTTATTGACTCGCTTCTTGTTTTAAGTAATGTCAGTGAGTTCACTTATTTTAAATTCTCTACTGTGTCATTTGTGAATTCAATGTAATTATTACATACTTGTTCTCAATTAAGTGGAGATACACATGAGTTTGGTAAAAGAAATTCTTAGAGGCAGGTTTCAATAGTTTCAGTACAAGTATCAGAAGCTATGAAGTACAAACTATGAAGTACAAACTCGGAAGTACAAGCTAGGAAGTACAAACTATGAAGTACAAACTCGGAAGTACAAGTTAGGAAGTACAAACTATGAAGTACAAACTCGGAAGTACAAACTCGGAAGTACAAACTATGAAGTACAAACTATGAAGTACAAACTCGGAAGTACAAACTATGAAGTACAAACTATGAAGTACAAGCTAGGAAGTACAAACTATGAAGTACAAACTATGAAGTACAAACTAAGAAGTACAAACTATGAAGTACAAACTCGGAAGTACAAGCTAGGAAGTACAAACTATGAAGTACAAACTATGAAGTACAAACTATGAAGTACAAACTATGAAGTACAAGCTAGGAAGTACAAACTATGAAGTACAAACTATGAAGTACAAACTAGGAAGTACAAACTATGAAGTACAAGCTAGGAAGTACAAACTATGAAGTACAAACTATGAAGTACAAACTAGGAAGTACAAACTATGAAGTACAAACTAAGCAGTACAAGCTAGGAAGTACAAAATATAAGGTACAAACTATGAAGTACAAACTATGAAGTACAAGCTAGGAAGTACAAACTATGAAGTACAAACTATGAAGTACAAACTAGGAAGTACAAACTATGAAGTACAAACTATGAAGTACAAACTATGAAGTACAAACTCGGAAGTACAAGCTAGGAAGTACAAACTATGAAGTACAAACTATTAAGTACAAACTCGGAAGTACAAGCTAGGAAGTACAAACTATGAAGTACAAACTATGAAGTACAAGCTCGGAAGTACAAACTATGAAGTACAAACTCGGAAGTACAAGCTAGGAAGTACAAACTATGAAGTACAAACTCGGAAGTACAAGCTAGGAAGTACAAGCTAGGAGTACAAACTATAAAGTACAAATTATGAAGTACAAACTATGAAGTACAAACTAGGAAGTACAAACTATGAAGTACAAACTATGAAGTACAAACTCGGAAGTACAAGCTAGAAAGTACAAATTATGAAGTACAAACTATGAAGTACAAACTCGGAAGTACAAACTATGAAGTACAAATTATGAAGTACAAACTATGAAGTACAAACTAGGAAGTACAAACTATGAAGTACAAACTATGAAGTACAAACTCGGAAGTACAAGCTAGGAAGTACAAACTATGAAGTACAAACTATGAAGTACAAACTCGGAAGTACAAGCTAGGAAGTACAAACTAGGAAGTACAAACTATGAAGTACAAACTCGGAAGTACAAGCTAGGAAGTACAAACTAGGAAGTACAAACTATGAAGTACAAACTCGGAAGTACAAATTATCCTTCTCCCCCCTCCCTCCGTACGAATTAGACGTGTGCGGGGAGAAAGTTTAGTGATTGCATTGTTTGGACTGGCTGACGTTAGATTATTATTATTATTATTCAATTGTAAATATTCATAAGTATTCAGAGAACTGATTAGATATGGTTCAGTGTGAATCTGGCCTAATGAATGTGATTGAATGATCGTTTAATGATCTATTCTTAAAGATAACCTGCACCCGTTAAACCACTGTTACATAAGATCTGAACGAAGTGGTCGTCTCCTTTCCATTAGGACTAAAACAGAAAGATTTAAAAACTCCCTTATCCCACTTCCGGTAAGAGTCTTACAAGATCAGCTGTCGTCATCGAGAAGTATATAGAAGTCTAATTTATTAAGCGCTGGTTGTGAGTGTGTATGTGTTTAAAGTGTGAATGTTGTTCGTATTTGCATCTATATTGTTATTGTACAGTAGTTACGCTGAGGTTGTCTATTGTAGTTAAACTGAATTTCCATTTATCTTATCTTATCTTAAGAAGTATCTATAGACCCTCAGAAATTAGGAAGATCGTTGTCTCTGACCAAAAGAGAGAGTACTCTCACATTATTGAATGTATTTTATATACAATGGAGATATCATTCTAAATATATGTTCCTACTTAATTCAGCTTTCCTGAATAACTACACAAAAATGTTTGGTCATAACCAAATGCAAACACCTGCAGCAGACCCCAATAGTGCCCTCACCATTCAGACGTGGTGGCAAGCAGCAGCCATGATTGACTGGTAAGTTCATTAGGATACCTTTGAAATGTTGTGACGTGGAAAGTCTAAAGTTTAGTTTTGCTAGTTGAAATGTTGTGACGTGGAAAGTTTAGTTTTGCTAGTTGAAAAGTTGTGACGTGGAAAGTTTAGTTTTGCTAGTTGAAATTTTATATCAGGAAATCAATAGTAATCAAGAAAACATCAAAATCATGTTTCAAAAAAAAGCAAAGCTTACATACGAATTGTAATTGTATCCATTTGTTTGGATCAGTCATGTCATTACATTTGTAATAGATCTAGACCAACAACAATAAATCTGCGGAATTAGAAAAGTTTGTACAAAGCTTCTATCAACTTACTATGCCTGCTGCTGTCTGGTAAAACATCTGTGCACGTTCTTTCTCCCACACCAAATTTTGTATCAAGATGAATTTGTGCTCAATTATTTCTTTTACATGACAACACAAAAATCAATTAAAAATAATCAATTAGCCAATTAACTATTGGTAATTAATTATTTAACTATTGGTAATTAATTATTTTGCTTGGAATCTCGAACAAGGGTATGAAATTGTACTTGACTGAAGTGGTGGTATAAGATGAATTAGTCCCCTTTTTAAGTGTAAAGATTTGTCTGATGTGTATAAATATTACACATAGACTGGTTACCAAAATGTAGCATATATATGTGTTATATATGTAATGCTGGTCATTAACATATGGAATGTTGCGTTCGTGTCTCCTGGAGCTACACTTAACACGTAACGAACATAAATAGTACAGATTGACTTGAGTCCAGCTTTAGCAGAAAAATAACATTTATTCAATGAAAAATAATATACTGCAACTTCAAGCATTCAATTACAAATCACTGGTTAAATGAAAAATGGCATGTCATCCTTCATAATAGTTACATAAACATAATCCAAATGTTGAAACACAATTACATCCGCATCAGAGCGGGTATTAAGTATCATAAGTCTTCTAGAATAGCTGTACATATAATTTCACTGCTAAATCACGTCCGCATCACAGCAGGTAATTCTAAAACTCCAATAATATGTGTCCGGCTCTAAGTACAGAAAGCAACTACTAAAACTATGTGTCCCAGAGACGTCTGCTACTCACTTAAAGTGAATTGAGTCATTTTCACTTCCTCTTTCAATTGAGAGGAATCTCGCGCTTTTCACCTTCTGGACCCATGGTGAACAAATAGCACAATGTCAAAACGAGACTGTGACAATAGATTGCCGCTTGAAAGTAAGCTTGTAACAGACAAAAGATAACAATACAATCTTCTTTTTTCATAGGCTCCTCACTTAGCAGAGTGTTTAGTATGTCGGCTTGAGGAAGCTTGAGTCATGAGTTAAAATTCAGGACTTTCCCCTGCCTTTTGTATAAAATGCTTTTAAAAAGCATATACGGTAAAAAAAAATTACCCAGATATCTCAGCGCATTGAGAAAGTGATAGGATCTCAGCGCATTGAGAAAGTGATAGGATCTCAGCGCATTGAGAAAGTGATAGGATCACAGCGCATTGAGAAAGTGATAGGATCTCAGCGCATTGAGAAAGTGATAGGATCTCAGCTTATTGAGAAAGTGATAGGATCACAGCGCATTGAGAAAGTGATAGGATCACAGCGCATTGAGAAAGTGATAGGATCACAACGCATTGAGAAAGTGATAGGATCACAGCGCATTGAGAAAGTGATAGGATCACAACGCATTGAGAAAGTGATAGGATCACAGCGCATTGAGAAAGTGATAGGATCACAGCGCATGGAGAAAGTGATAGGATCACAGCGCATTGAGAAAGTGATAGGATCACAGCGCATTGAGAAAGTGATAGGATCACAGCGCATTGAGAAAGTGATAGGATCACAGCGCATTGAGAAAGTGATAGGATCACAGCGCATTGAGAAAGTGATAGGATCACAGCGCATTGAGAAAGTGATAGGATCTCAGCGCATTGAGAAAGTGATAGGATCACAGCGCATTGAGAAAGTGATAGGATCACAGCGCATTGAGAAAGTGATAGGATCACAGCGCATGGAGAAAGTGATAGGATCTCAGCGCATTGAGAAAGTGATAGGATCACAGCGCATTGAGAAAGTGATAGGATCAAAGCGCATTGAGAAAGTGATAGGATCTCAGCGCATTGAGAAAGTGATAGGATCACAGCGCATTGAGAAAGTGATAGGATCACAGCGCATTGAGAAAGTGATAGGATCACAGCGCATGGAGAAAGTGATAGGATCTCAGCGCATTGAGAAAGTGATAGGATCTCAGCGCATTGAGAAAGTGATAGGATCACAGCGCATTGAGAAAGTGATAGGATCTTAGCGCATTGAGAAAGCTAAAAGTAAGAAATAGAGCCAAACAAAAACAATACACCAGGTTGAATTTTCCCGTAATCGGTTTTTAAAAGCATTTAAAAAAAAAAAAAAGCTTGATGGAGAAATAACGTGTACAAACTTTTTACCAGACAGTCAAGAGTTGACTCATGGTTGACTGACGCTAGTTTTCGTTGACAAATCTTGAACCTTATCGTATTATCTATAAAGGAATTGAAACGGAGTCGTATTTCAAGAGAGTTTGTGTGCTTGTTTGTTTGCAACTTGTAGAGACTCTTGTAATATGCAGACATGCGTGATTTCTCAAACAAAAACAATGTTCATTACTGTACATTTTTAATGCTAAAACTGATATGAACAAATAGTATAATCAGATATCAAGAGGTACTATAAACTTATACCAGCAGGTAGGATACTATATACTGATATCAACAGGTACCATAGTCTGACATCCTCAGGTACTATACACTGATATCAACTGGTATTATATCCACAGCTACTATACACTGATATCAAGGGTATAATAAACTAACATCCATAGGTACTATAGATACACAGGTAAGACCTGAATTCTAACTCATGATTTAAGCCGACATGCTGACCACTTTGCTAAGCGAGGAGCCTAAGAAAATAGAAGATTGTATAGTTATCTATTGTCTGTTACAAAATGACATTAAAGCGGCGATCTATCAACAGGTACCATGTACTGATATCCACAGGTACCATGTACTGATATCAACAGGTACCATGTACTGATATCAACAGGTACCATGTACTGATATCAACAGGTACCATGTACTGATATCAACAGGTACCATGTACTGATATCCACAGGTACCATGTACTGATATCAACAGGTACCATGTACTGATATCAACAGGTACCATGTACTGATATCAACAGGTACCATGTAGTGATATCCACAGGTACCATGTACTGATATCAACAGGTACCATGTACTGATATCAACAGGTACCATGTACTGATATCCACAGGTACCATGTACTGATATCCACAGGTACCATGTACTGATATCAACAGGTACCATGTAGTGATATCCACAGGTACCATGTACTGATATCAACAGGTACCATGTACTGATATCAACAGGTACCATGTACTGATATCCACAGGTACCATGTACTGATATCAACAGGTACCATGTACTGATATCCACAGGTACCATGTACTGATATCCACAGGTACCATGTACTGATATCCACAGGTACCATGTACTGATATCCACAGGTACCATGTACTGATATCAACAGGTACCATGTACTGATATCCACAGGTACCATGTACTGATATCCACAGGTACCATGTACTGATATCCACAGGTACCATGTACTGATATCCACAGGTACCATGTACTGATATCAACAGATACCATGTACTGATATCAACAGGTACCATGTACTGATATCAACAGGTACCATGTACTGATATCAACAGGTACCATGTACTGATATCCACAGGTACCATGTACTGATATCCACAGGTACCATGTACTGATATCAACAGGTACCATGTACTGATATCAACAGGTACCATGTACTGATATCAACAGGTACCATGTACTGATATCCACAGGTACCATGTACTGATATCCACAGGTACCATGTACTGATATCAACAGGTACCATGTACTGATATCAACAGGTACCATGTACTGATATCAACAGGTACCAAGTACTGATATCCACAGGTACCATGTACTGATATCAACAGGTACCATGTACTGATATCCACAGGTACCATGTACTGATATCCACAGGTACCATGTACTTATATCCACAGGTACTTTAAATTGACATCCACAGGTACTATAACGGACCCAAGAGATATGGATGTAAGCAGGTCAAGCCGATGGGAAACTGGCATATTTGTCAAGACCCACCATACACAGTCAGCCCTCCATGTCTGGTCTACTCATTCGGGTGAGTAGGGCAATAGAAATTTTATTTTGGGTTACTTTTATTTTTTAACTACTAGTGTAATTTTTTTTTAAATCCGATCTTAGTAAATACATGCAGTATTGTGTAGTTCTATTCCAGATTCTGAAAATTTTAACTGAACTCTTTATTTCTAAGGTGTGTTATAGAGTATGTCTGTGTTTTTTTATGGTGACGGTGGGAAGATGTTAAGGTTTGGTTGTGAAAGATGCAAGATAGGTGGCATTGTCGTCATTTGGTTTTAGTTAGGTCAGTCGACTTCAGAACGTGAGACTGAAAGGTTGAGTTAGTGTAGTGAGTTTGATTTTGTTAAAAAAATATTATTGCTAAAGTCTAATACATTTATTTTTTCTCATATTATCTTGATTTTGTCTATATTGTAATAAAAGTTATATTTAGTATTGTTAACAAGGAAATTATTTAAGTTATTTGAAGTTTTATTAGTTAAATATATGACGCCAACAGTGGTTTAGTTGTCTACCAGCAGTTGGGTGCTATAAGTCAACGACCATCCACAATAACTTGTCAGTTGCTCGCTGGTTCAAAAAATTATAGAACAATTTTTTAGAAATATTTTTTAACAACTACATTGGCATCTTTTGAATGTGTTTATACATATGTTTTTATCTCATGAATGTGTTTATACATATGTTTTTATCTCATGAATGTGTTTATACATATGTTTTTATCTCATGAATGTGTTTATACATATGTTTTTATCTCATGAATGTGTTTATACATATGTTTTTATCTCATGAATGTGTTTATACATATGTTTTTATCTCATGAATGTGTTTATACATGTTTTTATCTCATGACTGTGTTTATACATATGTTTTTATCTCATGAATGTGTTTATACATATGTTTTTATCTCATGAATGTGTTTATACATATGTTTTTATCTCATGAATGTATTTATACATATGTTTTATCTCTAAAATGTGTTTATACATATGATTTTTATCTCTTTAATATTTTAATCAACAGTATCAACTATGACTTTTCCTTTGACGATGCTATGGTTTCATTAGGATGTGAGGTCCATTCATTTGATCCAAGGTACCTCCAAAACCTTTTATTCACATGCCGTGTCCCATTCCACTTCATACGTTTACATAATGTCCTAATTGAAGTCCCACAGATCATCTCTATATTGGATTCTACTGTTTATCGTTAGCCAATAGGAATAAGGCGCATCCAATGTAGGCTCTACTCCTATTTCTCATGTAGTTTTAGTTTCTGGAGTCATCAATTCCTATGATGAGTATGAGAATTAATTCTCAAGCAAATATTGAATACACGGAATGTTTGTAGTCTAACGCAATGTTTACTTTTATTGTTGATTTTAATTGGAAAAAAAAAGAGTCTTTGCAATTACAATAATTTCCCAATGAGGATCAATAAAGCGTTCTTAGTCTTAGGGCTAAAACTGTTTGCTTTTTATATTAGCTTGCAACAATCATTTAAGTTAAATAATTTTATATGATGTCAGTTTATTTA
The DNA here is from genome assembly GCA_036873155.1 of Biomphalaria sudanica. Taxonomy (NCBI): domain Eukaryota; kingdom Metazoa; phylum Mollusca; class Gastropoda; family Planorbidae; genus Biomphalaria; species Biomphalaria sudanica. Next base: position 1,404,833 of record JAZGLO010006571.1, on the reverse strand, counting down.
ATTGAAAAGTGGCCTCATATATCATGTAGCTTATTCTTTTGGACTACGAGAACTTTAACTTGAGATTGGTAAAAGGAAATTATCCCAAAAATGGTTAATGCTATATAGCTTTCTAATTGTTTTTTTTTTCTTATTTCTGGAATAAGTCGTTTATCTTTATCATGATGTTAAACTTGGTTACCAGACAAAAGAGCGCCAACAAGAAAAGCGCGAAATTTCCCGACAAAATAGCGAGATACAAAATGATTAATATCACAATGTAACCAGTGATAAACTTTATTAAGTGAAAACACTAGGCAGAATTTTTGGTGAAGACCTTCTATCATCTTCAAGCTTAATAATAATTTCATTCTTAAGTTTAATAAGCATATTTTGGTAAAAATGATCTCTTTTGAAATGTGGGGACCTTGTTTTAGGGTGAAGCCCTGTGCGGCTATATAGTCTTGTGCTGTCGTAGATTGGGTCCTGCATATTGTGATATGTATATTGTGACATGTGCATTGTGGCATGTGTATTGTCATAATGCTTGCGCGTTTTCCAAGTGTATGTTTGTAAAATATATAAATAAGTATATTTAATGTATTTGGTTTTCACCTATGATGAATTGTCTTCTCCTTGGTTGACATTGTTATATTTTACAAGATCTGAAGTAATGACCGAAAACACGATACTAAATACTGGCGTTATTTTGTCATGGACGCCATTTCGTCATCGCTATTTTTCGGCGTTATTTTGTTGGCATTATTTAGTCATATATGTCTCTCGCTATTTTGTCGGGTCATGACCAAACATTAGTTCGGTTAAATCAGGGCCATAGTTCACACCTAGCCATATACATTTTAGTGCTGTTAGTCCGTATACTTTGACACCATAAGTAATTTAGTAGCTAAAATTCATAATGCTTTTAATATATATAAAAAAAATATATTAATTACATTGAACGATCGTATTCTATGATTCGTTGTATGTATTTTGTTTTATTGCTGATTTCCTACATTGTAAGTCATAGTTCTAGGGTTGGATATGAAAGAGGATTTCGACCAGATATGGCCAACGAGCCGTTTGTTAGGAATCACTGTTCTTCAATATTAAGATAAACTAGCGAGAGATTTATAACTCTGAACTGTGTCTTTACATATAAGAATATAAGAAAATGCTTCTTTAAAGTTATAAGCCAAGAACAATAAAGTGCTACATTTCACTGTATGTTTATACAAAACATTATAATTCTAGAAAACCAAAATATACATTCACACCAGACGCACTCGCATGTAAATTATGAATGAGTCTGGTGTGAATGTATATTTTGGTTTTCTATAATTATAATTATAATGGTGTAATGCAAAAATTGTAAGACGAATTTCCTAATGGATAATAAAGATTATTATTATTTTATTATGTTATTACACCACCAGTATGAACATGGAGACACATAAGAGGAAGAATGGAAACTTTTCTTATTTCTATAAGTGGGGTCTCAGCAATGTCAACGCCGATGCCTACGAGCCAAGAAAAGACGGCTATGTGAAAAACGTCCAATCTTGGAAAATGAGAACATTGAAGTCATTGATAAAAGAGTTAGGACATGAAGAGGTGACTTTTTGAATACTAAATAATTTTTCCTATTAAATTTTTTATATTGAAATAAATTGTTCATTTCAAACTTTTTTTTAATTGAAATAAATTGTCCTTTTCAAATTTTCTGGAGAGCACGTGATGATGCCAGAAAGGGTTTAGGGCGGTTTAAACTTTAAGTAACAACATTTCTTATGTCACACTTCCAGCATTCCCAGAGAACAATCCACTAAATCATTATAAACATGAACACCACATGTGCTGTGTTTAAAAATAAAAATTTTGAAGAATGAAAATGTTTATTAGAAGTTTTGAAAAGATTTTTTGAAGTTTTGATAAGATTTGTATAAGTTTTAGAAAACGATGTGCAAACTGTTACTGAACATTAATTTTCTAAACTTTTGCAAAATACCCGAAGATAAATATTTTCTACTTTCTTTCCTACTAGAGTTTTACCTGTGCAGCCAACGAGCTAGTCATTCTTGTCTCACCGATATACATCAGCAGCGAAATTTCTAGAAAAATCATTTGAGCCGTTTTCGATATCCGTGTCCACCCAGGTTTTCGAGCCCACCCAGAAGGTTTTTAATTCCACGAAGGTACTAGTTGAGTAGAGGTAGGCTATCGTAAAACAAACAAAAAACTGTTTTAAAAAGACAATACATCTTTCATACAAGTTATGGAGCCATGACTCGAACAAGAAAAACATCAAATAATATTTTTTTAACAATACCTCCGCTCTACAACTTCAAATAAACTATTTTTTAAAATTAATTTTATTTTTTTAGTTCCAATTGGGTATCTAACTCGTGATGTTGGCACTGTCGGCTGCTTGATCGAATGTTTCTACCAATTGGGCCAGTGGGCATTGTATCTATTATTTATTGGTACTTTTATTACACGTAGAACTCATAACATCTAGTCTATAGATCTACTTCTTGATCTAGAATCTAGACGTAATCTATATCAGATTTACATAAAATATAGGCAAAGTGTAGATAATCTATAAATAAACTTAAAGTAACTTTAAATTCAATAAACAACCTTTTTTAAAAAATTAAATCTAGACTTAGAAGACGATGCGCAAAATTTTCCTGAACACCTAACATTAATTTATAAACTCTTAAATCAATAATGCCAATCATTCGGAAATTCCCGAACGCGATAGTTTTTTCAAGAACGCGATAGTCTTTTCAAGAACGCGATAGTCTTTTCAAGAACGCGATAGTCCTTTCAAGAACGCGATAGTCCTTTCAAGAACGCGATAGTCCTTTCAAAACCAATGTTGGCCCTAGATCTAAGTTCTTTAAAGCCTAGTACTGAAGACAAATTTACATTTATTTTTTTTTTCCTTTAAAAAAATTAAACGGTCCAACCAGAGTTTTTCCGTGCGACCAACAAGCTAGTAATTCTTATACATCAACTGTTAAATTTCTAGGAAAATCGTTAGAGCCGTTTTTGAGATCAGCATCCATGCAGCTTCCAACTTTTTGGTTCCAGCATCCATGAAGTTCTGACTTTAATAAAATAATTGTAAAAATAGGAAAATTGTATATCTCGCCCACCCCGGTCCCATTCCCCCCTCCCCGATATTGATTGAGCGAATGTATTAATCTCCATGACGTTATAATATTCCTATCAATGATAGATCTTTAGATCTAGAAATAGAAGACGAACATTAATATATTAAACTCTTTTATGAATAAGGCCTATCTGCGAAAATACTGTTCAAGATTTTCTAGTTCACTAGCTAAATTGAAAGGTATTACTTTTTATACATTGAAAAATCGTAACAGTCAAGCTAGAGTTTTCCCAGTGTGGCCAAATAGCTAGTAATTCTTTTCATAACAATATACTTCAACTGCCAAGTTTCTAGGAAAATTTTCAGAGCCGTTTTCTAGATCCGTGTTCATCTAGGTTTTTGAGTTTTTAGCCCATAAAGTTTTAGGTTTTAGTTTCCGCGAAGACAGGAGTTGAATACCTCCTGGAACATGGAATGGTAAAAATTTCGGTCTCATTTTAAAACAAATACTTATTGAATAGTGGATGGTTTTTCATGAAAAAAAATTCTAGGTAGAAAACTATGCATATGTAAATTATATGGACAACTTGATATTGAAATAAAGTTTTGCTATCCAAATTCTAGTGAAAGGACGACATTGAAAGGGGGATTTTGCAAGCCTCTTGTGCAGAAATTGGCCGTCAAATAAAAAATGATATTTTTATCTTATTGGATATATCATTATCTATATATTATTGCATCTGATTAAATATCTTATAGCTTATCGTATTATGTAACATAGAAATATTGTTTTTGTTTTGTTTTCTAGAGGACTATAGATGTTCTGAAAATGGATATTGAAGGCTATGAATGGGGAGTTGTCGATAACTTGTTAGAGACAGATGTTCTGAAACAAGTTCGACAATTTTTGATCGAGTACCATTTATTTCCTTCCTTTCCAGCTAAGGCTGAATACGTCTATCTGTATCAGGTAAATGTAGTGTATCAGGTAATTTTAGTCAAATGTCTATCTGTATCAGTTAATTTAAGTGAATATGTTTATCTGCATCAGGTAATTTTAGTGAATATATCTATCTGTATCAGGTGATTTAAATAAATTAATTTTGTTTTAAAGCAATGGTTCAAATATTTTGAATTTCTGAAAGGGCCAGCACAAAGTGTTTCTCCTTTTTAAGGGCCACCCTATCTAGTTAGAATATGTAAGTCATCCCGTGGGAAAATAATATAGTTTTTTCTTTTATACTGCCCAACCTGTGACCGCAGCTCTGTATCAAGAATGGGCCTCTTTAGTCACACAAGAAGTTGCAAAGGGAATATACTTCCTTTTAACACGTAAAATGCCACAGAGGGCCATTGGAGATAGAGCATTTAACAGTACATTTTAAAAAGAAGAAGTTACATTGTGTTACTATGTTGGGTATTTTTATCTGGCTATATTTTTTTAAATTCTTCCAGATAATCTAAATATGTATAGAAAACATAACTTTTTTAAAATGTAGAAATGTATCATTTTCATATATATTCTTAATTTTTTCAGACTATTTCAAGAGTTAGAGAAATGGGGTTTAGGGAATTTCATTATGGTGATGAACCAAGAAATATTAACGAGGCCAACTTTAACAATCAACGTGTTGTGGACTACGTCAGCTTCTTTTTTCAACATTGAGATCACGTAAGACCTTCAGCACTATGTATATTGTATATACAGAGGAGAAAGAGACAGAGTGAAAGATACAGACAAACAAAAAAATGTACAAGACCATCTCATCTCATAATTTTCCATTGTACGACTGGTGAAGGTAGAATGTATCTCTTTAATGTATCTCTTTAAAAATTAGAAGAAATACCGACAAACTAATGACTAAAGCTATGTACCGTGTAGGAGGATGTCATCTCTGTGTGGTAATACTCAGTCTTATGGTAGACATGGAGTTCTGAGACTTAAATGTCAACTTGTCGAACAGTGTTTCCCAAACTGTGTTCCACAGAACCCTAGTGTTCCGCGAGGCCTGATAAGGTGTTCCACGAACTGCAGGAATAATTAACTTGGAGGCCACGACGTGAATTAATCTTTATAAAAAAAAATAAGCAAGGTGTTCCTCTAACTACTCAGAACGCGCAAAGTGTTCTGTTAAGAAAATGTTTGGGAAGCACTGTTGTAGAGGATCTATTTATTAACAAGAATTGGTTCTTGTCTCTTTGTGTCATAGTTGTCTAAAGTTGTGGTGTGTCTGTGATACCCTCTAATATAGGATCTCCATTGGATTGTGTCAAATTTAAAAGCTCAAAACCATTGTAGTTCTAGAGGCACTACAGATATTTATTGTTTTTATTTTACTTGTTCATTTTATTACTTGTTACAAGTGATGAGATTAACGACATAAACAATTTCTTTAGTTATTACAAATTAACAACCAAATAAAGAAAAAAAACAATGCTAAATAACCCCTCCTCCAAAAAAAATGTGTTTATATAAATTTTTTTTTTTTTTTTTTTTACATACCGTGTAGGTTAACACATTTGAACTCATTTGAAAAGTCCTATCCCCCAAAAAATTGAAAGGTTCTATCCGCAAAAAAAATAATAATTAAAAAATTGGAATTTCAAAATGGTTTATCATATAATTTTTTTCCTGCTTTTCTCATTCTATTATTTGACATATAGTAAACAGTAAAACGATTTGTTTTCCAGAACATTCAAACATTCCCAATGTTTTCGTCAATATTTATGCTTAAATAAAAAACGACATTTTTTAGAGGCCCTTGAAAGGAGAAATAGTTTAGTTTATTAGTTTTGTGTGGTCTGTCGGTCCGTCTGTCCGTCCCGCTTAGATCTCAAAAACTACAAAAGATATTGAGAATCCGATATTATGATATTTTAATGTGTTTTTTTAAAGTTATGTAACGGCTATTTTTTTCTGAAACCGAAAAATTTAATTTTTAAAATTTAATATGTAAGCAGGTTTTTTTTTTCCAGAAAAATACACCAATTTACAACTATTCACTATTAATAATAAAAACAACAACACGGGAGACTGCATAAGTAAGGGGGATAAATTTTCTGTATATTTTTAAAACATATGCAAACGGCTTGGGTTTTTTTTTTTTTTTTTCTGATAAAAAAAATGTTTTTAGTATAAATAGAAATGGTGTGCCATGTGCAATATCCCATTGAACAATTTCTTTTAGGCAAAGTATACTTTGAACCATATCTACGTAACAATCGGTTCATTGTATAGATATGGATATGTGATAATAATAACACTGCTATATCTCAGATTCTTTGGTATCATGTCGTCAATCCGCACTACAATAGTTTGAATACGTACATTTTATTTTTGTATGGGTGAAGATTTGGTTGGGGTCATTAATAGTTTGTGCTTCTGATATTCATGCTAAAAATATTGAAACTTGCCTTATTAACTCCTCTGAGTAGGTCTATACCATTTTGGGAGCCGATTCTGAGTTTGTGTTTCCACACAAACTCTCTTTGTTATCTTGTTTTTTACAGTAATTTTGAATAACAATGCCTTTTCGTAGCTGTATTTTACATATTTTTTTATGATGTCGTTTATTTAAAGATTGTTGTTTTACGTTGTCACGTGTGTAACTATGAACGCACATCGCCTTGATAGAAAATGTATTAAAAGACCAAAAACCCATCGTTCATTTCGTTTTGTTTTAATTTAAAACTTAATTATGATTTGACCTCATGAATGACTCTAATGACGTAATGGACCATTGCGAGGACAAAAATATTCAATTTTCAAAGTAAGTAAAAGTAAATGTATCCCTTTCAGACCTTGCGTTTAAATAGCAGAAGTGAACGGTTCTTTTCCTTGGATAAGTAATCTTCTTCTATTGCTTGTTATGTTGTACTAGCCGGATATGACATTCGGCCTGCGGGCCTTAGTTTCGGTATCACTGATCTCTTTGGTGAAATGGCGAACGTTCCCTTTGTTTTGTATTTCCATTTCGGTGTATATGTGGTGCAGTGTGTGGACATGGATTTAGCCGACCAATTCATTTCAAATACTGTGAAAAAACGGGTTTACTCCATTTGTTTATAAGTTTCGTTCTTTAATAGATATAAATATATTTTTTACAATTTTTATGCAAAATTTTATCAAGATTGGTCAAACGGTTTTGATTTTTATGCGAGACATACATACACGCACCTAACATTCAATTATATATAGTAGATTTGAAAGCATCCTGATAAAAAGAAACAAAAAAGTACTAGGGCCCACTACCAGTTATTTCCCATGTGATAAAAAAAAAGATTACAAAGAGAATTTGTGTTATCACACAAACTCAGAGGCGCCTCCGTCAAAGTCGGATCCCTGTCGGATCCGCCTATTCGCAAGGAATGGTCAAGACGGGATTTAATTTTGATGGTCAAAAGTAATAATGTTTCAAAGATTCATTTGCCGTTGTAAAAAATGTTGTTGTTTTTTCTGTTTTACATGTTTCAGATGTTTGGTCTAGGAAGTAAACTATCTTCAACTATGAAGGAACATCCAAAACATGTAAAACAAACAAACAAACATCCCGGCACACTGTCGAGATAATCAGTTCAGAACGCTAACCGCACGACCAGGCATTGCTCTTAACTTAATAACAAACTGGTTACAAACTAATAGAGTAACGATTTTAGATAATCGTTCAGCATTGATTTGTAGGGATGTAGATCTACATAAACTAAACTTCTGATTTAGCACTCTTAAGATATATATATATATATATGTTAATATATATACATATATATATTGTTATACACCTGGTAGTGGCACAGATGTGGGTAGTGGTGTGAGTGTAGTCAGCCGACGCAAATCGCCCCCGGCCAGCGCTAGACGAGTTACGACGGTCAGCCGAGTCGAGTGTCAACAGGACGGTTCGGGAAGGATCGCCGTCGCGAACAGAGCTCAGGAGAGTCACGAGGGATGTAGTCATGTGACGAAGCTAGAAACGTCGAGCGATGTTCCGTCCGGTTCTAAAAGGCCAGTAGAGACCCTATATAAAGAGCGGAGGTGTCCAGTCAAGACAGTTCACGGCAGGGGTTCAGAACACGGTCGACTACAGCACAGTTCAACGGTGTGGTTCTGTACGGAGCATTACGACGGTTCAGTGCGGAGTACTGTCAAGTACAGTTGAGACGACTGGCGTCTTGATCTTGGTGTGTGAAGTCAGTCCTGAACTGTTGAACCCAGTGCAAGCCCGGAACGAGAAGGAGAGGCCAGTGCAAGAGTTGATACGGCGGTACGGTGTTATCGGAGAGATATTTGTACAGTGTACGTGTTGCCGATTGTACAGTATTGACTGTTATTTATTCAACTATTAAAGTGTTACGTTACTTTGGAGCCATGAGTTGTCCACTTCTTCAAGTTGGTGGTGTATTGTGCAGTTTGCAGAGAGCCTGGATAGTGAGATTCGTAACAATATATATATATTGTTGTAACCCTGCCTTGCACCAGTGCTTGAGGTGCGCACTAGCGCACTAGTGAAAGTAAACAGGAAGACACTAGGGAGAGAGAATAACAGTCCATCAGGGATAGTGAAGAGTCTGAATGTTTGGAAACTAAGAAGGCAGCTTTTGGTGCTGCCTGAATGTTGTAGAAGGGACCTGGAGCGAAGCGAGGAAGGCTGTCGTTGGTCCACATTCGGGTTGCTGTCTAAAGGACTGGTAAATTAGTAGCAAGACTCTGAGGAAGCTGAAGGATGTTATGTGTTTACCCTAATGAATAAACACAACTATTTATTTCCTGTTAAACTGTGTTGAGTTGCATGCCTTTTCGTTGAGTGTCTAACCTAAAGTTACAACAATATATAAATATATATATATATCCTAGATCTAAGATCTAGATTGTGAGTAATTTGGATATAATTTAGATAAGATTTACGTAAAATAAAAAAGCCTAGATAATCTATCAATAGACTGAATGCAACATTAAATTTAAAAATAGTAGATTAGTTTTAATATATTATAAAATTGCTAAATAGATCTACACATATGGAAATCAAAATCTTATTAAGTCTAGATCTTGATCTGTCTTTCTATATAATTCTTAACTAGACCTAGAAATTCTAGGTCTATAATCTACAAATATTTTAATTAGAATATAAATCTAGATTTATTGTAAAAAAAAAAAAATAGATTAAGTGTTAAAAATCTAGATTTAGTGTAAAAAATCTATATCTAGTGGAAAAAATCTAGAGTAGAAAAAATTCTTAAGCCTATGTCAGACGGCCTAGTTATACTAAAATGTGTTTTTATTTATACGAGCACGTTGGCGAGCTTTAAAAAACAATGAGTCCATCGAGTTCTTATTAACATTTCATTAAAAGATTTTATTACATATGACGTCAAAGGAAAAAAAATCCTTTACGTCAGAGGGCCTAGTTAGTCTAAAAATGTCTTAAAGAATACGAGAACGTTGGCGAGCTTTAATTAACAAACATTAGTGCACCGAGTTCTTAAGAACATTTTATTTCAAGGATTCATTCCATGTGACGTACAAGAACAAAAATACATGACGTCACACGGCCTATTCTATAGTTAGACTCAAAATGTTTTTATTTAACAGGAGAGAGAGAGAGAGAGCTAACGAGGGTACATAGATATGGAGGAAACTGAGTTCTTATAGTATTTCATTTAAAGATGTATGACCTATATATATATATATATATATATATATATATATATATATATATATATATATATATATATATATATATTGTGCATTTTGTCGTCAGTTTGTCTGTCCGTCATGTTTATAGCGAAAAAAAAAAGAAGACTAAAAGCTATTGAAATCTGATTAACCTTTAATTTTCCTTCTAAAACATGGAAATAGTTTTAAGTATCTATTACAGATTGTTCCGCATGTTTATATATATATATATATATATATATAATTGAGGTTGTCAATTGTAATCAAACCGAATTTCCATTTGATTGAATCAATAAAAGTATTAGACTAAACAACAATACTTATATATAGTAAGTAAGAAATGTTTTGACTGATCTTTTTCTGTAAGCGTCATTCGAAATAAATATTACAGACAACCCATGAAAATTCAAGGTCAGAATTGAGTAGGCCCGTATGGGAAAACACGTGGGAATCCCTTGGCCTTGCGCGCGGCTCCATTATTTCTTATTAAAATTTTCCAAAATAGCTTCTGATGTAAGAATATCATTTTCTTTTTACAAACAGTTTTCAATGGATAATGAAACAATTAGAATTTATATAAAATACTATAATATTTGAGCAATTTTTTTTAATAAACTTAAAATTTAAAAAATAAAGGTAACCTAGTCTAGGTCCCCATATTCTAAGGGGGCTCGAACGAATATTTTGTAATGTAGGTAGTCTCCATCCGGAAATGTTTGAGAATAACTGCCATAATGTGTTTTATTTCAAGTCATTGTATATGTGACTTGTACTTTGGATTATTTATTTTATATCAATTCAAGAAAAATACTCAGCGCTGAGTTGCTTCATTTTGTCCTGGTGGTGTGTTGGTTTTGAAAAGAAGCCTTAGCAATCCTTTATAGAATGAATAATTATCGGCAATGTCTCGCTTTTAAAGGATCCACGAATAGTTTATTTGACACACACACAAAGGGTCTACAAAAATGAATTTGAATCATTGGGCTAACAAACCTAATATCGGTTTTTCCGCCTTACGGGGGCCGCTAAAAAGGCAAAGATTCGAATGTTATGTACAGCATTTTTTTTTATCTCTGGCCAATCGCAGATATAATCGTTGTCATACATAGTTTGTATCGTCTGCTGAAAGGAAGCCCAAGTAACGCAGCTAGACAATTCTAAAAAAAACTAGATTTGCTTATTAGAATAAATATAATATGATTGGGAAACCATCGCCAGAAGTAGTCAATTGAAAATTCCAATGATTTGCAACATAATGTCAGTCCAAAAGTAAAATCCTAAACATCAGGCACCCAAATAATAATTGTTAGCATTTTGGTATAGACAGTGTCTTCTCAGAAATTCTTTCCATCTTGTAGTCTTAATTCAGACGTGCTTATGAGACGTCATAGAAAAATAAAACACGATGGCGGCGGATCTGTCGTAAATTACTAAATGGTACACACAAATTTACATTTCAGTCGCATGTACAAGAGTGGCTATGAATTATACAAAAAAAACGAAACAATACCTATAATTTAAACTTTAAAGCATTTAAACGATAACAAAGAGAATCACACGATTTAGGTAAAGCATGTTTAGCTATCGCACGAATTTTTTACACTGTGGTACTGGATAGTTCCACATAGAGAACGAGCATAAAGGAATGGTACCGGATTGCAGATGCCATACACAACAGTGGAAGAAAGAAGGATTGAAAATGCAACGGCGCCTGGTGATTACGGATGTCCAAGCTGTGAACGCAGCTGTGTATCAAGGGTTGGTCTGACACAAGATGTTGCAAAGGGAAAAGATCATCTCTCGAGACGTCAAATATCACACAAACTATGTGTCACCTATCGCACATACTTTTAAGCACGGTAAAACTAATTTCTGAAGTATATAGGCCAGGCCTACTGTTATTGAGATGAGACCATGCGTAACATGTACGACTTCTTCGCTTTGTTTTTATAATTCTTTATATGATGTGCATAGAAAAATACCTGCATCATTTCAACAAACAATTGTACGTGTAAAAGAAGGCATACTTTTATTTGTATGGAGGCACCTACACTTAAAATTAATACAAATGTACTATTTAATAATAATACTTTGATCTAAAAGCATGCCATATTTTAAAAGAAAGAAAGAGACACAGTTTAATCTTATTTTCCTTCTTTTTCTTTATGCAAATTTGAATGTACAAATGATTTCGCGGAAGGTAACGCCCTAGATAGAGGCATTGCCGTAAATCCGAAGCTGCATTTATATATTACAAGCACTGTGAAGCACTATACAAGCGGACACTTCTTTATCACGACAGTGTTGTCAACCGTAATATTTAAAGTATAGTCGGTAAAAATGTAGAAAAAAAAAAGAGAAGCAGTATCTGACACGTCGAAAGTCGCTTTTTTTCCTGTAAGAGATCTCTCTTGTGGAGGCCCTTGGAAGTAGCCTCCCCTGCCCTCCAATAAAACTGACTCTGGTTACACCAACTTTCAAACAAAATGATGAAATTGAATTATTAATAGAGGCGATTTATTTCTAAATCTAAACTCGACAGACGACAGCATCAAGGTAATAGCGGCGATTCCGTAGGGGGTCAGCCAAAATCACATCTTCTCGTCGAAATGTCCCTGGACAGGCCCCTATCCCGTGTCCAGCATGAGACCTCCGACCAGGAGGCATCAACAAAAAGGTGATCATTTAATCACACCCGTGTTTGGTGAGACACTACTCCTTGAGCTAACGACGTCCTCCTCATACACGGAAGCCGAGCCCTGGGGGGGTGGGTGTTAATCTCCTTACTCATATAATGTGCCGAAGGCTTTCGTGTGAGGACCATCATCGTGCGTATGGTCGATACTTAATAACGCCCCACCCCCTACACTTATACACTTTCTTCCTATTCTCAGACTATATCTAAACACAAATGCAGTGTTCAACACAGAATGCGTCGATAGCATTTCATTCGCCGGTGGGCAAAACTAGTGAACGTTGCAGTGAACCAAGTACCTCCTCCAACACAATGTGTCCTGCTGCTGGTGTCTTACAATGTGTCCTGCTGCTGGTGTCTTACAATGTGTCCTGCTGCTGATGTCTTACAGTGTGTCCTGCTGCTGGTGTCTTACAGTGTGTCCTGCTGCTGGTGTCTTACAGTGTGTCCTGCTGCTGGTGTCTTACAATGTGTCCTGCTGCTGGTGTCTTACAATGTGTCCTGCTGCTGGTGTCTTACAATGTGTCCTGCTGCTGGTGTCTTACAATGTGTCCTGCTGCTGGTGTCTTACAGTGTGTCCTGCTGCTGGTGTCTTACAGTGTGTCCTGCTGCTGGTGTCTTACAGTGTGTCCTGCTGCTGGTGTCTTACAGTGTGTCCTGCTGCTGGTGTCTTACAGTGTGTCCTGCTGCTGGTGTCTTACAATGTGTCCTGCTGCTGCTGGTGTCTTACAATGTGTCCTGCTGCTGCTGGTGTCTTACAATGTGTCCTGCTGCTGGTGTCTTACAATGTGTCCTGCTGCTGCTGGTGTCTTACAATGTGTCCTGCTGCTGCTGGTGTCTTACAATGTGTCCTGCTGCTGGTGTCTTACAATGTGTCCTGCTGCTGCTGGTCTCTTAAGGCGGTGGAGTTTCGTTGTTTTCTCCTATTACGCCTGTTTATTGGTAGAAAATTTAACATCGACAAAACAATTATTAAACTTTTCTATACAGGAACCATCAGCAGTCTAATTAACTTTGCCATCACCTGCTGGCACAAAGACTTAGACTAAAGAGACTAATTAAAAAGCATCGCATATCACTCGAATACAGCTACCATCTCTTGAAGAGCTTTTTCGTGAAATATGCCTTTCCAAAACACTTTCGATTCTTAAGGACAACCTGCACCCATTAAACCACTGTTACATAAGATCTGAACGAAGTGGTCGTCTCCTTTCCATTAGGACTAAAACAGAAAGATTTTATAACTCCTTTATCCCAGAGTCAGAGTGTTACAAGATCGTCTGTCGTCAAATTCATAAAGTGCTGGTTGTGAATGTGTATGTGTTTCGTGTGTGAATGTTGTTTCGAATTTTTTATCAATACTGTTAATGTACATTAGTTACGCTGATGTTGACAATTGTAGTCAAACTGAATTTCCTTTTGATTGGATTTATAAAATTTTCTTATCTTTTGTTATCTTATCTGGGTTTCTAAAATTGCGTGTCCCGGTTGTTTTAAGCTCATCAGCTTTCTTTTACGCTGGCATTGTGTAGATTTCACGTTTCCGTACCCGCGTAAAACTGAGCCCTAAAGAAATAGTGCATAGAATAAAACTTGGAATTAGAATGTTAGTTTCGTCTCGAAATGACAAGAGTACATCAAATGTATTCATTTCCTTCACTCCGTCTCCATGTTCAACAGAACCAAAAGACAAACGCTGAATAGAGGTCTTCCTTTACATATGTTTTCAATCGCCCACTTCTAGATAGTTCGAATGTCAGATGGAATGTTCTAGAGCAATGTTTAGCTTTATCTGAGGGTCCGAAATTCGAGGACGTGAGTTGGCTGTGAGGCTAGAGTTTCCTCCGTGGGGATTTAGGGTTTTACGAAGCTTTATTTATATCCCATTGTCGGACTTGTCACTAGGAACTACGCCCGTCCCTCTACTAAGCAGACGACTTAGAGTCTAGCTCGTGAACGTAACCAGACGCTCTCACGGCCCGACTCATCATGTGAAGGCCGCCCCAGTCAGCCAAGCTTTCCCCACTAAAGAGACCCACTTAGGTCCCAGGAGTACCCAAACCAACCCTTGAGTTGGTGTCCAGTCTGTCCGCTGTTAGGTTTCCACGCCATGTGTCTGAACATTTTCAGTGGTAGTACTAGTGAGCAGCCACTTCTATTGGCGGGCAGTGACAGCAACACACACGACTGGGTGGAACTAGATACATTGGTTGTGAAAGGTTCTTTGAAGGTTAAACACTTGGTAAGTCTTTATTATTCTTGGTTTGTTCAGTTTGGCCAATATGAACAGCATGTATGCTCTCCTGACACAAAGAAGATTACGCTGGCTCGGACATGTCACCCGCATGCCAGATGGTAGAATCCCGAAAGATATCTTATATGCTGAGCTTGTGGAAGGAGTCAGACCCAAGGGCCGACAAGACTAACATATAGAGATGTGTGCAAGCGAGACATGAGAGCCACAGGCATAAGCGAAAGTATGTGGGAAAACATAGCCAAAGACCGGAGTGCATGGAGACAGTCTGTGCGTGCTGGGACAACCCTCGCTGAGAACAAAAGAATTGATGCGGCCTTAATCAAGAGGGAAAAAAAGAAAGCTGCCCTGTCTGCTAGCCCTAAATCAGAGGCATACACATGTACGAATTGTGGCAAAGTCTGCCGTTCTAGAATTGGCTTGATTAGCCACACCAGATTCTGCCCCGTCTAAAAACCAAAACCAGTGACTCATTTGGGCGCATCCATTGCCTTTCGAGACAAATGGAGCCATATATTATTCTTGTTTGTTCAGTAGAGCTATATTCATCCATGAAGATATTGTTACTTTTTAGTTTTATTCTCGTTCAATGAAACTTTTGTTGTGTATTGTAATGAAGTAGGTCAGCATGATACAAATTCGGCCCTTCATAAAAATATGTCCTGCCTGATCTTGAGTATTGTGTTTTAGAGAGAGAGAGAGAAGAGAGAGAGAGAGAGAGAGAGAGAGAGACGAAAGCGGTAAAGGCTGACCAGTTTGCTATTCTAAAGGGTAATCTTGCACAATAAATTATAAAATAAAATAATAACTTCACAAGAAACTCCTTAGTGTCACAAGCAAATATGTGTCAATGTCTGTGTGGTATTACAGTGGCGTAGCATCCAAGGCGCGAAGGGTTCAATGAACGCCGGCCCACTACCTTTTAGGCCCTCATCACGTGAAGTAGTAACCATGGAGCGTAGGGGTCTCATAGTAAGATTGGGGTCCACATGAGCAACACCAAAGTTGAAAAAATAATTGTACTTTTCTAAAAGCCGATGAAGAAGTTATAAAGAACAGCTAAATCACAACTACTTTACTGTCCCCATAGATTCAAAAGAAGATAATAGACAAGTTGTTGGGCAGTCCTAGCAACAAGAAAATATGAAATAAAATATTTCAAAACAAAAAAGCTTATGTTAAGCAAAGTTGTATCAATAAGTTTGGATCAGTCATATAATTAAATCGATCTAGACTAACAATAAAAAAGTATTTATAAAAATAAATAAAAAGAGGAAACGACCTGATTTCGATCTCATGGCTTAAGCTTTCTTAGGCCTTCCAAAGCCAACACTATAACCACTCTGCTAGTGTAGAGCTTATTAACGCAGCTATATGGTTACCTATTATTTGTATAGTCTCGTCCTATTTTTCTTGTTGTGTTCTATCGAGACTACAGCCTAAATCTTGCTCTACATTGTTCAAGACTGCCTTCCTTAAGCTGGGCCAGTGGAGCTACTCCATAGCAAATAGCTGATTATTTTTGGACAACTAGCAAACTTTTATTCGGCACTTGACAGTTATTTTTTAAAATTACATAAGACTAGGAATGAGTCGAAGTTACCACTAGAATATTGTTTTATAAGACTATACTTCTTTGACACTTTTAGTCAGTGGGTATTATCCATTATTATTTTCATTGTTCTAGTGAATTTTTTTAGACCCTAAATAAAAATAAAGAAATAAAGAACACACAAGAAATCCAATTTTTTAAAAATATTCCAGCGCAATAATTTCGTCATAAGTAAAGCTATTACAACATTTTGACATACAGACATACAGACAGGCCAACATACTATCCTCACTTGAAGTAGCTTAAGGTTTTGGAGCCGCCTCTGAGTTTGCATGAAAAAAAAAACTCTCTTAGAATTATCGTTTTGGTGTTCTGGAAGTTAACAGAACAAAAAAGAAAAAAGACATGAACTTCATAGGTTTTGATGAACAGAAGTAGCTTGCAAAGATTTTGTAAAAGCAAAAAGATTCTAAATAAGCGCTGAAAACATTACATTAAGACCATTTCAACTGGAATAAATTAAAAAATAAGGACATAAAAATAATCTAGATCCATTATTGTTTTTACTGTCGCTACCATATTACTTCGCTACACGCATCCGCTTCTAATCTGTTCATAGGGCAAGCTGACATCGGTTTTGTTAAAATTAGCGACCAATAGTTCCTTGTTGATGTCGGGGGTTATTGTGTCGGGGGTTATTGTGTCGTGCGTGCGTATGTGTTTGGGAATATTCTATTAGAATGTAAGTAAAATAATAATAAACTGTCTGTAATTGTTGTTATTTTTTAAATATATACTTGTTTGTAGATCATAGTTGTTGATTTTATTTCATCGGGTTAAGGCGAAGTTGATGGGACATGTTGAAATGACGTAGGTAGTAAGGGAAATCTAATAATGTTACACATCTAGCATAATAATATAAACGTCTAAGTCATTTCTTGATAGATCATTGCGGACCAAAATCTACTTAGAGTGTAGGCGGCTACTTCCTTATAGATAAATAAAAACAAAATATAAGCCTAGACACGTTAAGAGAGTTTAATAAAAAAAAGTTAGATCGAATCAGTTCTAAGAGAATGAATCCCCCCAAGCCTGGCTGGCCCTAGCTGTTTGGGCCTCAATGTCAGCTTAACTTCAGAGAGTTGTTAGTCAATCAACATATACTACATTGATCTTTTTATTTTGTAAATATTCATCTTAGGATACCAAATGAATTTCAGAATCCCTTTTTTAAAAATTCATATTGTTACATTTATATGTGTATTTATGTTTATGTATGTGTGTTTGTTTGTTTTCATGTAGTCTCCCTTGTTCTACTGTACAGTATGTTCACGTGTTCACGGTTTACTCTTAAGTGTGTCAGTAGTGTGTATTCACTGTGTATTAGTCTCTGCTGGTTGGTCTCTCCTTGTTTTTCACGTTAATAAAAATGGAGTGTAACTTTTAAACATCAGTATTGTTAGTGTGTATAGTGATAATATAACACATATGGTGAAATATCTGAAAAAAATAAAATACAAAAAAGACTCCTACGCCCCGCAAGTCCAAACGTCAAACAGTATAATCGATGCTAACCCCTGGTATACATTCGTGACCTAGCGCTCCCATATCTATTTTTGTATTTATTTATGTATATTATTTGTATAGGCTAGCGCTAGGTTTATATGTAATTTATTTATTTATTTTTTTTATTTTGTGTAGACCAGTGCAGAGTAGAATTTCCGCTATTCATTACATTCTGCCCATAGACATAAAAATATATTTAGTAGTTTGTCGCTGCTGCCTCAGTAATTTGTCACTGCAGCCTCAGTAGTTTGTCACTGCCGCCTCAGTAGTTTGTTACTGCCGCCTCAGTAGTTTGTCACTGCCACCTCAGTAGTTTGCACTGCTGCCTCAGTAGTTTGTCATTGCTGAGGTGATTTGTCCACAGCTGCCTTAAGTCTGCCGTTTATGATTTGGTGTTAGTAGCTAACATCTGGTAGGCAGTAGATTTAGAGTTGGTGGTTTATTTGAAACTATTTTTGGGGGTTCTATTTGTGCTTAGTATATGATTTTCTTTTACATTTCTTTTTTTTTAATGTGTTTATTTTATTAAATATCTAATAAAGTATATGGGTTGTTGTTTTTTTGGAATAGTCTAAATTTAATTTTGTTCCATTATTTTTATTAGTTTAGGCTAGTTAGTTTAGATTAATTAAGTGTAGTCTGGTTGCTTAGGTGAATCTAGCCCCTTGGTCTCAGACTAAGGTACAGAGATTAAACCTCCCAGTAGTGTACCATTTGGCTACTGATTAACTTCTTGTAAGCCGAGGCCTAGACCTGACCTTAGGGCCTCTCAAAGATAACACATTTTTAAATTCACATTAGAACTAGAACAGTTGTGTGTGTGTGTGTGTTAGCAGTTAGTTATATGTGGCTTATAATTACCACAGTGTGAATCAGTATTTATTATGCAATTAAAGTCTGTGATATTCAATTATTTTATTTTCTACAAGTGGGTTTTGGTTTGTTGAATATTATTTCACGAATCCTCGGCTACGCTTCAATATCTTTAGTATTCCATCAAAGGATTTACATCTGAATTACATAACTATACAAGCCAGGTGTTACCAGCATTTAGAAGTGTGTTCAGTCTGGTATATTTCAAGTACAGTCTTAGGTCACAGTTTTTTTCAATGTTCATATTTGACTTAATCGCATTAGTATTGGAACAGTTTTTAGATCATTTTACAAATTATTACACAGTATATAGACTATAATAATAAAAAAGATAGTAACATTTTATGAAAAATACAGAAAAATATGCCAATTATTAAGAGTATTAGAAATAATACAATAAAACTTCATCTCATTCATAGTTAACCAGTTCATGTTATACAATAATTTATCATGGACTCCCAAAGAAATGAAATAATGTACAAATCAAAGAAATCATAAAGAGGTCAAGTTTAAAAAAAAAATCAAAACATGAACAAAAAACAAAGTTAATTTGCTTTGACCAATATTTGAATATTCGTCCTTTTTCTGGGTTTCTTCTATTCAATAACGCATAACTAGAGAAGAAACTAGAACCAACCAAAATAAATAGCCTTGAGGTTAATTACAAATAAGTACTTACAGTCAACACTGGTGGTCAAATCATTGGACTAAGCTACTGAACACTCCGAGAAAACTGTAAATGACCAATAATACATAAAGTACTCAAACTCTAAGAAACTTGCAACTACAAAAAATTAAGCTGATAAACCAAGACACACAACTACAAAAAAACACAAGCTAATAGACCAAGACAACAACTACTAAAACATAAGCTGATAAACCAAGACACACAACTACAAAAAAACACAAGCTAATAGACCAAGACAACAACTACTAAAACATAAGCTGATAAACCAAGACACACAACTACAAAAAAACACAAGCTAATAGAACAAGACACAACTACTAAAACATAAGCTGATAGACCAAGACAACAACTACAAAAACATAAGCTGATAGACAACAACTACTAAAACATAAGCTGATAAACCAAGACAAAAACTACTAAAACATAAGCTGATATACCAAGACAACAACTACTAAAACATAAGCTGATAAACCAAGACACACTACTACAAAAAAACACAAGCTAATAGACCAAGACACAACTACAAAAACATAAGCTGATAGACCAAGACACAACTACAAAAACATAAGCTGATAGACCAAGACAAAAACTACTAAATCATAAGCTGATAGATGTCATATATCAGTTTTAGAACCCCTGTAATATTTGGTGACTAGTAGTCACTGAACTATTCCGTGCAGTTAGCACGAGATTTTTCCTGGTCCGGGACTGACCACGAGGTGGACACCTCAGTTGATCTTGGGCTCTCGTAGAGAGGAATATTATGGATATCTTGTCCAGTGTAGTAATGTATAGATATCAAGGTTGATTTTTTGGACTCCTGGGAGAAAGGAGCGTGTGTATTCCATTGGATTCTAATGTAATATGTTTTGTGTATATTTCTTGATGGCTGGACTTGCCAATATCTTTTATGAATTATTTTACATGTAATAAAAACTTGTCTGCTGACCCTGCGTCTATTTATGATTCTAAATGTTGTGGTCGTAGAGTTCAGCATGATAGTGTTCTTGCGCACCAGCAAATATAGTGCGCGTGAGAAGGTATTTAGTTAGTAAGGCAAAGAACTTTATAGTGGTATCAAAAGAGGTAGCTACAACACACAAAGGCAGACCAGCTCAAGACCGGCCAGACCTGTAACGATAACCAGGCTGTGTCAATAGACCAAGACAAAAACTACTTAAACATAAAGTTAATAGACCAAGACACAACTACTAAAACATAAGCTGATAGACCAAGACACAACTACTAAAACATAAGCTGATAGACCAAGATAACAACTACTAAAACATACGCTGATAGACCAAGACACAACTACAAAAACATAAGCTGATGAAGCAATGCACACAACTACAAAAACTTTACAGGATAGCAAATAAATTTCAGAATTGCACCTAAGCACAGCCAGTATATATATTAACTTGTAATGTGGTTCACTTCCACATGACTTGTCTACGAAAAATACTGAATGTCCAATGGCAGGACATAATACAGATACTGAAGACCTTCGAAGAACGGGTCTGCAAAGCATCCACATAATCCTGATGCAGTGCCACCTGCGATGGGCAAGACCACCGCATCCCTAAACGACTCTTGTATGGCCAACTAAGCGAAGGAAAGCGCTCGCAAGGCGGTTAAAGAAAACACTTCAGGGACACCCTCAAAACTTCTCTGAAGGCGTTCAGCAAAGACCCAGCCACCTGGGAGACAGAGCCACATGACAGAGCATCATGGCGTCGCGCTGTGAAAACTGGCGCACAGATTCCTGAGAAAAAGAGAATAACGCTGGCAGGAGAAATTATAGTAGATATAAGTCTATGGATTTGCGTTTATTTTTTGCGATTCAAACTACAATCAATGTTGTTGTTGTTTTTTTTTGCATAGTCAAAATAATCGTGATACTACAAATGGTTTTTTTATAGGACTAAATCTATTTCAACGTACAAATCAAAGAAGCTGCTGATATTTATAATTGTAACATTTATCGCAATTACCGTCCTCTACATAGTCAATATGACCCAGGGAATCCATGGGGAAGCGACACGTAGTCAAACAAAGGAGACACAATGGAGAGACTCTATTGATAATTCAAGAGCAGCAGGTATGATGTTTAGTTTAAAACGAAATAATGCTCATATTTACAGTACAGTTTTACTTCTATTTTGGGGGTTAACATCTTTGCTCTTACATGTGACTGATTCTTTTAGTCAGTGTCACATCTTTGCTCTTACATGTGACTGATTCTTTTAGTCAGTGTCACATCTTTGCTCTTACATGTGACTGATTCTTTTAGTCAGTGTCACATGACGAACAAGCAAAATGTTTTAAAAATTCTTAAAAAAAAAAAAGCTTATATATTAAGTGTATCAATTAGTTTGGATTATTCATGTAATTAAATTTGTAATAAGCCTCGGACGACAATCTATAAAGGGGACTAATTCAGCTTATACCGTCACTTTAATCAAGTACAATTCCTTTCCCTTGTCCAAGATACCAAACAAAATACTTTATTACCAAAGTTTATTAACTAACTGTTTTTTTTTTTTTTCTTGTTTTGTCAGGTAAAAAATAATAATTGTGTAAAAGTTCAGCTTGTTCCGAGATTGGGTGTGGCAGAAATAATGTGTACAAACTTCAAACACACCTTCCCAAAAAAAGGAAAAAGGAGGAAAATAGTTTGTATAGAAATAAAAAAACACACACTATCTTTAGTTTTGAAATAGTTGTTTTCTATAAGCTTTGGATTTAGGAAAATCTGCGCAAAACAATTTTTAAATTATTCTTTTTAACCTAAATCTAGACATGTCTACAAGATACACTGACTATTGTGCAGAGAAACTATTCGTCTTTATAAAATAATTATTTTTTTACTTCGCTTTTCTCTTATTTCTAGCACGGCGAAGCAATAAATCACATAAATGTAGGAGTTTTCAATCGGGTTTGTTGGACTAATCCGTTTCGTTTCTTTGATTAAAAAAGTATTGGCCGGAAGTCGCTTTTTTCCCTATATATCTTTGTATTGTTCAGTTCTCTTTTTAAATTAAACTGACATTATTATGCTATAATTTTAAGTTTACCTGATAGAGAAAAAAATTCTGCACAAAAATACGGGTAGTTGGGATATAACCCGATAGAGGCTATAAAAAGAAAAGACCTGAAACTAGCGCGTGAAACTACACATTTACAGTACTTTATTTGATGAGTGTTTTTTTAGGACTAGCTTATTTCATGTACCCGGCCTTTTCCGATACACAATTTCATACACAAAATAATTGTTGAAAAAAATTGTAGTGATTTTAAACTTTAAATGATTACTTAAAAATGTGTTACTCTTATCAATTTTGAATATTATTTTGTTATGAATGTCACTGTTTATTTTGTGTCTGTTCTAGTTTCTTAAATTTGTCTTGAGTAAAGGGGTCGTTTTTCTCCCAATGGGTATACCTGATTTCTTCAAGAAGCCTTTGTAAAATATTGGTCCTAAATAATGCTATGTTTTATAAACGAAAAATCGCAGGAATGAGTGTAAAAATGTAGGCTTCGATATTTTTAGCCTGAATTTAAGTAGTTACAAACTTCAAACAACTAATATATTGCCTCTTCCATAAAACTTTGTACTTAAAAAATAAATTTATCCAATGCTCGAAATCCTGCTTGTATACTTAAGCCCTATTTAAATCGATCCGGTATCAATGTATTAAGTAGCAATAACCCAGCAAATAAAATTAAATGAAAGAAGATTGAGATATACATATATTTTTGTTTTGTGACGATACGAACCGGTACGGGGTACCGGCACCTTTTTTCAATGTCGGGAAAAATGATTACTTTTCTTGTAATTCAACGTTAATTGTTAATTTATTATTAGTTGAAAGTTAGGCAATCTATCACTGAGTACCGGAGCCTCTTTTTTATTTTTACACACAAAAAAAAGCACTTTATATACTTTCAGCCAACATGCCTGTATTATTAAAACACCTCTATGTGAACTTCTCAATCATCTAGAGTCTTAGACAGTCATTATTTTAGACTAGATTTAAGTAGAGTCTAGACCTAGATTTAGTAGGCCTATTATTATAAAAAAATAATAATAATAATCAGTCATTATAGACATCATTCGCAATTTTGTTATTAGGTCTAGGCATTGAAAAGTAAATCGTAATAGATCTTAATAATAGATCTAAGTCTAAGAACTAATTTTTTATATAATCCATTATAAGTAGAAGTATAATGAATATTGTATAGATCTAGATTGACTAGATTATAGATAAATCTATAGATAGATCTCTAGTTTAGTATAGTAAACGTATTACACTATACAGTATTATTAGATCAATGTCTTATGTCTATATCTAATAATTAAAAAACTTTAGTCTTTTTTAATATCTAGACTTTTTTCTAATAAAAACTGACTATAGGCATAACATAGGCTAGACTCGGCAATCTAGTCTCAAAGTAGAATCTATAATATTACTTGATTTATTCGATTTGTATATACAGATCTAGACTAGAATTAGATTATAGATCTAAATATATTAATGGAGAGATGATATGAGGTGTTAGCTAATAGCGTTGCACAAGAAACAAACCTGGGTTTTTCTAAACTCTAATACTTGGTATGTAATAGTAAAACAGCACCTACCTAAATAAATCGTAACTAGCAATCAAAAACCTATATTTATTGTAGTATATATAGGTCTGTGGTTGTATTTTATATAGCCTTTGTAACTTCTTCTATAGAGAAATGACTTTTGTAATTTCTTTTACTGAAAATTGGGCTATTCGCGTCTGACACATATATAATGTTTATGTTCAGCAACAAACCCTATTTAATCGCTCAATCAACATCAAGGGAATTTAAAGAAAGCTTTAGTTAAATACAGATTGTTGTAAGAAAAACAACTGTAGGCTGTATAGAAATAACAAAAGCTATTTATATTCTATATTGCATAGGCTTCAAAATAATGATAACTCAAAAGCATATTCTCTCTCTCTGTCTCTCTCTCTCTCTGTCTCTTTTCGAAAGCATCATATATATATTCACCAGCGGATCCAGAACTTTGAAGTGGGGCGGGCGATTTTTTTCCAAACTCTTACCCTAACGCCCAGGAAACCCTAACCCTATGCATAAACGTGCGTACAGCATATATAAATATTAGAATATATATGAGAATTAAAAAAAACTGTTTCTCAACTTTCGGCAAAATAAAATTAAAAAAAAACAGTCATGTTGAGCCCTTTCTCTTGATAGCTTGGGGGTCTGGGGGAGCGCTGTAAGTCACCTCATTGGGGTTCGGGGCGAAGCCCCCACGCCAGAAGCGTTTTCTTGCATTTTTCACTGCAGAAACGCATTCTACTGACATCTACAGTTCATTATTCATCCTTTTAAAAAATGACTTTTTCAATAAGGTCTTACTTAAAAAATATTCTAATATGAATTTATAGGCCCTTATTAAATTGCAAATAAAACGATTTGAAGGTACCCCACATATTTAGATTAAGGCTTTGAGGATCGCCGCCGAAAAAAAATATCTGAAAAATAATATTTTTTAAAAAAGCTCATTTGTAAGTGATACATTTTGTTCATTTGCCTTTGAATGAATTTCATTTTGATATTCTGTCTGAAAATATTGAAACCTGTCTTTTTACCTGCCTGGGTGGACCACAGTGTCCACAAAAACTGTCGTAGTAATCTGATTTTATATACTTTTCAAAAATATAAAATATAAGCATTGTTTTCTAAACACCAGCTTTCCTGAAAAACTACAACAAAATGTTTGCTCAGAACCAAACGCAAACACCTGAAGCGGACCCCAACAACGCCATCACCATTCAGACTTGGTGGCAAGCTGCAGCCATAATTGACTGGTATATTTTTTGTTTGCTTAGTTCATTATTAAATTGTTTAAGTTCATAACTGTAAGTTGAGAGGAACAAAGAAAAGTGCTTATGTTTACAAGCCTAAATAATAGAAAATTACACTAAAAGGGAAAACTGGGGGGGGGGGGTGTCTATAACGTTTCCACCAAAACAGCAGTACCATATATGGGTCAAAAAAAGTGCACCAACAACAGCCTCAAAACATTTGCCCCTAAAGACAGCATCAAAACAGTTGCCACTAACAACAGCCTCAAAACAGTTGCCTTTAACGACAGCATCCAAAACATTCCTCTAACGACGACCTCAAAACAATTGCCCCTAGCGACGGTCTCAAAACAGTTGCCCTTAACGACAGCATCAAAACAGTTGCCCCTAACGACAGCATCAAAACAGTTGCCCCTAACAACAGCATCCAAAACAGTTGCCTTTAACGACAGCATCCAAAACATTCCTCTAACGACAGCCTGAAACCAGTTGGTCCAAACGACAGTCTCAGAACATTCCCCTAACGACAGCGTCAAAAGTTGCCTCTACCAAGAGCGACAAAACAGTTGCCCCAACGACAGCGTCAAAACAGTTCCCTAACGACAGCGTCAAAACAGTTCTCTAACAGTTCCACAGGTATCATAAAGTAATACCCACAGGTACAGAATTTGTATAGTTATCTATTGTCTGTTACAAACTGACATTCAAGCGGCGATCTATCAACAGGTACCATGTACTGATATCAACAGGTACCATGTACTGATATCAACAGGTACCATGTACTGATATCAACAGGTACCATGTACTGATATCAACAGGTACCATGTACTGATATCAACAGGTACCATGTACTGATATCAACAGGTACCATGTACTGATATCAACAGGTACCAAGTACTGATATCAACAGGTACCATGTACTGATATCCACAGGTACCATGTACTGATATCCACAGGTACCATGTACTGATATCCACAGGTGCCATGTACTGATATCAACGATACTATACATTGACATCCACAGGTACTTTAACGGACCAAAGAGATATGAATGTAAGCAGGTCAAGCCGATGGGAAACTGGCATATTTGTCAAGACCCACCATATACAGTCAGCCCTCCATGTCTGGTCTACTCATTCGGGTGAGTAGAAATTTTATTTTGGGTTACTCTCATTCTTTAACTAGTGTAATTTTTTTTAAACATATACTGATTAATAAATGTGTTAATAGATAGTTCTATTATAAATGAACATTTCATTTCTGATTCATAAATGAACATTTCATTTCTGATTCCATTTCTGAACAAGAAGACAAGAGCGCCCTTGCAAGTATTTCATAGCTCACAATTAGCATTAAATCGATAGAAGCATATATTTTTGTAGTTCAAATGTTGTAAAAGGGTTTGCTGCTATCATTTCGTATTAGGTTAAAGCAACATTTCAAAGTAAACAAGGTTACACAAACCTCAAATCGGCCTCCTTATCCTGTGGTATCAAGTCGTTAGTCGAACTATCGATACAAAAGTATCGGCAAGACTAACGAAACCCGCACATCTCTTCTTTTGGTATCGACTGAAATAGTGCTGTAGTTGTCTAGCTAGTGTCTAGCTTATAGTTTCTGATATTTTTTTCTGAAAATATTGAAACCTGCCTTTCTACCTGCCTGAGCGGACCACTTCCTAAGTGGTCCATAGGGAAGTGGTCCAGACAAGTGATAAGATCAAAGCGCTGTGAGAAAGCCAAAACCATGAAATTGCACAGATTTATTATCGTTAGTCAATATCTATTACAAGTTTAATGTATTTACATGACAGATCCAAACTATTCAATACAATCACACTTCATATAAGCTTGGTCTGTTTTGTAAGTATTTTTAGGTTTTTCCTGTCTATATTAGAAAGTATTTGTCAATCCCTAACTGCTAGAATAAAATCTGTATTTTTTTTGATCTTAAACTAGTATAACATTTGCATGATCATGTGACTTAAATAAGCCCTACCTCTATTGCTCGCATTTCTTTCTTTTTTTTCTACAGTATCAACTATGACTTTTCTTTTGACGATGCTATGGTTTCATTAGGATGTGAGGTCCATTCATTTGATCCAAGGTACCTCCCCTTATTCATTAACTTATAAGCCCAACTATATCTTAACTAACATCTGAAGGGTCAATGGGAATTGAAAAAAAATTTTTTTACAATATTTAATGTTCTGCTCTCCACCGAATCTGTTTTTAATTTGTTACAGAGTAACTTGTTGATTTACTTAAAATAAAATAAATGATTAAACCGTTTAACTTTATAAACTTTATATCATTACATGACCATTTTCTTTGATGTAATTGTTTTAAATATAAAGTGGCCATTCTATCAGTTAACTCATTGACTAAGTGCTTCTTCTACAATCTACATCTCGTGATGTCCTAACTTTTAGGTAACGGAACACTTCGTTGATTTTTAAAGCTTTTCTTTAACATTTTGTCAAGTTTATGGAAATATTTCCTAACACCAACATGCCATTACAAAACAAAAACTACTGATGACTCTTAGAACATGTTTATAAACACTGTACTCAGCGTTCATGTTTCCTACCAATGCACGACAATTGTCTGTACACATATTTCTCCCAACCTTTCTCTTCAAGTGTAACGCAATCATTGATACGGTGTCTAAATCTCCTGTAGTAGGTCCATTCAAACATGCTCACATGATTCAATCTCTGAACAAATCTGGTCACATGAACAAATCTGGTCACATGAACAAATCTGGTCACATGTTTCCCTGACAATTGATCGTTGTAAATTTAATCTAGCGACACCTTTGGATTCATCCGTGGACGTAGGTCAGTGCTGGGGAGTTTCGGATTTATACTGAAGTAAAACCCTGACCTAGATAACGGGAGGAACATCATCGATGAATTGCTATCGCCCAACAAAATATATATTAATTTTTTCCCCTTGAAATAGTCTCTCTTGATCAGCGATGCCTATCCTTTTCGGCTTGTCTGTAGAGCTCGAAATGTGTCAGTATTCTCTTTTTCTTATTGTTTGAAGCTGATGACATTCAGTTGATTTCTCCGAAGTATAAATTTCAATTCAATTTTTTCAAATTAAAAAATATTTACTAGCTATTCACGACTAACACCAGCAGACTTGATCATGACTAACACAAGCCTTAAGACTTATAACAGCAGACTTAACCAATGGGAAACTCAAACTTAAGGTTAAAATTCGATTTCTGTAAGAAACTCTGAAAGCTCTGCAGTTCAAGTGGTCTGAGATTTGAGTATTGACGCAAGTATTGACCATAATCGTCATCGCGTGGTGCTCAACAGTACTTCTACCTGCTTTGAAGCCTGCCTGTACTTAGCATTATTAACCGTCCCCGAAAGGGGAAAAGATGCTGTAGTGTTGTGTGAAATGTCTGTCTGTCTGTCCGTCCTTCCCGTTTAGATCTCGCAAACTAGAAAAGATAGAGAAAATCTGACACCATAATATTTAGACCATTTAAAGTTCTGATGCAACGGCTACTTTTTTCTTTTCTGAAAGCGAAAAATTTAATTTTTTAAATCACTAATGCAAGCAGTGTTTTCATAAAAATACACCACTTTTACAACTATTCACTATTACAAGTAACAAACACGGGAGGCTCTTTAGAAGGGGAAATAGCAATATACCATATTTTTAACATATTTATGCAAATGGTTTTAGATTTTTGTAAAAAAAAAAAATTTGATTACATTAGTATTGCTAAGTTATGTAAGTTCTGTCATAATAATTATTACAATTACACACACAAAAAATGTTCTTTTTTCTAAAGAAAAAATTCTATTTAGTATGCATAAAATATTCATATTATTACGTGAACTGGAATTGTCAAATATCAAAATATTACACTTTACTATTTTTTTTTATTTTTTTTTTTTGTACGGAAATTTTTTAGCGGCCCCCGAAAGGGTAAAAGAGGCTATTAGTTTTGTGTGGCCTGTCTGTCCGTCCGTCCCGTTTAGATCTCGTATACTATAGAAGATAGTGAAAATCCGACATCACACTATTTTAGATCATTCAAAGTTCTGATGCAACGACTACTTTTTTCTTTTCTGAAAGCGAAAAAATCTAATTTTTTTAATGACTTATGCAAGCAGTTTTTTCATAAAAATACACAACTTTTATAATATATATATAGTTTATTCTCTCAAGTTTCCTTTCTTGGGCAGTGGAGTAATTAATGATTGGGTCCATTTTGGCCATGTTTTTTTTTCGACCAATATTTTCTAGCAAATGGTCCTAAAACATTTAGTTCTAGGTGAGGCGCGTGTACTTAGTTCTTTTACTAAATACATTTTATCAGATAGAACCACTACCATTTGTATTTTACATTGTGTATTTTTAATGCAGATTTCCTGCTATTTAGGGCGCGTTGTTGACCGAGTATGTCCCGTGGGCAATAGGACGGTCTCCTTGGTCTTGAATATAAAAAAAAAAAACTAGAAATTTGTAACTAAATCGTATCTTTACAATTTTTTAAATTCCTTTTTTAAATTATCAGCTAAGAGTGACAATAAGCCAATAAATATTTTATTACACCACCAGTATGAACATGGAGACACATAAGAGGAAGAATGGAAACTTTTCCTATTTCTATAAGTGGGGTCTCAGCAATGTCAACGCCGATGCCTACGAGCCAAGAAAAGACGTCTATGTGAAAAACGTCCAATCTTGGAAAATGAGAACATTGAAGTCCTTGATAAAAGAGCTAGGACATGAAGAGGTGACTTTTTAAAATATTAAATAGATTGTCCGTTTCAAACTTCTTGTTTATTGTAATAAATTGTTTATTCATTTTTTTTTTAAATTTAAATAAATTGTCCATTTCAAACTTTATTTTATTGAAAAAAATTGTCTATTTCAAACTTTTTAAATTGAAATAAATTGTCCATTTCAAGATAGATAGATAGATAGATAGATAGATAGATAGATAGATAGATAGATAGATAGATAGATAGATGTTGAGGATATTTATTCTTGAGAAAAAAAAACATATTTAATCACATGACATGTATGCATTACAACCTCACATATTACTCTCGTGACACATTTTAGTGCAACTTATTACATATCAGAATATAGTATACATGGTTATGTTTTGTTTTCTAGAGGACTATAGATGTTCTGAAAATGGATATTGAAGGCTATGAATGGGGAGTTGTTGATAACTTGTTAGAGACAGATGTTCTAAAACAAGTTCGACAATTTTTGATCGAGTACCATTTATTTCCTTCCTTTCCAGCCAGGGCTGAATACGTTTATCTGTATCAGGTAATTTTAGTAAACACTTCTATCTGTATCAGGTAATTAAAGTGAATATGCCTATCTGTATGAGGTAATTTTAGTGAATATGTCTATGTGTATCAGGTAATTTTAGTGAATATTGTATCTTATTTTAATGGCCAGCAGCTAGTATTGTGCATACTTTAAAGGCCATTAGCAAGTATGCATGTTCAAGGCTTAATTTAATGTATTTCGAATGTACAAAAGGCCATACCATAGATGGATACTTAAGTAAACCTACTCATTATATAGATAGATCTTCTCTTTGTAAATTATGTGTTAATTTAGCAGTATATTTTCTTTTTATGGGACTTTATTTCTTATTGTTTGTTTGTTTTTATATCGAGTATATTTTTTCTCATGATTTTCTCTCATTGTTTCGGATTGTTTCTAGATCTATTTTTATAAAATTGAAAAAAAAAAAAAAAAAATATTTTATTATTCTTTTTTATTATTGTTATTATTCTTTCAGACTATTTCAAAAGTTAGAGAAATGGGGTTTAGAGAATTTCATTATGGTGATGAACCAAGAAATATTAACGAGGCCAACTTTAACAATCAACGTGTTGTGGACTACGTCAGCTTCTTCTTTCACCACTAAATACAATAATGTCATAATTGAAGCAGATCCCTTTTTCCTATTTGGAAAAAGGGATCTGTATAAGTCTATGTCATTTGTATTGTGTAGTTTATAAATCATAATCACATTGGATTTCTGAGACTTAAATTGCTTTTATAATGTTCAATAATTTGTCCAAATTGCATTTTATAATGTTCAATAATTTGTCTTTATCGGCCTAATTGTATCTGTATCGTAGTTTCAAAGGTTCTCATATCACTGGGACATTCTATATTATCTTCACTGGAATATGTAAATATGAAAAGCGCAAAATCAATCCGATTTGTAAAGGGGTAAAGACAAAGATAGATTCCTTTTTCTTACATAATATTTTCATTGCTACAGTC
The DNA here is from genome assembly GCA_036873155.1 of Biomphalaria sudanica. Classification (NCBI taxonomy): domain Eukaryota; kingdom Metazoa; phylum Mollusca; class Gastropoda; family Planorbidae; genus Biomphalaria; species Biomphalaria sudanica. The sequence goes on along the minus strand of JAZGLO010006571.1, from coordinate 1,373,286 downwards.
ATCTTGTAACTAGATTAGTTTTATGGACACACAATAAACACTGACATTTTTAATACCATTTTTTACAACCAAAAATCCACAATATAACAATATAATGTAAACAAGAAAAATATAAAAATAACATACTTTTTTAACAACAACAACAAAGCTTGTAAAAAATGTAACAATTAATTTGGGCCAGTCAAGTAATTAACTTTATACTAGATCTAGATTAATAATATAAATCCGTGCGATTAGAAATGTTGTTGTTTTTTTACTATATGATCCTATCATCTGTCTGTGCTAGTCACTACGCTATGATCCTATCATCTGTCTGTGCTAGTCACTACGCTATGATCCTATCATCTGTCTGTGCTAGTCACTACGCTATGATCCTATCATCTGTCTGTGCTAGTCACTACGCTATGATCCTATCATCTGTCTGTGCTAGTCACTACGCTATGATCCTATCATCTGTCTGTGCTAGTCACTACGCTATGATCCTATCATCTGTCTGTGCTAGTCACTACGCTATGATCCTATCATCTGTCTGTGCTAGTCACTACGCTATGACCCTATCATCTGTCTGTGCTAGTCACTACGCTATGATCCTATCATCTGTCTGTGCTAGTCACTACGCTATGATCCTATCATCTGTCTGTGCTAGTCACTACGCTATGATCCTATCATCTGTCTGTGCTAGTCACTACGCTATGATCCTATCATCTGTCTGTGCTAGTCACTACGCTATGATCCTATCACTTGTCAGGACCAGTTGGAATGGAAGGGGGAGAAAGAACGAGGTATCTGGGTGATGATTTTTTAAAAATGTACTTATAAAAAAAGGGGGTAAAGACATGAATTCGAACTCGTATGCTAAAGCTTCTCAAGCCAACACGGTAACCACTCTGCTAGAGAAGAGCTTGTGAACATTAAAGAATCGTATAGTTATCTATTGTGTATATGTCATGTTTGTGTTCACCAAGCTTCGGGATAAAGGGGACTAATCCATTTTATACCACCACTTCAGTCAAATAAAATTTCTTTCGCTTGTTCGAGATGCCAAACAAATAAAAAATAATGACCAAAAGTTAATTAACTAATTGTTGATTTTTTAAAAATTGATTCATGTGTTTTCAGGTAAAAAAAAAATGTTGAAAAATTTCAGGTTAATCCGAGATTGGGTGTGGGAAAAATAACGAGTACAAACTTTTTACCATACAGACGAGAGAGTTGATATAAGCTTTGTGATTATATACATTTTTTTTTCAATTAAAATAAGAAAGACATTGAATCCAAGTTTTACTCATGCCTTAATTAATCTACATTTATTTCAGTTCAAAATTTAAAGACATTCAGACACATTTGAAATGTCCTCTGCGACAACATAGGAAAGCCACTTACTACATTCCCCAAAGTGTACAGATCAGTGATTATTTGGCCTTAGACAAATACACCAATGTTACGCAGGAGACTATTGTTGGGACAAATAAAGTGTGAAGCTATTTTACAATCGATATTTTTCGTCAATCTTCAAAGAGATTTTTAGCGGCTCCCGAAAGGGAAATAGACGCTATTAGTTTTGTGTGGTCTGTCTGTTCGTTGTCCCGTTTAGATCTCGTAAACTAGAAAAGATATTGAAAATCCGACATCATGATATTTTAGACCTTTCAAAATTCTGATGCAACGGCTACTTTTTTCTTTTCTGAAAGCGAAAAATTCAGTTTTTAAAATCAACTATGCAAGCAGAATTTTCATAAAAATACATAATTTTTACAACTATTCACTATTAATAGTAACAAACAAGGGAAGCTATTAAGTAAGGGAGATGACTATTCACCATATTTTTAACACATTTATGCAAACGTTTTTAGATTTTTGTCAAAAATTATTTTTTTTCACAAATGTATTGCTAAGTTAATTAAGTAAGTTCTGTCATACTAACTACTACATTTATTTATTAATATGCATATAAGTGGAACATAATGTAAAAACAACATAATAAGTAGTTCTCCATATTATTGCATGAACTGCAATGCTGTGCATTGTACATATAACACTTAATTAACTAAATGACTTTTTTTTTCCTTTTTTTTCTGGAGGTTTTGAATAAGAGATTGACCCTTTACAAAACAATTGGATCAATTATATGAAACATATTAGGCCAAATTTACATCTAACTTCACCTTCAGTTTCACCTATCCCTTGGTCTGCTGGACCGTTGGGGCACCACACAAGATCTGTCAACCTTCTTTCTCCATTCTTCTCTGTCATTTGCCTTTGATAGAATTTCATTCTGATATTCTTTCTGAAAATATTGAAACCTGCCTTTTTTCACCTGCCTAGTTGGACCACTTCGGGGACTGATTTTGAGTTGGTGTTTCCATACAAAATGTCTTTGTAACCTTGTTTCAAATTGAGAATTCAAAGACTGTAGATGAGAATGCTGTACTGTTCTATTCCTCCTACTGGCATTGCCTTGCATCAAGCGGTGAGTGAAACTTGGTTTTAACTTTGAAACGGTCTAAACGTTATGTCCATTTTTTAACACGTGATTGATCTTTAGTATCAGTTTTTGTTTTAGTTTAAATCGTGATACTACATTTTTTTTTATTTATTATGTATATCTTTATTTTGATATGATCTCATTTATTAATTATTTATTTATTTATTTTGACACATTTGTTTTATAGATACACATCGTCTAAGCTTCTTCGCATTGTCATATCTTTTCATAATTGTTAACACAATACACACTACTTCCTTTCAAAAATTGAAGAATTTTGTATTGATACTTTCAAAAATACTTATGTTAAAAAAAAATTCTCTAGTAGATTATCTTACCATTAGCTGGTCTAAACATTACATGCATTATACAAAATTTCAAACGGATATTCACAAAAAAACATTAAACTAGATCTATATGTAAGCCAAACTGATGAGGTCACGATACCGCCATATTAAACATTGGATTGGAATCAGTTTTAAGACGTAAAATAATTGTATATTAGAGGTTGAAAATAAACATTAACGGAAAGTACTATGCACACAAATACTACAAGACAATATGACAGAACGATTTATATATAATAGATCACCTTGGTAGGACCTTGGTAGGATTTTAAATATTGGTAATATTTAAAATGCTCTGCCTGATTTTTGTTGGAGCCTACGAAGAAAAATGTTACCACAAAAAAAATTCCTTAAGATTTTTAAATCAAACTATTAGCACAGACCTCAAACAGGATGACAAATTTAAACCATGTATTTTGACTTCACTATCCTATCGAGCATACATTTAAGCCATGTATTTTGACTTCACTATCCTATCGAGCAGACATTTAAACCATGTATTTTGACTTCACTATCCTATCGAGCAGACATTTGACACATAAACTCGTGGTGAGTGACAACAGATTTTATTTCAATTTTATAACGATCACTTCATTAATTGCTCTTGTCATTACAAATGAAAACGTCTAAAAACCCACTAAATGACGTAGTTCTATTGAACTATTTTATGAGCTATGAAATGAGAAGTTATGGAACACCATCTGCTTCATATATCATTTAAAAAAATGACATAATTGTAAAGATAGTCTCCAGGTGGATATGCTTAGTAAAACAGAAGTTATTTCCAAGTGGATGTACTTTACTTTGAGAAACTTACCAGTCATGTTTAGTCACATAGAAGTTAGCTCCGTGTGCATGTCTTTCGCTGTAGATTGTTTTGACTTGAAAGGTCATCCGATCAGAACCCTGTGTCAGTCTCGAGGAAACACGTGTGTGCTTGCACCACACACACACAGTCACTATGATGACAACAAGAACAAAAAGTATTCCTAGACCTGTGCCAAAGCCAAGGCCAAAACTTTCAATATTGAACTTGGAACCTGCTGTGAAGAACATAAGAAATACATTTAAAGGTAAGTTTCATTGAGCCTTTGAACAGCTGTAGAGTTACTAGTTTAGGCCTAATGTTGATCTGCTCTTTCATTCGCATCTTTTGTCCCTGTTGTACTTCAGGTCGGACACACCATGCGACTTCCTTGGAATTCTCTGACCAAGTTCTTTCTGGTTACGAATCTCCTCTGAATATCTATGTAGGTTTCGAACATCTTGCATTACAGTCATTTGACATTCATTCATTTAAAAATGATTGATTAAATGTTGAAAAATGACTGGAAGATCTCAGGTTTGAGCCTTGGGAATCAGACATTTTACGCATGAGTCAGGAACGTCTGTTAAGTTTCGCAACGTGCCTGGTGCAAATAATTCAATAAAATATTTGTTTGACATGTTTCGCATGTTCCTTAGGAGTTGAAGATAATCTACTTCCTAGTCCAAACCTCCACCATTGAGACAACCGAACGACATTCCAGCGCGCATACCGCGCGACCAGGCAATATTAAATTTAAAAATCAGGTAGCCTTACCGTTTCACCCTGTCATCAATGTCCCTTAAGCTGGGAATAACGGTTTCCTCACGAACGGGGCACTCAATAGAAAATACAGGAATTCTTCCCGATGTATGTTTCCGTACGCTAATACCATAATGGTGTGACCAGATTTCCAGTAGTGGACTCCTACATTTCACTTTCAGAAAAATAGGACAGTTAGCAGCTCTAACCCTTAATGACCTTCACCTAAAAAATTGTTAGCAATGATGCCCAAAATACGGCCCGCGGTCCAGATCCGGCCCGCCGAAATGTCTACACAAAGTGTAGAAAATCCGCTACCCTTCCCCCAAAGAAAAGGTTTAAAAATGTCTCTTTACCTACGTTAGGGTCCTCAATTTTTCTCAGGTTGATTGGTACCATGACTAACATAAGTGCGTTTATAACATTGGACTCTTTATAAAAAAAAAAAAAAAAAGAAAGGACAATTACTTTTTGGCAGAACATGATAACAAGCCACAATATATATTTGAGATGTAATTAAAGTGTGTGGCTGTTTTAAAACAAATAAAAAGAAACGCAATTACAAAACAAATTAGACGTCATTTGAATCAAAAGATGGTTAAACTACGTCTAGAGATTGGAAGATTAATGTGAATGTTTACCAAAAAGAGACAAGAATATAAGTCGTAGGTAAAGCTAGCTACACTGTTGCTCATATTTTTAGTATAGAAATGAAGCCGTTTTTTGACACATGAAAAACAAATATCCCTTTAATGAATGTAAGTGCTAGATCCACGGGTCTCTAATCAAATAGTTTCAGGTCAGTTTCATTTCGGTTTTGTACCTTTCCTTTATGTGGCCCGCGACACCAGTGTCGGAAATTAAAATGGCCCGCAGGTCGATTTATGTTGGGTATCACTGGGTTAGATTAAGGACATTTGTGATGACTGTGCTAGCCACATATCACTCTCATTAAAAAGGGTAACACTAAATGTCAGACATTTCTGTCTCTAAGAAGGAACTTAATTGTATAGTATTGTGTGAGACATATATTCTACATTGTTTTATTTATTTTTTTTGTTAATGTTGATTTGAACTACTTTTTGAAAAGCCCCAAAACAGGCACAGAAGACGAAAAGGAAACTTAAATAGACCTCCGACGGACAAAGGCTTTGTCCGCATTACAGCAAAGTATGCAGGTAGCAACTGGGTTTGAATAGTCTTATGAAACCAGAGCCGAATTTAAGGAAGGGCAGAAGGGGCTACTGCCCCTGAGACCCCTGAAAGAGGGGCTTCCACAATGGTGATTTTAGAAAAATCTTGTTGTGAGAAATGTAAATGTGTTTTATTATATAGAATTTATTTCGTATTTTTATGGACAATACTTTAAATCTTTCGGTTGGCAACACTGCCTTGGTTATAAGGGTAAAACTTGTCTGCTTCTAGCGTGCTCGTAATAAATGCAGCTACAGATTGGCGGCAGTTGGTCAACCAAGCGCCTTACCATCCACAAAATAAAAAATATGCATTATTTAAAAATAAAATATGCATATAATAATTTTTTTTTTAAAAGAAGAAAAATGACATTCAATGTAAAAGTCCTTTTTTTTCTTTCTTCTAAAATACGGCATGCTTTTTAAATATTATTAATAAGTGGATTTTTATTAAAGCTTTCTAAAAAGTGTAGGAGCATCCAAATACTTAAATCCGGTCCTGTATGAAACACTGCACTCATTTATATATATATAGTATAACTTAAACTTTAATTTTTTCTGGTTCCGTACATTGATATTTAACAGTTAAATGTATTACTTTTAAAATATATTTACGTTAATTGTCATTAGATCATTGTTGATAGGTTCATTGTTATACCGATAGGTTCATTGTTATACCGATAGGTTCATTGTTATACCTATATGACAATAGTGTCCTTCTAATCCTTGCCTGCAAGAGTAACATTGTCCAGTCACTGGATGACAATCGCTGTTATTGCAAGTATTTGAACAATGGAGTGAGCAGTTCATACCATACAATCCTTTAACACAAGCTATATATGTATATGTGTATGTGTGTGTGTAAATAATTAATCTTTATTACATTCTGACCCTTTCGGGAGACGTTTATTGTGCCCTAGAATAGATTCTTCCTGGATTTGTGAAAAAACTTGTAGACTCCCCGCCCTTGCTAGCAAGGGGATCTGGGGGAGCTCGCAGCGCTCTCCCAGCGCGGGGCGAAGCCCCGCCGCCGAGCACTATTTCTGGTATTGAAAGCCAACAAAATGCATATTCTGAGGTATCTACAGTGCATTATCTTGCTATTAAAAAGTTTAATTTCAAAAACCTAATGTGCTATTCTTACTGACTTAGAGCCTCTCGCGCCGTTCGGCGCATTTTCCGGCAAGCTGTTTCCGCAACTCTTATTTTGCGTAATTCATTTTGTCGGAGAACATGTCCCGCAAAACCTCATGCGACGCTATGTCACAACCTTACTAGGGGTTCGACTCCCAGTTCGGCATATGATTTCTTTGATTTAGACCCGATCTCTATAACTGACTCCTAAAATCTGTCTTAGCCATCTTTGTTGAGCCACATTTAGAGTTTTTAAAATTTCGGCAGAAGACTATTCACACTTTATTAATGGAGCCCAAGCCACTGGTAGAAATTTGTAACCATTCTTGACTACGCTCTTCGAATTATATGCCTGTATAGGGGAATTTTAAACTCAAAACCTTCCGGAGGGGTTTTAAAATTTAAAGAAAAAGCCATCTGGAGGAGGGGGATTTAAACTCAAAACCCCTTTAGCTACGCTCATAGATTTTATAGTGTGTAATTTGCTTTTTTTTATATTGAAGAGGTACTTTTTAGCTTTAAACCCCAACTGGAGGGGGGGGGGGCTTAAACTCAAAACCCCTTTGGCTACGCTCATAGAATTTTGAGTGTGTAATTTGCTTTTTTTTATATTGAAGAGGGGGTTTATCGTAAATTTTGGAGGGGGTGTTTAAAATCAAAATCTTCCTTAACTTTGCTGTTGGAATTTGGGGATTGTTGTTTGCATTTTTTTGTTTTGTTTTACAGAAGAGGGGGATTTAACTGCAAAAACCTCTGGTATGGGGTTTAAAACTCAAAACTCCCTGGTAGATGGATTGGTATCTCAAGGCCCCCTGATAGAGGTTTTTTAAACTCAAAACCCCCTCGGCTGTGCTGTGGTAAGTGATGATTTAGTATTAAAATCTCACCTAAAATAAACAAAATGAAAGCAAAAATCAGTCACTTAATTCCCTGCGGGGCGGATTTCATTTTTTTTGGGGGGGGGAGGAGTTTGAACCCCAAACCCCCCCTCCCTGGCTACGCCCATAATATATATATATATATATAAAGTTTGAAAAAAAATAGATGCGGTACTCAGTGAGATGGATTGTCTAACTTTTAACCACTAATAAATTAATAAAAAACGTTAAAATACTAAACTACAAGAAAAGTACTAATTTCCCCCCACATTTGAAAAGGTGCGTACCGTCGCTATATATAGGATTATAGGATTGGGCATTAATTTTAAAGTAATTTTAATTTCAATATTTCCAAAGACCTGGCTGCCTGATAATGTTAATCTCTCACTATATTTTGTCAAGAAAAAAAACATTGCTGATGACATGCTTAGGATTTCTTTGAAACATTTCACAAAGAATACTTTTTTTTAATTAAACTCACAAATATTGCAAGTAGGAGGGTTCTCAAACCCAAGACACCCTCCATCACACACCCCGTTAAGACTGTTGCATCGACCAAAACATCTGTAGCTACAATCTCTTGAACAATTTGGTCCCCAACGTCCTGAGTCACATTCTACATTGTATGGAAAGAAATAGAGAACAAAGCGTACACTTCATCGATGCATTTTGTAGAGAGTTGACAGAGTAAGCAAATACCAAAAGGGACGAGTTACAATCCGAATTTTGTAGTCATTCTATGAAACTATAGTTTGAAAGTAAGCCTCACAAAGTAGTTTAAAGTACGTTTTGTCCAGTCCAATTAGTTTTAGACAGATAGAAGTTCTAAAATAAATGTCAGCTGATACAAAAAAAATTTTTTTTAATCAGTCAATTGAGTGAGATAATATGTTTCAACAGACTTCTAGATCTAGTACCTAAGTTAACAAAATCACAAACAAGTGTCCTAACACACTGAATGTATTCTCTTAGATCAATTGACCATAACGTGTCTGCACGGTGTAGTTATATAACAACGTAAGTATTAGCCTCTAAGACATCAACAGTTAGGTTACCACTATCGATTACCTTATAATGCTAGTGATGAACATGCCATAAATATTACCTCCATAAGTCTGTACTTCACATAAACTAAGTATAATCTTTCTCCCAACTTCTTTATCTTTATAGTTTGCAGTGATGGATATTGATTTGATCGTATATCTTAGATCAGCGGTTCTCAACCTTTTAAGCTCGGCGACCCCTTTTTATAATCCCCCACTCTGCCGCGACCCCCCAGCCGAAACACACATACAGCAATAGAAGAGTAGGCAATAATAATCCAATGGTCTTAGGCGACCCCTGGCAAATGGTCATTCGACCCCCAAGGGGGTCGCGACCCACAGGTTGAGAACCCCTGCCTTAGATAATAAGCAAGTGCGTTTACTAGCCTAATTATTGTTATTATAATGGACACTCATTAGTGGTTTTTGTATTGTGTGTCTCAGTCCGCTTTGGTCCATTCTCCTGTGTGGGGAGGTGATATATTGAAGAAAAATGGAGCTCAGAATACATGGCTCAATATAATTTCAGAAAACAAGAAAACTGCTAATTTAGCACTCAAACTTGAAACCACTTCGGATTGCTACAGTCATAGTCTATATACAACAATACTTGATTCTCACTTTGTTTGCATGCTGGGGGGTTAGAAAATCCTAAGCATCCGCCATCACAAACTCCATTCATTCTATTACATGTGCCGTGACATTTGGTGCTGCAATATTTAGTACAATTCAGTCCCCACCTGCCTGGTTCACATACTGCGAAATAATACAGGTAATTTGATACATTAAGATACTGAAACAGGTCAACTGATACAGAAAGATACCAGTTAACTGATACAGACAGATACAAGTGAACTAATATTTGAAGATGCAATGTACTGATACAGAAAGATACATGTGAACTGATACAGACAGATACGATTGAACTGATACAGAAAGATACAAGTGTACTGATACAGAAAGATACAAATGAACTGGTACAGAAGGATACATGTGAACTGATTTAAGCAAATGATACAGAAAGATACATTTGAACTAATACAGGAAGATACTAGTGAACTTGTATAGGTAAATTTATACTAAAACATATAGGAACGCACACAACACGAGTTATGACAAAGTAAACGACAGTTTCATCACCTTGGTTACAGTAAGGCGGGTTACTGTACCCGACACATCTTGTGTCACATGTGCCATCTTGTACTTTACACCAATCGAGACATTCAGTGGGACAGTTTCTATCACATTCGAGACCCCATTTCCCTCTGGGACAGTCTGGAAACAGCAAAAGTTTCACACTGAATGTATTCTCTTAGATCAATTGACCATAACGTGTCTGCACGGTGTAGTTATATAACAACGTAAGTATTAGCCTATAAGAAATCAACAGTTAGGTTACCACTATCGATTACCTTATAATGTTAGTGATGAACATGCCATAAATATTACCTCCATAAGTCTGTACTTCACATAAACTAAGTATAATCTTTCTCCCAACTTCTTTATCTTTATAGTTTGCAGTGATGGATATTGATTTGATAGTCAAACTTCTGATGTCAATAACTTCATACATCAACAAAGTTCTTGAATCGGTGTAGTGAAATACCAATTCCTTTTTCTCATCAAAAGCTTGCAGAATGAAGTTAGACAATCTCTTGCTACAGCAATCAGCTGAAACAAGGGATGTAATTCAGTAGTACAAATAGCCCACGATTTTCAAATAGATTAAATTAAAGCTTGGAGAATTTTTATGCATGGTATAATATAAACTATAAGAGAATCTTCCTAATTTTGTTTTAGTTTAATTTGTTTTTAATATAATATAGTTGAATACTATAGGGGAGGGACTTTATATCTCGTTATTTTGAAGAATATTAGGCCTACATAAGTTAATAAACTAACAATTCCGGTTTTCATTTATTGTAAGGGTAAATCTGTAGAGGTTACAAAAGTATACACTATTCCCTGCTCACTGTATAGTAATCTGACTACAGTGGAACAACAAACAGCGCTTTCTATGGTTTAAGGGCTAAACGGATAAAAAACCTCGGAAATAAACACAAATATGGCTAAAGATTACAAAGATCTAAGTGAATCTAATGCTAGTTGTAGCGTTGTAACGCATAAAAAAAACACATATACTGAGTCGTGAATGATTCTCTACATCAATGCAGTGGCGCAGCTAGCCTTTTGAGAGTGGTGCGGGCCGCACGGGGCATCAAGTGGTGAGGGGCATCAAACTCCGGACAAACTTTTTCAATAAAATCAACGTTTTGTACATAGATGAACAAAGATAAACTAGTGCATTTGAAATGTTGACTAAACATTAATCGACTTTGCTACTTTTGTTATCTCCTATGTTCTTACTTAAATTAAACGTAAGCTTGTAAACCAGGTTGAATCGTGTTTACTAGATTTGCTTAAATCTCTGAAGGCAACGCACTTTTACACGCCCACTTTCTTCTGGGGCACATTTTGTTACTCCTTTGTTCAGTACTCTGGTTTCTTCTAGATCTAGAGCTGATAAATAAATGCCTTAGACTCTAAAATATCAGAATCTGGCACTTAATGGCATTGCGAATAAGTTAAAGAAAAATGAGAAAGACAAAATCTAAGTCATTTCTAGGGGTACGGGAAGTTATTATTCAAGCAGGCTGCAGTCCTGATAGAACATGTGCTCCGAACTAAGCTTAGTTCCAGACCAAATGCCTACATGTCTCCACAAATACAAAACGAACCTATTGTAATATTGGGTGATAATAAGACAAATACTTTTCGAATTTTTTTTTAAACAGTTCACCTGACATCACAAAACTGGATCAATTTTTCCAAATGTTGAGGTTACGTTGTCATGGATACTGACGGGGTACAAATTCTGTAGTCATTGACAGCATCTTAATTCATTATCTGCTGGAACCATTCTCTGAGTTTGGCTGGAATTCGGGCTGAAGCTGAAATCTATTCAGTTACATTTTTGGGTACACTGGACCGTTTACACACCTTTTTATCAACTTCAGCACACCGCTAGGACGTCCTCAACAGAATAACTGAAACTAGCTTTAAGCGCGTGGAGCGCCAGAGGAGAAGTCGTTAAGATAGTTATGGATTCATTTTCAAAAATTATAGAAACTCTAGAGACATTAACTAGAACAGATGAAAACTCTTCTACTAGTTATGAAGGAGGGGGATTCTTAGTTGCTATGCAGTTTTCATTTTGTTCACCTACCTTGGGTTTTTGGCTCCTTGTATTAAATGAATTAAGGAAGCGTAAGTCTACCTTCAAAAACAAGAGATCGTCAATTCGAGACTGCGCACTTAAACGGAAAAGATTAAAAACATTCTTAACTACTAGTCGGGAGAACATCGCTGAAGCCAGTGTTACCTTTACAAAATGTATTTATGTAAAATTGGCTTTAGTTGTTTTTTTTTCAGACTCAAGCAGATCATTATTTAATGGCAATCAATGCTGAAAAAAAATGCGACTCACAAATCAGGCAATTTTTGGGAAAACATAGATTTCAATTTTGCCAGCAAGAAATCAGCTAAGATTTTTGTAGTATATTTGGTTATTTTTTTTTTTTTTGGTTACAAATTAGCAATACTTTAACAATAAATACACAATAGGTAGAAAATAAGTCATTTCGCTGTTTTATTTCGTTTTTGTTTAAAGGGGAGGAGCTGCCATATACCCTAGCTATGCCACTGCATCAATGCAATGTATTGTTTAGGCTTCATTTATTGTGGACAACATTTTAAACTAAAGGTATCATAACAGTAACTACCTCTGTTATATATAACCATTCTATCTATAAGAAAAGTATTGGTAAATGTGATAGTCCAGCTTGGCGGTGTCGATAGCGCTGCAGTGTGGGTACACGAGGAGTCAAGGGAGTTAAGTCTTTGGCTTGTATTTCCATTCACAGCTTTGGCCGAACTAGTGAAGGCGGTATAGTTGGACGTCTGGTATGTACACTGCTTTAATGCCACATTTCTTCCTGAAATAAAACCAAGCGAAATGAATGATTATTAATAAACTAATATTTTTTAAGGTAAAGATTTTTTAAAAGTCTGATGACTAGTTATACTCCGGTCCTATGATTCTATTTTGTTGGTCTTAAAAACTGGAGATCTTTTAATTCCTTAGTTGATGCTAAATAGAGTCTTGTGTCAGTCCTAGACCTTACCTCCACTCAAATGAATGGAACACAAATCCTTGATGCCTTTGCCTCTAACTAGAATTTGTCCTATGGCCGAATTTCTATCTCCGCAGTGAATGTCTAATGTTCTCTCATTGGTCAGTACATAATGGAAGTCTGTACAATTCACTTCTATGGATTCGTTTGTATAAAAGTGTAGGCCTATGTCTGTGTCTGATACTAGATTGATGACAAGAGTTTTGCAAGATTAAGTTTCATTTTTGTAAATATTTTTTATGTATTGAATAAAATTTGTTCCATGAAAGTAAAATGTATAATCTATTTACTTAATGTTTGCTGACCATCTACTCTATCATCAGAATACTTACTCTTATGTTGAACTGCCAATCTTAGGTACCGAAATAAATACATTTTATTCCATGTTAAACTGATAGATGGAAAGACATCAGACATTCTGTTGCATGTATTCTGATCATTATCAGTCAACCATGTCGGCAAATCTTTAAAATTTGTTGCGTTCACCACAAGATCGTCTTAAAAAAAGATATTGTCAGAAAATTATTGACGTTGTTTGTAATGGGTTTATTTATTTTTTTTTAGTGACATTTAATCTCTTATCAAGTAAACTACAGACATTTCCTTTAAAAAAAAAGGTTATTATACCGTTAAATTGTTTTACAGTAAAGATGAACCCTCAAAACAAGTCTTATCGTTTATAAAATAGTTATTAATGCGTAACTATACCTGTGTAGTATACTTACACTATTGACACTTGTAACCGAACCAGCCAGAAGTACACTTCGTGCTGTTTATACAGTTACCGTCATGATCACATTGAGTGTTCTCACAGTGACATTGATACTGGCAGACTGGACCAAACCATCCTACGTCACAAGCTTCAATACAAATTAATCTTGTTACAAATCTTGTCACACAAATGTCATAGATTGAGATTTAAAGAGAAGTCATGAACAAACTGGTTTTCAATAAGAGGGCATCCAACTGTGACCTGAGACCAGCTATTACTCTTTGGAAGATATGTGAAGATCAATGATCAGCTTCTACTAGATTTAGCTAGATCTCAGTAACTGATATTAGACGCTTATAAAGGGTTAGGGTCAAATCACCAATATGTAAGAAGCAGGTCGCAATCAGTGGATTAGTTAATTTAACGCCTCTGAGTTCCATTTTACCTTACTGCTTTTATTATATTTGTACAAAGTCAATTTTTAAGTGAAATCAATAAAGTTATATATATACTAGCTGATACCCGTGCTGCGCTACGGTTGAGATAACTGGTAGCCTATATATGTTTATTTTACTTGGAACATTCATAAACCCATCAAGAAGACGACCTCACCCACAACACAATTTTGTAGCTCTCAAATTCTATGTTCTTTTTTTATGCATTTTTCATCCTGCAAACGAAGGACCCGCACCCCCCCCCCCCATTACAGAATATGCACAAACACTTCTTAGGCCCATCACATATACACACCTTTTTTTCAATTGATACGCAATCACTATTCGCCACTTAGTGTCCTCTCTTGACAAATGTATTTGTATTTTGTCCACCTTTAATTTCTGTCCTTTTTTTTTTTGTCTCTTTCATCCTCACAAACGAAGGGCCCGCAACCCCAAGCACAAACATCAGTTGTAGCCTTCCATTTCAATTCCATCTTCCTGCTCTATAATATGCTCTTATATTCACTGTGACAATTTTTAAGAATTTTAATTTTTTGCTTTAGAATAGAGGTATACTTGTAGTAAATGGAGTCGTTTTAAAATTATTCCACCGCTTAACATGAGCTACAGCCTTTAAATTGAAGAAAAGAAAGTTACGCATAAAAAAAAATGTTAATAAAAGCTTAAACGAAAAGAATTATTGTTTTGTACTTTAGACATCAAATGTCGGCTTTCCAATGCACAGCTAAATAGCTAATGAGAAATCATTTTCGGTAAATTTAATACTGCGGTTTCGATCTTCAAAATGGCTTAGTCGTCTTAGGCTTAAGTTAAGGATAAAACAGGTTAAATATTCGTATTTTATTGTCCACGGCAAGTGAGAAAATTAGTCAGTCAGAGGTAAGGATCACAATTGTGTTATTGTAGATTATAAATTTAGTCTAGATTATATACACACTATAGAATGTATGTTTACATTTTAATGGTAATAATAAGTATATAACATTAAGTGAAACGTTTCCGATAAATATTTTTTTACGTTCAGAGTTAATACGAATGACCTCTGTAAATATGAAAAACATGATGTACTTAAATGAAAACCTGGATTAGTAGTTGATTAGGATATTATCCCTGGTCTATCAGACCATGAGATCATAAAAATACACAGTCAGATAAAAGCAGTAGCCAATACAAAACCCAAAAGAAAAATCTTACTCTGGAATAAATGTAACCTAACACAACTATACCAAGCTGCATTAAACTTTCAACAAACATTCTTATTAGAAAAAGACATTAACCAACCAGTCGAAGACCTCTGGAATTTCATTAAAAACCATCTTAAAAGCATTATAGAAAATCATATACCAACTAAATACACATCAAACAAAATAAATACATGCTGGTTTAATAATAGACTAAAGAAGCTTTGTAAACAGAAGGAAAACCTATATAGAAAATTTAAAGAAACCAAGGCAGAAAGAGTTTACAAAAAGTATATAAAAATTAAACACCTAACCCAAAAAGTAAGCAGACAGCTGCAGAGTGAATACATAAACAATGTAATATCTAAAGATAACAACAAAAACCTATGGTCATACATTAAGTCTAAGAAAATGGAAACAACAGGCATAGCGCCATTAAAAGATGAACATAACATAATACATAATGATAATGAAACTAAAGCAAACATCCTAAACAAATACTTTGCATCAGCATTCTCAGCCCCAGGAGACAAAGACATATTTCTTAATTTGAACCAAGTAGACAACATAGAAGATTTAGTAGCACAAGAAAATGGAATTAAAAAACTATTAGCCAACACCAAACAAAATAAAGCGTCTGGACCTGATGGTATTCCAGCTAGATTACTCAAAGAACTAAGCAATGAGCTAGCCCCAGTGTTCAAAATACTCTTTCAGGCATCGCTTAACCAGGGCAGAGTACCGAAGGACTGGAAAGAAGCTAATGTCACCCCCCTATTTAAAAAAGGAGAAAACTCTGATCCAGGAAACTACAGACCAGTATCACTTACCAGCATCACATGTAAAATGCTAGAACACATAATATGTAGCAACATCATAAACCACTTAGACAAACATAATGTCCTCACCCCATACCAACATGGCTTTAGGAAATATAGATCATGTGAAACACAACTAATAGGACTAATTGAAGATTTTTCAAAAGGTTTAGATAATAGTGAACAAATAGATGCTATCTTACTAGATTTTTCCAAGGCTTTTTACAAAGTTCACAAAGTTTGCATAAAAAATTAAAATATTTCGGCATTAATGGTCCACTGCATCAGTGGATTAAAGATTTTCTGATAGGGAGAGAACAAACTGTAATAATAAATGGCTCTAAATCAACACCAATAAAGGTAAACTCAGGTGTACCTCAAGGAACAGTCTTGGGTCCACTACTATTTTTAATTTACATAAATGATTTACCAAATTGCATTAGTTCAGGAACAAAAGTCAGATTATTTGCAGACGATTGCATAATATATAGAACAATAAAAAAAAATACAAGACACAGATATTTTACAAAGAGAATTAGATGAATTACAGAAATGGGAATCAAATTGGAGCATGTCTTTCCACCCAGAAAAATGTCAGTTGTTAAGAGTAACAAAAAAACTAAAACAAATTAATTCCACTTATCTTATTCATGGCAAACCAGTAACACAGACTAAAAACGCAAAATAACTAGGTGTAATAATAAATGAAAAACTGTCATGGAATCCACATATTGATGAAACTATAAAAAAAATCCAACAAAGCATTAGGGTTTATTAAAAGAAATTTCTATAAATCAAATAAGAACATAAAACTAAAATGTTATTTAACCTTGGTTAGGCCAATAATAGAATATGCATCCACCGTTTGGGACCCCTCAACTCAAGAAAACATTAAGAAACTGGAACAAACACAAAATAGAGCAGTGAGATTCATAACAAACGAATATTCACATTTGACTAGAGTAACACCATTAGTAAAATCACTAATTTTAGGAAGCCTTCAGGACAGAAGACTCAAAAGTAAAGTAGCAATTATACATAAAACACTGAACCATAATCTTCAAATACAAAAACAAAATCTAATAAAATACTCTGAAAGACACAAAAATAAAGGCACATTCCTCGTCCCATATGCTAGGACAAATTTGTACAAATACTCCTTCTTGCTATTAGAGCATAGAATGGGTTGCCTGAGCTAGCCAGAAAAACCAGTGACTTGGCAGAATTTAAGTCATTGGTTAATATGTATGACTAAATGCTTGACGCGTAGGACGTAATCATCTTTTTTGAAGTAACGTCTGTATTATATAAGATAAGATAAAACCTATATTTTTTTTTTTGTTATTGATCCTTACCATAAGCTTTAGTATATCCACAACAGCTGAATAGGATGATATAAATGTGTCTTATGGTCACCATATCAATACCAACTTAGCAAGTCCAATTGCCCTTGTTTTAATAATGTGCGTGTTGCTGATACGACATTTAGCAAACGTTAAGTCATGACAAATGTCGTAAACTGTAACTCTTCATGGTTGGAGAAAAAAAATAGTTGTTTTCTTTCTTTAACCTTCAAGGATTTGTTAAGCGTTAATTAATGACTTCTGTGCTCTACACGATGTGCCCAAATACGTTACATTCATTTTTAAACTGCAGACTTGACTTCATGTAGACAGGATGAAAAACAAAAGAGTTTATAATATTGTAATAACTTAAGGGAGGCAACTCAACGAGATATGGATGTTTCTTTACAAGAGGACATGACAAACACATAGGACATCTGTCTTGAGCACAGCATCTTCACATCAGCTCTAGACTTGGGTGGAAATCGTTCTCTCTCCTATGTCAACAACCTGCCTAGTCTAGTCACTCATAGTGCGCACCTTCTGCACTATCTTGGATGGTGGTGTGCATAGCAGGGTTAAAACTTGGCCCCCTTCTTAGCACTTTTCGTCCCGAAAAGAAACAGTGCAGTGCAGTAGAGGTTTGACAGTTCAGGTGGAAGTCGATTGGTGGGAGCCACATGCAGCAGGGAGCGTGTTCCCCACGAAGCCATTCGCTCTGTTTTCCTCTGGTGCCGCTTTCTCTTTCTCCAGTTGACCAGGCTGTTGTTGCGACGATGACGTGGCCGTTTGACACACAACGAGATAGTGTCGAGCACTGTTTTCTTCAGCACAGCCGTTGATCGGGCACGCTGTTTCAGCAGACCCTTCCGACAGACGCCTCTAATGGGAGCTGTAGGTTCACAAGCAGCCACGTTGCAAACAAAGTCCAATGCGCCGCAGTCATCCTCAGCTAACAGTCTCAAGTCCAGGAGATAGGTTTCTTCAAGTTTCGGATGTTTTCCTCTTGCCAGGTCAGATTTAACCTGGATTGACTGACATTCGTCTATGCCAATGTCAATGATAGAAGTACACATACTTTTTTGGTGATTTTGTTGGCATCTAAATTCTCTGGGTGATGCGCCTCACGTACAGTCCATGCTTCACCTGTGGATGCAATTGTCGAGCCTCGAATTTCCCTCGTAAGCACCGGCAGATAGGCAGAGGTCTTTAAGGTCCATAGCAACAGGCTTGAACGCAGACCCAACGTTGTCTTGATTTGACTGGCTCATTGAGGTACTCATAACAGGTGCAGCAAGAGCAGACGCTTCAGGCACATAACAGACTTCAGTTTCTTCATTTGTCTCTTTCCATTCGATTTGGTACATCCCGTTGAGATCGTCGCAGCAATCGTTGTCACGTTTCTCGTCTTTAAAGTCACACCCGCCAGACTTGCCCACAACACAGTCACAGACGGCGCTCTAATCCCCAGCGTCTTCGTCACCACTGTTTGTGCAGCCACAGTCCTGACCATGCAACTTCTTCACCAACAAGTCTACAGGCAACTGCTCCTTCACCAACGAGTCTATTCCTCCTTTCGTTTGAGACATCATTTTATCAAATTGATCTGTTTGTCCTTCCACTTGCAATACACTTTTTACTATCTTGTTCCCCATCCTGTTAATTTGTTCACGCATTGAATCAATACCTTCCTGTATCTTGCCAATGAGCTCAACAATCTCCGGCTCAATTTCAAATAGGTAGGTCTCCGGATCTTCTTCTTCACCGATCAAGGCATGCTGGTGACGAGTTGTAAGCGCCTTAATTCTACCACCGAGCTTCAGGCGTCTGTAACGAAGTTCCTGCCTTAGCTCTTTAATCGAGAGTTAGTCTTTTACTTATGCTTTTAATGTTAGCTCAGGCAACCCATTCCATGCTCTAATAGCGCTAGGGAAGAAAGAGCATTTGTACACATTTGTCAAAGCATATGGAACGAGATATGTGCCTTTAACTTTGTGTCTTTCTGAGTATTTTATTAAATTTTGTTTTTGTATTTGAAGATTATGTTTTAGTGTTTTATGTATAATTGCTACTTTACTTTTAAGTCTTCTATCCTGAAGGCTTTCTAAATTTAGTGACTTTACTAAAGGTGTTACTCTAGTCAAATGTGAATATCGTTTGTTATGAATCTCACTGCTCTATTTTGTGTTTGTTCCAGTTTCTTAATGTTTTCTTGAGATTTATTAATAGAGACAGAAGCAAATCAGGAAAGACCAGTGACTTATTTCATCTTAACCCATTAGATCCTTTTACTATTTAAATTTTTTTACCTGTAATTACTGTACAAAGATAAATAAATTCTTTTTTTTTTTACAGAATTAAAAAAATCATTAAAAAAGCACTGTAAATGTAATTTTAAATAAAAGTATATTTTCAATTTTAAATTCAACTTAAGAACAGAATAAGGCCTCTAAGAAACTCCATTGTTATGGTTGGTGTTATACACTAAAGTATTGGCACTTTCATTTGAGAAACAATGGAAACAAAAGGAAATAGCTAATAACATTCAGTTTTCAATATTAAAACATATTGTTGTGTATCTTACTCTGTAAAAGGCAGGGAGAGCTCTTCTTAAGTAAAGGTTTAAAGAACTTAGGTAACTTCCTATCACATTAGGAGTGATTATGAGACATAAAGTTAATACCTGATGGACATCAAAGACCGTAAATAAACATCGGATGTGAATGATGTTCTGAGTTTCATTTTTTCTGAAATTTAAATTTTATTAACACTAACATGAAATGATAATTTAATTTCTCTTTTTTAATTTAGTTATTTTTATATTATTTTATCTATGGCTAGAACACTAGAGCTTAAAAAAAAAGAAATTTTTGGGACTGACATTGACATGGTTTTCTTCAAAGACAGAATAACTTTTAAAATATGTTGATTTGATCTCAAATGGGGAGCACACCAAGGTTTCAAGTAGATAATTCTGTAGGACAAAAAAAATAACTACTTGTAGAGGTACCGGTATACAGAGGCGGCCTTAGCAAAGCGCGGGGCCCCTGGGCAAGTGTCATATGCGGGGTTCTGATCAGTAAGGGTATACTATATATACCATGCCACTTAAAGCTAACGGGCTAGTCCACCTCTATCGCTGTAGGCGTCTGGCTCAAGAAAAACTGGTCGCCCCCACCTCCTTTACGTTGATGTGATAAAAAAGGAACTTAAAATCAGTGAACATTGATGCTGACCATTTGGGAAGACATATCCTTAGACCGCACTAGTTGGAGAGAGACGGTGACCAAGAAAGCTATAGACAGCGAGAAAACATGGGCCTCGATTCTTGAAGAAAAGCATGCCACACGGAACATGGCCAGCTCCTCTACCACTTAAGCGAAAGTCACCTTGACATATATGTGGACGGGAGTGTCTCTCCAAAATAGGGCTCCACAGCCATATGAAAAAGTGTTCGAGATGAGCCATAGTCGTTTCACTACTGAAGGAGACCAATGGTGGATGGTATAATAAAAATGCTAAAAACAGGTAACTTAATTAAGTTAAGTCTACTAATGATTTATATAACCCCAATTTTATATGAATTTAGTTTAATATTTGTAAAATAACACAATGTAACTACTTATTGAAATTGATAATGAGGTGGAAGGGCGATGCCGCGATACAATATCATCTTCTTTTTTTATGTAACGTCTTTATTATATAAGAATAAGAAGATATAATCTTATCTTATAAATTTGGAATATTATTTTCTTATATTTGGATCAATATTTTAATCACATTAAAATAATATTAATTACACAGTCTCGAAGTCTAGACTCTAGAAACCTAAACTATCTTATCTTATATAAGATAATATATAAGATAAACTATTATTTGTGCCTATAAATCTTAAGCTAGATAAACTATTATTTTTGCTTATAAATATTTAGCTTATCATTAAATTGATTAACCACCGGAAGGAACGGTGCTGAACTTACATCTTGAAATCGATTAAAACTCTTTTAGAAGTCGGGAATAAAAACACATACAAAGGTTGCACAATGTAGACCTAGATAAATTTTTATTATTTGTGGAACCGTTATAGAACTAGAACCTAGATCAAGAGGTCGATTAGTATATAAATCTATATATGAACCTTTATTTTTCTTTTTTAATAACCCAATTATTTATTTATTTTTAAATCATTCCAAGGGAGGGGATTCAAGTTTTGGTGTTTCCCCAAAAGGTGGCGCTTTAACGCTACCGCGTCATAGATTAGTGAGCTCGCTTTCCTCACCCAAATAATAGATTCTATTTTGCGGCTTCTAGTGATCAAGTCCATAATAAACTTCTGAAGCATGGCTTCTTTACCACCAAAGAGGAAAGTTTGTTATTACTATGACGGTAAGAGACTTTTCAATATTTTAATCTTGTCTATTTCTTTTCTGCATGCCAATATTTTATTATAAATTATCATCGGAATAATATTAAATTTCTAATATGATGCCGAACTAGCGATCACTGTAAGTTTACTGTAACTGTTCTGAAATGATTATGAGGCCGCTGGCGGCGCAGGGTTATTCGGCTTAGTTTTTTCGTTTATTTTATTTCATGAATTTAGTCTAGGTCTATTATTTTTTTAAATTCCAGGTCTATATATAAATAACACAAATCTAGATTTATGAATCTATTTTTTCCCTCAGTCTACAAAATTAGCTCTAGATCTAGAGAGATTTATTTTCAACTTCATGAACTTGTCTTTGTCGCGTTAGGCCAAAATGGAAAAAAGTACGGAACACCATCTTCCAAGTAGACATTTTTCTTCTTGAAAGATCTGCATATATCGCAAAGGAATATATCTTAAACATATTGCCTATTATTCACATTTAAATCAACTTTGAAATCAAACTGCATTGTTTCATTTAATAAGCATTCTAGATATAAATAATCTAGTATACTAATAATAATCTAGTTTATAAAGCAAAAGTATGGAACACCACTTTCCAAGTTTTGTGTGTACATGATTTGCATTTTTATTTTTACATTTATCTATCAATTTATGGACTCAGGACTGAAGATGCAATGAGTTTAGTAGGCTAGAGCTGGATCCATAATATATTAATAGATTGTTTAACAATGATGGTGAAATCTTTAGACCTATATCTAGTAAAAATAAAATTAAGTTTAATAAGTAATTTGAGAAAATTACTACAAAAGTAGAGGCTTGTCTGAAAGTTTCATTAAAGGGAAACTCTGATGGTTTTGACAATTTTTGATATGTGTTTTGATTTACAGATAATGAATATATGATTTTTTTTTTCTTTGCAATAATAACTTATTAATTGATGTTTTTCCGACGTAATTCTCCTGCGCATCCAAAACAGTCAGACTTTCACTGTGTTTCTATGTGACATCACAAATGTGTTTTAATCTATTGACTTATTGTATAACAGGAGACAAAACAGCAAAGTTTACATTCTCGTGAAAGAAATATGTCTTGGTATATGCAGTTAGATCTAGGATCTTGTAAGCAAAGAAAAAATGCGTATTAAAATTAGATTTACATGCTTGACATGCAGTCTGTATTTTCTCGCCAGACCACTCAACACACAATCCCTATTGCTTGGTTGTCTTGTCATGACCGACTACACGTAGTCTCGACTAGCCTTACACTGACCGAATCAGTCAGACAGGCCTACTTCTTGGGACAGAGAGAGACTTACATGAAAATGTTACTCTATTTGTCGAGTTGATTATCCTAATGCTTTTAGATCTATCTATACATATATATAACTGTACCATAGCTCTGGACTAGGTCGTCACTAAGCTTAACAGCCTAACAGCTACTGTAAGAATGAAGCGATACGATTGGTCAAATCTATTTTCTTTTTCAGTATTGTTGATGGAAGTGACGTATGAACTAGCTTAAAACAAATCTCATACAACCCCGTTTTTTGTTGTTTTTTTTTGAGATGTCAAGAATTTACTGGCTAATTTATTAAATATAAATGTTTCTAAGCATTTAAATAAAAAATGGTAAAATGTTTACTACTACAACTTTTTACGCAGAATTTAAATATGTCAATAACTCAAATTTGAAAACCATGGGAGTTTCCCTTTAATCATCGATATCTAGATTTTTTCTAGAGTCTAGAGACTTAGTCTATATATATATATACGAGTTTGAACTTGAAAGGTACTGTTTAGTCATCTATGCAATTATGTTTTTGCTTATAAATCTTTAGCCATGCAATCATGTTTTCATACATGTTATAAATTTGATACATATTCCTATATGTATCCATGTGTCAATCTAGCATTCTAGTCATGCATGTTAGACACTTGAACCTCTGTTAACTCCTTGCTTTCTGGCTGGTTCAGGCAACCCTGAATTCATTTTTTTTATTTTACAAAGCTCTATTGGCGCCTTTTTTAAATACTTGAGTAGAGGGGTCCCAAAGTCTAAAACAGAGAATGCATATTTTTTATATATTCTAATATAGGTCTAACCAAGGTTAGTGTTGCATTTTAGTTTTATGTTCTATTTATTTGATTTTATTATTTATTCCTGCCAATTGTCACAAATATCTGGTTTGTCTTATAATAATAAATTGTTGAAAAAAATAATCTCGAATTGTATTCTTTCATAAGGTTAACAGTTTGTAGATGTCTCCATTAATATTATACTTATAGATATCATAAACAAAATTTCTTGTGTACTTCAGGAGACATTGGCAATTATTACTATGGACAGGGACATCCCATGAAGCCACACAGAATAAGGATGACCCATAATTTGATTCTGAACTATGGTCTTTATCGCAAGATGGAAATCTATGTAACTATATTTTTTTACTAGAATTTATTAAATTGTAGATTTTCTTCAACTATATTTTCATAATTATCTTTCAGGTACTGAAAATACTGTCTGGCTCTTATATATATATATATATATATAGATAGATAGATAGATATAAGAGCCAGACAGTTTCAAACTGAAACTTTTTCTTTCTAATTTACTCCCTATTCATATTTACTATTCTGTGTAGACACTTGAATCTCCATGAATGCAATGTTTAAATAAACTTCCTGTTTACGCTCTTGCAACCTTGAAAAATACACCATGTTGTGATTGATCATTTTTCATGAACACCTGTTTTTTTAAATTAAAAACTAAAATATGACTTCTGTCTTTAAAAAAAAATTGTCTTGACTGAGAATGATTGAAGCATTATCAGTTAGCACCAGTAAAAGAAATTGTAATGGCAAAAACTTAATCTGATTTTAGTAGACATAAAATTTATTTTACCATCACTAGTATGTTGGACTAGACCTATTTAAGAAGCAATTGTTCTTATTAAATAATGTTTGTATTCTTATTTTGACTTATTAATCAATCATTAAATATATATATATATATATATATATATATATATATATATATATATACTGTTTAACATACAATTACAGCGCCCACATAAGGCCACAGCAGAAGAAATGACTAAATTTCACAGTGATGATTACATTAAATTCTTGCGTAGTATTCGACCTGACAACATGGCAGAATACAACAAACAAATGCAAAGATGTAAGGAATTATATTTAACTTGTTTATTGGATTGATATGTCTTTGTTTCTATTTTCCCAATAATTTATAACGATTTTTGTTAAAAATTGTAAATTTTTAACTGCAGTTAATGTCGGTGAAGATTGCCCTGTATTTGATGGGATGTATGAATTTTGTCAATTGTCTACTGGGGGGTCAGTTGGTAAGTTCCTTTTCTTAATTAATGCCACAGTATTGTTTGAATTTTTTTTTATTTTTTTTCACTTTGTTCCAACTGTACTTAGTATAAATATTGTTTAATGATGTCTGCTAACTTGAGTCACAAATCGTTTGCTACAAACCATTATTTTTTTTACTTGATATATATAACAGCTGGTGCAGTAAAACTGAATAAACAAGCTGCAGACATAGCTGTCAATTGGGCTGGTGGCCTTCATCATGCCAAGAAGTCTGAAGCATCTGGATTTTGTTATACCAATGATATAGTTTTAGGTATCTTGGAGTTGTTGAAGTAAGTATCAGCTCTCAAATAAGTCATTATAAAAATAAAATATTCCACATCTTGAACTGTTGCAGACATGCCTACAGTCCCGCATTATGCGGAACCGTCCCGCAAAATCCTTAAAAAAAGCTCACATGTTCCGCATTCACCATTTTTTGTTCCGCCAAGTCTGAATTCCGACACCAAAAAAAAATCAGTTTTTTAATATTTATTAATAGTGCAAAATGAAAATACTGAATGCAAAATAAAATATAATATATAGGTCTGTGTTTATTGTTTACATTTCATCTCCTCCCGGACCCGGTGTGTCCTAAATTTTTGAAGATATGGTTGATCTAGATCTAGATTCTAGACATAGATCTAGTTAGGCACTTCGATAAAAATTTCAAAATGATCATAATGCAATGGAACCTATTTCTTTAGATAGAGCTTGAGAAATGCTTTCCAATGATACCAATTTTATATTGCTGAGTTAATTATGAGGGAAGTTATTAAATTTTTAGTGGTAAAAAATTAGCCTTTATAAAGCAAACAAAATCTGTGACCGAAACAACTGACAGTTGAACTTTAATTAACTGTATTATAAAAAGTCTTAAAGATATGGGGTTGAAACTTCACACTCTTTTTCATTAGACCAAGCATAAAATCTTTGAAAAAAAGTGAATTAATATTTTTAAAAAAGCCTTCGACAAAAAATAAAAATATGTGATTTTGTCATCATATGAGCCCAAAAATCACAAATAAATTAAATCAGAGATCTGTAGTGTGTTTTATTTTGTTTAATCATAATTCTACTGTATTTAAATAGCTATTTATATGCATCAGATAGATAATTTTTATAAATTATAAATGAAAATAGCACTGCGCAGAAAAATATTTGCTTAAATTTAATCACTATAAGTTTAATAAATTTCATAAAAACAGTTTAAACCTTTTTGTAGAGCACTGGCAATTAATCATTTTAAAATGCCCCAATTTAAAAGCTTTAAAAATTAGATTGTAAATGAAAAATTTCTTGCATCGGACAATAAAATAAAAAAGAAACCTTGCGATTTATTTAGAAGTTATTAAAAGATTTTTTACTTAAATTTTTGTGCAGTAATAGCTCATAATTTAAAAAATATAATGTACTCATTTATTAACTATTAATTTACATTTATACCAATAGAAAGAAAAAAAACACACGGAAAAAAATTAATTAATAGTTCGCAGAGCTAAAAATATGAAAAAAATTATTTAATATTATTATTTTAAAATATTTATTTTTACTTTAAAATTTGCACATTTCAAAGTCATTAAATAATAAAGGTACATTCCCTCTCCATAATCTAGCATTTAAACTTTATAAAAGTTAATCTAAATGAAAAATTCCTATGCATGCTTCTAAAAATAGAATGTGATAGATAGAAATTGACCATTTCCAGTAAATCACAGTGTTGGTTGTTACTACAAATAGATTTTAACCATCAACTGTGAAAATTAATATCTAAATAGTGCGCCAAGCTACAAAGTTCAAACTTAGCACACAGATATATATTAACATGTTAAATTCAATAGAATTAGTGAGATTGTTGTAACTATAAACACTTATTTTATTTAAAAAATAAAATTTTACCCTTCTTTGTCTTTGTTAAATTTAATATCAAATATCTTTAAAGTGCGCCAAGAGAATCCAATGAAATTTGAAATATACACATTTCATAATATGATAAATTATTGTAGCAAACAGGATTGTTGTAACTTTTATAGGAGAAAAGTTGTAAAAATGTCAACTTTCACATAAACTTTTAAGAAAAATTTAACAGATTACCTTCAAAAGCATATAAAAATGATCTCTGATATCTTATGTTTACAAAAAGTAATCACAATTAGTCCTGAAATCAAATACAATGTGCTAAAACTTTGATGGAAATGACACACTTTTCAGCCATTTTTTTGGGAGAAAAAAAATGGATCTAGGTCAGTTTATCGAAGTACCTAATCTAGTAGTCTAGGTCTAGATACTAGATCTATTCTGAGAATCTAGTAAGTGCTAATAAGCCAAATGTTCCATTCAAATCCCTTTCTTTTCCCAATAATGGCTCTACTAGTACTAGTCTAGACTAGATCTATTATACATAGTTAATAGTATAGTATCTATTCTAACACCAACTTCAAACGTGTGACTAAGTCACTAACTCAACTGGTTTCTTAGTCTAAGTTAGTAAGCAATAAGTAATCTAAGAAAAGGATTTAAATACGTTATTGAAGATCTAGAGTCTAGACCTAAATGTAATTAATTAACTTAGAGTTGGATACAGTAAGGCTAAGGACTATATAAGGCTTTAGAACTTATTACTATTACTAGTATTACATAGTCAATGATAGTCTAAATTAGTTTTTAGATCTACTTATTACTATTACATAGTCAATGATAGTCTAAATTAGTTTCTAGATCTACTTATTACTATAAAATAGTCAATGATAGTCTAAATTAGTTTCTAGATCTAGAAGTAGGACTAGCACTAGATTTAGATTACTAGACTAGATTGACTAGATGATACTAAATCTAGGATAATCTAGATCTATCTAGAAATAGACTTAGAAGGTGATAGATCTAGAGCTCTAGAATCTAGATTTCTATGTATCATTATGTAATAAATTTAGTTCTCAATAAGTCTATAGATTTAGGCCCTATAATATAATTATTATAATCTGTGTTCTTAGACTTAAAGGACTACAGACGTCTAGAGTGACTAGAGTAGAGCCCTAGAAAAGGATAGATAATTAAGTAAATCTAGAGTAATCTAGATCTAGTCATTAGATTTAGATCTAGTAATAACAAATAAAAATAGATAGTAACATTTGAGTCTAGGTCATTAGAATACATTTTGGTTAGAATTCATCATATAGGAGTTTGAACTATTGATTTCAAACAAAGGACAAAATTATGAATCATAGGTTTTCTTACTTTTAATTATACTATTTACCCGGTACATCTAATTTATAAGAAGCAAACGAGTATTGTTATTAAAGTAATATAATTGAAGTTGTATTTATTGCGTACAGTATGGCTGACAAACGTAAACATGTTTATGTTCCACATTGGGGCCCAAAATTTCACATTTTCAACCTGAGTGTTCCACATGTCTGGTTGTTGGTAGTTAAGTCAGTACAATTTATCCAGTTAATTAGACATTTTGACATAATCAATTCTTCTGAAAAACTGGCATTTTCAATCTTATAATACAACATACATTGTTGACGAATCGGCTGCATTATAGTGTCAAAGTAATTTCTTTGTAATTACTTAATGCTTGTTTGAACTTCACAATTTTTATCTTCAGATATCATCAGCGTGTTCTCTATGTAGATATTGACATTCACCATGGTGATGGTGTTGAAGAAGCTTTCTACACCACCGATAGAGTAATGACTGTTTCCTTTCACAAGTATGGTGAATATTTCCCTGGGACTGGAGACTTGAGGGTAATACTGCTTATTGGATAATTTTCAAGCATCCCTCTTCAGTTGGATGTTTCTCTTGCTAATTCTTAATATTTATTTAATGTAAATTTTTTTCTTCATTTAAGCTCTGCATTGACAGTTTACACTTGATTCCTTAGTCTTCAAAGCTAACATAATTAAAAAGGTGGCAAAAAGTTTTTTTTCTTTCCTGAACTCTGGATAATGATTCATTCTGTATTTTTCTTTGATAGGACATTGGAGCAGGCAAGGGCAAGTACTATGCTGTTAATTTTCCTTTGAGAGATGGCATTGATGATGAATCCTATGAAAGTATATTCAAACCAGTGAGTGCATTCTCTAACCTTTAAAGTGTATTTTACAATTATTATTAATTTCAATGCATTCAAAGTATTGGTACTAGAAAGATGAGTGTTGTATGTGTGTTTGTACCAGAAAGATGAGTGAGTCAAAGTGGCTCTATATTTTCTATACTATCAGGTTATTACCAGAGTGATGGAGATGTTCCAGCCCAGTGCTATTGTGTTACAGTGTGGTGCAGATTCACTTACAGGAGATCGTCTTGGTTGTTTTAATCTTACATTAAAAGGTCTTACATCTTATGTACCATAATATATATAATATAATACTTTGAACCTGTTTTCTTTATTATTTTGATAATTCAGTTTCTTACAAGTAAATTTTTTAGAATTTCTGGAATTTTGTACAAGTTTAAAAATATAATATTGAATTCATTGGTATTAATACATCATTCATGTGTGGTGAATATTGTTGATGCTTTTATTTAAATATATATATTATCATATTTCTAGGTCATGGCAAATGTGTTGAATTTATTAAGAAATGGAATCTGCCAATCTTACTTCTTGGTGGTGGAGGATATACTATTCGTAATGTAGCAAGATGCTGGACATATGAGACTTCTATAGCTTTAAATTCTGATGTAGCCAATGGTAGATATATTTATATATAATTATTATCGTTATAAAAAAGATTATTTAATAGACTGTTCATTGATAATTTTGAAGTTTTTGTATATTTCAGAATTACCATACAATGATTACTTTGAATACTATGGACCAGACTTTAAACTCCATATTAGTCCATCAAATATGGCAAATCAAAACACTCCTGAATACATGGATAAGATCAAGTAAGTTTTTATCATCAGCTGTTTTCCACTCATATAATTTACAGATGTATAATTTAATTCTTGAGACAATAGGTATTTATACATACAACTGAGTTACAAACAATTATGTTTTTCATTAACAGAACTAGATTGTTTGAAAACTTAAGAATGCTGCCTCATGCACCAGGTGTTCAAATGCAAGGTAATGTTGTGATGTTGACAGTTCTCCTTTAATTTTTAACACATGTTTAGTGGAAGTTTAATATATCACTTAGCAACCAAAATAAAAACCTACTGTTATTAACATGCATCACCAGGCAAAGCATGGACATATTCAGATACATACCTTTATATCAAGCTGGTCAGAGTTTTACTATATCACCCTAACATGAAAACAATGATAACCTTCATGCTTCCTCAAATTTAAAAAATGTCCAACCTAATTTTCATTTTATCCAGAAGAGCAAACACTTGAAAGTTTGTCATTTAAATTAAATTATGACATTCTAACAGCCAGGCAGTTACATTTTTTGTACACATATAGTTCAACTAGGTTAGCTATCTTCTGGAAATCACTTCCATTTAACACATGTACCGGAAGCTCAAAATTGGAACCAGTGAAATCTGCCCATGTGGAGAATCACCAGAGAATACAGACCACGTCCTCCAAAAAAATGCTCTTTATACCAAGAGGCCCGTATAAGACATTGGCCCCAAATCACCCCACTAGAAAGGAAACTATATGGAGAGCTCCCTGATCTGGAAACCACTGCGCATTTCATCTCATGTATTGGTCTACTCATCTGAACACTCCAACATAACAATGAGAACGAAGAAGAAGAACTTCCATTTAAAACAAAAACTTTATTCTTTTTTAAAGAAAAAATAGTCTTATTAATTAATAGCATACTCTACCATAGATCTAGAACATGGGTGGCCAACCTTTTGCTTCCATGCACCAATTTTTTCACTTCTCATTCAGATGCATCATTATTCCCATCTCGCAGTAAAGGATCTTGGTGTATAAAGCATTGATATCTCAGGAGAAGACAAACTAAAATTCTTTTGAGCAAGATTACAGTCCCAGTAACTCTACCGGTCATTGACTGCTTAGTCTACTTTAGTTAACTTAATTTCATTTAGGACTTTGCTACCTGAAATGTGTTCGACCAAGTGTTTTTTTCTTAGACTGGCTTAAGGCCCATTAGTTCTTTGAAAATTGTGAAATTATCATCTTTTTTTTTTTAAATAACAAAAAGCTTAAATAACACACAAAAAAATTCCAATACTAATGAAAATATTACAATTTGTCAGCTATCCCAGAGGATGCACTAAATGATGAGAGTGATGATGAAGATAAAGCCAATCCTGATCAGAGAATATCTAGTATGTACAGTTCATTCTTAGATGTTATTTATTTACTATTAAAAGAAAAATTCCATCAATCTATTTGATATGCGTATAGTTATTTGACTACTCTATTATCCAGTTCGCCAAGCAGACAAGAGAATAGCTTGTGAGGAAGAGTTCTCTGACAGTGACGAGGAAGATGGTGGAAGGAAAGATAAAAGAGATCATAAGAAAAAAAGGCAAAAGACTGACGGTGAAGATAAAAAAGATGGAGACAAAGGTAAACACTTTTTAGATTGTTGAAATTATCAAGTAAATTTCAATCATTATTTAAGCCTTTGAAAAGTGCTTTATGTAGAGACGAACTATAGGCGACTGCTAGTGAAGGCACAATTATGACAACATTAATTCAAAGTGAGACTGTGTCTTAAATATAGATAAACAGACAGTTGAGGCTAGGCTTTCATAAAAGTAACATTGTCAATGATATAGTGACTAAGACTAGGCTGTTCCTGTTCTGAATTAAACATTCATATTTGATTGACCACAGTTGACTTATTGTTGCTACTTCAATCTGGTGTATGTCATTATCTGGAAGTCTGTTAATAAGAACTCTAACCTTACAGAAATACTAAAGCAATCTTCTGATCAACACAAACTATATAGACCCAGATTAGACATATTATACTTACATTAAGGCTTTGTCCAAGGAATGCTGGTATTTGATATCAAGACAGTTATTTCATGGTTAAATTTGTAGAATTTTATAAACTTCAAACCTATACTTTGTAAAGTTT
The DNA here is from genome assembly GCA_036873155.1 of Biomphalaria sudanica. Lineage (NCBI taxonomy): Eukaryota > Metazoa > Mollusca > Gastropoda > Planorbidae > Biomphalaria > Biomphalaria sudanica. Next base: position 1,341,139 of record JAZGLO010006571.1, on the reverse strand, counting down.
GTTTCTATTGTCTACTTTGGATAATTATATTATTTTTTTAATTAAACTATTAATAATGCGTAAAAGGTTACCATACACCAGAATATTGGTCAGTTTATTAATTTGTCTATTTTCAGATTCCAAAAGAGACGACAAGGAAGTCAAGAAAGAAGTTCCAGATGTTAAAGAAGAACCAAAAAGTGCCAATGAAAAGTAAATAGTTTTCAGACATAATGACCCTTTTAAACATAGAGTTTTTTTTGGTCTTTTTACACTCTGCATAATGTAAAAACCTTTTTATACATATAGAGCTTAAATCTTTCTAGCCATTTTATTTTTATATTAATTAATAATTTTAATTTGATTACAGGGAGGACAAGTCAGCATCTCTGGCAGACAAAAAAGGTATTTGTCTGTTGAATGTTTAAATCTAAATGTTTGCGTATCACTGTTAGAGCTTTTCACACACAGAGAGCATTTCAACATTTTTCAAAAGGCTCACACAAATTCTCAGTGGTTTGTTACACTAAAGCCTGTTATATATCATTGAAATGTTGAATGTCTGACTAATGTGAACAAAAAATAATACTTCTAATTGCTTTTCTTTTTTAACAACTCTTAATCTAATCAGCTTCACTTCCTAAGAAATAAATCTGGTTTTGATTTAAATGTTCCAGTTAATATTCTTTAAGCAGTAAAATTAAGTAAATTGATAATGGAGATATGTGTGTTGTTATAGATCACTCAGTTCTCAAAAGCCCTACTAGAGAATAGTTACTTTATAGAAATTGATTTTTTGTTGGTAGATGAAGAAACCTATTCCACCATACTCTCATTTGGATACTGCCAAAAGCGCTGTTAGCCTTAGCCAGATGTCTATTTCTGTTGACAGTGATGCATCATTGGATACTGCTTCCTAGGTACACTAAGTAGTTGACCACTTAAAGGGGTAGCCATTTACTTGATTGATGGAGCTGAGTAAGTTCTGGTGGGAGACTTCTGGGAAATAGTTTCTGTTTTCCTGGGGTTGATTGACCAAACAAGTCTCAGTAAATTTAACAGCAATCTAAACCTCCTAATCGATTATGCAATAAGGTTCAATCATCTGCATAGATAAGCTTGCTTTGTATCTGTCATCTATAATTTTAGCATGGGAAATTTTGTGAAGTAAGTTGATTATTTAAAATAGGATTGCAAAAAGTGGCTGAGAAAATACACATGCCTGCTTTACACCATTCTCTGAAGAAAAATGATCTGATTAGTCATATCTGCTTAGACCTTTCTGACCCTTGTGCAGTTGCTTGAGAAAATTGATATAAATCTTGGAGGGCATCCGAGCCAAGAGTATTGCCCACAATCCATCAGAATCTCTCACAAACCGTCATGACTGTCAAAAGCTTTAGTAAGATCAACAAAGTTCAAGTTCTGTTCCCTTTATTTGTTGCATAACAAAAATCATTTCTGCTAGATCTCTCAGCTTGAAAACCCCATTGACAGGGAGCACATCATTTACTTTTGAAGTTTTTCTGCCAGTCAATGAGATTTCTCACAAAAAATGTAATGCCTTAATAGTTAAAGCAGGTGGACTTACCTTTTTTTATATGGCTGGAGGGTACATAAGTCCTAGCATAAAGTGATAATAGCTTACCCTTTCCATGAGTTTCAACACCCTTTTTAAGACCTCTGAAGAAGCCAGGCTTTTCTTTTTGTCATCTTGAGTTTCTATATTGATATCTTGGGTTTGTCAAGTGTTGGGAAGTCAGCTTCCTTTTAATGACTGCCGTCTGATGAATTTCTGCCAGAAATTCCTCCGTGACCGCCCCTTTTTTGGTTAAAAGCATTGCTCTTCTGTCCACCAGTTAAATATGCCAACCTATGTTGTTATATTAAGACAAATTGTTGGCAGTTCTTTAAGGGGCACCATTGTCTGGAAGGTTGGGCTGTAGAAAGATTGAACTGACAGAGTTTCCAGCATTCACAAATGTTAGGATTTTTATAAAAGCTCCAGCCACCATTTGTTTTTAATTTGCGGACTCCTGCAGGTTTTTGCATGAAGCTCTGTACAGAGACCTTGTTGCAATGCTGTTGGGGTTCGCGTCGGAAGACTGATAAGTATGTCTTAAATTAGTGATTCTTGGATTAGTTACATTAAGTCTATTTTGTAAACATTAAAAGTATTATTTTTTTTCAACAGCTGATGCTGCTCCATCTACTCCTAAAGGAGGGGATGCTACATCTACTCATGACAACAGCAAAGATAAAGATCTGAAAGAATCAGATGCAAAGGTATCTGCTGGTGGAATAGTGTCAGGAACTGAAGTGGAGAAAATGGAACATTGATGATTGCTATTAGGCATTTTAACTATTGTATTATAGCAATTTTTTAAATGTGTATAAAAGTTTTGTCATCTGTTAACAGCCAGTATCAGTCATCATCATTAATAATTTTAGTTACAAGTAGTTATTGTTGAAATAATTATACATTAAGTCTGAAATTTAAAAACATTTGTGCATATCTATTAAAAAAATGTTCTTAGTTTAAAAATAACTTGTTTATAGCTTCATGTATTTTAGTAAAAAAGTGTTTTTCGGAATTGCTAAAAAGGTTAAATACTTTTTTATATATATAAAATGTAAAAGTGTAAAAATAATTTCACCTGAAATACTTTTTGTTTCTTGGACATTTATTGCGGCTCCTTGAGATGTTATCAATTTCGCATATATGCAGATCCAGTGGTGTGTACTGGCAATACTAAATGACTACAGTTTATAAGTGGTGCATTTGAGATCATCCATTTCTGTGCATTCTATGCCATTGAGTGGTATCATTTAACACTGTACCTGATGGTGCTGCAATTTTATATGTATATATTTATATTTCTCTTTGAGCTGTTCACAAGCAGAAGTTGATATTTTTAAAATTGCATGGCTTAATGCTTTGCTGGTTTTATTGCTTATTGTAAATAAGGTTATTCTATGCTGACAGAGACCTATGTTGAAATTTTGCATTTCATGTTTTTATCTTATTCAGTATGATCTGCAACTAATGAATGAAGTGTGATAGTATGGAAGTGAATTGTTATTTTTTGTTGTACTTTTTTATTTTAATAAACTCAAATGTTGATGTCAGCCATTGTTTGGTTTTCTTTGATCTGTGTTGACCACTTATAGGATTGTACTTCTAAAGTGTGTGTCTACATCCTAGCAACATAAAATCATGTAGTCCAGCATATCAAACTTCAATGTATTTGAACAAACAAATCAAAAAACAAGGTTACAAAGACAGTTTGTGTGGAAGCACAAACTTAAAATCGGCCCCAGAAGTGGTCCACCCAGGCAGGCTTCAATATTTTCAGAAAGAACATACAAATGAAATTATATCAAAGACAAATGAGAGATAAGAAAGGAGAAAAAAGATTGACAGATCTTGTGTAGTGCCCCAACAGTGAGCTGATCAAAGGATAGGTGCAAGTGAATGCAAAGTTAGATGTGAACCTGGCCTAACTAGTTCCCCTTTCAGACCTTGTGGTCTATAGGGCAGATGATGTAAAGTTTATCTGTTTTTGTGGCCTACGGTTAACGAGGGTATCATGTAGCCAGCACAACGACCAACCGCCTTTACTTTTCTCCAACTAATGTTAGTTATCCATTAGAGCTGGGCAGACTCAGGAGACGCCCAAGGATTCCGAAGTTAAAAATCCCAGGATTCGAACCCGGGACCCTCGGTTTGGAAGTTAATCACCTCACCACGCCTCTCCTGGTCTAACTGAAGTCTTATAAATAATGTAATTTTTTGAAAAGGCTCAATCTGTTAATGAATTCCTCAATAGACATATATTCGTTTCCTATAAATACATAGCTCAAGAAAATGAAGTTTATAAGATTACTATTCGTTTTAAATTAGGTCTAACTTATAATGCATACTAATTAGCTTTTTCTCTTTAAAAAACTGCTTGCATAACTGATTTTAACTAACCCTAACCCTTTTCGCTTTCAGGAAAAAAAAAAAGTAGCCGTTGCATCAGAACTTTGATTGGTCTAAAATATTGTGATGTCGGATTTTCAATATCTTTTCTAGTTAACGAGATCTAAACGGGACTGGCGGACAGACATTTCGCACAAAACTAATAGCGTCTTTTCCCCTTTCGGCGGCCGCTAAAAACATTGACTTTGCCTTCCTGCTGTAGTTTAGAAACTTAATATTGAAAGGTAGACCGATGAAACAAAACAAACAATTTTTTCATACAAGTATTTTTTACTTACACCTTAAGCATTCTTTAATATGCTGGAATAAACATGGTCATAATGATGAAGACATGTGCCTAATTTAGGAATAAGTTTTGAAACCAAATAAAAATTTAGAAAGTTTCAATGATAAAGACTCAACTTTAGTCAGAATAACCTTATAATACAGATACATACCAAACCCATTTGCTTGTTTATCAATGTTTCTGTGGTGATCACCTTGTCAAATTGCGTATGAACTAAGTAACTGGAATTGTAAGTTATGGATACAAAGTTTTATCCACTTTAAAATATCTAAATGGTAAGCTTTTTGAAATATGAAAGTAACATTAAAGCAGGGGTGGGCAACCCTTTTCAATCAAGGGCGCATAAAAAAAAATTGGGAATGGAGGGCCATATATATATATACTCACAACTTAGAAAAATACGCTAGATAACCGTGTATAATGTCTTTAAATTCACATTTACACCTGTACTATATTTTACATCTACTTTTCATTTAGCTACACTCCCAATTGAGGAATAAAAAGAGTTAGCGATTTCTGAAAGTATATTTTAAGAATAATTGTTACTATTTGATCATTGTCTTTTTACATCGCATTACACTACAAATGTACAGCTGTACTTAATGTGAAACATATAACTGTTTACATTCATGCCCAAAGTTCTGGAACTGCAGAACTAGCTTACTAGCTGTTATCCTTGTGACTGTTGTCAAATTACAGTCAATCTGCATTGACCAGTGATTACACTTTTTATTGTTAAGGAAAAAAACATATGGACCCAAATAATCTAAAAATTTAGAAGCAAATTTTATCAAATTGTGGAAGTGCAACTTCTGGCACACAAAAAAACTCCATCGGAAAACAATTGACTTGAACTTCTCTTTCAGGTCATTATTTGCTTGGAGGTAAGTCCTCTGGAGCTGAATCAGCTTCTTCGTTAAATGGTGAAATGATTGTATTGAAAACTGGCTCCAAGTTCTTGATGTCTTAAAATTTGCTTTCCAAGTCCACAATGAAGGAATAGAAATAAGTTTTATACTTTTCAACCATTTCACTAAAAATAATTTCACCTATCAGAAAAGAAAAATGATAAAAACTGTCTTCACTTGCTTGCCTGGAGAAATGAAAAGATTTAACATGCACATGCATTTCATGTGCAAACAACCCATTGCAATATTTTCAACAAAAACATGAAACTCTCTTCCACTCTTCATTAGAAGTATTACTAATGATGTTACAGTTAGTTTTCTTCATGGAGCATAACATTTTCTTCCTTGAGCTTCCATATTTTCTCAATATCTTGCACATGCTAATTTAAGGTAGTGGATATTACTGTGGTAGGCTACTGAACATCGGAATGTTTTGTTTCCAAATGTTTTGCTTCCAAATATTTACTTCTGGGAACTGCCTGTGGTCAAGACCCCTGATATCTGTAAGTGTCTACGGGCCACATAAAACACTCAGCGGTCCGCATGTGGACCGAGGTTCATAATTTGCCCACCCATGCATTAAAGTATAGATAAGTAAAATAGTTTATATTGATATTTTTTTGACCAATGTTCTAGTATAAATTAATAGCATATTAAAGCCAAATCACTACATACCTATAATATCCAGAAGACACCAAGACAATGAGAAATGTCATGACATAAAAAAATCTGTTTAAATAAAAAAAAGCTTGGACATTTGTTTTTTTTACAATTGTTTTCATTGTTTGTTTTTATTTTCTGTACAAAATGGTCATCATCCGTCCTTTTATTATTATTTTTAATATGCAAAACAATGGGTTCTTAGACATTTTGTTTAGGTATCAGCTGGTCTTTAAAAATGCTTGCTATAAAAATTACTTTTAATATCTATATATATACTTCTCGGTAAATTCTAATTCTCTTCTTCGCTCAACAGTTTGGACGAGCAAGAAGTAAAGGAAAGATCACTCTCTTATTTCTGCGGATAGTCACCCAAAGAAAAAACAAGAGGGGGGGGGGGAGAACAAGTATTCACAAAATAGCAGGGCCGGACCGTTGTAACCAAGAAAGATCACTCTTTTTTTTTTTATTTCTACCTCACGTAAAAAAAAAAAGGGGGGGGGGATCTACTCTGTAGGAACTATCGAGGCGACAGAGAGCACGGCTCAGGAAAAAAAGACAAGTATTTTTTCACCCTTCGCTACGGATGGCTGCCTGGTAGTGCGGTTTGCGCGCTGGACTGTCCCATCTCCCTTCGTCCTGCGGGAGGTTTGGACTAGGAAGTAAACTATCGTCAACTCTGAAGGAACATCCGAAACATGTAAAACATTTTACAGGCAAATATTTTACAAACACTAAATAGCAGCGCCGGACTTAACCATGTGACCAAGAAGTCATGGAAAGAGAACAAGTAATGTACTATGTATATTTACAGGTCACTAAATAGCAGGGCCGGACTTAACAATCGTGGGGATCTATGTGAAACGGATTTCGTGGGGCCAAGTTTGGGTGGGAAAGCGGATAATAAGTGAAATAAAGCGATTCTGTATTAGAAAATAAATTCGTCTATGCATTTTATTCATTCTTTACTACGTACAGAATTACTATACGAGCCTTGCATGTAGCAAAGTCATCCAGTATATCATAATAACATAGATCACGCTTAATAGCGAGAATTACCAAACGTTTCAATCTATCTTTGAGAATTGTTGATCTCAAGTAATTCTTCATTAGTTTAAGGCGCGAGAAGCTTCTTTCACCACATTACACAATTAAGGCTAATGCATAATGCCGTTTTTATTTTTCGCGCATAGGATTGACGTTTTCCATATTGAATGACACCCCAAAATGACAATTTTTGTCTATATATTTCCGTATATTTTAAGGACTTTTTCGTATATTTTGTAATTTCGGGAGATTTCCAGGAGCTCCTGGTAAATCGACAGGAGGGCGCGGGAAATCTGTTTAAAGTTATAACATGGTTTAATTTAATAAATTATACACCTAGAATTAGCGCGGGTCTTATGAAAGTGCGAGTCATATGAAAGTGCGGGGCCCACTGCGATCGCATAGTTTGCAACCTCAGTATCTTGACTGTCATTGTAGGGGTGCTGTGACAGTGCGTGTAGCCAAATCCTTTTTTTTTCCTGGTCAGCAGCTGTCCTTTTACGCCCAACCAGCTTTTCTTTGGATGGTCCTTGCTTCATGTTCCCTCCACTGTACCTTGAAGGATGGCTTTTGACAGTAAGTCATGTCTTACAATAAGACAGAACCAGGCAACAGCTCAGCTTTCATTTATTCACAATATTGAGAGTTCCTCCTTTTTGCCAGTCAGAGTGTTGACTTGTAAAAGTAAAAACTCATTTATCTTTTTTTTTAATTTACATCTGATTCCCAGCATTTGTCTGATACATTTACTTTCAAAGGCTTGAATTATTTTTTCAGCCTCAGCGTACAATGTTTAACTTTCACACCGACATAGGAGTACAGAGACCACTAGCGAAGAACAGAGTTTTAATTTTACTGGGAAATTGATGCTACTCTTCCAGAAATTCCAAAGTTTGCTCATGGCAGCAGATATCAAGTTTAAACAGGCTTTTCTCTCTTATTTAAATGAGCCAACTTCTTCTAACGTTTGGCCATTCAACTGTATGCAACATCTCGGACTATCTCCACCACAGACTAGTATTTGGCTTTTCTTAAGCTAATTCCAATTCCATTATCTTGTGGGTATTGGCCCATGTCAACAATTAGCTAATTAATTCTCACTATGAAAAGTTGCTCTAAATTCTACATCCTACTATTATTACTTCTGCCATCTAATGAATCAATCCATGATTACAATGCCCAAAAGTGCAGATGCATTGGCCTAGTCATAAACCCATTGAGAAAAGGAAAAGTATAGCATTCTAATAGTGTCTTATAGTTCTTCTATCTGTATCCTTTGTGATGTATTAACTTAGTACAAGTACTACTACTTTAGTTAATGTTACATTTTTGTCTCCAAATTAAAACCTTTTTCAAAGCTCAAGTTTTTTGTTTTATGATAAAAGCTTGTTAAGTTAACCAAAGACCTTTGAATTTTTCCATTTGAAGTTTCTGACATATGCAGAGAAAAACAACAAGCTTTTGTAAGAAGAGGTTTGTAAATATTTACATTTTAGTTAGTTTCTGCATGGACCTTCCATGGTTTCTGTGGATAGAATTCAAGGGTTATAGAGTATAGAAATGAACTTAATGCTATCATTTTTTTAACTTTTTAAACTTCAAATTAAACCATTGTGCTATTTCAATTTTATTTGTATTACTGAGTGAAACAATTAGATCTAGATGTCGCTTGTACCCAAAGAGAGAAGTTTATGTTTATGATTTTAAAGCATTTAAAAAATACTTACCATAAAATAAGGTTATTAAAAAAAAACATTAACTCGTACATCATACTCAACAATGAAAAACTAACTGAAAAGAAGTCATTTTAATATTTTTTATTATGATGTAGAAATACAAATAATAGTATATTCATAGAAGTTTCAGTACTGAACATAGTCATAATAAAGATCTTTAGAAATAATATACATTGCTGAATATACATTTCACATAGCTAAAAATAAACCAACAGTCATTTTAATAAGAAATAATACTAGTATTAATAGCTTCTTCCAACCGAATTAAAAGAAAGTAATTGAACTCTCTGTTGCTGAGCACAAATTATTAACTTAATTAATTATTACATCTAAACATAAGTTCAATTTGAATTTATTATTTTTAATTTAATAATTTACACTTGATATCATAGAAACATCAGAAAGTATCAGCTCAGTGTCACTCTGCTGTCTTTTGACTTACTGCTTCCATCAGCTCAACTGGAGGGCCAGAGATTATATTTTTCACATCCTACAAATAGAACAAATCAAGTACTTGAAGTCTTAGTTGAGGCCTACAGTAAAAATAAAACAAATATGCTTTTTTTTTTTCAAAATCTAACCACTATCTATCTATAAAATATGATGGTGAGCTTGAGTCCACCAAACTCTTAAATGTAACACTAGATCAATCTTTGAAATTACCACCAAACAAAAGTTGAAAATGAGGGAAATGTTTGACCAAAATATGTTTCAAGCCATTAACTTTAGAACTATCAGAAATGGCAGTAATGAAAGTACTTGCAACAGAGTACAATTTCACAGAAAATTCGAACCTGGGTACCACAGAACAATTTATTTCTTAGAATGAATTTCTTAAAAAAAAAAAGACCAAATGTTGTACCATACTAAAAGGTTAATGTAATAGGAATAGCTTTTTTGGTGTTGGAAGTTTAATATATTTGTGACAGCATTTTGTCAGAAGTGATAAAGTACTTTTGAAACAATCTTGTGATCATGGCAACAAGCCTGATTATGACATCGTAAGGGAAATGTCCATATGAGAAAATTGATAGGCTAACTGGCAAAATAAATCTCCTGCTGTGTTTCCACAGTTCAGTGTGCATTGATTGTACATGGTGAGAAAGAAAGTTAAGCTATGCCTGTTCCATCCAATACCTCATTCCTCAAGTGGTGGCTCTTTTACGGTTAAGTGGCTGTACAGTGTAGGAGTATGAAAGAATCCATCATTTATTTAAGCCGGAAGAAGGCTACTAAATATAATTCTATATTAAAGATACCAATATCATCTTACTAGAGCTTTAAATCGTTTACAAGCAACAACAACATCCTGAATCAATGGGTGTTCAATCAGCACTTTGTATTTCATTGGAACCAGGTCCCCATCATCATGTAACTCTTGAAACACTGAAGTTAATTTCTCCTGAAAATGTTTATATGAAACAAGACTGTGAACATATATAAGTAAAACTTCTACAGTTATTAAAGTTACCTCCCTTTACCAAACTTCATCATTTCTAAGAAAAATGAGTAACATTTATATTCATTGAGACATTTTGTATCAGAGAAAAAATATCCAAAATGTCTGGTACTAGTCCAACTTTAAAACAAAAATTGATAAGAGGTAAACAAAAGTAAAATGTTGAGTTGCCAAATACCAATTTTTATCTTGCAAATTAATTTTTTGAAAAGTCTCATTGTTTATACACTGAAATGAAATGCATTTAAAACTCATTTTTTTAAATTCCAGTTTTCACAACAGACCATCTATCTATTGGGATACAAAGCTATAATCAATTTTATAATAGAATCAGAAAGTTAAATAACTTGAATGAATACAATTAGGCTAATTAAGGCTACACCAAGTCTTAACTAGATATGGGTAAAATAAGACAACTTACAAGTGAGGTGTGATCTTCAGGATCTACTGTTGATGTAAATCTGTGACTATCACCTTTAGTATTATCTCCATGATGTAAGACCTTGGATATGAATTTATAAACATAAATATCATCTTGCTAGTTTTAATTAAATTATTAGCCTAATAGCTAGCTACTTCTGGTGGAACAAGTGGTAAGAATAAAACTACTATAGCTGTCTAATTGAAAGCCTCAGAGAAGCTGGGATTTACATTATTTCAGACAGTTCATTCCGTAATATTGAGATTCTTTATAAATGCGTCATATTTTTCCATGTAGAAATGTTGTTTTACATATAATATTGAAAACTTAAAACTAATGTATTTGAGCTCCTCTTTTAATATATAATCAATTATTTGCTTAGCATTGTTGACTTCACTTAGTCAATGAAATATAAATGCATCAGTTTTTAGCAAAAGTGTTGTTTCTGTACCTTGAACAAAGCTTCCACTGAGACCAAAGCATCATTAGCTTCTCTAGGAATAACTTCCTCTGACATTGGTGGTTCAATCTGTCCCTTCTCTTCATCTTTATAGTCTTCATGAAGACTGGTTTAAAAAAACAACAAATTTAGTTCTACAAGGTTTTATGTAGCCAGCCAATATAAGCTAAAAAGAAGTACAGTAAATTCAAAGTATGTCAACTTGGACCTTTACCTGTCAGCCACACTATGAGGTCTTTCCAGGCTGCTAGTATGAGGGAAAAGCTCTGGCTGGTTTAATCTTGGCATGTGATGTCCACACACTACACTAAGCGCATGTAGAAAACCCTCATGATAATTTGGAGAGGCAGAGAAATACATCAGCTGTTACCAGAGAAATACACCAGCTATTTGAACAAGTCAATGATCATTTTATAACATTCATGACACTAAAACTTAAAAAAAAAATTGAGATTAAGTTCTGCATAATTATAGAACCATTATTTTAATTTTTAATGTGTTTAATGTCATGACAAAAAAAAGAATTCAAACAAAAGTGTTTCATTCATTTAGCTATTACCAGTGCATTCATGTTAGTTTAATATAAATCTATTTTAAATATCTATAAGAGCCTTAATGAATTATTGAGAGAATAACAACAATCTCAATAATTATAATTTATGATATATTTGTCTGGATCAACAGCTATAAATACAGTAGTGGACTTACAAAGTTGACATAGTCAACCAGAGGAATAGAGCTACTGTGATCAGCAAACACTTCAAACAACAGATTATGTAACTGGGTCATCCTGTTATAGTCTTCAGTACTTTCTTTGTGAAACCATAAGTCCATCTGCAAAGAAAATTATAATCCAATTATATATTTTTTTTAAAATTTATTTTAATTTTTAAAAATCTTGTAAATTCAAACTTCACACCTACATTGCGTTATAGAGCTGATGTTTATAATAATCATTTGTATGATTCATATCTCTTTTGAGATATCACGCTTTTCATTTACCTTTATGTTTAGCTTCTTAGAAGTATTTGACAAACCCAAATTTCCTTATGGATAATAAAGATTATTATTATTATTTAATTTTAAATACAGATAAAATCTAAAAATTGCTTTATTCTGACTTTGAATTAAACATGTTTCTCTTCATCTATCACCATTTCTTTGACCCTGTAGTGCTCCAAACAATGAGGTTGATCTGTTGAGGATCTGATCATTAAGTCCAGTTATCTTCTGCAACTAGTGAATCATTGTTCTCTATGGTACTGTTTGGCCAGAAGATTAAACTTTTTTTAAAGTTCAAGTTTCAGTTTGTGGTTTTGATAAAGGGCTAACTTTCCAAACTCTGCTGTCTGTACTTGATTGCTGCAAGATTATCATTAAAATCCAAGGCTTCTTGGATAGAATGAAATGCATGAATGATGTAAGCCTAATTCATTTAACTCACATAATTGTACAATTATTAAATAGGCTTTACTTTGCAGATACCAAAATAATTATGATGAGAGACCTAAACAAGCAAAAATAAACTGTCAAAAAAATGATAATGAAATTGTATTTAAAATGAGAGAATTATTTACCCTATGCCACTGTTCCCTGGTTATTTTCCCAGTTGACTTTTGATCCATAATTTTAAAGTTCTCCAGGCAATCTAAAAGCTGTTGTTGGCTAGGCATAGGTATTGGATAACACAAGGCCACAAACAACTTATGCCAGTCAACATAATCTGTGTCCAGTGAAAGCATGTTCCCTAACTCTGTGATCTAAAATAGGAGATCAATAGAGCAAATGAACACACAAAAGTGCTAGACTATTAATTGATAAAAAATGCTGAACTCATTTCTTAAATAATAACTATGCTTACAATCAGACAAAGTAAAAATAAAATTGGCAAGACAAGTGGATATCTTTGATACATTCTACAATTGGTACACAGGTACAAAAGGAAAAGCAAGTTTGATTCACATAATTAACCAGAAAAAAACAAACAACTTTACCTAAAGAAGTATTTTGTCTTAATAAAGACAATTATTTTTCCATACACTATTCTTCAAAATCTAAACAATCAGCACAAAAACAATAGCAGCTTTTCCTTGGAGGGAGGGGGGGGGTAACTAAAATTTGTAATGGAACTCACTTTATAAAAATTAATATTAGACAGAATATGATTCAGAAAATAGTTCAATATGACTTACCTGAGCAGAAGTCAAGTGCATCCAGGCATCAGGAAGACAAACCATGCCATGTGCTACCATTACTTGGGTTTCAAAAAGTTCAGCAAAAGCTTTATTTGAAATGAAGCCAGTAGGTGCAATAGTTTTTAGCTAAAACCACAAGAACACACAAAGTATAGTTAGCATCATTCAAAGTCATTTATTTCAGTAGGAACAAAGTTAATGTAACATGTTTCAATCTGATAGATAGCTAACCAGTTAGGATTAACATTGCTTCTATTTGGATATGTCCTAACCATAATCTGTGTCGGTTAAAGCTTTTGATGTTTCATAAACTTTTTCTTTTGCTATTGCCAACTTTCAAGCTACTATGGATTATGATGCACTGGTCCAAGATATCTAAGTCTATTGCTATCATGGGATGATCAAAAGAAACAGGCATCACAATATCAGCAATGTCAATCATTATTATTCTTTAAGAAAAATAAGAATGCCTTGAAATATTTAAAATACACTATAAAAATGAAGCAAATAAAAAAAGATTGTCAAATATTTCCCATCAGCCACTTGTGAGTTTTAGACATGTGCACCTTGACCCAGTCCTGTGACATTTGGTAGTAAATAGTTGTTTTTCAGCAGTTCTCTCAGTTTTATGATATACATCTATGAGCCAAAATGCATTTTATATGAATAAATTATTGCACGACTATCAGAACAATGCAGCAAGAAAGTATTCACTGATAAGTCATTGATTAATATACATGACTAGATTGACACAAGAAATACGTAGGACGTAATTATCTTCTCTTTGAAGTAATGCCTGTAATCTATAAAATATGATGCTCACATGATCATAAAGTGTATTTAGTTGAGTGACAGTGAAATGTTCTGCCATAGCTTGTTCCACTGGAGGTTCTGGTGGTTCAGGAGTTGGTGTCTTAAGTACTTTAAAGTCCTAAGGATGAAACAATCAACATGTGGTTAAAAATTTAAAGTTTATGTCAAAAACACAATCTTTGAAAGCTAGGCAATACAGAAAAATGTTTTAATTCAACAGTAAAAAAACAACACTTAAAATACAAAGAAATTGGGGTGTTAACATAAATGAATCCTCATAGTGAACAGATTTTTAAAAAAATCAAACAAAGTATTAGTGTTTATTTAAAGAAATTTTACAAATAAAACAAAAACATAAAACACTTGGTTAGACCAATATTAGAATATGTGTCTTCTGTTAGGGACCCATCAACTCAAGAAATTAAAACAGACATAAAATATAGCTGTGAGATTTCTAACAAATATTCACATTCCCAACTATAGCTGAACACCATTAGTAGATCATTAAAGTTAGAGACACTTCAGGGCAGAAGATTTTTAAAAGACACAAAGATAAAGGCACATTTCTTATTCCCAATGATAGGACTAATTCCCTAGTGTCATTAGATCATGGAATGGGATGCCTGAATCAGTCAAAACCAATGACTTGGCAGAGATTAAGTCCCTAATACACATGCATAACTAGATTAACTAAAGGATATGTGTAAAATATAAATATATTTTTTTATGTTATTTTTTATATAGCACAACTTTCATGCTTATAGCATGCTCAGAGCCCTATAGTCCAATCTCTTTTGTGGTCCAGTGGGGGAAGGGGGTATATGGGAGAAGGTTTCATGAGAAGCTCAATAGACACAACTTTGCTCAAGCCAGGATTCAAAATTGAGCGCCCTTGAAAGGTAGCCAAGTAGCCAATCCCATCATCTTCACTTAAGATGTACAAGTCATTGAAAGGTAAAATATTAAAGCCAGCCTGAGCCTTCTTGAAATTGCATGCCACACTACCTCATCAAGAGCAAACATTTCTTGACTGATGCAGAGCTCATACTTCAACTTTTGTTTTGTTTCTATGGCATTGCGCATGACTTCAGTCAACTGGTCAATGCTGCAACATAGAGTACAACAATAGTTACTTCTTTTTTGTATTGAAAAAATATAACACAGTTCTTAGTCCTTAATGTGATTAACTATTCAAAAGAAAATACAATAAAAATTATGCTCTTTTTAACCTTTGCATCTCTTTGAGAAACTTGGATCCAATCCAATCATTCATAGCTTTCAAGATCTCATCTGATTTACATTTCAAATCTCTGAAAATTTCACATGCTAAATGACGTATCAAATTCAGACGTGTTTTTGTGGCATTTTCTTAAAAAAAAAAAAAAAAGAAAATATTGAGATGACAATTATTTTGTTTCAATACAACTACTAATTATAATTATCAATTATTATCTCATTATCTAATAAAATGTTGAATAATTTACCTTCTTCTTTTAAAGCAAATATATATTCTTCTCTAGCTCTATTCTTTATTGCCTTTTTCTGTATCTCTTCTTCACTTAGAGAAATATCTGTTAATTATCAATAGAAACATAAAAAATACTTTCTTAAAAAGACAATACCTTCTTTATACAACTTATAGAGCGATTATTTTTCTCTTAATCACTAATGAATGACAGATTTTTTTAAACAAGGAACATTCCCCCCCCCCCCCCCCCCCCGGCCAACTAAAGAAATAACCATGGTTTGACAAATGTAAACTACAAATTTGTATAATTCACTTTATAAACTTCCAATAATAAGCCTTTATATATATTTAGAAGACGATGCACACAATGTTCCTGAAAATATTAATACATCTTAACCTTGCTATCTAAAATTATTGCAGGGTGGTCCTGTACAGAAAACCAGTTTCTTAAGCTATAATAGCAGCAGACCTTCTAACTGATTGCACATAACAATTTATTAGCTGTGCTGATTCATTGACTGCAATGTTTCACCTACTAACCTGCAGGTAAAGGCGTCCCAGCATTATCTCCTTCTTTCTTTGCACTTTTCTTGGGAGAGGTAGATCGATTTCCTTTTTTTCCTGCTTTCACTGGCTTATTTTTTTCTTTTTCCTTCTCTCTCTCCAGCTCTTTTTCTTTCTCTATTTCTTCTTCAATGGCTCTTACTTCACTAATGACCTAAATTATAAATTTATTTTAATTTAGACAGCCCCAGAAATGAGATTCATAAATTAATGTAACAATGAATGTATGTTTCTATACATCCCAATTAATCTTGATTAACTGTTTTGGTCATTTAATATTTAAAAAAAATGATATTTTAAAATCTTTTAAAATGATGTGTTTAATTCTCAAAAAAAAAAGAAGGCCAGATATCTATGTGATATGTGCTTCAGTCAATAGTCTGATTTAAAACTCTACCAGCCCCCATCCTCTACAATCCCAACAATCTTTGTTTCCCAAAGGAATGTCTAAAACTTACAAGTCTTCCAGAAAAATGACAAATCATGTAATTATTTTTTATTAGAAGTCTAATTTTGTATACCAAATAAGAGAAAATGCCAATTCTTTTTTTATCCTATTCACATTTTTTACAGAATTTGCAATTTTTTAGTCACCTGAATATTTGTACTGTCTGCCATGTGATCATAAAAATATTTCTTCTTAATTATTTTGGTTTCAATGTACAACTTCATTTGATGTGTATAGATTAAAAGTTGGCAATGACAGATCCATTCAGAAAATTCCAATCAATAGTTAACAACAAAATCTTTAATCCAAGAGTTTGTTCATGTCCTTAAAAGCATAATTTTACTTTTTACTGTCATAATATGCCAATGAATCAAATCATTTACGAAAAATACAATTTTTTAAATTAGATTTCAGACAACTGAAATTCTCACCATTTGTGTAATACTTTGAATAGCTGAACTACAACTTGTGTGAATAAGCTTCTCATCAGGATCCTCTGGTATTGGAATATCCAGCTCTGAACTTACAGCTTCATCTGAAGATTTTTTAAGACTTTTTTTATCTTGTTTTGATTTACTGATTGCAGCCTGGAGCTTTATTTCCTCTGGTTCTGTAGTTCCAGGACGTCTTGGAATCAAAGGTATACTGAGGAATGTATTCAAATTTCTTACTAAGTTGACGAAAATCTTTAAAAAATAATTGCAATCCAAACTAAATCATTCTCAGACAGTTAAGTGCTTGTTTAAGCCACAAGGCTCAACCCAATGTCAGCTTTAAGCTTACTTTAGAAAGTGTCTTATCTTATATAATTCAGACGTTACTCTAATAGCGCTAGGGAAGAAGGAGCATTTGTACAAATTTGTCCTAGCATATGGACCAAGGAATGTGCCTTTATCTTTGTGTCTTTCTGAGTATTTTATTAAATATTGTTTTTGTATTTGAAGATTATGGCTCAGTGTTTTATGTATAATTGCTACTTTACTTTCTAAATTTAGTGATTTTACTAAAGGTGTTATTCTAGTCAAATGTGAATATTCGTTTGTTATGAATCTCACTGCTCTATTTTGTGTCTGCTCCAGTTTCTTAATGTTTTCTTGAGTTTAGGGGTCTCAAACAGGCCTAACCAAGGTTAAAAAATATTTTAGTTTTATGTTCTTGATTTATAGAAATCTCTTTTAATAAACCCTAATGCTTTGATTTTTTTTATAGTTTCATCAATATGGGGATTCCCATGACAGTTTTTCGTTTATTATAACACCTATGTATTTTGCATTTTTAGTCTGTGTTACTGGTTTACCATGAATAAGATAAGTGGAATTAATTTGTTTTAGTTTTTTTTGTTACTCTTAATAACTGACATTTTTCCCATTTCTGTAATTCATCTAATTCTCTTTGTAAAATTTCCGTATCTTGTGTTGTTTTTATTGTTCTATATATTATGCAATCGTCTGCGAATAATCTGACTTTTGTTCCTGAACTAATGCAATTAGGTAAATCATTTATGTAAATTAAAAATAGTAGTGGACCTTAGGCTGTTCCTTGAGTGTGGTTGAATATATCTTTTTTTTTCAAAGAATTGGAGAAAAAATTATTTTCTAAAGATGGCTAGCATACATTATTTTTCGTCCTATTCCTTCAGAAATAGTGGGAGATTTATTTTGCTGTGGTGTTTCTTTTCCTGCTAAATTTTTCTTGCTAGATACGCCTCTTGATGACCTTGAACCTTTAGGAGATCTTGGTGACTTGGATCTTGGAGACTTAAGGCCCTCTAAAGAATCAAAAACATATTTGTTATTAGCTTTATTACAATGGTAACCCAAACATTCATTATAAAATAATTACTGTTATTGTCTATAAAACTAAATCTATTTTTCTTTATTTTCCTTAAATAATTAACAAAAAGTAATAACATTAATTACATAATTTTTACCTCTTGGAGATTTGGCATGAGCAGAACTAGAATGAATTGATTTAGACTCTTCCTCAACTATATTATCCTGGCTGGCCAGATCTTGTTCTGAATGGCTATCAATGGATAGCTATATCAATAGAAATATTATTGTATATGCTCACATCATTCATAATGAAATTTCTTGTCCCTAATGCTAGGGCAAATATGTGCAAACACACCTTCTTCCCTAATGCTAATAGAGCATGGAATGGGTTGCCTGAATCAGCCAGGAAACCCAACGACTTGACAAAGCTTAAGTCATTGATGAACATACATGACTAGATTGACCTAGGGACATGTGTAGGATGTAATTATCTTCTTTTATGAAGTATTTTATAAAATAAGATAAGATAAATAATTTATTATTAAAAACATTGAGATGAACATGTAACTAGTATTATTGTTTCTAAGGGATTCAGATAAGCCCATAAACTCAATAAAGTATTTCATTATGTTTTGTAATGAGAACCATGCTAAATTGAGCACAATTACTGTCCTAAGATAATATTTAATTTCTTATTAAAGTACAACTGTTTGTTTCAACGTGTTCATATTGGTGTGGATAATGTGAATAATGTCTAATTGTAGACCTGGAAGCTTTACACAAGTTTGATCTAGCTACCTGAAGGAGTGGAAGACGTTGATATTCTGGATTCAATACATCTGGAACTTGTCCATCCATTCCTTTGTAATAATCTTTCAACAGACGAGCAGTGTCTTGCATTCTGTCTACTTCTGCCTGGAAACAAAAAATTTAATATTAATATAATATTATAATAGTGGTATTAGTACTATAATAATAGTAGTAATAATAATATTATTTTCTTCCTAAAAACTTTGTTGATGTTTAACTCTTTCAGTGTGGCATAACTCTGAGCGAGTAACTTTGCTAGTGCTAGTGAGTGCTTCGTTACTCTCAGCACCTGACTTAGTTTATATAATTTATTTTACTATCTTTTTATGTTAAACTTTTTATTTCTCTCTTTTTTTTTATTTTCTGGATGTGGGAGTAATTGTTCTTTGCTTTGGTAGTAACTTTGATGCAATACCAACAGGTTTAAAAAAAAGACAACATTATGTTAATGGTTCCTCTTTTTTAGTTTATTTCCCGGAGCCCCCAAAAAATTAAATAATACAATTTTTTAGTGCATTTGTTCATCTTTTATGAAATTTGAAGTGATGAAATGTGTTTAGTATTGTGATTTTTCAATATTTATGGATTAAATGTTTAATTAAAAGGTTAAATATTTTAGTATATTGATTTTTTAAAATAAATTTTTTAAATATTTTTTTTTTCTGTGCTCAGTTTAAAATTAATTTAAATTTTTTTTTTTTTTAAATTCTATTTTATTTATCATACTTTTGTAGCCCATTCATTTTCCTTTAAAATAAAATCAAATATGTTAGATTATTTAATAAAATTAAAAAGTTTTGTGAGTTTTAGTAACTCTACCCTCCTTGACAATTCGTGTTAATCCTGGAGAATTTCATTTTTTTTATCAAAAACATTCGCACTGAAAGAGTTAAATTTCATTTCCCAGATCATTATGCTGTCATAATTGACTATGTTAACTCTATTCCTTTCCAATACCTGCATCAGAGTCAGATAATGATTGCTAATGAGTCCAAGTCTGTCATCCAGCCATCCATCATGCATGATGGCATCTCTCTCCTTCTCAGCTTGCTCTTTGCGTTCATCACATATATTCCAAAGCCTCTCTCTAAGATTGTCTACTTGCTGATGCAGTTCTGCTTTAGTTTCTTCATCTTCTCTCATATCATCAGGGATACTGTTATACGCCTAGAAAACAAGGACATAGTATGAAATGATTGTAAGAATACAAGAACTATTTCATCAGGTCTACTTTTGTGGGTCTAAACAGGAAGTGAAACAATGATATTTTATTAAGACTATAAAGTAAAGTTCATGCCATACTCTCATTTAGAAAAGCGAAAAAAAATATTTCTATTGCAGTTTTTATTTATTTTTATATAATAACAAAAAAATATAGAAATATTAATGAGCATCATTGATATAATGGATCAAGATCATTAATTAAATATACCAGTTCAAGACTGATTAACAACCCTCTCTAAGAGTCAGCAGTGATTTTTTTATGTGAAGATTAAGTTAACCATTCTGCAAGTTTTACAGACTAAGGTCAAGGAGCAAAGTTTCAGAGTTCTCTACTATAACACAAGAGGTAAAATTATGAAACATCACAATTTGATGGGTTTAAATTATGGTTAGAGTATCTTAAGTACTCATGAACTAGTTTAGAAGCTAGAAAGAAAGATAAACTTAAAAACTGTTCAAATAAAAAGAATAATAAAAAGATTTCAATAAATACAATTGTAGAAGACTAAAAGAATTTCATTACAAAAAGGGAGACTAGAAAGTGAGCAAATGAGTTAGTTTTGTGTTTCCTACTTACAAAGACATTGTTACATTAAAACTTGAAGTTACTGTTATTATTCTGAATATGAATTGTGTTAAGGTTTAATATTAAAGTTCAAGTTATCACTTATTGACTAGTCTTCCACTATAAACCTATGTCAAATTCAATTGGGAGACATGTCCAACTCCCACTGACTCCCAACACTTTCAAAAAATGATGCAAACATTTATATAAAAAGTGAATGTGAAATTTCAAACGAAAAAAATCTTTTCATAAATTCACACTGAACATATGTGTATCAAGCAGAACTAAGTCTTTTACCTTCTGCCATTGGTCAACATATTCTTGCTTACAATCAGGCCGCTTCAAGAACTGGACAAAATCTTTTCTGAAAAAATAAGGTAACAGCAAAATAAAGTTTAAAAAAAAAAAAAAGTTTACTACATCCTTTAATATATATTACTATTTTAAAGTATTATTTCTAACCTAATTTGATAAAAATATCTAAAAATGTTTTCCCGTTCACTACGTGTTGCATGAAAGACTGTTTTGCAGTTGTTGATGTAACCCTTCTCAGTTTCCTCCCAATGTAGGGATAAAACACTGGCCAGCTCCTTAAAGAAACAGTTTTAGTCATTTAGAAGATATTTAGAAAATCATGGCAATGAAATATACGATTCTATTTCAACTGAGATATTAAAATAAATTTTGTTTACCATGTCCAAGTTTTGATCCACAAAAATCCATTCTGGATCACTGGGTTTGATGGGTGGGGGTCCAGAAGGAACTTCCACTTCAGGTTCAGGTGTTTGAGTTTTTTTAGCTGACGAGCCTACAATATACAGGCCCTATGTTAGACTTTCTGAACAGTTTCTTAATATTCTCTAGCATTACAATATACAGGCCCTATGTTAGACTTTCTGAACAATTTCTTAATATTCTCTAGCATTAAAAATACAACACTCTACTTCCTAGAACTGATATGGAAATCTTTATATATGAACTATGTGATCTGAGCTGGTTTAGTGGTAAGGAATTATTTTGAATGAATAACTACTTATTGAAAGTTTGATTTTTCTAAACTTTATTTCAACTTACTTTTATGTTTATATATTAGAATTGCATTCTAAAATAATTGTTGCCTATAACTAGGAATTTTAAAAATTACCTTTATAACATATTTAGTTGCTTAAAATAAATAGAATGTGATATTATGTACAACATTAAATAAAAAGTGTGTAAACAACTAAGCTTTAAAATTGATCCAAATAAATTGCTTAAGAAATGCATTTTTTTTCTTAGGGTTCAAAACTTAAGTTCTAGATTATTTTAACATTTCTTTCAATTACAAATGTTCAAACCAATGTAATACATAGATGTAATTTTTTTTAAATAAAGATTTTTTTTTTTGCTTTTTTAATGTCCTCAAAAAGAGCTTGTGATACTAGCAATTAATGTTGTTTACAAAAGAATAAAAATATAATTTATAACATTAATTTTTCTTCTTCTTCTTCTTCTTCTAGCCAGCTTTATTGCTGCTGAGCTGTGAGCTCTTTTGCAGACTGTGCCATGGAAAAAAAGTGTGCTGTTTTAACATTAATTTAAAAAAAATCAAAACTATATAAACAGACCTAAAAAATAAATGAAACAGATTATACAAAAACAACATTTGTTCAAAGAGAACTTCAAATGAATTACAATGAAAATGGTATTTTTTCTATAGCATACTTTTTGTTCATGTTGTTTTACGTAAAAGTATATGTAAGATTAAAATACTATAATTTAATGATTAAGTAATGCAATATCAGATTTTTTTTTATTTAGCCTGAAATATTTATAATTGTTTGTTCATTTTACTTGAAGTATAGCAAACACTTTGTCTCACCTGCTCCCTTGGCACTTTTTTTCCCCTTTGGTGATTTTGCTTTTTTATCTTTGTCTCTTGAGGTGCTTCTTGATTTGGCTGAACCTTTTCCATAATTAATATTATAATTCTATATTTTATACTTAAGAGAATGTTTCAAATCAAAATATAGAAAATATTGCCCATATTTAGCTCCTGAATGCCACGCATGTTAAATCTTGAAATAATTTTTATTTTTTTTTGCTAAAGCCATTTTCATTTTATGTAGATTTCTAATAGCATGATGAAAAATATGGTCAATACAAATATTGTGTAAAGCTCTCAAATCTCTTTAATTTTTAATTATCTACCTTTAATTTTATTGAAAATGAACTAATTTATTTAGAATCTTGATTATTGATTTGTTTTGTTTTTTAATGTAATATAAATTTAAAAAAAAACGAACAGTCCCAGTTAGATAACATTTGACCAAAAATCTTTGTTCTAACAAAAAAAAAAGACTTTTGATATGGTTTATATTGATTAGTTTGCTTTAATTTAATAAAAACATTTTGCAATAATATTCTTATCTGAACTTTTTTTCTGGACATTAAATAAATATTTTAATATGCTGTTAGAAAATATTTAATTTTTGATCTTTCTCAAAATACTAAAATATTTTTTATTTTCTTCATCATACTAGAAATCATTGAAATGGAAATTACTTTAAAAAAATCAAAATAAAAACAAAACATTTTCAAATGATGTGCAATTAAGAATCAACATATCAACAACAACAAGAAAAACAAAGAAATCATCACTAAACAACTTTTAAAAGCTTGCACAAGCTAAACCTCTTGCTGGAAAAAGATTTGGAAGGTTGACTTCAAGAACAACATTAAACTCAACATCCACTAATTTCTCTACTGGCTTAACATTGTCATTGATTGGCTGAGTCTTGAGAGAGGAAGACTTTTCTATTTCAGGTGACTTAGTTATACTTTGCTCCTCTATATCAGAAATGAAATGGAAATTTTCTCTAGCAAGACAATAAAATCATTCAATTTTAATCAAACTAAATTTTACCCTAAGAATTAAAAATACAAGTTTGTGCTATCAGTCAATGAATCTAACCAATATAATCAATTCTATTGTTTCATTCCCATTCCTTAAATAAATATTACTGTGTTTACCGAACATACAAACTAACAGAAAAAAACAACAATAAATGTTCTCCAAAATCTTAATTAATTTACTTTTTTTACTTTTTTGTTACTTTCAACAAAAGTAAGCAACATAAATATGATGGCATATGAATGAACATTGAGTTAGTTAAAGCTGATGTCTCGTTACAAGCAATACAATATGAAAATTGGGGTACATTGGTTTTTAACTTTTTTATGAATTTATATTTTTATTGTTCGAAAAAATTGTTTGCTATAAAAGTTAAACATGTTTTTTTATTT
Source organism: Biomphalaria sudanica (assembly GCA_036873155.1). Lineage (NCBI taxonomy): Eukaryota > Metazoa > Mollusca > Gastropoda > Planorbidae > Biomphalaria > Biomphalaria sudanica. Next base: position 1,317,051 of record JAZGLO010006571.1, on the reverse strand, counting down.
AGTTGATAGATTGTTAAAAAAAAATAATTAATTATGTGCTTTTTTACTACTATTAATGTATACAAAATGTAACATGACAGATCCTAGTAAAATATTGCCCAACATTTAACCTTATTACAAGAGAACTCAATTTTATCTGATAAATTGGTATATATTTGGCTTGATTCTATAATTTGTGAAAATTGAAACTGAAACAATAAAATAGACATTTGGCATATTTCCAATGGCCAGTTAAATAGTTGCCACAGAGCTTAAGTTTTTTTTTTCAAATGAAAATTGTTTGCTTTGAGAAAGCACCCTTTTATCTGACTTCAGAACTGCTTCTTAAACATCTTCTAAAAAATTTATAATTACAGTTACATCTACAACATAAAACATTTACACACAATAACTATGCACTTACACATTATGGGAAACAATTGTATAATGTTTTTACCTGGACGACTGCCAGAGCCAGAGGATTGTCTGGGTGCCTGCACTTCTAGGAGAGAAGGATCAATTGGAGCTTGAGGCTCTTCTACTGGTGGTATTTCTAAAATAGCTGCAGTCTCCATTGCCTAATAATACACAGAACAAGGTCATTTTAGAAATATGTAAATCCTTTTTTTTTTTAAATATTCAAAAAGTTCCATGTAAACTAAATTACTCAACAGCTAAATTTCAATGATTTATAATTACTTTCACAGAAAATATTTATAAAATAAGATTTTTAATCAGTAGCTGTCCAAGAAAATTTAGCAGTGTTCTTTTACAGAACAATTGAAACATGTTTTGTTGGAGATCACATAAAATCAAGCAAATGAATGTCTTCTATGCACAAGATAGAAGCCTATCAAATGAATGTCTTCTATGCACAAGATAGAAGATTATCAAATGAATGTCTTCTATGCACAAGATAGAAGCGTATCAAATGAATGTCTTCTATGCACAAGATAGAAGATTATCAAATGAATGTCTTCTATGCACAAGATAGAAGTGTATCAAATGAATGTCTTCTATGCACAAGATAGAAGATTATCAAATGAATGTCTTCTATGCACAAATAGAAGCGTATCAAATGAATGTCTTCTAGGCACAAGATAGAAGATTATCAAATGAATGTCTTCTATGCACAAGATAGAAGCGTATCAAATGAATGTCTTCTATGCACAAGATAGAAGATTATCAAATGAATGTCTTCTATGCACAAGATAGAAGCGTATCAAATGAATGTCTTCTATGCACAAGATAGAAGATTATCAAATGAATGTCTTCTATGCACAAATAGAAGCGTATCAAATGAATGTCTTCTATGCACAAGATAGAAGCGTATCAAATGAATGTCTTCTATGCACAAGATAGAAGATTATCAAATGAATGTCTTCTATGCACAAATAGAAGCGTATCAAATGAATGTCTTCTAGGCACAAGATAGAAGATTATCAAATGAATGTCTTCTATGCACAAGATAGAAGCGTATCAAATGAATGTCTTCTATGCACAAGATAGAAGATTATCAAATGAATGTCTTCTATGCACAAGATAGAAGCGTATCAAATGAATGTCTTCTATGCACAAGATAGAAGATTATCAAATGAATGTCTTCTATGCACAAATAGAAGCGTATCAAATGAATGTCTTCTATGCACAAGATAGAAGCGTATCAAATGAATGTCTTCTATGCACAAGATAGAAGCGTATCAAATGAATGTCTTCTATGCACAAATAGAAGCGTATCAAATGAATGTCTTCTAGGCACAAGATAGAAGCATATCAAATGAATGTCTTCTATGAACAAGATAAAAGCATATCAAATGAATGTCTTCTAGGCACAAGATAGAAGCATATCAAATGAATGTCATCTAGGCACAAGATAGAAGCGTATCAATCTATGCACAAGATAGAAACATATCAAATGAATGTCTTCTAGGCACAAGATAAAAGCATATCAAATGAATGTCTTCTAGGCACAAGATAAAAGCATATCAAATGAATGTCTTCTAGGCACAAGATAGTAGCATCAATAGCTAAAAGCTTGTCTACTAAGCAATAAAAAGTTTAATAAAGCATAAAGTTTATCCACTGCAATAAAACTATAACACTTTCAGAAAAAAGCTGTTAGCTTGTAGAAATAGCCAGAATGCAGTAAAACAACAGAGATACTAGTTTGTATATAATTATCTTTCTGTGCTTCATTCATCTTGATCAGAGTAGTTAAATATAAATACAAGATGGACCTAACACAGCATATAAACTCATACATTTAGTGAACAGGTCATAAATGTGCTTAGACATTACATAATGGTCCTCAAGAAAGACAGAGAAAGTAGAGAAAAGCAATAAGCACCTCAATGACAACATGCAACAAAGACACATACTTGAACAAGTTAACTTAGATACTAGCCATCCAATTAAACATGTCTTACAAAATGGACTGACTATATAATATAGACAAGTTGAGGATCATCTACATTTCTTTTGGTTTTCCTTTCAAGCTATTATGTGCTTAACAGAAAACACTGAGTAAACAAAATCAAGCTTCTAGTGCTAAAGTGTTACTGCATAAAACTCAGCCAATGCAATTTGTAGAGAAAACATTACTGGTTTAAAACAAAATACACCAACAAGATAATTGCCTCAATAAATACTAAATACACATATTGAAATAAACTTGAAGTCTACTTTTCTTAAATCCAATATTTTTCATTTACCATTTTCTGTTCCTGCTGAGTGACTTCTTCTTGTGCTTCTTTTTTACTTTGAATCTATACAACATAAAATATCATTATTAAAACCAGAAAAAGAAAGTCTAAGGTTTGTGGTTAATATCAAGCAAAATCTAACAGCATAATCATGCTTTGGTACATGACTATACAAAGTCTGAATTTAATGTTAGAAAACACTTAGTAGAGTAACTAAATAAATGATTGATTTGTCTAAGTAGTATTAATTATAAACTAGACATATCTTTTTTTCTTTCTTCCTAAATTTATGAATAATATATTAATATCTAGTATTAAAAAAATTAACATTTCATAATTTTCAAGACAAAGAAAGAAATTGATCCATCTTATGGCAAATTAATTGAAATTAGTTAATGGCTGCCTGGTTGTGTGGTATATACTCTGGATTGTTATTTGGTGGTCTCGATGGTCCCCAACCCTGCCTGCTGCCATTCCCCATCATTGGGAGGTTTGGGCAAGGATATAATTATCTTCAAAATCTAAAGGAACTTATAATAAAACAAATAGTGACTAATGAGATTAAGCAATATCTTATCAATATCTTTCCACTAGAATTTAAGATTTATCAAGGCAAAAAAGGATCTAGTAGGTTACCTTGCAGAGAATATCTTCAATAATTTTCTCAGTTTCGAAATACAATGGTTCTTTTTCCAAACTAGCATCCACAGTTTGCAGAGTTCCATATTTTTTAAACCATTTCTCTAGTTTTGGCCACTGGTCAAGAAAACCTGTTATCCTAAGAGTAAAGATGTTAAAGAAAGATTTGTTCAATTGAGTTGACTTTATTCAAATAATTAAAGTTTTATTGTACTTAAAAGTCTTCAAGGGTTCAAATATATACCTAGTTTGAATCTGTTCTTTATCATAACCTGGGTCAGTGACAGGGGTAACTTTCTCAACTTTGCCAATGCCAGTGGCACTTCCATCAGGAGGTGGATTGTACTCTTCATGATATACTTTGCCAGCTTGAATTTGTTCTAGATATAATTGAATACTTATATGCAAATATATGATTGTAAAAGGTGTTGAATTATGCATCCAATAAATAAATTAAGTACATGAGAAAGAATATAAGTAGCTATTTTTTTTATCTATGTAATAAATATTTTAGGACCAAAAATAATTATGAATAAATGTCTTTAAAAAAAATATTATAATTATTTTCATAATTTTCATTTACAAGTAAATGACTACAGAAGAAAATGGAATTAGAATTAAATATTTGTTTGTTCTGTTTTTGTATGTTTTTGGGTTGCTGGTTATGTGAATAAAATTGATGAGTGAATTAAAAAGGAAGATAATCAAAAGGTTTCAAGTTTACCTGATCTTCCTGCAGCTCTCTTCATGCACAGCTCATCCCGTAGGTCAAACAGGATGACAACATCTATTCCACTCGGTGGCTCTGCTGGTGGGAGGACAGGGCGAGGATCAGGAGCTAGACTAGATTTAGATTTCAGCTTCTGCTCACTTCGTTCATCTTTGATGCTTCTGTCACAACCACTGAGTCCTTTCTCCAGTAACTTGGCCTGAGCATAGTTCTGAGGGTAGCCATCTAAGATCCAGCCTGTTCCTTCTGAAATTTTTCTGTTCCAAATTTGAATCACAGAAAGAATGAATAATATTGTCAGGAACTTCATAATTGAATAACTTCCCCTCTCCATGAACCTTCCTGCTACAAAGTAAAGGCCAAAGAACTTTATTCTATAAGATTATCTGCTTGCTATTTATCCTAGCAATTAGTGGATCAGAGTTTACACGGATGGCTCATCCCATAAAGCCACCACAATTGGAGGAGCTGGAATACTCATCGAATGGCCAGATGTAGGAAAACTAGAAAAATCCATTGCAACTGGAGAGCTCTCTGACAGTTACAGAGCAGAAAGGGAAGCACTAGCACTAGCTGGTACCATGCTAGCAAATCATACAACACAGTCAGATTGTCTTTCTAACCGATGCGAAAACAACCCTCCAAAGCTTGCAAAACTCTGATTCCTCTTTTATTAAAAACCTCAGAACAGCACTTACAAAGCTCAACAACAACAGCAAAAAAACTGTTATTCAATGGATACCAGCTCATATACAACTAGAAGGAAATGAGAAGGCTGACACACTCGCAAAGAAAGGGAGAACTAAATCACAAATAAACTCTGCACTCTATCCAGAAGAATTGAAGAAATTAATTGTAAATAAAATAAATGAGAAATGGACGAGCTCTCATCCAAATCACAAGAAAGATGACACTTACTATAAGCTATCCCGACAAGACCAATGTCTATCTTTCGACTCAGGACCGGACACAACAGAATGCGACAACACATGTACCGGAAGCTCCAAATCGGAACCAGTGAAATCTGCCCATGTGGAGTATCACCAGAGAAAGCCGACCACGTCCTCCAAAACTGCTCTCTTTACCAAGAGGCCCATATAAGACACTGGCCCCAAAACACCCCAATAGAAAAAAAACTATATGGAGAGCTCCCTGATTTGGAAACCACTGCGCAGTTCATCTCATGTATTGGTCTAGTCATGTATTGGTCTAGTCATGTATTGGTCTAGTCATGTATTGGTCTAGTCATTTGAACACTCCAACATAACAATGAGATCAAAGAAGAAGAAAGAAGAAAAGTGGTTCTCAAACTTCATATCCCTTTTTTAAAACTAAGAATCTTTCAATGCTGCATATCACTTTCTTTCACTGTTATTTTTGTTAGAATGAAACATTTACAAATGTTTACATTTTCTTAATGCAGTAATGATAGAAAGAATAAGAAATATTTTTAATACTGCACTCATTCACTAAATATGAATGGGCTCTATGAATGCTGTTATACAGTATAATTTATGATGAACTGGTGAATGTGAGGTTTATAGAAGTTAAAAGTCAGTTACATAAATTTTTTTAAAACTTCTTGAGCCATTAAAGAACATTGGTGATAACTTAAATTTAAAGAACTAACATTTAAAAAAGAAGATAAGCTCAAACCTAATAGCCTCAATTATAATATCTATGACAATCTGATCTTCTACAGGACGTCCTTTTCTCAAACTCTTGAATGCTTTTGCCCCAAGTTTTGCTCGGACTGTTGGCTGACAAATAAACAAAGAATGAATTATCTAATCATTTTCAACATCTGTAACATAATATAATTTAGTAGTGTATTTTTGAAAAACAAAACAACTATAGACACCTTCATGGATACAGTGGATGTTTAAATACAGCAAAGTTAAATATAATAAGAATTCATTGTTGTCTTGTTTTTAAGCGTAAGAGAATTTAAAATAAAAATTAGTTACTAAAATTTAAAATAAAAAACTCAAAATCTTTAATAGTGAGTTCCAGTAATAGATTTTTTGAAATCACTACGTTTCTTAATGACTTGATAAATGCTACTATTAAATTCATAAATACATATATGCAAACAAATAATGAATGAACCCAGCTTAAAATGATTTTATAAATTAGTTCAATATAAAATGTTTCCTTTTACTTACTTAACTTACTTTAGTATACATAAAATCCCACCTGTTGCTGTTGCTATTTTTTTTTGCTTTTTTTTTTTGGATTTAAAAATAAAACAAATTGACTAACCTCCGGTTCTACTGAAGATTTCTGCACTGAGTCTAGTTTTACTGAATGAATGGATTCTTGCACATCTTCAGACTTTGAAACAACTGTAGCTTCTTCTACGATCTGCTTATCTTCTGATCCTATCACAGATGCTGCCACGGTCTCTTTGCTCAGAGTTTTTTCTAAAGTGTGTATAAATTAAGATGAACCAAATCAAGTAATTAGAACATGAATCAAGGAATTAACAGAGATCATTGAAGTAAAAGTTGCCAGAATTGAAGCACTGAAGGAAAAAAATAAAATACTTTACAGCAGATTTCAAGTGTAGTCAACGAAATATAATGTAGTGCATAAAAAAAAATACACTATAATTTAGTACAAGCATCTTAATACTTTGACCAAGAATATTTCTGTTGCAAGTAGAAATTGAAATAAATAATGGAATAAAAGTAAAATTAAAAATGGTATATATTAATTATGTAGACTAGACTACTGAAGTAAAGAAAAAACTAAAGTTCCCCTTTCAGACCCTACGATTTATAGTGCAGATGATGTAAAGTTTATCTGTTTATGTGGCCCATGGTTAATGAAGGAGTCATGTGGCTAGCACAATGACCAGCCACTTTGACTTTTATCCAACTAACATCAGGTACCCATTAGAGCCGAGTGAACTCAGGGACACCCCAAAGATCTTGAAATTAAAAATCCCAGTCCTCCCCAGGATTCAAACCCGGGATCACTTGGTTTGGAAGCAAAGCACTTCACCACTCAGCCACTGTTTTAATGAAGTTGTGGATATTCCTAAGACCATTTCTAATGAGGCGGATACCTGGTAGTTATTAATTTTGAGAATGTCATTTAACACATTTTATAAAATTATAATTGTGTTATAGAAGAACATTTTCTTGAAGAATGTCTATGCTGCCTGAATGTTTCTCATGCCCAAGTGATAGAAGTTTCTTATTAGTTATACACAAGATCTAATACCAGCAAGAATGAATTCCACCAAAATTTAATATTGATTATTTCTGACAGTACCATCTAAGTTTAGTGCTGGTGAAGACTCAGTGACAGTATTGATTTCTAGTTCTTCCCTAACATCTTCATTTTCAACTTGGGTTTGAGTTGTCTGAATGAAAAAAAATAAATAAATAAGAATCAATGTAAATAACACCAACACTACCAGCAATATTTCAACAAGTCTAATAATGATCCCACAAGCTTTTTGAAAAAAAAAGTGTCGATATGAAAGAGGATTTTAGCTTTTCAAGAGTAAGGGAAATGCTTGCTATTATTTATATAGTCTAGAATTATAACACTGTCATTGTATCCAGCTCCTATTATTTTACATTTATATTTTGTATATTTCTTTTGTTTTAGGATTGTTTTAAATTTTTAGAAACTGCTATAAACAAAGGAAAGAATCAGAAGCAAAAAAAAAAGGAAATGAGAGTATTAAGAAACATTCGAGACAAACAAAAAAAGCAAAAAAAATGTGAATTAATTTACTTGTTCTTCTGTTTTCACTTCTTTATTTTTGAAAGCTTCCACTGCTTCTTGAATAAGTTCTTCAACAACTAGCACTTTAACTCTATGTTCTAAATAGTAAAAGAAAAAAAAACATGAAAAAAACAAATTAAATTTGATTAAACAGACTTGAATTATCACACTAGTCTCTCAAAAATAAGAGAAATGTTTTTCAAAATATTAATACAAATATTAAAATTTAATTTGTCACTAATATGTCAATGTAAGTTCTTTAATTTGTCACTAATATGTCAATGTAAGTTCTTTAATTTGTCACTAATATGTCAATGTAAATTCTTTAATTTGTCACTAATATGTCAATGTAAGTTCTTTAATTTGTCACTAATATGTCAATGTAAGTTCTTTAATTTGTCACTAATATGTCAATGTAAGTTCTTTAATTTGTCACTAATATGTCAATGTAAGTTCTTTAATTTGTCACTAATATGTCAATGTAAGTTCTTTAATTTGTCACTAATATGTCAATGTAAGTTCTTTAATTTGTCACTAATATGTCAATGTAAGTTCTTTAATTTGTCACTAATACGTCCATGTAAGTTCTTTAATTTGTCACTAATACGTCCATGTAAGTTCTTTAATTTGTCATTAATATGTCAATGTAAGTTCTTTAATTTGTCACTAATACGTCCATGTAAGTTCTTTAATTTGTCACTAATACGTCCATGTAAGTTCTTTAATTTGTCACTAATACGTCCATGTAAGTTCTTTAATTTGTCATTAATATGTCAATGTAAGTTCTTTAATTTGTCACTAATATGTCAATGTAAGTTCTTTAATTTGTCACTAATACGTCAATGTAAGTTCTTTAATTTGTCACTAATATGTCAATGTAAGTTCTGCTAATAAAAGATGTAAACAACAAATACTACACATAGGAGATTAAAAAAAACCCCCAAAAAACCTGAATGCAATCCATTACTTTACATTTCTTCTGAGGAACTATAATTGAAATGTCTTGAAACTAAAGAGTTTTAGCATTCTTTCAGTTAGCAACACCAAAACGTTTCAGCAACTCTTGGAACTAATTAGATTAATAAATTAACAATCAAATAATTCTATCATTAGTGAGACATTCTCCACAATATAATAAATCCAGTTCATCAGCAGATCAACACTGGTCTATGTTTGTCAGCGGGGTCAGATAGTTACCAAAAACGTACAAAATCACTAACCTTCTGCAAGTCTTTTTAAACAAGATGATTTCCCACTAAAAACTTTACCCAGCACACAAGCTCTTATTGGACAAGGAGGAAATTCTGGAGGAACTGGAGGAGGCTGTCAGAGTACAAGGATAACTTGAAAGATGTAGATTTGCATCATAAGACTCAGTACTTTTGAAAATAAATGTTCATGTAGAAATAGATTATTCTCAACTTACAGATGGTGGATGGACCATATTAAATAATCTGTGAACAATGTGACCAACCACAGGGTTATCTTGTGGGGGCTCTTTAATGTCACTATCTTTTGGAGGTTGCCATTCTCCTGTCATTGTCTGAAACATGAGGTTTAAGTCAAACTTTAGTAAGATTCTATCAATCTAACAGAAACAGCATTTAATTCCTGATTATGACCAAATGATTAATGAGAATGCTATGGAAAACCCAACAATCAAAAGTAATAAAAGGCTCAATTAATTATTTCTCAATTAAGAAAAAATGGAAGAATAGTTAATAGTTATTTCAACAAGCAATTTGGGGAAAAATCTATGTGACTCACAGTATTGATGGCTATACAAATGGTTATAAAAGAAAACCTTATACTCCATAAAATCGCCTTCATTTAAAAGTTTCTGTCTTTCTTCTTCTAAAATTTGTTCAGGTGAAAGTTCAATGCTTTTCCTTTCCTCCTCTTCATAAAGAGGCTGTCCACTTGTAAACAACAGTTTCCATTCTCTCATTAACTTTTCAGGCAGATGTCTGAAAATGTAGGATGTTTGTAATACAAAGTCCTTCTCAAATGTAAAACATGTATGTATATGTTTGTAACTAACTTATTAGTCATATCTTTATGAGACTTTACAAGCTATATTCATTATATATGATAGTAACTAACTTGTTTGTCAGTTCCCTATACTCTGAGACTTTGCAAGCTATATCCACAATACTGTTCACAATATTTTCACAAATCTCATAATGTTTTTTGTAACGCTGCTCTGCTCTCTGAGCAGCTATCATGTTGTGAAGTTTTTGTTCTGCTTTGATTTCTTCTTGATATTCCAATTTATGCAATGCTGCCAGTTCCTAATATAAAAAAATTAACACATACCCAATACCAGTACAATTAAGAGAGAATGTTAATTTAGTGAGCTAAAATATACCAATATCAAATATTTTATAATCTTCTATACATTTTTTTTACCAAAGTATATGTCTGCATATATATAGAGAGAGATATACATACATATAAGAATGATGTTAATTCTCAATTTTTTATCCACAATTCCCTAAAAGAGGAGAAAAAACGCATTTGGAAGGCTGCATCTGCCTTTGCTTGACCAAGAGTTTGTGAAAACTGAAAGCTCACTACAATGACAAAAGGGAGGTTTACAAGGCATGTGTTTTGAGCATGATACTGAATGGCAGTGAGTCATGGACTACATGCGCAAAGCTAGAGAGAAAATTAAATTTCTTTCACTTGCACTGCCTCTGAAGGACTTTGAACATTTTACATTGCAAGAAAGAGTGTGTAACATTGAGATACTTGCTAAAACAGGTCTTCCCGGCATCTTTGCAATCCTCAGACAACACCGCCTATGATGGCTTGATCATGCCTGCTGAATGAAGAAAATTGTATCACAACTTCGGACAGGCTAAAAAAGAACTGGTTATCCCCACCTCTGATATGTGGATGTAATCAAATGGTGACCTCAAATCAGTGGACACTGATCTTGACTACTGGGAAGACATAGCCCTAGACCCCACTATGTGGAGAGAAATGGTGACCAAGAAAGCTATGGGCAGTAAAAAAAAAAAAAATAGGCCTCAGCTCTGGAAGAAATGTGTGCTAAATGAAAAATGGCTGGCTCCTCTACCACCAAAGTGAATGCCACCTTAACCTGTGTTACATGTGGATGGGAATGTCTCTTGAGAATAGAGCTCCATAACACATGAAAAAGTTGTCTATGAGATGAACCATAGTCATTCTAAAACAGAAGGAGGCCAACAATTTATAATTAACCACAAATTGTGGTTACTTGTTAAAAAAAAAACACCCTTGAAGCAAAAAAAAATTGTAAAACAAAAAAAAAAGGTTATCTAGTGACTCCCCTGTCAAAGACATTCTTTCTGATTTTAGATTTGAATGAAAACAAAAAAAAAAACAAGAAAAGAACTTGATCACAGATTTTTTAGAAGTATACTGATATAACAGTTGTATATTAGAGTAGAAGATACAGAAGATAATATAAACAATGTTGAAAAGAAAATGGACATGGATTAATTACATTCTTCGGAAAGATAATAACAAAATAGGGTAGAATGACTAAGGCTGAAATCTAATGAGCATAAAAAAACAGAAACGAGAAAGAACAAAGTTGTGCAGCATGCTAAAAGAGACAAAGAGAGAAACAAAAATCTTGCAGTTTGCCAAAAGATTCACAAAAAACTGGTGAAGGTAGAGAGTTCAATAAAAAGATGATGTTATTTTAAACAATTGTATTTTTTTAAAGATATAGATGATTGTCAATTCACTATTGGCATCAAGCTCTTATGCTCTAGGCTACTACAGTCAGTGTTGACAAGCTGTTAATATAAACTAAATTTTACAAAAGGATTTAACTAAATTGTAAAAACTAACTGCTTCTCTATCCAAAGCTTCCTCAAAGTCTTTCTGTCGTCTCTCTTGGTACTGAGCTTCTTTGAAAAGGCGATTTTGTCTTATGATCTCTTTTTCGTGACGAGCCTAAAAAATTACAAATATATTATTACTTAAAGCCAGTGATAAATATTTCTTTGATATAAACTAGGTATAATATTTTATCATTTTTTTAATGTAAAATATTTTCAATAATAAGTCAAAGAAGAGAATGATTAAATGGACAGAATGAATTCTATTGGAGAAAAAAAAAGAAATGCTTTAAATTAACTCATGTGTCAAATCAACTTTCTGAGAATTGTTTTTCTTTTGAGGCTATGCATTGTTATATGTGGAAATCTAGAAATTTTGCCTAACCCATAGAAGCAAATAATGGGGCTTAATGTTAAATTTATTTTTTCTGCTAAATTTCGTTTATTGAGCTTTTTTATATTGAGTAAAATTTGAAATATTATTATTAAGTTTATTACTGGTACTGTAAGGTGGTAGTATTATAAGTGTATCATTACCTATAAAATGCTTTCAATGGTTCATGTTTTACATAACCTTAACAACCAGTCCAACTCTTGGCCTGTAGCTAAGATATTTGTCCTGGCAGAGCAGAACACTTATCACTAAAAGGAAAAGGGGCTAATAAGAGTTACTGGAGTCTAAACCAGAAGGTTTCAAGCGAAGACACTTATTAACCTTAGTTGGCTACCCACTTAATAAAAGGAACTGCAGCTAAACCCAAACATGGAAATGGTTTCAGGAGTAAACCTTGAAAATCAGGAGCAAGTGACCCTCAAGCACTGTGATGCCAATCTGTATCATTTATCTACATTTCCTGCAAAGAACAGTGGGTGGGAGATGTGTGGGCAACAACCTTCAGACCAAAGCCTGTATTCAGGCTGTATTTTTTTCAAAGTCCCAATCTTAAAATGAGAAAGGACACTCCCTTTGCCTGTGTCATTGATATAACAAGAAAAGTAGAAGTTACCAGTTATAATTTACACTCAAGTATCTAAGTATTAAGGTTGCTTTTACATTTACATATGAAATGACCTAGATGTTAAGAGAAAAGTTACATAATTATAACTTTTGTGAGAAAAACACACTCTCTCAAAGGGTCCTATGATAAAGACATTCTTCTGATTCTCAATGTTAATTGTGCTGGTCTTAAAATATCTCCATAGCATCCTAATAATTTTATGGTAGTCATAAAATGAAAACAAATATTTTGATTGTAATATCACTTAACATAGATAGCAATGTTTTTTTTTTTTTTTTTTTAAAGTATTGGAATTTTACTCTAATGAATGAAATCAAAGTAAAGCAACTTGTGGAATAGTTGTTTTAAATTTTTTTTTGCTTCAACTCTACTGGACTAGTCTGAAACTTTGTTTTTAAGAATTTGTAAACCAAAAATCCATGTTTAAAAAATTCCTTTTTTTTTTAGTCATGAAATAGAAAACATTACTTGTAGTAATTGAACTGCAATCCTTCTTTCTTGTTGAGATTGTCGCATCAATCTATTGACCATCATTTTTTCTCGTCTTGCTTCCTAAAACAATTCTTTATTTGTTTATTTTCTTCTGGTTTAAACAAGATTTTAAATATTTACAAGAATAGAAAGATTTCATTATGTTTAATATAAATTAATAATGTTAAAAATAGCCATACATTTTATACTAGGGTTAAAATTAAATATTATCTAAAACAAACAAAAAAAGTTTACATGTAATATTTTAATGTTTTTTTTTTTACAACTAAAGTTTAATGACCTCTTGTTCTTCATGAGAAGCCAGTTGGTCTCTTAAGACTTTCCTTCTTCTTTTTTCTCTTTCTTCTCTTGCTGATGCATCTTCTTGTAAACGTTTACGAATTTTACCAATATACTCATCATTAGAAGATGTTTTAAGAAATTGAACAGCATCTGGTTCTTCATTTTCTTGATTAAGGATATACTGAACATCAATTTGTTCTTCTCTTGGGGATCTGAAAATGTTTAATGTGATAAATATGTTTTCTAATTTTTCAACAAACTTGGCTGCTTAATTTTTAAAAGGTTAATTGAGCAATATTTGTGAACAATAGTTTTTCAATTTAATAGTTGTTTCTATCAGTTTCTTGTATTGAGATAGGCTTCAGTCTGCAATGTAGTAGTATTATGACTATTGAATGGTAGTTTTCTTTTATCAAATACTAGTCAATAATCAGCTTGTCAGTAGCCTTTGAATTGGTAAATATTTATAGCCAGATTCTTTAACACAATCAATTTGTCAAGTATTGTTTTAAATTTATTTACTGTTATTATATTTAGCACATTGGCACATTTCAGGCCAAGATCATTCATCAACCTCTAGAATCTTAAATGAGGCGCTATAAACTATTTTCAAATATTGAAAATTCTAATTCTAGATTCTAATATAACAATAAAAATGTGTTTTATGTAATAATAAGTATATCTATATTTTTAAAAATTATTTGAATTATATTTTACTGATGAAACCCAGCACTTTCGCAGGATCTACTCTGTCCGTGTTCTGAGGTTATTTGCAAGAATTTATTTAAAAGTACCTTGAGTTCACATGTTTTTCTTTAATATAATATGAAAATAAAATCATTTCTATTATTATTAAAATCCTAAGTTTAAAGTTACATTTTACAGCTGAAAAACAAACTTTACTAATCTTACTCTGAATCATAAGAAGGAATCATTTTCATTTTCTCCTCAAATTGGTGAATAGACTGAATGGTTTCTTCAGCCTCTCTTTTTTTCTTTAATTCTTTGCCAGCTTCAAGGGCTTTTAGTTTACGTTGAGGAGGTTTTGGAATAAAGACAGTAGCAGAACTGAAAGATGTGGCAGAATAAAAAGGAATAATTATAATAATAATAATCTAATAAATAGATTTTGTTTTCAATGTTTACATTGCCACATCATTACCACACCATTACAACTTAAAAACAGATGTAAGTATCTTATTTACAGTTTGATTAAATTACAAGATACATTATTTTTGTTATTAGTTATCTAAAGTTTATCTATAGCATAAATTTTATAAATGTAAAAAAAATATGTATGTATTTTAAGTAAAATTTCCTTTAAGCCAATGAGAGTAGAATAAATAGTAGAAGGCCCAAGGGTATTGTAAGGGTGTAACCAACAAAGTAATCAAACACCTTTAATTTCTTTAGCATTATGACTAAGACTCAGCAAGAATTTCAGCTGCGTATACTATACCCTCTCTACTACTTAGGGTACCATCAGCATTATACTCCTTTCATTACAGAAATTTTTTTTAACAATTTAAAATAATTATAGACCCTTCTAGAGAAACTTAATATGAAGAATCTCATTTCATTATTATCTTCACTGAGTAACAGAAAAGGTGCACTAGCTATTGGCCTACTGAATGAATGTTCCATTGTTTTATTGTGTAGGCATTAGTAATATTGTTCATGCAAACTTCATACAAAATAAGAAAGGGAGTTTGTATAAGATTTAGATCATCTGGTTGTTACTTTTCTAAAGTCATATATCCAATCAGGTTCATTTAGTTTCTATACACAAAAATCATTCTGGCTTATTGATTAATCAATATAATTTATACAATTGCTTATACTGTTAATATATTTGTAAACACATTTTATAATTAGAATACATAATGTATGTACTTCAAAGAGATTTACAGCTATTCTACTTGATCAACAATATTTCAACAAGTCAGAGATCATTTTATGTGCAATCAATGGTAAAAAAAAAAAGTGCAAATGTGTTTTTTCTTTGCTTATTAAATGTGTCTGTAACTTTGTCTTGCTGCATGAGTTTGCGAGACATGTGTTGACATGATCTAAGGTTTAACAAACAATATGTGAGTCTCATAAGAATGACAGTCCCAATAGAGGTTGTGACCTTTATTGTGAATTAAGACTCCTTTGTTAATTTATCTTGTTTTAATCTCTAACAGTCAGCACAAAACTAATAAACCACTAGCAGATAACCTTCAATCTAAGAATCGAGTGTTCTGGATATGGTAAACTCGCCAAGGCTCTACATTAAGACTAATCCTTCCAGCCTTGCCAACAATTGGAGTTCGTCTCAGGATATGGTAAACAGCTAAATAATGCATCATAAAACAGAAGTTTTACAACTCATCATCTGACTCACTTCAATCTAAGACTCAAGTGTTCTGGATAAGGTAAACAGTAAAATGATGCATTAAAAAACAGAAGTTTTACAACTCATCATCATATGACTCACTTTATTTTAGCCACTAGTTCACTTTGTTTTTCATGTAGCTTTCTGTTCCTATTCATCAACATCTCTCTTTCCTTCTGCCTTAGCTGATACAGTCTTTCAACTTCTTCAAACTTTTCTCGAAAGGCAGTTTGCTCCATTTTGACTTGATTTTCTTGGAAGCGAGCAATCAAAGCTTGAAGGTCAAGGTCTGTCTGCCGAGGTGTTGCCTGCTTCAATCTCTAAAATAATAAAAGACTTACTTATATGTTTCCTTTTAAATTAGAAAACAAAACTATTACAGGTGGAAATGTAACACATTTTAACAGATAAACCAAAAAATACTTCTAATAAAGTTAACAAGAGAGTTTTATTAAATTTAACAATGATTCATAAATACAGTATTGATGATGACATTGTTAAAATTGGCAATAAATGTTTTTAAACTATTGTGTGGGTAAGATATTTTGAAAACATTTAAAAATATTGATATTATTTGGAAAAAAAAAGAAAGAAAAGGCTATATTATTCCACAGTACACGCTTGAAGATAATATAACAAACAAGGAAAGCCTAAAACTTAAAACCAAAATAACTATATTCAGAATTCAAATTTTATTTAATTTTACTATCAATTATTTGACTTTGGATTTTAAAATGTTAAATTCATTTTCACAACATATAATTGTTTCAGCAGGAACAAGGAAAGATTTAAAGAAAACAATTATGGAAAGAATGATATATCTACATTTGAATGAAAACATATACAACAAGAAATACATCAAAAGTATCCAGAAAAATCTGGAAAAAAAAAGAGATTTTGCAAACTTTGATGACAAAATATAAATATAATTGTATATATGGTTTGGTCTCAGAAGGTGGTGTTGATTGATGCAGTAAGTTTAGTTTAATAAAGCAACTAAACTGTTTTTTAACCAAACTGTTTTTTTTTAACAAATCTTGTGGGGTTTTTTTACTCTTTAATTTCACAAATGTCTTTCATGGAATAAAAAAAGTTCACTAAGCTTTTGGTACTGCAAAAAAAAAAAAATTTAAACATTTAAGAATATTTTTTATTGCCTAATTTAATTTTTGTTATAATGTTTAAAAACTTTTAAAGTTTGTTTATACAGATAATCTACTTTTAATAAATTTCTAGTATTTCACAAAATAATTTAAGTCTTGTTCTGAAGTAAAAAAAAAATCATTAAATCAATTCACCAGCAACAAAAGAAGTTCAAAAATGAATTGAAATAATACATTGCTAGCATGCTCTAATTCAACTAGACTGACTTAGATGTAATTCATCATGACTAAACTTAAAACTGACTTCTATTGTATAGGTGTCATTGTAATTACCATAGTAGGAAAACTAGGAGCCTATTATTAGCTAATTAATTCAAAAATTCATTGTTTACACATCATTAAATCTACATAAGTAATGATATACTAAAATGTCATCAATAGATTATTGTATTGCTAAAGCCAAACTATTTATTTTTTAGTATTAGACATTTAATGCCCCCTTTTGAGACTTCCCTCATATATAAATATGTCATCAAAAAATATTGTTTTATTTTCTAGTTTAACATGCATCATGCTATTACCTCATCATCTGGTCTAGGCTAGAGCCGCAGTTACAGAAAACAAAAGTAAATTGTTAGGCATATATACAATACACAATCAATGTTTACATTCTAATTTCACCTAAGATTAGAGTCTATAAAATGATTACCATATATAACCCAGTAGGATTGCACTTAGGATTTATATCATAGTCTGACAAACAGACAGATATTATATATTGTTATATTAAGAATGAGTGCAGTATTTCAAATGAACATCCAAACACAGTATTGACCTTCATACTTTGCCACATTTGATGCAGACAAATCTGTTGCCTGCTGGAAGTCTACTTAAATTGTCTTTTCATCATCTCCACCTGTCTTTGGCAATGGTCCTTCTATGAGTATCAAATGTGTGTCCTTTGTGAGAGCTCTCCAGCTGTCTCTTTCAGAGGCCATCCACTGTTAGCTGCTTTCCTCTATGGCACTGAGATCAAAATGATGCCTGATTTGACCTTTATAGTTCTTCCAGTGGGCACCTCTGCTATGTCATCCTCCTTTAAGTTTGCAAAAAAAGATCACCTTTGGTATGTGGTCATCCCCCATATGGGTTAGTATGAAATCCAGTCTGTTCACATCGGCCTCCAGCAGAACATGGTTATTTGTGAGGTAGTCTTGCCAGCATATGTCCATTATGGAGCAAAGGCTCCTTTGATGGAAGCATTCAAGGAGTGGTAGATTCCTTCTATAAAACATCCTGGAGTCAGAACCCATGCTTTGTAGACAAACATAGAATTATACTATTTAACAGGATATAGAGAATACCTTTTTTAAAGAAATAAACTTTAAATAAATATTATTTCAAACTTGTTAGTTCTTTTTTATTTATGATCATCAAGTACAAAATAATTCTCTAATTATGAATGAAGTGGACTAATAAAAGAACTTTATATTGTAGCTATCAATATTTTAACTGATGTAGTTGTATCATAATTTTTTATTAAACAAGTTGCTATTTTATTCTGAAATTATTTATTTTTTCTTATTCTTTAAGAACCATTATTTTGACCACATCTGGATGTGACCACTTTGGTCATGTTTGTTACACAAATATGATAGATTTTGCAAGAAGGAATGAGCTTTAAGTACAATACAATATTGAAATGTCATTATAACTTAAGTTGAGGAGCATACACATTGTGAACATTGCATATCAATATTGTATTATGGCAATATAGAGAATGGGTGAGTTTTCTAATTTAAAAAAAAAACAATTGGTGAATTCTGAAATATGTAAAATTGTAGTTAAAAATTACTTCTGAAATCTATTTTTAAAGACTATCTCAAAATGTAGAGAACTTTGAAGATTTGTTTATTCCTAACTATGCAATTTTCAAATATTTTTTTTTTCTACCAACTACCATCTTATGGACTTCATCAATGGGACAAAATCAATTTTAAACAAAGACATTTTACAAAAATTAAACAAATATACCACTAAGAACGAGTTCTAACCTCTTTGTAGATCAAAGTTTCCATGGCATTGAGCTTTGCTGGGGCTTCAGGACGCATAGTTTCTATGGCTATTCCTGTCAAGTTTGCTTTTTTCTTATTATTCAAGGCTATATAAAGCTGATAAAGTAACTGAGTGGCAGCCCCATGCTTCTCTGTCATAATATTTCTGGCATTTGTGGTATTAAAAGGTATTCCCAGTAGGTGGAAAACAGGTTCAAGTCTAGTAAAGTTGTTAAGCTTTGCTTCGGATGTTCTACAAAAAATAATTTGTCAAAAAAAGCTCAGAATTCTTATTGATGTACTCCACTGTAAATTATTGTTTTAAAATGTTCTTGCCTCATTTAGCTAAATTGATCACTTTGCATTTCAAGGAATCACAGAGTATTGAGATATGAAATGTCTTAGTAAACACATGTAGTTATAAACAAAATTATGTTTTACATATTAAGAGCAGCTGATAATATTTATTATATAATATATTTATTATATGCTGAGAGGTGTTAAACTAACTGCCTGATTGTAAAAATATTTTATTTAAGATTTGCTATAAAAATGTGGAAATAACTTTCATTAACAAAAAAAAAATGTAATTATCCTCTATCACTTTACATAGAGCTTAAATAAGGTTTAAAAACTAAAAATATTTGCAAACTTATTGTTTCTCTCTGAGTGTGCACTTCTGCTCATTTTTCCTTAATCTTTGGGCGCTATTGCTAATTTAGGACACAAACTAAGTACCAAAAGAAACATGAAATATAATTATAGTTAGAAATGCTCCATCATATCTCTCGGATGTAGTACCACTGCATTGCACTATAAAAAAAAAATTTTTTTTCTTTCATTGTAATATATTAGTGTCTTTTAGAATATAGCAATGAAGTTCAGATGTAACTACTTTTTCGTTTTTTTTTGTTCATAGTTTCCCTTTATCTGTCAAATAAAAACAGTGCAAATCATAACAATTTAACTCATCAATGCACCTGTCATGCACACATGTTGAAGAACATGATACAGAATGAACACTAACTAAATTTTAAATCTTTTTTCTTCTTTTAAGCTTTTAAAATCTTTACAAGAAAGTGAAGTCCTGAAATGAAAAAAAAGCTGTGCAGCTATCAAGAAAATGTTTAGAATCCTAACAATAATTTAAGTTGAAAGGTTATGCTGATATTTAACAGAAAAAAAATTACTTGTTTTGAGAAAACTGATCAAAGTCATCTTGTATCTGATATTTATGCAGAACCTCTCCAATCAGATAACCTGATGCAAATTCTTTAGCCAAAGATGCTTGAGCTGAAAAATGTTATATTGATGAATGTACATCTATTGAATATTTACAGTATAAATTACTTTAAGTTAAAATAACATTTTTACATGCATTTATATCCTGTAACTTAACAAGTTAACAAGTATAAATACCAGCCTATAAAATAAAATTAATGTTTCTCTTCAAAATACATTTTTATCAACATAAGTACTTTTTAAATTGCAAATTGTGTTTTATATATTAGTATTTCTTTAAATAATAATTATTAACCTTATCCATGCATTCAAAATTAATATAATGTTACACGTTATAAAGAGAAACTAAAAAAAAAAAGTTTCTGTCGTGTTACAAAATTAGATATATTGGCAACACTAATAAAAAGTATTCTTGACCTACTTCGTCGCTTGATTTAATTTCTATAGTGAGCTAGAAAATAATTGAGTTACAAAATCAACACTTTTAATCCCATCAGCAATAAAAATTAATATCTTTTGTCATACAATGATAAATTTAGTGCAGTTGCAACTATTTTTTCAAGCCCTTTTCACCCATATAGGTTTTATTAGTGTATTTGTATCCAACTTTCTTCTAACTTAGTAAACTGTTACTATATAGTAATGAATTCATTTTGAATAGCCATTATGATAATTTGTCAAAAAACTATTCTATAAAGACAATAAAGGAAAACCAAATGATAAATCATAAAAAATAGTATATATAATGCAAACGTTACTTCAAAAAGAAGTATACCGGTACACTTAAATGACTTAATAAACACTAGAATATATATAATGTATATAGATCTAATAATAATACCAGGCATACTTACATATTCGAGTCGACAGATGCAATTCATCATTAAGCCATCTACATAATATTTCCGTCATTTTGTTAAAGTTTCTACTTGAGCAAGTTTATTTTTTAATACACATCACTAGATCTACTATGATCTGCTTGTGCACTCTCTAGATCTATAGACTAGATCTAGATTTCAAGTTTCAATTATTACGGTATTAAGATCATAATTTAGCACTAGAGCTTTTACCAGTTGCCATGACTACTAAAAATAGGTATATGAAAGCCGTAAATGTATATACCCTATATTAAATATAGTATTTTTTTGTCTGAAAAAATATTGAAATTTAATTATTAACTCAGCTAGTCTCTCTCTATTTATATATAAATTTAACTATAATGCCTAAAGTAATATTTTTTCTGGATCTAAATAGAGATATAGATCTATATATCTAAGATAGATCTAGAAACGGCGATTTAGGAAATAAGTAGCATTTTTGCGACACCAAAGGTCTATGATTTGGATACAAAGGGACACTACTAGCATCTTCAATATATTCTTTGATTATGTTGCTATGCGACTGAGGGCAATGATTGGCCGAGACAATTTGACTTTAATAAGTATAAACAAGTCCTCTGTTGGCATAATCACAGATTAAAATACACCACGGGGATTTATAAATCTAGATCTAGAAGAGGCAAATTTCAATTAGTTTTATTTTCATAATGTAAACACAAACGAAGTAGGCTAGATAAGCATTCTACTCTTGCAAAAATGACAACGACTACGATTTTGCCATATAAACGTTTTAAGGGCGCACCTTTTGGAACACAAACTGCCAGGTATTGTTTATGTGAATGTTTAAAAGGATTTTTTTAAAATGCCATTACCAGCAGAAATACACATCTAAAGGACTTTTCGAATATATATATATATATATATATATATATATATATATATATATATATATATATATATATATATATATATATATATATATATATATATATATATATATATATATGTATATAATCAATATTATTGTCAGTTTGTTTTTGCAAAATAAAAATGTATACATTTTAAAAATGTTAACTGTTTAAATTAATCCCTTGATGATATGGTTATGATCTTGACTTTTTTATTATTATTATAACCTTTTACCTTTTTGCAATTTTCCTGATGCAGTCAACACATGTCTCATTGGAGTCTAGCTGTTGGTTGAATATTATTTTTGATGTCATAAATTGTTTTAAGGTTTACATGTTTCAACTACTGACTAAAAGATATCATATTTAAAGGATATCATGTTTTTGAAATACACAGTGTGATAAATTATTATGGTAAATTCAAACAAAACTTTTAAATTGTTGACTTGGAGTTGAATTAAGTTTCCTTTTTCATAGCATCTTTTGTTGTTTTCTTTCCATCTTAAAAATGTGATATAATCTTTGTAGGAGTTATTTGAACCCACTAACAGAAAGAATTTAGCAGATAGCTTAGTATTATTCATAGTAAGTCATGGTAAATACAGACAGAACTTGAAATTTTAAAGTGTTAAAATAAATTAAAAGTTTTCATGAAATCTGCATATTGATAGCATAATTAAAAACCAAACAAAGCATTTGTGCAAATAAAAAACAAAACATCTCATCTAAAATGCTATTTAGCCTTAGTTCCTACTAGATTTATGCCTTTTTTGTTTGGGATCCCTGAAGAAGACATAAAGAGCCAAGGAAAGAGCCAGCTACTAGGTAGATCACAATTGATTTTTTTTTTGTTGTATTTGAAGCAGACAAAGCAGTTGTTACATTATGTTATTATCACTTGTATCTGTGTTTGGATATAGCTCAAATGTTTGTGCTTAGATCTTTGCAACAGTTCTCCAGTTGTATCATTTGGAAGCCAGTATTATGGTTCACATCTGAGTATATAAAGAAACACTATATTTTCACTTTACATAGGTTTGATGTTTCTGGTGTACATCCCAAATGTAAAACTGCAGGAGGATACACAGAAATCCCTTATGACAGAAATTACATAGATGAACTGGTTAGTATATAAATTTTTTTAAAGGAATGTTAAAAGTAAAATTATTAAATCTTTAGCACTCTTTTATGTACATTCATTAAAGTATTGTATTTGGACCTTTGTTAATCTTGTATAAGATATACAATGAAATCTAGGTCATTTAAACTTATAGATCAATAAAAAAAACAACATATTTAGCAAAAAAAAATTCAATTCATAGTCAGTTTGGCCTGGTTCTGTATGATTCGAACATTAAAAATCCTTTTAAGAATAAATACAGATCTTCTACAATTGAAATGAAAATCCAAGTGTCATTGAAACTCTTAGCAATGGAAGGCACGCCCTGTTCTCTTCTACTTAGAATCAAACAGATTCCACTGTAGGGCAGTGATCACAAATAAGCCAATAGTGCCTTTTTCACCTTCACTGGCTCACTCACTCATCCCTAGTGTGGTGATGTAAAAAAAAAAAGTTCAACTACTCTTAATTTTCATGTTGTTCAACAAAATTTTCAGTTGACAACCTTGGGAGATAATCTTGGTTAAATATATCATTTCTCACAATATGTTAACACCATAAACTAGGGGTGCACCGGATAGTACTTTTTGATATCCGGACGGAGCCGGATATGACCGGATAGTAAAATTTGATATACGGCTGGAGCCAGATACCTAAGTGTCTTGTAAAAAGCTTGTGTTGCTCAACATTTTACAAAACTGTTAAATAACATAACTATATTGGTTGGTATTAACTTTTTTCCTTTTATATATACCTTATTGTTTTAAACTCTGTTACTGATTGATTTATTCAAGCTTAACAGTATTTATAAAAATCTGTATAGCATGAGTGTGTCTGTGTGTATGCACGATGCCACCAACTATTAAGGATGTGTGTAGGAGGGTCAATATAAAATATGTTAGTATATATTTAACTAGTTACTAATGTAAATCTCTCATAAGTAAAGTGCAATCTGCATTGTATAGTGGTCAGATGTATGTGTACATGAATTTCAGACCAACAACCTGGTCAGATATACCTAGTGAGCCTACACATGTAGTTGTAGTGTAGTGTGTATAGTTGTTTGTGTTAACCATCACGCATTGTTTTTTCCTTGGGCATACGCACGCAATAGTGTTGGCATGGTCAGTCAAGCATATAGATAAATTATATCTGTCCACTAGTTAAAGAGGTCAAGGGTTGTTTTTTTTTACTCTCCAGCATATTGTTTCTTTGTTTGCTAGATCTAACTGCGGTACTATTATTCAATTTCTTTTATGCAATTTTTAAATTTACTGTAAGGTTTTCCATTATTTATTAAGTCAAAAGAATTAAACAATGAAATTAGCTTTCTTTCTAAAGGTTTTAATACAAGGCAAAAATACACACAAGCAAACATGCACATCTTTGTTTAATTTTATTGTGCAAAGAACGTATGTAAGAAACATGAAACATTAAATGCAAAGAACGTATGTTTTCTCCAAATAAGCAAACTCTTTGTTCGGATACCCGTGTAGATGTTTGGCTTGAAGTCCAGTCCACCCCATCAAGATTTACTACTAAGTAAACAAACCTAGTTCCCTCGTGTGACCTCTAGAGAGTGCTTATGTCCATCGTCTCTGACTTGTGGTCACCTGTCAATCAATGAACTCAATGTGATGGGCTAAACAATAAAAAGGGGGAGGGAGTTTTTCATCTGGAAATATACCTGGTTACCTTAGTAGGGGTGTGGCTCTTGTAGTCCAGCCCCCCTAATAAAAGATTAACTACTAAGTAAACAAACTCAGTTCCCTCAATAGGTGTGACCTCTAGAGAGTGTCAATATGCTAACATTAAACCTACGTCCATCGTATTTAACTTGTGGTCACCTGCCTATAAATAAACTCAATGTGAAGGACTAAACAAATAAAAGGGGGTGAGAATTGTTTATCTCTACCTCTGGAGATATACCCGCACAGCTAGACAGAAGTCTGGTCAGCATGACGTAGTCAAGGAATGTAGCATTTTAACATGTTAACTAAACCTACTCAAAGATCAAGACAAATTTAAAAAATGTGCCAGCCATTGCTGCTCTGTATGTAAAGCGCAATGATGATGTAAAGTTTCATTTCTATTTATATTAACACGCCTTGTCTTTATAATAAACGATGTATTGTGCATATTCATAGTAATTCTATTTTTAGCGGCCCCCGAAAGGGGAAAAGACGCTATTAGTTTTGTGCGAAATGTATGTTCGTCTGTCCGTCCGTCCCGTTTAGATCTCGTAAACTAGAAAAGATATTGAAAATCTGACATCACACTATTTTAGACCATTCAAAGTTCTGATGCAACGGCTACTTTTTTTTTTCTGAAAGTGAAAAATCTAATTTTTAAAATCAGTTATGCAAGCAGTTTTTTAAAGAGAAAAAGCTAATTAGTATGCATTATAAGTTAGACCTAATTTAAAAAGAATAGTAATCGTGTAAACTTCATTTTTCTGAACATTTTTTTGTATTGCGGAAATTTTTTTTTTTGTTTTTGTTTTGAGGATTCGATTAAGAGATTGAGCCTTTTCAAAACAATTAGATCAATTATAAGACATCAGTTAGGCCAGGGGAGGCGCGGGGGTCCTGGGTTCGAATCCTGGTGAAAACTGGGATTTTCAACTTTGGAATCTTTGGGCGCCTCTGAGTCCACTCAGCTCTAATGGGTACCTGACATTAGTTGGGGAAAAGTAAAGGCGGTTGGTCGTTGTGCTGGCTACATGACACTCTCGTTAACCATAGTCCACAAAAACAGATGAACTTTACATCATCTGCCATATAGACCACAAGGTCTAAATGAGGAAGTAGTTAGGCCAGGTTTACATCTAACTTTACATTCACTTTCACCTATCCTTTGATCTGTGGGACCGTTGGGGCACTACACAAGATCTATTAACTTTCTTTCTCCATTCTTATCTCTCATTTGTCTTTGATATAATTTCATTCAGATGTTCTTTCTGAAAATATTGAAGCCTGCCTGGGTGGACCACTTCGGGGGCCAATTTTGAGTTTGTGTTTCCACACAAACTGTCTTTTATAACCTTGTTAAGCACATTATTTTGTTTTAATATAAACATTAATACATTCTACAAGACATTAATGAAACGAGGTCCACTTTACATATATTAAATAGTTGTAATTTTTACTATCCAGTAGTGATATTGGGCCAGAGCCGAATAACGCCGGATAGTGAAAAAAGGCTGGATATTCAGCAGAAGCCGGAGCAACTATCCGGTGCACCCCTACCATAAACTATAGTTTTGTATAAATTTAACTATAAATGTAAATATCAGGCTTTGATTCTACCACAGAAATATATTCTGTCATGTTCAAAATATAAGAGGTTTAAAAATGTAGTGCAGAGTATACCATGCAGCCAATTAAATTAGAAACATGGTTAGCTTTAAAATACTATACCCTCACAACAACCACCAGCTCTGTAGAAGTGTGCCCTTCTCTGGAGATCTTTGGGCTAAGTATATCTTTAGTATTATTGTATTTTATATAATGTATTTATTTGTAGATATAGCCTCAAATGATTTCCAGGCAGTATATCTTTACCCTGATGTTCCGCATCCTGGGGTACTCCCAAACGTGACATATTTTTGTAACCTTTCTCTGAGGGATTCAACCTGTTATGAATCATCAGATGGGCTTTACATATTTTTTTAGCCTTGTCTCTGAGGGATTCAACCTGTATTGAATCATCAGATGGGCTTTACCAAACGGATGTCTATAGGTGGGATTCTATGAAGCTTGTAGGCTCATAGGTTTCCCTGAAGCCTATAGTTCATCATGACCTTTGTTGTTTTTTTCGCTAAAAGTAGCTAGTGTCAGCCTGTAACCCCAGAATGGTCAAAAGTGGTCTTGTGTTGACCTGAGGCCTGTGACCTTTATTTTACTCATGTAAATGTGTGATCTCCAGAATATACCTTTATTTTACTCATGTAAAGGTGTGATCTCCAGAATATGATGATAATGTAACATATGACTAGGGCTGTGTGCCATATTATTTTCGAGTATCTTTTGTTTACTTTTTGTTGTGTCGGCCTGTGAGTTGATGGCCATTTATTTACACATTTATTTCTCTCATATAAATAAACTTTGTAAATATGTTTACCTGCTACTTTGTAAAGTCTTTTGTTGCATACATTAGTTAATTGTATACCTAGAGGTTATACTTAATAACCCAGGCAGTACAAGAAGGGACCAGTACACCTCTGGACAAACGTGCCAGCACACTTTTAACACTGACCTTTTGATCTAAATACCTGAATCGAGCTATAATTCTAATTGAATATTTTTAGCTATACCCACTAATA
The DNA here is from genome assembly GCA_036873155.1 of Biomphalaria sudanica. Classification (NCBI taxonomy): domain Eukaryota; kingdom Metazoa; phylum Mollusca; class Gastropoda; family Planorbidae; genus Biomphalaria; species Biomphalaria sudanica. The sequence continues at coordinate 1,289,664 of JAZGLO010006571.1, read as the reverse complement.
GGTAAATTAATTGATCAAAATTTTGTTATATTGAGTGGGGTGCTCTTTTAGAATCAATCCCCATTAATATGTAACATGGGGTACTCTTACAAGCAACCTCATTTCATTTGTAACAATATTGTAAAAAAAATGCCTCTCTGTTATTTTGGCTATTGAATGTTTTAATGTTTCCAAGCAGAACATTTGTCCATGTGTACCAAAAGAAAACTGCTTACAGAGATCTACACGTGGGGAAAGTTATGCCTCAAAAGGATCAAATGTAGAAACTATAAAGAATAAAAGTAACTTGACCAAATCTACCTTGTCAAAATTGAATCTACCAAAATCAAAGAAATGGGAAGTTGATTACATTAAAGATAGTGTTGTAGACAGGAAGATCATTGACTTAAGAAATAAACTACACTGCTTCAGAAATACTTGCAATGTGGGGAGCAATAAAATATCTTTTACAGAAAATGTTTTACTTTCAAAAAAACACAATGCTGGGCCAAAAGATAGTAATACACAACACTCTGATCAACTCTTCTACTTAGCAGCAGGTTCACAAATTAACTTGAATAGGTCTAAAAAATCTGATGGTAACAGTAATGCATCAATAGCACAGACCTTACTAAATCGTAATGAAAATTCTAACCCCACTGATTCTAAACCAGGTGAAGAAGATGATGATGAAAGTATCCTATTTAAAGGTACGGATGATGTCTCTGATAGATCAAGAAGTTTGAATCAATCTGAACAATCTGAATCATCTGATCATGAAGAATCACAATCAGTAATCAATTGGGAAGAAACAAGAACAAGCCAAAATAGCATTCCAATCATTGAAGTGGAAGATATTTCAGCCCCATTGAAAAGTGCACTGTCCAAAACAAAAAAACTCGAAGAATCATTAAAGAGAGTTTCATTTGAATCGAAACTGACAACTGATCATGTTAAAGACTCTAAACCGCATGCATCGTTTACTTTATCATCTCGATCTTCACTAGATGAAAATGTCCTCTTTGACACTGACAGAAGGAGATCTTCAGTAAGATTTCCAATTCAAAGAAAAATGTCTCTGACTGATAAAATAGATGTTAAAGTTGATGATGACATCATAAAACGAACCTCGATTATCTTTAGTAGTAAAAGAAATTCTGAACTAGAAGAAGCAGAGTTAAGTAAACTAAGCTCTTGTTATGAAAGTGACTCAACTAGGCATTCCCTTCCAGAGTTGGAAGACTTTGCAAAAGGTTATGTTAATGAGCTAGTTGTAGGTATCAAGAAATCCTGGAATGATGTTGATTGTACAGGTAGAGCTCTAACTTATCTGGAGGAGCCCCAAAGTCACACCTCACGTAAAGTGTCAGAATCTGAAGGATTTCATACTGATACTACTGTTTCACATGGCTCTTTGAACAAACAAGACTCAAAAGGAACCAGCAGCACAAGCATTCATCACAAATCTTCAACAGACAGCTCAACAGATGTTAAAGAGGAAGAAATTCTACAGCTTTTTAATGAAGACAGCCGTTTAGATGTTCCACCAAATAGTTCTTGCCAGCTTGAAGAGTTCGTAAGCCAATCAAACAAGAGAAAAAAAGAAAAATTATTGAAGGTTCCTTATGAATCCTGTGAAGCCTACTTGGTATTATTTCCTGTTTTTCATTTGATCTTTTTTTTTTCTTCCATTCTACTTTTGGTGAATTATTTTCTGCCTCATTATTGAAAACATTTTAATTTTTCTATCAGCTTTTGTTGATTTGCTTTTAAGAGAGTTTTTATTTGAGTTCATAATGAAAAAGCTTTGGTTTTATTGCATTTCTTTCTTTATATTTAGCTTTGAATCATGTACTTTCTTTTGTTGGTTTAATACATAAAACATATCTGTACAACAAATATTTAATACAGTTACTTAGATAAGACTATTTTAGATGAATAGCTGAGTTCAATTATTGAAATAAGTTTTTTTTCCAACAACTTTTACAGTAGTAATCCAATTAAAGTGTGAGAGATAAACATTCCAACTTGTTTGAGGCTCAAAACTTACTTGAACTTAAATCCTCCTGCGCCATTTTGGCTAATTGGGCTGCAAATAGTCCCTATAAAGATTTGGTGCTCAAGAGGCAGGTTAAATAAAACAATGCAGTTAAAAGAGATAAAGAGTTAAATTTACTTCATTTATTCTTATTTATAATTCATATAACTTTCACATTGTCAGTTTTTAAAGACTTACTGAGACTTAGATCCTCTCACATCTTTTGGCCTCCATAGAAATTGGTTTCCAGTATTGTATGCAGGCTTCCAAATGATGTCTACTGCTCTGAGATCATCTGTGAAGGAGTACCGCCATGTTTTATGAAGAGGTCCCTGTTTATGCTTTACTCATTTCAGTCTCCATATTAATGCTAAAGTTATTCTTGTGGTGCAATCCATTTTGTTGGAGGACATGTCCTGCAAACCTCGTTTGACTGTTTTAAAAGATTAGGAATTTATTAATTAGAAGGCTCAATAAATAATTAATACATTATTAGTATACATTTGTGTCCAACTTAAATGAGTAAAGTTAGAGGACAATAATGGTACTAAAAACAGTATCTATCTTAGTTGGCAAAGATATTCAAGTTAGAAGATAATGGTACTTTAAACAGTCTCTACTTAGTTGGCAAAGATATTCAAGTTAGAAGATAATGGTACTTTAAACAGTCTCTACTTAGTTGGCAAAGATATTCACTTCATAACTAACTGGAATTTCATTTTCAGAAAAGAAAACTTGGACCAGGTGTTTACAACCTGATGATATCAATAGATGAAGACAAAAAAGTGGAAGAACAAGCTCCAAAGACAGGATGGGCTCGCCAATTAGAATTAGAAAGACTGGCTGCACTGCCACATCTGCTCTATAAGGAACAATGGGAAGAGAAGAAAATGTTGGTAGGGAAGCTATCTGACTTTTGCTTCACAATTAGGAATTTTGTTTTCAAGACGCTTTTAGAAATCCTTATTTTAAATGAACACTTATCTTTGAAATTAATTTTATTAAGATCAATTTAATTTAGATTATTAGATATTCATTTTCAATTGTGTAAAAGCTTAAAGCAATTACCATTATTATTTTTCTTATAATCAATATTGCTCTACAAACTTATAAGGCATTAATGTTTGGTAAACATTAATAAGCCAATATCATCATCACTATCAAGACCTTGAATATGAATCATTGAAAATAATAAGTTTTGGAAATGACTAAATGTGCTGAAACATTTATCAATAAAAAATAGACTGCTTTTACTCCCCCGACCCCTCAGTTTTATAACATTTCATATGCTTTTAGGAATGCTAAAAAATTATATTTTTTATAGCAAAAAAAGCTTGGGCCTGGATCTTACAATATTAAAGATTTCATTCAAATCAACAATGCTAAGCCTCGCAGTGGACGTGGTATATGTGAGAACCTTGCACCAAGATTTGAAAATAAGCATATGGTATGAGTTACATATGTAGTAAATATCTCTTCAATAAGAAATAGTGCCTATATATAACTGAAATCAATTAATTCTCTTACATTTTTCTCTGCAACATCTTCAATAACAAAAATTTCATTCATGATGTTGACATTGTGGGTTGAAATGTTTAATCTCTAATCATTATCATTTATTTGGAAGTAATAATATCATGTTGTTGTGTACAATAGTTATACATAATTAATAGTCATTGATAATACAGGTTATATGGAATGGAAGAATTTTTTAAAATTAATTTAACATAGAACTGCTAACTTTCTTTTTTGACAAAAATTCAAAATAAATAAGTAGATTAAGTACTATTTCCAGAGTGCTACTCCTGGCCCAGGCACTTATGGGATTGATGGCATTCCCCAAAAAGCCATGGATGAAAAAGCTAAGAAATCTGCAAGCACAAAAGGGATTTTAGATGCTGGAGATCGTAAGCGAAATTTACCCTCTATTGTAAGTTAATTTTTTTCTATTTGTTCATCACTGTCTAGATTACAGTTATGTTGGTAAACTTTTATTATTTATAAAAAAAAAAAATAGCAATTCCAAATGCTCAAAACATAAATTCAATACAGCTATTATTAAAAAAAAATAATGAACAAGTAAAATATAAAAAAACTATATCTACCAAGCTTTTTCCCTTATTTAATATCAAACAAAATAATTAATTACCAATAATATAATATATACTAATTATAGATTTAGCCATATGTGAATACTGAAGTATTAGTTTCCCTTGTTGCTTTTAAAGATAATGAATTACCAGTAATTTATTTTCTAATTAGTTACTTTTTTTTTATTGATTTATTCTTGTCTATGTCAATGAATAATTGTGCAAAGTTTCAGAATGGGTGTGTGAGAAATAACATGTACGCCTTTTTGACCAGACAGAGTGAGTTGATATAAGCTTTGTAAAAACAATAAATGGTTTTTTTATTTTAGGGTTCTCATCTTGGACCAGGAACATACAACCATACATCTTGTACAGAACAGCTATTGAATAAAGTCACAGGTATAAAGGGGCCTTACAATTTGTTTTCTTTAGAAAGAGATGCAAAAACAGTCATAGGCCACCATGCAATTGTTGTAAGTACTGTCGGTAATTATATAAGGGTGGATGCATAGCATATATATTCTGTAGTATATAGACAGTAATTTGATATAAGCTTTGTTATAACAAGGTTACAAAGACAGTTTGTGCGAAAACACAAACTGAAAATAGGCCCCCGAAGTGGTCCACCCAGGCAGGTAAAAAGGCAGGTTTCAATATTATCAGAAGAAATTCTATCAAAGACAAATGACACAAAACAATGGAGAAATAAAGGCTAACAGATCTCCTGTGGTGCCCCAGCGGTCCAGCAGACCAAAGGATAGGAGAAAGTGAATGTGAAGTTAGATGTGAACCTGGCCTAACTGATGTCTTATAATGAATATCTAATTGATCTAATTGTTTTGTAAAGGGCCAATATCTTATTCCTCAAAAATAAAACATTTCTGTAAAAAAAATTTTTTGTTAAATCTGTTCTTTGGTTAGGTGTTCTATAATTAACCAAAGACCATAGCACTGCAGTTCATGAGATAATATGAAAAACTACTTAATTGTTGTTTTCAATTATATCTGACTTATATGCATCCTAAATAGATTGACAAAAAATCTACAACAATTTGCATAAATGTGTTAAAAATATGGTAAATATTCGTCTCCCCTAATAAAGAGCCTCAAGTGTTTGTTACTATTAATAGTGAATAGTTGTAAAAGTGGTGAATTTTTATGAAAAAACTGCTTGCATAAATTAGATTTTTCGCTTTCAGAAAGAAAAAAGTAGCCGTTGCATCAGAACTTTGAATGGTCTAAAATATTGTGATGTCGGATTTTCACTATCTTTTCTAGTTTACAAGATCTAAACGGGACGGATAGACAGACAGACAGGCCACACAAAACTAATAGCATCTTTTCCCCTTTCGGGGGCCACTAAAAATACATATGTGCATACACACTTTACTACACCATAACATTTTCTCTTGGTTAAGTATAAAGTTATACATTTTCTTCTCCATTTTAAAAACTTTATATATGGCAATACAGTCATATGCAAGTTATTTCCCAAACTATATAAGCTGGATTCTGGCAAAAATAGAGAACATCAAACATGGTTTCTCTTCCTCTCAACAGTGGGAGTAATGTACCTCAAATTTTTTATTAAACAGTTAGGATAACAATTTGGGCTTATCAAAACTTCAATGAAGCCAGATTAAGGTTGGTACCTCCCCATCTAATTGATTTTCGCCATCTACAGTGATATCACCACAGAACCAAACTATTAGCCCATCTCAAATGAGGGCATGATGGTGTTAATATTGGGTGATCATAATCTTTGGCTTTCTAAAGGTAGTAACAATAACTGCAAGTCAACAGCTACTTCACCCTGCCTTCATCCTAAGTTGAGAATAAAAAAAAACCCTTTAAAACTCACTAAAGACTCTCCAGCTGGGTTTTGAGCTTGCTGCTGATCTGTTGGTCTATTTTTCAATGACCATGAGCAATGAGGGCAATGAATGTTTTGAATGCCGTATGTCAAACTTTTCTGTAGTCAGGAAAAATACAAAAGTAATTTAAGAACAAAACAGAATTTTGAACGAAGCTTTATTTAATACAGAGACCAGCAGACCTAGGTCCTGGACAATATGATATCAAATCTTTTGTGGATGAATTAAATAATGAGCACAAAAGAAGTCATGGACGATTTGCTAAAGTTGATCAGTATCCAGATACATTTCTACAGGTATTATTAAATTATATGTACATTTTTAATTATTTCAGCTGTCATGGACATAGAACATAGTTTTAACATGAAATATTTCATTATATTAATTTGATAATGCATTTTGTAAAATTTGTTATTAAAAGAATTGTTGTTTTTTTAAATTGGAGAAATATACATCATTCAATTTTTTTCTTCAGTGACCATGGCCAAGCCAATGGACCTTAAATGACTTTTTTTTTTCTTGTTTCAAAAAGAATTAATTGACTTAAGGTTTCTTGAATCTTCTTAACTACATTTGTTTTTTTATTTTACTTGTTTATGCAGACTACATTCAATTATTCTCTCATTGTTAATTGAAAAATGAGTCATTTTCATAAGATTTTAGTACTACCTTTTATTTGTTAACATTTTTTTTTAATTTTATTAGTCAGCTGAAAAAAAAAAAATTTTTATTAGGATTTTCCAGGTCCTGGAAGTTATGATGTAAAACAACACAACAGTAAATGCTCTCATGACGTCAACATTCCAGGATTTCTTTCATCAGCAAAACGTGATGATAAATTATCTCAAAAATTTTTTACTGGGAACTATGTGAGTATTTAATCTTACAATACCGTAATTTTAAAATCAATTAATGATCATTATTTAAAGTAAACTGGCACATAATCTCTCATATATCTACTTCAAAGGGATAGTCTGTATCCCATTTAATTCAATAACTTGCTAAAACATAGCTGTTGACAAAGTAAAAGCATTCTTAATGCCATCAATTCTAGCACTATTCAAAATGAACTTTTTTTTTTAAATTCCATTTTCAATTTTTAAAAAAAAAGCGTTGGAAGAAGTGTAGCCTTATTATTTTTCTATATGCAATGTCATAGAAAAATTTAACTTTGTATTTAAACAGAATCCTGTTGGCGCTGGAAGGTATGATGTACAGAAATATGAGGAGGCTCAAGATGTTAATGGATGCACAAGTTCTTTCAAATCTAGAACTAATAGACCAAATCAAAAACTGTCCCGATTTCTTCAGTAAGTAAATTATTAAATAAACTTAAAAGATACCTTGAATACAGCTTACAGGCCAAACATCATTGCACTCTAAATATAGCTTGAAGGCCAAACCTCATATCCAGAATGTAGTTTACAGGCCAAACATCATCGCATTCTAAATATAGCTTGAAGGCCAAACCTCATATCCAGAATGTAGTTTACAGGCCAAACATCATCACATTCTAAATATAGCTTGAAGGCCAAACCTCGTATCCAGAATGTAGTTTGCAGGCCAAACATCATCACATTCTAAATATAGCTTGAAGGCTAAACCTCATATCCAGAATGTAGTTTACAGGCCAAACATCATCACATTCTAAATATAGCTTGAAGGCCAAACCTCATATCCAGAATGTAGTTTACAGGCCAAACATCATCACATTCTAAATATAGCTTGAAGGCCAAACCTCATATCCAGAATGTAGTTTACAGGCCAAACATCATCGCATTCTGAATGTAGCTTACAGGCCAAACCTCATTATATCCAAAAGGTAACTTGCTGGACAAACATAATCATATCCTGTATGTAACTTACAGACCAAAAATCATCATATTTGGGAAATGGCTTTGCAGCAAAATATTGCATATTCATATCATAATGAAACTTATAATTTTTTTATTTATTTATAAGTTAAGACAATCATTTTTTAAAGTCATCTTAGATTATACCATATGCCTGGTAACCATATGCTTGAAGACGTGTGCACTGTGTACCTGTGTATCTGTGCACTGTGTATCTTTGTTACAATTTAAACATGACTTATGGATCACATCATGTTCAAGGAGATATTAAAAATCTACTAAATGGTAGTTCTTTAAAAGCAACATAAGTCAAAATTTTACTGATTTGTAGAACCTTATTCAGTCATATTTGTCTAATCATCTGGTATATAAAGATGCCCTTGAAAGGCAGCATGCATCGGAAGGGTGGAAGCACTCCTTATGGTGGTGGAACATCTGCAGCTCAGTGTACATTCAATTTGTTCCAGCCCATTGTGGTCTGGTCAGTCATCAGAGGGCTGACTTTTTAGCAAAGTCTGCAGTTCAAATGGCAAAGTTACATGATGAACCATGCACTCTCCTGAGTGTACGATCCCTAGCTGACATCCGATTGTTAGCGCTTTGGTACGACGATTGGGATGCTTCCGATAAAGGCCATGAGCTCCAAAGGCAGTTGAGTAGACCAGACCAAAAGGACGTGTGATGGCAGCTAAATCGTGTGGAACAGGCTGTCCTAGGCCAGTTCCAATTCACTGTCCAATAAGTGCTTACTTCGGACCGTTTAGGGAGAATTACGACACATGGTGTCGCCACTGCATCGAGGATGTGAAAACAATAGACCACATTCTAGAGACATGGATTTGAGAGAGAACTGGTTCGTGTGGGGCATTAAGGCTGTCATTGTATGGGGGCAAGGCGACCTTAAAACTTACTGCCTGCTTCCTTTCACAAGCTCTAAGGGAGTAATTCTCAGCATGGTTCGTTACCAATGGGGTTTCTGATTCGGTATATACAGAAGAAGCAGTGAGTTGGTCTTCAATGTGAGAAAAGTTGTTGAAAATGAAGTATCTTTAGATTGCTATGCCCTTATCTCATCCTTTTTTTTCTTTCCATTTTGTCTTAAAAATTGATATTCATTATTATACTGTTGATAAATTATGTATCATCTAACTGCTAAATCTCTTAGTAATTTCTGATTGTAAAAGAAAAAGACTATAAACTTCCTTTTCTTAATAACATTTTTAATAAGCACAGTATATACACTTTTTGGTAACAGAAAGTTCTTCCTTCTTGGTAACAGAAACAAAATATCAAATAGCAAATAAAACACAATAAAACACATTTTGGTAACAGAAAGTTCTTCCTTCTTGGTAACAAACAAAATATCAAATAGCAAATAAAACACAATAAAACACATTTTGGTAACAGAAAGTTCTTCATTCTTGGTAACAGAAACAAAATAGCAAATAGCAAATAAAACACAATAAAACACATTTTGGTAACAGAAAGTTCTTCCTTCTTGGTAACAGAAACAAAATATCAGATTGGAAATAAAACACAAGGTGTTAAAAGTGAATCACACAATCAGGCTCTCAAAGATAAAAAAAAATTCATCCAAACCTAATTAAGAAATACTCATGAATGGTTGATTTAGAGAATGCTTTTACAATTGCCACTATTTTTGTTAACTATTTGTCATTTAGAAACACAATAAGCAAGACATTTTTTTTTTTAAATTTATAGAAATATTTTACCTAGTTCATTATGATATTATTTAATTTTCAGAGAAAGACTACGAGCTAAAGATATAAGTCCAGCAGACAAAGCCAAATACATGGATCCTTACAGAATGACACGTTCTATCACAATAATGTGAAATAACTGATGTTTCATAGCTGAAAAATTTGATGGATAATAAACAATTTGGTTTTTAGTACTAAAATAACAATGGATGCTTTTTAAATCTTCATACATTTTTTTAAACAGCTCAGTGCAACATACTGTTAACATCTTGATAAATAATGTAATGTTTATTTATTCTTTTCATGCAACTAGAAATTATGTATACTTTAGATCCACAAAAAATGTGATTTGAAAATACCAATTAGCAAGCTACTTTCGGTCTAACTAGCAATTATGCTGCAGTAAAAAGTAATAAAACAAATGGACATAAAAAGTGGTTACCAAAGATAAATGCTCTACCCTTTTCAAGTAAAATATATATATATATATCTTTTACCTTCTCTTTAAATCTGGATCTGATGAACTGACTATGTATTTCAGTATTTTCAGACAAAAAAATGTGTCCAAATCAGTCACAGGCTGACAAGAGTTGAAAATAATTGTTGTATTCAAGTGGTATTTGTTAAAGTAGCTCAAAAAAAAAAAAAAAAGAAGGAATCTCAATGGAATTATTCCTAAATTCAATCCTGTTCTATTTCAGTACTAGAATTATTTCTTTTCCCTATCATATGAAAAAAATATTCACAAAACATTAAAGCAATTTTATAAATTTTATTTTTTTCTTCAAGACTATGAGATTAATTATAACTGTATTTCATGCCATTTATGTGAAGAAAAGTTTTAATTTTCAGTATTTCTATGTTTTGTTTTCATTGTGGTTTTTAAAATTATTTCTAATTTCTATTTTTCCTTCAGTTTCTGTGTTCAAATATTTACTCAATTCTCCATTCAGTATTAAAAAATGTATCTGTTTAAACTGATTTTTTTTGTTATGTTTATTATCATTCATTGCCAAACCCCCTTTAATATAGTATTTATTCTAACCTGTGATTTTAAGATTAATTTAGTAAAAATAATAAATTCATAATTTTGTTAACCATAAAAGCAATATATCTATTTTATAAATGAGATTTTCAGTACAATGATTCTTTGAAGATTTCAACCATGTTCAAATTGATTATGGTTTGTTTGACTTTTATTACATATATATTTTTTTCACCCACAAAAGTTAGGATTGGAGTTCTCTTTTGTTTTAATTATCTTGTTATAAAGAATGAAATGTTTTTAAAGTAGCAGTTCTCCCAGAGCATTAAATACAATGGTGATATATTTACCACTGTCTACTATCTCTATTATTTTTGTTGTACGGATATTCAAACATATGAATTTTATCAACAGATTGAAAATACAAACTTTTGTAAATGTTATTTCAAAATCGAAAGAAATAAATTTAAAAAAAGGCTGTTTCCAATAATTGTGCTAAAAATGACACTACAAGTAGTGTTGTAAATGACTTATTTCTATGGATCAACAAGTGAATGAGTTTAGCAAATTATTTTTAGTGTTCCAGATACAAAGACAAATTAATGGTTACCATTTATACATGAACTTATTCTTTTATCTAGTTTCAATATGGTTGCCAGATTTCACAGTTTGAAACAGTTTATTTAGCCAAGAAATTGAAAATAAAAAGTTGTGCATAATTTGTCTATTGTTGTTTTTTTACCCAATGGTTATTCTTAACTACAATACAGAAGCTTTCAATACTAGGGGAAAAAATACTTTATTAGCTGCATACAAATTATAGTGTCCATTTTGAGATTTTGATATTAAATGAATTGAATGTAGAAGTAAATGATCATCTTGTTAGCTTCAATGATAACAGTATTTGTATTGGATACAAGCTGGTAGGGGTGCGAGCCGTTTTGGCGCGAAATACATTATGTACGTTTATTGTATTATTTCTTTTAAAAGAATTATTCAAATCTATGTTTTGCATGAGTGTTTGTGTTAAGACATATTTTTCAGGTACTAAATGTAAATGTGTGTTTGTTTTTCACATCATTTTCTTTAATAAACATTTTGGTCTGCGTATGTGTGTTTATTAAGATGCACACTTTTATTTTCAAAAAAGGTTTTTAAGATATTACTTTAAAATTAAAAACAAAAATCGCATGAGAGAGTGGAGGGGTGGGGAAAGAGTATATACAAGGAGTGAAATGTGAGCAGAACAGAGGGGGCGGGATAGGTGTCACATGTAATGACCATTCCCAAGGAGATGATCGCCAGACGCATTACGCCAACGACCAGTGCTCGATGCTGGTCTTGTCTTCATTTGTTTAACTCTATCTGCGCCAATGCGAGATGTGTCACCCAAATCACCCCTACCCAATTTCTCTCAAAATATATCTTTTCCCGTTAGAGTTTGTACTGACCACATTCCGTGTCTTCATCTTTACTATGTGTGGAGTTATTGTCGTCATTCAGTGTAATAGAGCTTTAGATGTTAACATGTTTTTTGTTATATTAAAGTGTGACACTTAGCTAGTTCGTATATTACACTAATGTCAAATAAAAAAAAAATCTTTTGGAAAGAAATCCAAAAATGTCACCCAGTGCAATTAGCAGAACTCACATATAGCATATCATTACCATTCAGGAATCTGACTTATTATAGGCCTATAGTCATGAAATAAGAAAAACCTTTATAATTAAAAAAAAAAAAATTCACTGAACGGTGTTAGAATTCATACTATACATACAATATTATGGTAGAGTGAAATAAACATTGTTATAAAAGCTAGGTGCTTATTAAATTATCGTCAAATGATATCTCGCGCCAAAACATCCCGTCGCCGAAATGGCTCGAGCCAAAACGTCACGTACCGGTTTTTTTACAATGCTATGGTTATATTGAAACAAGATAAAATTTATAAGCAATGATCTTTTCAGTTAACAGTTTTAATTATTTACAGGCTTACATCGTCATCTGACCCCACACAACTCTACAGTCTGGAGCTGGGCAAGTTTTTTTCTCCCCTTGCCTTGAAAACAAGGACTTGGCACATTTTAGGTGAATCTTTATTCCACAGTTGGCACATGTGTCCCCCTGAAACAAAGTTTTGTCCTTTGAGAGTTATTATATACAATCTATATTTAAAAGTGATGTAAAAAGTTTGTTCATTTCTTATCAAAAATGTATATTGAAGTGCATACTCAAAATAATTATTAAAAAAAACTAAAATTAGAAAAGGATAAAATGTATATATGATATAAGTAGGTTGTTTGCATTCATTGTTAGGCCTGAAAGCCAGATACTGTTAATACTTTTTAAAACTAAACCCAGTACCTGACATGTGAGTGAAAATATAAGTATTGTGATTTAGGACACAAAAAGGAATAATAATTGTACATACAAACACTGCTTACTTGTTTTGATTAAATCATATAATTACTAATTAAAATGTTTTTTCTACCAAAGAGAGCAGGAAGTAATTGATCAGTTTTACTCAAACATAACTTTAACTTTCATTAACTTATTTTTCTTGGTGCTGGAAATAAGGTTTTAAAAAAACATTTAAAGTAACCAAATTAATGTTTAATTGCTCAGTTACATGGCTGCACTATATAGATTAATGGATGGATACAATTATAATACCTAGACACTACATATTTAAATGAAAGCAGTTAGACTAATGAATTTTTAATTCCCTTTTTATAAAATTAAATATTCATTACAAAGAATGTTCAGGTAGTTTTACACTAAGATTTCATTAGAAACTAGAATCATACGAAAACCAATTTTCTGAGAAACTATTATCCAGGGTTAGTAGCACTTTTCCATGACAAAATTTTAGGAGTTTTTTAAAGGGTGAAATGTATGATGTATGATGTATGATGTAATGAATGTTATCTTTTAATCAAGTAACAACTTGACTGTCATCCCAGAACCTCAAACAACCATTTTTTTCAAAGATTTATTTAAAAACATTACAAATGGTTGCTTTTCAATTTTTTAAAATAAGAAACATTCTTAGAGATGCTATCATAATGTGTATTCTCTGTGATAGAAAAGTACATTATTAGTTCCTATGTGTATCTTATAGATACTAGAGTCATGGTGTGCATTTGAGGTAATGTTTTATTCTTTTATTAACTAACTTAAATCCTTTTCATAAACAGAGCCAGTAATATATAGGGCGATATAGGTCTATTTGAATGTTTAGTTGACATTTGCTTACTAAAAAATGGGTTTTTGGATGAAGGGGGAGGAGACATATTTGCGGTTTTTTTTCCAAGCAGAATCTTTTTCAACCACATAGTTTCCCTGGCTTTTACGAGTGAAATAATTTTTACTGACTTTTCACAGCTGCATGCGAAATATTTTCGTTAAATCTTGATCTAAGTCACTTAAATGTGCGATTTTTTCAAGGCTGTGAGAGAATTATCTTCACTGAATTTACAGTAGATCTAGACTCTAGATCTAAGTCACTAAAATTTGCGGACTTTTCAGGGCTGGGAGAGAAATATCTTCACTATATATATTCTAGTGATTTAGCATAAATCTAGAGTCTAGATCAAAGTCGAGAAAATTCGCGGACTTCTCACTGCTGTGTGAATATTATCTTCACTAAATTTACAGAAGATCTAGACTCTAAAGCTAATTCGCTAAAATTCGCAGACTTTAACTCTAAGTCATTAAATTTTGTGGACTTTTCACGGCTGTGTGACAATTATCTTCACTAGATTCTAGTGATTTCGAGTAAATCTAGAGTCTAGATATAAGTCACTAAAATTGGCGGACTTTTTGCGGCTGTGAGCCAATTATCTTCACTGAATATACCGTAGATCTATAGTCTAGATCTAAGTCACTAAAATTTGCGGACTTTTCGCAGCAGTATGCGAATTATCTTCACTGAATATACCGTAGATCTAGAGTCTAGATCAAAGTCACTAAAATTTGCAGACTTTTTACTTCTTTGTGCTAATTATCTTCACTAGACTCTAAGTAATTTAGCGTAAATCTAGAATCTAGCGTATTTCTAGAGTAATCTAGACATTAGATGTATCAAGATCATTAAATTGACTAAAATTCACTGATTTTTCATGTTAGGTGCGAATTATGTTCACTAGATCTAATTTAAATTTAAATCTAGATACTATTACTAGATACTAGCTAGATCTAGAAGATTTACTGACTTTCCACGCGAAGTCACTCTTACACTTACAACAAGAAGATTTTAGGTGAGGGAGGGCCCAGAGGGGGGTAGCCTACAAATTAGTCTGGTAATTGCTCTAATTATAGACAATAGTCACTACAGACTAGATCTAGTGCGTCTTTAGTGGTAACAATAAATGGAAACAAACATTTCTACGCTGACTTCAGAAAAATACTGCCAGGTAAAATGCTTGCTTGAGCCAAGGCCATCTTCAATCACGAGGTCGCGCTTTACAAGTGGGTGAAAGGCGGTGTAGAAGCGTCACTGGTCAGCTCATTAACACAGCCAGCCCGTAAGGTCATGCGATCAGAATGCCTAGTTACGCTGTTGTTTTTTCCCCCGCATTTTTAGCAAGAAGTAAGCAAAATTATATTTTAAAAAAATATTGGGTAAAAATTTTAGGAGAGTGGACAAAATTTTAGGAGACTTTCGGCAGTTTTTAGGAGAATTTTAGGAGACTTTTCATTTTTTAGGAGTTTTTACGAACCCTGACTATCAATGTCTATAGTAGAATTAGCTAGCTTATAACTTTCTTACTAGATTTGACATTGTATTCACAAATTTAATAAAGATTAAAACTGCATGAAGAGAACACTCAGATTCCTCTGACTCGAAGACAAATGATACATACCAAAAGACAGATCTTGGAGCAAATATTGCAGAGTTTGATGAACTCTGAATAGACATCTTTCAAATATTGGTCCAGTTCAAGTAGACTTCGAACACTGAGAGATATTTTACCATCTCTGTCCTGAAAAAAAGAATCACATGTAACAGAATTTTAGCCACCAACTATTTCAAAATTAACCCAATCAACCATATTTCCGGTTTCTAAAATCCTTTACCATTGACTAAGCAAAGAGATAGTAACTCTAAATTAAATACATTTTAAAATATAATACTAATATGTCTAGTTAAAAAAAAAATACTTTTACTACCTTAAGAATAAAAAAGCTTAAAAAATAATGATATCCGGGGTGGGGGTTTATATATTGGGAATATGGGTACTTTCATTTTAAAAATTCTTAGAAAGAAAAAGTATGCACATCAGGTTTTAACAAAAAACAACAACAGTTTTAAACAAGATATGTAGAGCTCTTATTATAGGAAATTTTTCTAAACTGCCGCTAGCGCCTCCATGCAGACTAACGCATCCTATTGCGGTAGGATCGATAGGGTTAACTTTTAATTTTGATAAACATGACACGGTTTTACAAAAATGTATTCAAACTGAAAAATAATTTGCTTCATAATGGACTTTAATAAAATTATCATGAAATTTAATTATTTCAGAACATACTGAAATAAGAGTCTTTGAAAATATCACTGCACTGGAAATGTACATATTCAACTTACTTTTCTAATCCATTTGTCTCTTTCAAACCTGTCAAATATTTCTTGAGCTTCTTCTTTGCCAATTCTTTTTTCCACTTTATCAGTTAATGATAGTGCTGCCAGTGAACCAATTTTTCCATCCTCAGAGTCCACTATTTGCTCAATCTAAATCAGATAATCAGTTTAATGTTAAAAAGTTGTATTGTTTGTTTGTAAAATGTTTTACATGTTTTGGATGTTCCTTCAGAGTTGAAGATAATTTACTTACTAGTCCAAACCTTCCACAGAAGGATGGGGGGTGGCAGAGGGCAGGGTATGAACATGGGCTATCGATACGACCGAACAGTAGTCCAGGCCATATACCAAATGACCAGGAAGCTATCCTTGATTCATTCAATAATTTTACAAAAGGAACTAAAAGTAAAAGTTATGATCAAAAAATTTATTTTTTTGTTAACACCAAAAAAATTTAATAAAGTTCCCCTTTCAGACCTTGCGATCTATAGGGCAGATGATGTGAAAGTCATCTGTTTCTACAGCCTACGGTTAACGAGAGTGTCATTTGGCCAGCACCATGACCAACCGCCTTTGCTTTTCCCCAACTAATGTCAGGTACCCATTAGAGATGGGTGGACTCAGAGTCGCCTGAAGATCCCGAAATTAAAAATCCCAGTCTTCACCAGGATTCAAACCCTGGTTCAAAAGCCAAGCGCTTAACCACTCAGCCACCATGCCTCCTAAAAAATATAATTTACTGTACCAATTTCTTAAAAAGCTCCAGTTCACTTTGTGTATAGGTTGATGAAAGACGAGATATTGGAGTTTCAACAGTATTAACCTAAAAAAAAATAATAATAATAATTTATAAATAATAGATATAAAAAATAAAAGGATAAAGTTACATGAAGTGTATTGCTGGCACTGTGTGATAGTTTAAGCACTAGCATTACATTGACTAGAATTTAAATATTTTGAAACTGGAAAACTGAAGGAGATTAACAAGATGCATCTAGAAAGCCACAACGTGAATTGGTATTACACACTTTGTTATGAATGCTTTACAGTACTTAGGTCCAGATGTGTTGCCAACTAATGTCTTGTCTCTTATAACAAATAAATAATACAAGAAGTATGTCTATGAGTTTCTAAATAATGTTTTTTTTTTCTATGACATAATGTGGAAGTTGAGAGATGACTGTATAGTAGTGGATTTAAAAAAATTATTAATATGAATAAATTATAAACTGTATCAATCCATTTTTTTGTCTACTTTACTTACCAAACAATAAAAATTTGCACCATCATCTTCTTGGATTCCTTTTCTAATTTCCAAATTAAAAGGTGCTATTGCTTCATTAGTAGAGTGTACTAGATTCAACAGTTCTTCTGCAGAGTCTGTTGGCACGTTCAACTCTGAATGTAAATATAGAATTAAAAAATCATAACATATAAAATTAAGGCCAGGATTCTGTTAAATTAGCAGTAAACTCATTAACTCTTTCAGTGCAGCGTTACTCTAATGGATAATTGTCACAAGCACAAGTTGCATTACCCCGAGTGAGTTAATTGGTATAAAATATTTATTTCACTATTATTTTAATGTATAACTTTTTTCCTTTCTGAAACTGAATAATCTAATTTTTTAAATCACATATGCAAGCATTTTTTTCATACAAATACACTACTTATACAACTAATCACTATTAATAGTAACAAACAGGGGAGGCTCCTTAGTAGGGGAGATGACAATTTACCATATTGGTAGCACATTTATGCAAAGGATTTTAGATTTTTTGTGAAAAATTTTTTTTTTACATTTGTATTGCTAAGTTAAGTAAGTTCTGTTATTCTAAGTACTAGATTTACACAAGAGAAAAAATCTATTTAGTCTGCATATAAGTTGGACATAATTTAAAACAATTAATAAGTAGTTTTTCATATTATGGCATGAAATGCAGTGTTGCACCATACCAATAGATATTTTTTTAATGGAAATCTTATCTTATCTTGTATGATACAGACATTACTTCAAAAAATAAGATTACATCCTACGTGTCATGCATTTAGTCATGCATATTAACCAATGACCTAAACTCCACCAAGTCACTGGTTTTCCTGGCTAGCTCAAGCAACCCATTCCATGCTCTAATAGCACTAGGGAAGTAGGAGCTTTTGTACTAATTTGTCCTAGCATATGGAACAAGGAAATGTTTTTTTTCTTGAGGAATAAGAGATTTTCCCTTTACAAAACAATTAGATCAATTAGATATTCATTATAAGACATCAGTTAGGCCAGGTTCAGATCTAACTTCACATTCACTTTCACCTATCCTTTGGTCTGTGGATCGCTGGGGCACCACACAAGATCTGTCAACCTTCTTTCTCCATTCTTCTCTGTCATTTGTCTTTGATAGAATTTCATTCTGATGTTCTTTCTGAAAATATTGAAACCTGCCTGGGTGGACCACTCCGGGGGCGGGTTTTTAGTTTGTGTCTCCACACAAACTGTCTTTGTAACCTTGTTTGTTTTTTGTTGTAAATTTAATGCAGGAACACTATTAAAAAAAGACAACATTGCATTAGTTGGTCCTCTATAAATTTAGTGATTTTACTAATGGTGTTACTCTAGTCAAATGTGAATATTCATTTGTTATGAATCTCACTGCTCTATTTTGTGTTTGTTCCAGTTTCTTAATGTTTTCTTGAGTTGAGGGGTCCCAAACGATGGATGCATATTCTATTATTGGCCTAACCAAGGTTAAATAACATTTTAGTTTTATGTTCTTATTTGATTTATAGAAATTTCTTTTAATAAACCCTAATGCTTTGTTGGATTTTTTTATAGTTTCATCAATATGTGGATTCCATGACACTTTTTCATTTATTACAACACCTAGGTATTTTGCGTTTTTAGTCTGTGTTACTGGTTTGCCATGAATAAGATAAGTGGAATTAATTTGTTTTAGTTTTTTTGTTACTCTTAACAACTGACATTTTTCTGGGTGGAAAGACATGCTCCAATTTGATTCCCATTTCTGTAATTCATCTAATTCTCTTTGTAAAATATCTGTGTCTTGTGTTGTTTTTATTGTTCCATATATTATGCAATCATCTGCAAATAATCTGACTTTTGTTCCTGAACTAATGCAATTTGGTAAATCATTTATGTAAATTAAAAATAGTAGTGGACCCAAGACTGTTCCTTGAGGTACACCTGAGTTTACTGTTATTGGTGTTGATTTAGAGCCATTTATTATTACAGTTTGTTCTCTCCCTATCAGAAAATCTTTAATCCACTGATGCAGTGGACCATTAATGCCGAAATATTTTAATTTTTTAAGCAAACTATGGTGGCGAACTTTGTCAAAAGCCTTGGAAAAATCTAGTAAGATAGCATCTATTTGTTCACTATTATCTAAACCTTTTGAAAAATCATCAATTAGTCCTATTAGTTGTGTTTCACATGATCTATATTTCCTAAAGCCATGTTGGTATGGGGTGAGGACATTATGTTTGTCTAAGTGGTTTATGATGTTCTAGGATTTTACATGTGATGCTGGTCTGTAGTTTCCTGGATCAGATTTTTCTCCTTTTTTAAATAGGGGGGTGACATTAGCTTCTTTCCAGTCCTTTGGTACTCTGCCCTGGTTAAGCGATGCCTGAAAGAGTATTTTGAACACTGGGGCTAGCTAATTGCTTAGTTCTTTGAGTAATCTAGCTGGAATACCATCAGGTCCAGACGCTTTATTTTGTTTGGTGTTGGATAATAGTTTTTGAATTCCATTTTCTTGAACTACTATATCTTCTATGTTGTCTACTTGGTTCAAATTTAGAAATATGTCTTTGTCTCCTGGGGCTGAGAATGCTGATGCAAAGTATTTGTTTAGGATGTTTGCTTTGGTTTCATTATCATTATGTATTATGTTATGTTCATCTTTTAATGGCGCTATGCCTGTTGTTTCCATTTTCTTAGACTTAATGTATGACCATAGGTTTTTGTTGTTATCTTTAGATATTACATTGTTTATGTATTCACTCTGCAGCTGTCTGCTTACTTTTTGGGTTAGGTTTTTAATTTTTTTATACTTTTTGTAAACTCTTTCTGCCTTGGTTTCTTTAAATTTTCTATATAGGTTTTCCTTCTGTTTACAAAGCTTCTTTAATCTATTATTAAACCAGCATTTATTTATTTTGTTTGATGTGTATTTAGTTGGTATATGATTTTCTATAATGCTTTTAAGATGGTTTTTAAATGAAATTCCAGAGGTCATCGACTGGTTGGTTAATGTCTTTTTCTAATAAGAATGTTTGTTGAAAGTTTAATGCAGCTTGGTGTAGTTGTGTTAGGTTACATTTATTCCAGAGTAAGATTTTTCTTTTGGGTTTTGTATTGGCTACTGCTTTTATCTGACTGTGTATTTTTATGATCTCATGGTCTGATAGACCAGGGATAATATCATAATCAACTACTAATCCAGGTTTGTTGGTTAAGAAGAGATCTAATGTGTTGTTTAATCTAGTTGGCTTTTTAATGATTTGATCTAAACTTAGGTTGTGTAAAGTTTCTATGAAAAGCTCATTTATGTCCTTAAGGTTTTGGTGTTTATCTATGGTTAGTGTTTTCCAATTTATATCAGGTAGGTTGAAATCACCCATAATCCAAAAAACTGCATTTTTATTTGTCTCTTTAAGTGTAGTAATCTGATTACATAGTTCCTGCATGTATTCTAAACTAGAATTTGGTGGTCTGTAAATGCTGCCTATTATTAGGGATGTTGAGGTGGTATTAATTTTACAAAATGTAGATTCTATATTTTTTGAGTTAGGTAAGGTAATTTCTTCTGCTATAAGAGTGTTTTTTATTGCTAAAAGAACTCCTCCATGATTATTAGCCCTATCCTTTCTAAAAATTTCATAATTACTATTGAAAATTTCTGCATTATAAATTTCAGGATGTAGCCAAGTTTCTGTTCCTGAAATTATGTCTGGTTTCTCACATTCTAATAAAATTTCTAAGTCTGCTGTTTTGTTCCTAATGCTTTGAAAATTTATTACTAAGGTTTTAAGGTATTTTGGTATTACTTCTTTAGTAGGTTTGTTTAGTGAGGCTGTTGTATTAATTTTAGTAGATTTAGGTTTAACAGGAGTGGATCTGGCTAGTGGTTGGTGAGTTTGTTTTGGGATGGTGTTTAGGATGTTGTATGGGTTAGAAGTGTCCGCATCAAAGGAATCAAACAGTCCTGATGTAAACTGAGGTAACCCACATGTTACACAGTGCCATGATGCATCTTTGTTGCCTAAGGCATATGGAGACATGATGCATGGTACCATTCATCGCAGGTGTCACATTGAATGGCTTTCTGTTTCATGGTGCATACTTTTTTGCAGATGTTGCATCTATCTTTAGATCTAGGCCCTGGATTTGACTCTACATCTCCTGCTATTAATATTAACAGTGATAGGTATTTATTTCTACTGTCTGATTGAAAACTTCCATTTGTGATGGGTAATCTTCTTTAATGTTATGGATGTGTATGTTAGGTTATTTTTGAAGTTGCATTGATCTAAAGTGTGATGATTGATTATGACTGTTTTTTTTACTAAAATCTAGTAGATCTACTATTCTAGATTCCTAATTCTAGATCATAGATTAGTGATTAGTTAATTTAATTAATTAGTACTATGGAATATCATATTCAGATATTCATATGGTATCAACTAGAATTAAGTAGACTTGATCTATCTATGATAGACGACATATAGTCTATGAGTATGAGTCTATGTCTATGATTACTAGATCTAATATTTAACCTTATACTATAGACTAGACTAGTATGTGACTATGTCTATACAGTATACTATCATAGTCATGATAGTTGATAGTGACGATAGTCATTATCTAATCTATTTAATTTTATCATGATATGAATGATGATTTAACAAACTATCATACTATGATTATCATTATGATTATCTACTCTAGACTCTAGTTCTAGATATAAATTTATAATAATATAAATATATTAGTAGATCTAGATTAATCTATTTCAACTAGATCTAAATCTAATCTTCACCAAAAGATTTAAGAGAAGTTACCTGTCAGCAGCGTTTTAACTTCTTTAGTGTCCAAAATTCCTTTGGACATAAAACTTTGTAAGAATTTTTGTTGTTTTAAATTTACTTTACTTTCTTCGTTTTCCATGATGATTTTTAAGTTGTGTCAGTATTAAACTTATTTAAAGAAGAGCTAAGAAAAAGAACAATTTGTGTGGCTTTCAATTAAAAAGATTTGTTTACAAAATGGCAACTACTTTTCACGTGAAAGAAAAGTCAGCATGGAAAAGAGTTGTGGTACCACAAGATTTACTCAATACCGAAGAGTTTGATGGATTGATAGATATTCAAGAACTTACTGACTATGAGCTGGTCCAGATCAATAACAATGTAAACTGCATTTAATAGTTATAGTGTAATCTAATTAATTTTTAATTCTTTTTTAGATTTTAGTTTTAAAGGCTAGACTTAGACTAGATCTACTATACCAGTGATGCCCAAAATACGGCCCGTGACGTGCTTTCATCCGGCCCGCAGAAACGTCGCCACAAAATATAGAAAATCCCCCCCCCCCAAAAAAAAGTTCAAAATGTATCTTTACATACGTTAGGGCCCTGACATTTTTAAGTGAAAAGACCTTTACTTTCTTGTAGAACATGATACCATTGCTAGCCAACATGTTTGTTTTTATAAAGAAAGTGTAGCTGTTTTTAAAGAACAAGAAAATATAAACAGAACTTACGTCATTTTTTGAAGTGTAAAGAGAACATTCAACTATCCCAATAATTAAATCTATGTACTAGATTCTCGCGGGTTTGAAATAAAATAGTTTCAAGTCAATTTCATTAAGTTTTTGTATCTTTTCTATCATGTGGCCCGTGACAATAGTGTTGGAATTTAAAATGGCCCACCGATTGAATTAGGTTGGGCATCACTGTACTATACTGACTATCGTCTATAGCAGGGGTGGGCAAATTACGGAACGCGGGCCTCATGCGGCCCGCTGAAGTGTTTTAAGCGGCCCGCGAATACCTACAGAAATCATGTGTACCCACAGTATATACATATAAAAATGCTAATCTTTTAAAAATAATTCTAAATTTCCCTACAAATTATTGAAACTCTCTCATTATATAAAGTCTAAGACACAATCTCAGGCCAGTATTTCTTCAATGCTTTGAAGAACTGTGTTGAGTGTTGGGTATGATTGGAACAAGATGGCAAGTGTAACAACTGAAGGAGCTCGATCTTTGACTGAGAAAAACTTTTTTTTTAAAGAATATTCCAACCATAAACTCTAAACAGAAAAGTTTGCACAAAGCTGCATGAATTCTCATCCTATTATGCCAAAAAAAAGTCGTTAATAAATAACATTGGACTTACGGTCATAACCACAAGCAGTATAGTAAAGTACTTGTAGATATATAAACTAAATATTCTGATGCATCCGCTGGCTTAGCATGGGCAAGGTAATGAGATGAATATAAATTTTCAAAGAAGAAATGTCCATATTCTTAGAAGGATATTGACTGTGACTTTGAAACTAATATTTATAATGAAGAGTGGAAGACATTTTATGTTTTTCATGGTAGCTATTGCATTGGGCTGCTTGATTATGTAATGCATGTTAAATCTTTTCAAACAAGGCTTTCCAATTTCTCCAGGCCAGCAGGGGAAAATAGGTTTTGTCATTTTCCTTTGTTTAAAGGTGAAAATATTTCTAGTGAAATGGTTAATAGTACCAGACTTATTTGGATTCCTTAATTATGGAATTTATGAAGGCAAATTTTAAGACGTCAAGAACCAGTTTTCAATACCATCAGCTCACCATTTAGTGCAGAAGCTGATTCAGCTCCAGAGAACATAACGCCATGCAAATTATAACCTGTATGAGAAGTTCAAGTCAGTACTTCCACGGTAGCTTAATGGGTGCTAGAAGCTGTATTTCCACACTTTAAAAAACTTTGCTGCTAAGTTTTAACATTATTTTGGTACACATACATATGTGAACAAGTATTTATCTTGTGGAAAATAAACAAGTGTAATCACAGGTCAATGGTGAATGACTATAATTTAACAGCAGTCACAAGAATAACAACTATAAAGCTAGTTCCACAATTCAGGAACATTACGCACGAGTGTAAATAGTTAAATACTTCACATTAAGTACAACTGTACATTTGTGGTGAAATGTTGTGATATGAAAAGACAATAGCAAATTTAAAAAAATCGTTACATTGGTTTCAAAAATTGCTAACTCTAGTAATTCCTCAATTTGGAATGTGAAAAAAAGGAAAAGTGAATGTATAATACAGTATAAATATGAATTAAAAGACATTATACAGTTAACTAGCATATTTTTCTAAGTTGTAAGTATAGACACACACACACGCACGCGTGCGCGCGCGCACACACACACATATACATACATACATATATATATATATATATGCGGCCCCCCCATTCCCAAAATTTTGTTAATGCGGCCCTTGATACAAAAAGGTTGCCCACCCCTGGTCTATAGTCTATAGTATAGTTACTATAGTAGATTATAATTATTATTATAGTTTAAAATGAAATAGAACTTTTACTTTACTAGTTTTAGACTTTAGTCACTTTAGAAGTAGAAAAACTATAGAATAGAATCTATAGATGATAATAGATCTAGATCTAGTGGAAGTTAGAGTGGTATTAGTTTAGATACCGATACCTTTACGGACCACCATGTTTTTAAGCATATTTATCTCCCTTAGGCCTTACCTATATTAAACTTTTTTAAAAAGTTTTTTGTTCTTAAGCTGTCAACTTATGATTTTTTAAATGTATTTACTGAAATGAAGGGCTAAATAAAATGTTAATAATAAATTAATGAACTTGTTGTTTCTTATTATTTTTCAATAAATCTTTTGAAAGAGAGTTTTTTGTTCTTATGCTATCATTTTAAAGGAATTTTAATATTAGATCTAGATCTAATAACTGCTAGAAAGAAAGACAAAACAGCAACAGCAAGTATATCAAGGGAGATAGTCTAGTTAAATCAAGTATTAAGCCTTAAAACCAAAATGGCGTATTTCCAATGACAATATATGGTAAAAAGAAATAAAACTTAAAAATGTACATTTTAAAAACTATTTATCTCAGAGGAAATCAAATTACATATTTGTAATCTGCATTTTTTTCTGCATATTCTTAAAATATAAGAGAAACCTGATTTAGCGTTTCTAGTCTCGTAAACTAATACCTTCAGAGTTAAAATCTGTTAGAAGAATGAAGATCTTCACTCATCTTGATAATAATAATGATGATAATAATAAATAATAATGATTTTTTGGTAAAAGTTACAATAAGTTATATTTAATATATATATAATAATATATATAATATTTATAAGTATCATATAATTTTAAAATTATAATCATGACATAAAAGTCCTGATCTTGATTCATTGATTATTGATTGTCTATCAATATCATCATCATCATGGTCATTATTATATATGGTATCATGATCATCATGGCAATTATAAAAACTTCCAATCGGACAGCTGCCAACTAAATTTAAAAATTGACTTTTTATTAATTTTTAATTGACCTGAAAAATAGGGGCCTTTGAAAGTTTGATCAGATGTTTTACCGATTTTAGAAGTAGAAAAATAACTGTCATTTATTTAAAATTAATAATTCACTTTATTTAGTCATTTAGTCTGAAATTTGCTAGATCTATCAGATAGATCTTCATCTTGGCCTTAATCTAGAGAGAAGATACTTGAGATAAATCTATATTTTAACTTTAAAATATGGTTCTAAAGTTTAATACCAGACAGATGGACGATATAGACTCAAATATCTATCATTCTATGTTTAATTAGCTTGAAAAAAGATTTCCAACTTCATCAACTTTAAATTTATCATTGTAGACCTATGACTAGATCTATAATGTGGTCTGGTTTGGTGGTCTTGGTGAACGAGGGTTCAAACCCTGCCTGCTGCAATCCCCTGTCTTGTGGGGTTTTGGGCTAGGATGTAATTATCTTCAGATCTGAAAGTGATATTATATAATATATGTAAAACATATTTTCATTTTACAAACAAACTAGGAAATGTCCCCAAAATTATTATTAATAATTAATATATAATTCATTATAAATCGAGACAAAAGTAATTTAATGTAGAATCAAAGAGTTGACTCTTAGCCCTGATCTAGACTGTATCAGACTGACTTTAGACAGTCCTTGGACTTAGAAGTTAATTGTTGAACTATTGTGTCAATAGCCCTATAGTCAAAAATCACTTTTTTTTCCCCTTTTTTTTAGTTGGAGTCTGATGATGAGAGTAACAACAAAAAAGAGAAAAACCTTAAAAGGAAAAAAGCCAAAGAGGAAGCAGCTTTAGAAAATGATACAGAATTTCAGCCCAAGGCTAAGAAAAAAAAAAAAAAAAAAAAATCTGCTAAAAATATTTCAGATGCACAAGCCCTTGAAGAGGTAACTACAGATGAACACAGCTGTATTAACAAAAAGACAGAAAAAAGAAAAGATGATACCAGAAAAAAAGAAGCTGACACCACTGTTGAGAAAAATATACAGCCTCAGCCTAAAAGAAAAGAAAAGAAAAGAAAACCAGTGCAAAATATTTCTGAAGATGAAGAGCCTAGTCCTGCTAGTGGATCATTGCAGGAACCTACTACGGGTAAGTGTAAGTCTAGTGAACCACTCACAGTATAAATTAACATTGTGAAGAGTTGCATGGAATCACATTAAAAGTTGCTAATGTTTTTATTTTTTCTTAAATACTAAGATCTGAAAATATAGTTGGGTCTTTTTTTTTTCAGTTAAGTAAGCATATTGCAAACACATACATATTAATAAACCATTTTTTAAAAAAACTAAAAGAAAAAAGTTATTTTTTACACTTGCAATATTGGGTGTATTTTTGTATCCATGACATTTAAATCTCATTGTGTTATTAGATTTTTAGACTTTTTTTTTATTGTAAATGTGTATAGGTTCAAGAATTATTTGATTTTCTGAATACATGTTTCTTTTAGTCTTAAAGTTTAAAGTATGTACTACACTTGTGTTTTCATTTTGCCTATTCAGGTAGCTTTTTTTAAAAAATGAGATTTAGTGTTAGTTTTTTTATTTATTTTATTTAAATAGATTTTATACAGCACAACTTTCATGCTTATAGCATGATCAGAGTGCTAATGTCCAATCTTATTTGTGGACCGATAGGGGAGGGGGTATCTGGTAAAAAGTTTTCTGTGCTGCCTTTAAGTGCTCAGTAAACTTTGCTTGAGATGGGTGTTGAACCTTGAGTTGAGTTGCTAGTTCAAGTATCTTATCTTATCTTATATAATACAGACGTTACTTCAAAAAAGAAGATGATTACGTCCTACACGTCATGCATTTAGTCATGCAAATTAACCAATAACTTAAATTCTGCCAAGTCACTGGTTTTCCTGGCTAGCTCAGGCAACCCATTCCATGCTCTAATAGCACTAGTATTTGTACAAATTTGTCCTAGCATATGGGACGAGGAATGTGCCTTTATCTTTGTGTCTTTCAGAGTATTTTATTAAATTTTGTTTCTGTATTTGAAGATTATGGTTCAGTGTTTTAAGTAGATGATATTTTAGATGTTAGGCGGATAACTGGATGACAATGTAACAAACAAGAACACAACAGATTAAAATTTAAGTTTAAAACACAGCTATATATACTGAAAGAAGGGCACAATCTTATGTCACTAGACCTAACAAAAGTATTGTCCTAAGCAATACTGAAGTGGGTATCTTTTCCATTAATCTGTCTCCAGCTATTTCTGTTAAGTTTTTTAATGTACCATCATGTCACTAAGGAAACCCCCGATTAGTCCTAACTTCTACCAGTCCAGCTATAGAGTCATTACAGATATCGGCTTTACCAGTGATTATTATATCTGAAAGCTTTTATCAGGCATAATAATATACTTAAAACATTAGTTATTATCTTGTTAATATTTTTTATGAATATATGCATTTTGATTGAAAACAGCTATTTCAATTTAGATAATTTGGATGGCATTAATGCTGTTTTTTAATCATAACAAAATGTTTTGTTCCTTGTTGTTCTCTAAATTTCTTATTTCTTATTTAGAATTAGATATGTCTCAGTGGGCAAATTTGTATGTGCCAGATGTCATACAGCGGGCACTTCAAGAACAAGGTTTTCAAACACCTACCGAAATTCAAAGGATAACTTTACCGACTGCTATCAGAGAGAAAAAAGACATTTTTGGTGCTGCAGAAACGGTAATTCTTTTACCAAATTAGAACTTGATAATAAAACAGAAATATTTAACACTTTTTAAATTCACTAATTATTTTGTTATAAATAGCTAATGTATGTCCCATTGTATTTTTCAGTCAAATTAAACATTCTGTCATATTGTAGCATGCAGTTTAATTAAAATAAAAGAGATTGTCTGAAAGTCTCTGTTGAAAAGAAAAATTTAATGCTTGTCAAACTTTTGAGGCTTGCAGATCAAATCCTTTCCTGCCACATAACATGCCTTACTTTATTCTTACTATAGCCACTGATCATGAATAAATTTGAGGGTAGTTTCCAATCATGACCAAAGCCTATGAAAGTCTAAATATAATTTATATTATAGATGTAAGTTTTCTTGTTGATAGTAATAAGTCTAAGGACATTGACTTTGTTATGCAAACTTTTTTATTTTATTTTTTTTTTTTTTTTTAGGGAAGTGGGAAGACTCTAGCCTTTGGTATTCCAGCTATGGCAAGAATACTAGAAGCACTTTCAATACAAAGGAAGAAGGATAAATCTAGCATTGAATGTGATGAAATATCTGAAGAATTAGCTAATAAAGAAGTAAGGACAATATTTTTTCATCATTTATAATACATAACATACAACAAACATTTTCTAGCATGAAATAAACATCAGGTCTTGTTTTTTTATTGGCCTTGATGGCCTATACATACATTGGTAAAGTTAATAATTTAACCTTTTCAGTGATAAACATAAAAACGACATAATAGTAAGAATAAAAAAAAAAAGACTTAGATGTGAATTTTATTTAAAATTTGTTTTATATTATGTTTTGGTTATCATAATGTTAAAGGTTTTTAACATTCTTGTTCATCATTCATGAATTTCATATAAATGAAGAACATGTACTTTCAATGAATATTTTATTGGTATAGTTTAGAGAGTTTACACATAATAAGTGTATGCACTTTATTTAGCAAGAGTAGAAATAGAGAAATAGTCACATGACCACATTAACTTATGATGTTGCAATATAAGATTACGCTAAAGAGAAGAAAAGGTCTTTGGGTTATGAGCAATAACCAGTGGACATTGACTGCTATGTTAATAGATGTGGATTTAGAGACAAACGATGATCATTTCGTTGTGTAAATAAACATACTGGGAATTCTTCAACCAGTATAATTAAGTATATCCTTTATTGATTGTTAGGAATGTTATTCAACTCATGATTTAATAAGTGAATAATTATAAAGTAAACATCAAGCCAAGTCAAGAATATCAAACAGATAATTACATTCATTTGTTACAATATCTTAAAACATTCTGCTGTTACGTTTTCAGGAGAAGCTGGTAAGCTCTCCGCCAATGGCATTAATTTTAGAACCAACCCGTGAATTAGCAGTTCAAGTCAAGAATCACCTTTCTCGGCTTGCAAAATACACAGATATCAAAGTAAGTTTAATTTCCTTGATGATAATTTATGAAGATGTTTGTGTGCATTTATTTGCTTTCTCTATTAGCATGTTTTTAAGGTGGTTAATAGCATTATAAACATACTTGGAACAATTATTATGTGACATATATTGAAGAGATTTAACTTTTAATAAAAAAAATGTTTTACATTTATGACAGCACAATATAGCTTTCATTAATTTCATTTGTGTTCAGTGTACTTTTTCCTAAAAAAAAACAACTTTTATTTAAAATTGAAATTTGGTGTTCTTTTTCAGTTGTTTGTGTGTGTGTGTGTTTATAAATTGTTTTACATTGTTCTTTACAAATATTTTGGTTAAAGAAGTTTGTACATTAATCTTGAAGTAACCCACTTAATGTATTTCTTTTTAAGCTTGCAACTATTGTTGGTGGCATGTCTATTGAAAAGCAGAGAAGAATTCTGAAGAAACATCCACATATAATAATAGCAACTCCTGGTCGTCTCTGGCAACTTGTTGAAGAGGTAAATATTCTAAATTGGCCTCTTTAATATGGTATATATATTATTATCAAGAATTTTTTTTTCTGCTATTTTTTAATACCCTTGGTAAGGGTGAGGGACACCGTCATTAACTATGAACCACTGCTAACTCATACATCATCTTTCTAAATGTTCTTCTGCTCTGACTTCATCTACCTATCACTTGAGTCTAGATCAGTTTGGACCTAGTTACATTCCTAGTTTCAATGCTCTGACTTCATCTACCTATCACTTGAGTCTAGATCAGTTTGGACCTAGTTACATTCCTAGTTTCAATGCTCTGACTTCATCTACCTATCACTTGAGTCTAGATCAGTTTGGACCTAGTTATATTCCTAGTTTCAATGCTCTGACTTCATCTACCTATCACTTGAGTCTAGATCAGTTTGGACCTAGTTATATTCCTAGTTTCAATATTTTCAAACAAAAACAAACTCTCCTTCCCCTTGTCTAAACATTTTGTTTTGTTTTGGTCTTGGTTTAATAAAGGGAGATGACCATTTAAGCCAAATTGATAAGATTTTGTGCTTAATTGTGGATGAAGCTGATCGCATGGTGGAAAAAGGACATTATGAAGAACTGACTAAAATAATGGAGCTGCTTAACAAGTAAAGACATTTTACAGATTTTTTTCATTACCATTATATCTTACTACTATTTTTTAAATTCTTTTTTTTTTTTAAACGTTTTTATAAGATAAAATTCCTTTTGTCACAATGAGCAAATTATTTTACTACTTAATGTATTCTCTTATTTATGATACAATTCACAGCAGTCCTAGACGAGTCAAAAACAGGCAAACCTTTGTTATGTCTGCAACATTGACTATGGATGTTGCCATTCCAAAACGTTTAAACAGTAAAAAGAAACACCCAAAGAAGGATTTGGACAAGCTAAGTAAGTAGCCTGTTTGATGCCTCAGTAAAAATCATCATAAAGAAAGATATTATATCGATTAATTTCTATTTGTATGCCTTTCTGTAGGAATTGTTTGTTTTTTTTTTAGCTCATAAAGAACCTTCTTTTATTATTTATATTTCACGACTTTAATTTTTGTTTCAGAAAGCTTAACAGAGAGAATATGTGCAGGCTTGAAGCCAAAAGTGATTGATTTGACACCTAAAGACAAAGTTGCCCAAACTTTAACGGAACTTAGAGTAAACTGCAATGCTGATGAAAAGGTCATTAATTTTGATTTGGTACCAATGATTCGTTTTTAAAGACTTGTGTCTAATACTACAAATTTTGCAAAAGGGAATACAAAAGTTCCAATGCTTGATAACTTTTTTTGTGTGTGTGAAGTGAAACAAATTTTCTTCTTATATTTCAGGACTACTATCTTTACTACTTTCTCTGTCAGCACCCAGGAAGAACATTAGTGTTTGCAAACAGCAAAGATTGTTTGCGCCGTTTGGTTGCTTTGTTCACACTGCTCAAATGTTCTCCACTTCCTTTGCATGCCGATATGCATCAACGGCAGAGATTGAAAAATCTGGATAAATTTTCAGGTCTGAACTCCCTAATAGGCTTTTTTTAAAATTTTGTGTTGTGTGTTTACTGTTTGTCATACATTGAATATAATGAACATAATTTCAATGTTTGTTGCTATGCACAGAGTGCAGTCAAGCACTTTTAATAGCTTCTGATGTGGCAGCACGTGGTTTGGACATTCCCAAAGTGGATCATGTAATACATTACCAAGTTCCTAGAACCATGGAGGTAGATTTAAATAGCTATTAACACTAACAATAGATTGATAGAATTGTTTATTTTGTACATATTAAAATAATTGTACTTATCAATAATAATATAATCAGACATGGTTTAGATTCAAAGATAAAGTGAATAGGAAATTTATTTTTCATAAGTTTAATATTTTTTTCTTTCTTTTTTTTTTTTGGTTTGTTTCAAGAATCTTTAAAGCTCATGTCATATTTATTCACAATATGAAACGAGATAAAGGACGCTGGGAGGGTTGCGTGTTCACATGACACTGTGTGGCAATGTGGACAGTCTTAATAGATGTTACACTGGTACCTGGTTGCTGATAGGTGATGGGGGTGGTTCAGGGTCCATGGTTTGTGTCATTGTTGGGGCTTATCTGTATTTCACCATATTGTCTTCACCTTCTTGTCTCATGGTACATTAATGCTGCTATTATTATATGTTACTTTTAAGCTCTCCTCTTCTAAGATTTTATTATTACTATCTTTCCTATTTTTTTTTATTTCTTTTACAGAACTATATTCATAGAAGTGGTAGAACTGCCAGGGCCAGTAACTTGGGTCTTAGTGTGATGTTAGTTGGACCTGAGGATGCTAAAGATTATCGCAAAATAGTGCATGGTGTCAGAAATGGTTAGAGAATGGTTTGAAATGTTTACATTATTTAAGTTTATAGTGTTTTGTTTTTTCAAAGAAAAAAATATTATTTCTCTAAATAAATTGGATCTTTGATATTTTGATTAGTCCTTTTTTTTTTTTCAATCTTTTCCTCACACCAGGGGAAGAGTTACCCATGATGCCTGTGGAAGTTGATTTGTTTCCTGCTGTCAAAATTAGGGTCAATCTTGCAAGAAATATTGATGTTAAAGAATATAGGTAAGGGTTTAAAAGAGACCCATAAATGAACACACTTGCACAATTATTTTAGCCATTTTTTGTTATTTCCTCTTTCAAATGATCTTGATAAGTCTTTTTCACCACTGTACTTAAAGTAGTAGTTAATCCTGACAAAAACAACTGAAATTTAGATTAATTGTGATAAATGTTTACTAAAAGACTGAGAAAAACTAATTTAAAAAAAATAATTTAAGAACAATATCCCAACCATAAACTCTGAACGGGAAATTTGCATCAAGTTGCATTGAATATTAAACATATTATTGACCCAATTATCTCAGTGATACAATTTATCTAAGGCTCTTAACCACAGGCATTTCCCAGAAGTAGGCCCTACATTAAAACATTTTGATGTTTGGTACCACAGTAGTATCTTCTGTTTTAGCATGGGTAAGGTATTGAGAAGAATATTGGATCAAGCAAGACATTGTTTTGACCCTTGAAGGACATTGACTGTGACCTTGTTACTAATATTTCTAAGAAGAGTGGAAGACAGACTTGATGTTTTTCATCGCACTATTACAATGTATGTGCATGTTAAAACTTTTCAAACAAAGCTTTCCCATTTCTCCATGCAAGCAAGTGAAAACAGGTTTTGTTATTTTCTTTGCTGAAAGATGAAACTATTTCTAGTGAAATGATTGAAAAGTACAAGATTTATTTTGATTTCTTGATTGTGGAATAATTTGAAAGCAAATTTTAAGATGCCAAGAACTTGGAACCAGTTTTCAAAACCCTCAGCTCACCATTTAGTGCAGATGCTTCTTCAGCTTGAGAGGACCTACCTCCAAGCAAATTATGACCTGAAAGAGAAGTTCCATTGCAGTCAGTTCTTCCTCTGGAGTTTTATGAGTTCTAAAGCTGTATTTACTTACTTAAAAAAAACTTTGCTGCTAAAATTTCACAATATTTGGGTCCACATTCTCTGCGAATAAGCATTGTTTTTGTTTGAAAAATAAATAATTGTAAGCACAGGTTAATGTCTATTGTCTGTAATTTGACAACAGTCACAAGAATAACAACTAGTAAACTAGTACTATCTTACTATCTTAACTGTGAATAGACCTTGTTTTTAATGACTTAACTGTATAAAATTTAGCTCTTGTGATATGAAGGGAGAATAACCCTTGAGGGATTACAGGCGTAACACGGCCTAGATTGTGCAGATGGTACCAAATACCACATTGTGCACAAAAATGAAACAGTTAAATACTTCACATTAAGTGCAATTATACATTTGCGTGCACACACACACACACATATATGCAGCCCCCAATTCCAAAATTTTTTTTTAATGTGGCCCTCTGTATAAAAAGGTTGCCCACCCCTGGTCTAGACCTATTACAAATTTAATTACATGACTGATCCAATTTAATTGATACAACTATACTTAATATAGCTTTGTTTTTTAATAAAAGTATTTTGTTATATTTTCTTATTTATTATTACAATTTAAACTTTCAATGTGACACTTCATATAATAACCTTTTGTTTCTTACTGTCTCATCACTGCACCATAAAAACAACTAAGAGTGTTTCTTTTTTATGGCATTATTTCAGATTGAAAAAGAAACGCCTGAGAAATAATTTCTTTACCAAAGCTGCCCAAGAGATGGACATGATTGTTGATGATGATAGACTGTATCTTTTATATTTAGAATAGAACAGGATTTATTGGGTCTTTATCAGTAATTGATAGCACTCATACAGTTTTCTATTGTTAAGTCATATTTGTTGAAAACTTTATATAAAATTTATATAATTCTAGTTGATATTGTAGCCTGTACCAAAACATCAGATGAGGCATTCTTCAGTGAATATCTATACACTAATATGAGAATCTCTGTTCTGTACTCGTGGAGAAATGAAGATTAAACAAGTGGTTGTTATTTAGGTTTCACATTAAGGAAAACCAATACCTTGGAAGAAACATAACAATGGTATTTAAAAAAGGGTCTTAACTGAGCTGTGAAAATCACTACAGTCTGCTTAGGACTTGTGAGGGACTGCAAAAATAAAAATATATTCCAGTGGTAAAACTTGTGGAGAAAACAAAAGAAAAAACATAGATTTTATGTCACTTGAAACAAATAACTGATACAGTTAGAACAGTTTGTTTGAAATAAATTATTTATGGACTTAATTGTACAATAACTGTTATGACCATGTGAAATATAGTTTACCAAACATTTCAAATATTATGTCCTTCCCAATTCCATCCAGCTTTAATGGATTGTAGTTTGGGAAAAAAATTATTTGGTTGTTGTGCTGTCTACACAATGTTCAGCTGTTGGGAATAGTAACAGCTAAACCCTTACTCTAAAGCAGTGTTTCCCAAGCAGAACACTTTGCTTATTTTTTAAGAGAGGTACAGGTGGCCTACTAGTTAATTATTCCAGTAGTTTATGAAACACCTATTCAGGCCTCTGAATTCAGAACACTAGGGCTCCACATAACACAGTTTGGGAAACAACTGTCTTTACTTGTAATTCTCTAAACCAAAACTAGATTCTGTTTTGTATTGTAGTATTTTCAGATCATTTGTATTCCTTAACTTTGAGCCTTAGCCTGGAAGATTTAGGAGACTCTGTTCAACAAGCCCAAGACAAGCAGCAACTCCAACAGATGAAGGCTCAACTGGAGGCATTTATACGCTGTCCCCTGGCACCTCTGAGAATGTCCAAATATCCAACCAAATCTGGACAGCTGATACTAAAAAAGTCTCTTAATCTCTTTGACAAAAAGATTAGTAAGAAATAAATTGAATGATTCTTATGTTGTGTATAATTTAGACTAAAGCAATGATTATTCCAATAAAATCTAATAGACATAAAACTCACGATACACCTTTTGTTTTACTTGTTTCTCAAAGTTAAACATTACAAATGTAAAGCTAAGTGCTGAAACAATGAATGATGCATACATGTTACACACATAAAGGTAAGACTAGTTACAATAGTTTAATGAGAGAAAATGGTGAATTAAATGTGACCAAATAATGTAAAATTCATGACCTTGGCATGGACCTCCAACTTAACATCTCCACCTAGCAACACATGACCATTGAGAATCTTTATTGCTAGTGTTCAATAGTACTGCACTGGCCAACTAAAGGTCAGTAGTGGCATAAACCATCCAGGCCCTGCCCACATATCACCAAACTAAGCATATTTAAATTCACCATTTTCAATATTTAAAACTATTTACCTAGTTCTGCCATTACAAGTGTATTGTATGCATCATTGAAAAGTACAGCTTTGTGTGGTCCATTTCATAGATATCCTTGGACACTTTCAATGCTGTACAAACAGACAGAGGAAAATTTTGCTTTCAAAACTTTTTTTTTTGGTCTGGAGAAAGTCTTTATGTTTTCATGCTATAGGAATGCTTTTTTTTTTGGTCTGGAGAAAGTCTTTATGTTTTCATGCTATAGGAATGCTTTTTTTTTTGTTATAAACTTTGTTCTGAAACGGCACTTAGTTTTTTGGACACCATTGGCTAAGTCTTCAACAACATTCTTATTCTAAATGCTAGTTTAAATTTGTAAAAATGCTCTTCTCTCTTCTAGTTTCATTAGAGCATGAAAAAGTTTGCCTGAATCATCCTGGACTACAAATGATTTAGTAGAATTAGACATGCACACCTGCACTAACACTTGTAAAGCATAAATAATCTTTTTCTTTGAAGGCCTGTAACTTGTGTGAGAATAATATAAAGAGTTAAAGTTAAAACTCAGCATATTAAAAAGAAACTTAAAATATATGACATAATTGTATTTCTATTTTCCATACCTTAAAAGGAGCAAATAGACTACAATCATTTTGATGATGCAGTTGTAAAGAATACATGATTGATGAACTCTCAATGACAATCATACTTCTCACAATGTTCATGGACAATTTCTTTACAACTTTTTAGTTCTTAAATATTCTGAACCTTGAATACTTTTGTCCCTCAAATGACAAAAAATTTCAATTTTTAAAAGTATTTCAACAACTGCTTTACAAAGATTTTGTTTACACTAATATATAAATACATATATAAACACACACACATACAAATTAAAGCTTATTTCCTGAACATAATAGTAAGACAGAAATGAGAAATTGTATGAATGATATGATCAGTGGAAATCAAATACTCAATGACACATATTGAAATTGACAGAACAGATTGGATAGGGGGAAACTACTCCTAAGAATGAGCAGCAGTACTGGTCACATCATTGCCAACTAGCAAGGAGATAGATAATGGAATGTTCATTAGAAACAAAAAAATATATAAACATAAAGATAACTAAATTCTGTTTTCAAGATCTATGGTGACTAGAAGATAACAGCAAAAAAATAAAATAAAGACAAATTAATAAAACCAATACTGCTTATGGCCCAAAATGTTAAATAAAAACACCTTGCAGCATTACTAAGACTGCAGTTTACAGCTTCCCTACACTAACATAAAAGTCATCTATACACTGAAACAAAAAATTAAGTAGCTAAACAATACATTTTGTTGTTGTTGAGTATTTCATCACATATAAAAAGTCACAACACAAAGGCAGAAAAACTGCAAGGTCAGGGAAACAGGAAACACTAGAGAAGTAACAGTCATAGAATAAATCACATTGAGCACTGAAAAGAAAGTTGATTTGTCAAGATGGTGTTTGCAC
Source organism: Biomphalaria sudanica (assembly GCA_036873155.1). NCBI lineage: Eukaryota > Metazoa > Mollusca > Gastropoda > Planorbidae > Biomphalaria > Biomphalaria sudanica. The sequence continues at coordinate 1,251,958 of JAZGLO010006571.1, read as the reverse complement.
AAGTTATTATTGCCAGTCCTATAGGTTTATGAAAAAAAAAATATACATGTAAAAACAAAATGTGATGAGTTCAGACATCTGAAAAGACTTGATATTTCATTTGAAAAATCATAAAATATCCTTTTGTAAAGTAAACTTTCCCAAAAATTGCTGAATGAGAAAAGTGTAGAGATTTTAAAAAAAAATGGTTGAATAGTATCTACATTAAAACTATATTTTATTCACAGTAAGAATGTTTTTAAAGTCACATCCATTTTAATGTAACTAAAATTAGAAAAAAAACAGTATTTGATTATATATTTACATTTAATTATCATTGGTGAAAACAAGAAATGTCCACCATTTTATGATTGTGTTTGGGGTTAGGGTTTTACTGTTATAGAAGAAAACAGAAACTTTGTTCTCTATTTACATCTTTAACAAAAAACTTGTAAGAGAAATTTGTCAATAATCAAGTTGCTCATTAATAGGCTTACTTATAAGGAAATGCAAGGGACACAAGCTCAAACTGAAATGAAACTTGCAAGAGATATATATGTTCCAAAGTAAAATGTATAAGTGTTTAATATAAAATCAGATTAAACAACAAGATTTGTTTTTACTTAAATTTACTTCAATTAGTCTGTTTAAGCTATCATTGATCTAATCACTGTGTGGATACATTTCTTAGTATTTATTTGAAGCTTCTCAAGTTTTTTTTTTTAATTAGCTTGAAAATTTACTAAATGTCTAATTACCTAAAGATATGCAGCAGCACAAACACATTTGTGTTTTATTATTTAAAGTGCATGCAAAACTACAAGGAAATGTTGGTAGGTTACAAGTGCTGCCTATCTGTCTCCAACATTTTCCCTGAGAAATTCTCCACGATGTTTTTGTTTTCATATTTTCATAAAGTGTAATTTTTATTAACTAATAATAAAAGAAATAAACCAATGAATATCTTCTATATTGCTTGAATATAAATAAACATAATTTGAATCATGTTTTTTGTAAAAACTTAAAAAGTAAACCTCAATGAATAAATGAGCATAGCATGCGACTTTGATTTTATACCTTCACTATAGATAGATGTCAATACTATTTTTTTTAATGTAGAAAATTAAACCGAGTAAAATGCGAAACAAACATTAGAAGATCACAAATAATATGTATCACCATGAGGTATGTCATTTTTTTATAGTTGTAAAACTTTTTTAAAAAATTATAAAATCAGTAACGCTAATTTGACAGTAAACCAAAGCTTCAGAGTTTGAAGTAAGTAATATACAAAGGCAAAATAAAATGTTTTTAAAGCAGAAGAAATGCATTGAACATAAGAGCTACTTTCCATATTTGATATGCTTCAATTCAATATGAAATTTAGATAGCAATTATTTGTTTTATAATGGTTGGGGACAATGATATAACCAATAGTTTTTACAAGACTGGAGCTGTGCTGTTTTATTTGTCAACTTGTCACTAATTTAACCTACATTTTTATCAGCTAGGTATTTATGTTTTAAGTGTGGAAACATTTAAGCCTTTATCTACAATCAATAATGTGTAGCAATACTTATGCCTTAGTGCTTATATATTGCACTAAATTTTATTATTTCCTAGATTTTAGCATAATAAGTTCACAAGAAAGCAGTCTGCTAGAATGATGTCAATGATTTGATATAAATGTATACTAGGTCATAAATCAATTATGATTTTTAAAATGTAAAAAAAAATTGTTATCACTTCTGCTATAGCAAAAGAATTTAAAATTACAATTTAAAATCAATATTACTCAGTTTTAGAGAAATATATATTAATGCATAAAAAAAAATATATATAGATCTATAAATACCATACAATCACACAAGCATGCTTACATCAGATAATGTTTCACACATGTAGGCTATGAAAAGACCCTACATGTTTGTCTAGAGGTCAATTCTTGTTTTTTTGTTGTTGTTGTTGTTTTTATAGGAAAAAAAATGCACCAAGTAATAAAAAAAACAAATATAAAACTACTTTTAAAAAATACTGACTAGTAACATAGATACAAAATTAGCATACAAGACAGAGATGTCTAATATACATCTGGAAAACAAAATTTAAATAAACTTATGTTTTTGGTCTACATACAAGTTGTTGTTTTTTTGGTCATTGTGTATTGTCCTATATTATAATCTTTGTATCTCAAATGTGATCTTTCTTTTGATGAAAAAACCATTAGTTGTGCTATTTATAGCACTTGTCTATAGACACTTCAATTAAATGTGCATGTGCATCAAACCAGGTTTGGTGAATTCTGTATATTGGCTGTGATTTATTCTAGCTACTTTATATGCCAGTCACAGTAACTAGCAAGGCTTACATCACTTATATTACAGAGTCAGTATAAAAAAATGATACAAACATATTACTGCTTGCTCTTTTTGTTTTGTCAAATCAAAACACCATTTAATGTTTTTTGTAAACATTTTCTGCTTTCCAAAACATTGGTGGAAAAAAGCTTTTTTTTTTTCTAATGGTCTTGATGATTAAGAAAGTAAAAATTATATTTGGGTCACCGATTGACCCAACGTCGTGTGGATTCCTCCCAATCTGTATTTCCCCCTTCTTCATCATCTGTCCGAATAAATGATTCATCATCTGTTTGAAAAAAACTTTCTTCATCTGTTGTGTATCTGCTGCTAGTCATCTCCTGAAATAACATTTTATATTATTCTCAGTCACTGTACAACTATGGTAAAAAAAAAAGTATAATCTTATCTTATCTTTTATGATACAGACGCTACTTCAAAAAAGTAGATGATTACGTCCTACACGTCAAGCATTTAGTCATGCATATTAACCAATGACCTAAACTCTGTCAACAACAAGTGTCAATCTTACATGTATAATTTTTTTAAATAAATTGTCTTATTTTTGGCCATATTTTTTTTATAACTTATCTTTACAGGTCATAGAAACTTTGTCATAAGTTAACATGTTTGCTCTTATGTATTCTAAACTACTGCCAATTTTTGCCCTGACTTGTATTTATTTAAAAAGCTTTTGGTTTTGATATGCATATAGGTAAGTAAAGACAAAGCAGATTTGAAAAGTAAAATGTTTAGCACATTTTATCAAGTTAAAAGAAATCTGCATAAATTATACATTGACAAATTTACAGGCTCTGCTGTGACCTAGGTGAAAGGCTAACATTTTTAATTTGCAAGTATTATTTTGTTTTCTTGTTTGTATGTTATAGTATTAAAATAGTATATATTATTTAAACTTGCAAGAAGAAAAAAAAATTAAACATCAATTTATGATGCACTTTGTGAATAATAAACTAAGACTTACCTTGGCCATTGCTTCATGTGCATCAGGTGCATCCTCATCAGTTCTCATACTAACACTCTGAACCTCATCCAGCCTTTCTCCTTGGCATGATCCTAACTCATCAGTACCTATGTAACTCTCATCATCTGTCCTGGTTAGAGACTCCCCCTCATCTGTGCCCGGGTACCTGTCAAAACAAAACATAATATGTATCTGCATATTTTTAATGGCTACCATTAATATAAAAGAAATTTTCAATTATTAAAATAATTTTGAATCTTGATAAAAATAAGCATGTGACTATGTTGTAAAGTGCTTGGTTTCTGAGCTGAGTTGGAATCTAGTGAAAGCAGCATTTTGAATTTTAGATTTTATAAACACCCATAAATCCACCCAACTGACATTATGTAAAAATAAAATAAATAAGTTATAGCTTTTATATAGCGCTACTTTCATGCTTATAGCATGCTCATAGCGCTATGGTCCAATCTCATTTGTGGACCAGTGGGGTGGGGGTGGGGGGTATCTTGGAGAAGGGTTTTTTGTGCTGTCTTTAGGCGCTCAGTAAACACAACTCTGCCCGAGTTGGGTGTTGAACCTTGAGCCTTCTTCACAGGTAGTCAAGCCAAGTTCAAGTGTACTAAGCCTCTCTTCCCACCAATAGTAAAATTACAAATTTAGAGACATTTCAGGACAGAAGACTCAAAGTAAAGTAAAATGCTGAACCATAACTTACAAATATAAAAACACAGCCTCATTAAATACTCAAATAAATTGCAAGATCTGAAAGGGAAACATTTTTTTTTAACCTTATTCTGAAAATAATAGGACTATTGGTTTCTAATATAAATAATAATACTATATTGTTAATTTATATTGACTTAACAACTTATCATGTTTTTGGTTAGAGTAAAATATATTTGGAGCTTCTTTAATTAATTAGTTAGAACAATTTTTTCTAAATCAGTTAGTATAGGGTTTTTAATCTGTATATGTTTATCTTTTTATTTTTATGTAAAAGATTTTTTTTTTTCCCAAACTGGGACTCAACCACTTAGAGCAGTGGACGCCAAGTGGGAAGAGGCTTCAGACATTGCCAGTGACAGATCTTTATGGAAACAGTTTGCTGCTCCATTTGGTGAACAGCACTGGAGGATTTAATTCAAAGTCTAAGTAAGATTTCCCTTGCTTACCCATCCTGTTCTGTATCACTGGTTGTTTGGCTGGAGTTGGCACTACTTTTTTGACGTCTAGCTCGCAGCTGTGCCAAAAACTCAGCCTCCTGCCTCATTCTCCAGTGTAGATCCTCTCTTCCCCATGAACCCATGTCAATATCTTCTGTACCTCCAGATCTTGACATGAGGTCTTCATCAAATTTGAAGTCTATAAAAGAAAAAGTCAAAAACACAAAGTTTACAAAAAAATCACACATTTAATGTTAAGATGCAAGTCTTTTTATGAGGTGTCCTGAGAAGGTATTAATAATGTGTAACCCATAAGATAATTCTCAGTTCTTTTCCCCTTTATCCATTATTAAGATGTATGTTGTTTTTTGACATGCTATAGCATTTCCTAAACTCATACTATACATCTTATCAGGCTGTGTTCCAACAAAAATGGTAAATCTGTTTTACATGATTGAATACCATTGTCAACATCATACAAATGTGTTAAAGATCAAGAGTCAAGGGAACCAATTCTTGTTGTTATTCAATTCAAAACTGAAACCGTCATGTTCAATTTAGCTGTCACTTATTGCTCCTTAGATTTCAGTTCACCATGCAGTCATTAAGATTAAGTCCATTTAAGAATTTGTTTCACTTCCAGACCTCTGTTACAAAGACTTGTTAAGGTCATTTTTAAGAGCTTCTTTCATTGTGGCAATGATCTTAATAACGGAAGGAGTCTGAATCAATTAAGTATCAATGTCATGTGCCAGCTTAAGTTGTCAAGGGGCACATTACTCTCATCTCTATACATGACAGAACATTGACTGCTAAAGGTTGTAAGTAATGTTTCATTTTTCTTAAAAACTATTTTCTTAAAGGATTTGCTGGAAAATATGAGAAATATAACCAATATTTCATATTATCATAGACTGTCACCAAGAAATATTCCTATCTAAAATATATCTAACATGTAACAAGTATAAAAACCATTACCTTAGCAGCTTTTATCTATATTGAACTGAGTGAAGTATATTTTATATATCAAACAACTTTAAAATATATATTTAGAATGAAAATAATATTTATAATGTATTTTAAGCTGATAGCCTGATATATAGTAAACTATAGAACTCTGCTACATTTTATGAATAAGTATAACTTAAATCTTTCATCAATAAAATATGATCTAAAGTCACTATTATGTCTTTTCTTTGTTTTTGATGTTTAGACATATCGTGATGTTATTTAAATAATGGCAAGCCATAAGAAGTTGGAATCTCATCAAAATGATCATGCTTTTGAAAAAGAACTAAGTGCATATCCGAGAATTTCATTTAAAAAAAAATAATTTTTTAATCTGAAAACAAAATAGCAATGTTAAAGGAAAACAAACTTCATTTAAATTAAAAATTGACCAGATTTTTAAAAAAAAATAGTATGATATAGAAGACTAGACATAAATGAAAACTCAGGGGGAAAAAAAGAAAAATTTTGCTATTTATTTTTTAAATCAACTGTTGTTTGTTTACTTATTTTTTTTAAATTGGATGACAAAATGAAAACAACACTTGTTTTCAATAACAATATTTCATTCAAGTGTCAAAAAAAAAAAATCCATAAAAGAAATGTTTTGATACTTTAAGAAATGCACTGTTTAACTTTAAAAAAAAAATTTGACACTTATGAATTAGATCTAGAGAAAGTGCAAATAAACAAGTCCCTGTAACGAATAGATCTCAATTAGTTGGCAAAAGTTCTTATTGTCTATTACCTGACTTGTTTGGCTAAGATAAATAAAAATGTTAATAAAATTGCTAACCATTAAATTTACTCTGCAGCCTGTCTTCATCTTCATCACTTCCATCATCTGAAATATAAGTAGAGGCTAGTTAGACACTGCCTTGTCATTGATTAGTTCTAAAATATCTTCATCTATAATACAAGTAGAGGCTTGTAAAACACTGCCTAGTCAGTGATAAGTTTTAAAATATCTTCAACTATAATACAAGTAGAGGCTTGTAAAACACTGTCTAGTCAGTGATAAGTTCTAAACTATCTTCAATTATAATACAAGTAGAGGCTAGACACTGCCTTGTCATTGATTATTTCTAAAATAATCAACTTTAATACAAATAGATGCTGGTAAGACACCACTTAGTAATTGACTATTTCTAAAATATCTTCAACTATAATAGTAATAATAATAAAAATATCTGAAAGCCTTAATTTATGAAATGCTTAATTAAAAAGTAACACACCTCCTAGCTACATATACTTTTAAAAAGTAACACACCTCCAAGCTAAATATACTCTCACAAGAAGTACAAGTAGCAACCAACTATCTACTGACAAACAGATGAGAAAAGTCTGTCTTTGTATCATATATACATTTCTTAAAAAAGAAGTTCATTGTGTCATAAGCAGTAGACCTACCTACGATGTAAAATGTCTGTAATTATTCTCAACTTGTAGTGATTATGCAAACTCACAAATTTTACAAATAAAAATGAAAACAAAAACACTGAAATGTGAAAATTATAGATGCTTGCAGATTATGTGTTACTAGAAATTAAATGAAACAATAATAGTAATTAGCCCAAAGCATATTGATTTTTTATTTTAGCACAGTGTTGGTGCAAAAACACCTCACAAACATATTGGGGGTCCTGAACCTATAACTAAGAAGATTTTTATGACCAGCCAAAGAGTGTAGTAGTAGCCTATCAGCTGAAGACTTTTCACATTAAATTTAAGTTCTTCATTGAACATGGCTATATTCTATTTATTTCATATAATTTATAAATTTATTTTCATTGCTCTGAAATAAATGTTTTTCTTTTTCAAGATTTTTTATTTATTTATTCAGTCTACAAGTATGTGATTGTATTTCATCCAACAGTTTATATCCTTGGGCCAAGTTTTTATTTATTTATTCAGTCTACAAGTATGTGATTGTATTTCATCCAACAGTTGATATCCTTGGGCCAAGTTTGTATTTATTTATTCAGTCTACAAGTATGTGATTGTATTTCATCCAACAGTTGATATCCTTGGGCCAAGTTTGTATTTATTTATTCAGTCTACAAGTATGTGATTGTATTTCATCCAACAGTTTATATCCTTGGGCCAAGTTTTTATTTATTTATTCAGTCTACAAGTATGTGATTGTATTTCATCCAACAGTTGATATCCTTGGGCCAAGTTTGTATTTATTTATTCAGTCTACAAGTATGTGATTGTATTTCATCCAACAGTTTATATCCTTGGGCCAAGTTTTTATTTATTTATTCAGTCTACAAGTATGTGATTGTATTTCATCCAACAGTTGATATCCTTGGGCCAAGTTTTTATTTCACAATTAAAACTGGAAATTAATTAGAAATGTGTAGTTTTGATTACCAATAAGAAAATTTTACAACAAATTTATAGTTATGCTTGAGACCAAAAAAATAATTATAAAGGCACTGTAATATATTAGACCTAATATTTTGACATTTAAGGAATAGTTAGCACAATAGGTTATTATGAACAATGTAATTGGTTTTGTTTTTAATGGGCATAAATTTTGTTTGCCTTTTTTTTTTAAATCAAACTTCTCATGTTCGACATTTCAATTTTATTTCCATTAACATTTAAGATTTTTCTATTAATAGTCCTAAAGTTGTTTTATTTCCATAACATGACATCTTTCAAATTTACTTTTCAATTCCATTAGATGTATGATCTATAAGAAAATTATTCAATGCACAAAAGCTTAAAGAAATATTAATCAACTTTAAAATTAAAAGTAAAAATTTTTTTGACAGACTAATCTTAGCACTAATAGTACGTTTTTTTACAAAAATCAATAAATTTGTAGTCCTATTGATTTGATACAATTGTTAGATGTAAGTAATTTTTTGCCAGCTCTAATGAATAGAATTTTCTTCTCTCTCTATCTGAGAATGAACAAAAATGCTCAATAGATTAAACATTAAATACAATATGTCTGCCTATTTAATTACAAAATAATTTTAGAAAGAAAGGAAGAATGAAATCTCTTTTATGTCCTAAGAGAACAACATCACAGTATCATGGTACTAGAACATGTCTCTGCAACATGACACTACAACTTGATAACACATCTTGACACTATGTTCTTTGACATCACCACACTTTGTCACAGACAAGAATGACAAAAGTGCTCCTACTTTAGACATGCCATTGTGCTCCTTCTTCTCCCCTATAACCCCCCCCCCTGCCAACTGAAAATAATCCCTTTTTATTTTCTATGTGTAACACTCTTTTGTTTATAAATCAATAAAATAAAGGTTGTGAAACTTCTTATATAGGCAGATGGAGAGCCAGACTTTCTTGAAATGGAAAGATTGACATGTTATCTTGAAACAGTTCTCTTCTAGACATCTTGTCAGCAGTGCAGCTTGTTGTTGTTCAGTCCTTGATTTGTAGCTTCAAACAGCTAGTGCAACTAAACTTATGTTAATATATTAAATTCTTACTAAACAGACTTCTTTTTAAACAAACTTGAATAGCCTATCACTTTTAAACAGACCTTCCACTTGAAATGTAAGGGCAATTTGAACACAAGTCAAATGATAAGTGAAACAAAATCTCAAAACAAATACATGTCTTTATTGTCTCATGTATCTTGGAAAAAACAACCTTTTAACTTTGACACCTGACCTTTAATTCACTTCAATTACCACCAGACTACCTCGTGGTTTCATCAGAAACTCTTCAGTCTACCCAAAATAAACCATCCACACCCCTTTCCACATGGTTACATCAGCAACCCACACATACACTCCCCTACACTCCCTACACAGGTTTAGAGAGCAGAATGTAAGGCTGATTGAGACAACAAATATCTTGGTCAGTTGTTGGTCTACTGACTACCATTTATGGAATTGAGCCAAATAAAAAGTGGATTTCAAGATGTGTTTGTTAAGATTTGAAGGTTAACTCTAGGATAAAATGCTGCCCAGCTTACCAGAATGGAGCTCCTTCACAAGAGAAGACATGGCATTTGTGACAGAGTCTGCTGCCATAAGGAGATCATTGCGTAACGTCCTAGTCATCACAGCTGTTGAAGAAGGTTGGATGGTGAACGCCTGTTTCACGTCGCCACCTAAACCAGTCAGACTGAGTTCGGCAGACGAAGAGGGAGCTGAAAACAAAGGACTTGCTGAAACATTTACACTATGACAGATCTATTGATTCACTCCTTATCACTTATCTTACAACATGACAGATCTATTGATTCACTCCTTATCACTTATCTTACAACATGACAGATCTATTGATTCACTCCCTATCACTTATCTTACAACATGACAGATCTATTGATTCACTTCTTATCACTTATCTTACACTATGACAGATCAATAGATTCACTCCCTATCACTTATCTTACAACATGACAGATCTATTGATTCACTCCCTATCACTTATCTTACAACATGACAGATCTATTGATTCACTCCTTATCACTTATCTTACAACATGACAGATCTATTGATTCACTCCTTATCATTTATCTTACAACATGACAGATCTATTGATTCACTCCTTATCATTTATCTTACAACATGACAGATCTATTGATTCACTCCCTATCACTTATCTTACAACATGATAGATCTATAGATTCACTCCCTTTCTGTAGTTTTCACCACTTATATTTTGCTTGTAATAGGATTATTAATTTTCACATTTAAAAATATGTTTCTAAGTATAGAATTTTAAGTATGCTAGGACATTTATATGGTATGGCTTTACTAGCATTGATGTCTTGTAGAATCTGACAATCCAATTACTTTCATACATTATATCTTCCTAAAAGTGATTTTTCGCATTTTTCTATATAAATAATGAAATATTTTTGTTAAAGTACATCAGAAAAAGACTTAACTGACTTTTGGTTCCAAGCAAGGCTACAGTAATTTACAAACCTGGAGAGGTAGTTGACCTATTGACCAATGCTGCAGCGAATGTTGGCGATAGACCACTCCGTGACCTTGGCGAGCTATTGGGTGTGGATCTAGGCGATGTTGGGTGGTTCTGTTGTTCAAAATAGATGTATTTGTTGTTTTTTTTATATTATTTATTTGTAAATAAGACAATATTGATGCATCTCATTTTAAACCTTCATTCAAAAAGTGATTAAGCAATGAAATAGTTGTCTGTGACATAGAAAAGAATACAAATCTACAAATCAATTTGTAACACTAGAGAGAGAGAGAGAGAGTGAAAGATGTAACACTAGTAGATAATGAGAGAAAGAGAGAGAGACAGAAAGATGTAACACTAGTAGATAATGAGAGAGAGAGAGTGAAAGATGTAATACTAGAATATAATGAGAGAGAGAGAGAGTAAAAGATGTAACACTAATAGATAATGAGAGAAAGAGAGAGAGAAAGATGTAAAACTAGTGGATAATGAGAGAGAGAGTGAAAGATGTAATACTTGAATATAATGAGAGAGAGAAAGAGAGAGTGAAAGATGTAACACTAGTAGATAATGAGAGAGAGAGTGAAAAATGTAACAATAGTAGATAATGAGAGAGAGAGAGTGAAAGATGTAACACTAATAGATAATGAGAGTGTGAATGACAGAAGTAAACTCACTTTCAACAGCTTCATTAATGTTTCCAACTGAACCATCAGGTCCTTCCTGCTCTCCTGCAGGGCCTGCATTCTAGCCTCAAGTTCATCCTTCCTTTGACGTAGCAGCCTTAGCTCTGCCAACAGAGTAGGGTTGTACTGGCTCGTATCGCCACCTTCCTGGGCGAAAGCTTCCTGTTCCAACCTCAACCTCTGGATCTCCCGCATGATTTCTCTGTAAGAAAACAAACACCCACATACATACATACGTAGGGATATAAAAGACCAGTTTGATTATCATTTTTCTCTCTCTCTTTAGGAGTCTTTTCTAACATGTGTCAGTAATTGTTGAACCCACATATCTGCGAGTACCGGTACTCTATTGCTCCATTCTCCATCTTCTTTCTTCCTTTTTCTATTTTTTTTTGTTACAAACCAACATCAACTGATACCATTCGTGACGTCAGACCTGTGACGTGGCAACGAGCTATTGGTCCAAACCCCCCACAGGTTGCGACGTCGCAGGCCAGTACTGAGACCATACCGATAGGTCATGCATCACCTCACTCCGTCTGTCTCTCTGGTACAAAACAAACAACAACAACAACAACAACAACGCGGCCTTTCTCCCACTTCGCGTACTCGGGTCAAAGTGAAAACTTTACATAATTATTTCATTGTTGATGACAAGACATGAATCAAGCAAAAAACTAACTAACTCGTTAATCAATTAGTCGCAATTAATTAATTGTTTTATATGGAAAATGTACTAAGCTAAGAGGAGATAAGCCTTGCAATAGTTAGAAATATGGCAGCGACTGAACGGTGCTCCCAACAAAAAACAAAGCGCGAATGTTGTGACCCTTCTCAACGAGAAAGAAGAATCGTAAAAGTCGCAAAACCAGGACAGCAACTTACGCCATTGTGTACTGTTATTAGTAGGCATGACTTAACGAGTTTAATCCAAAACAGTAGTCAACGAAATTTACTATTAAGATGACAAAATACATGTTCTGATATGACAAATTTGAATAGTAGGCCTCATTTAGAGTAGGCCTCATTCAGAGTAGGCCTCATTCAGAGAAGGCTACATTTAAAAAGGTTAACTGATAAACGGACAACAACCCTATATAGTAGTGAAAGTATTTGGTTACATTTTAAGTCATTAAAAATGAATCTTATCTTCTTATCGTATATAATACAGATGATTAAATCCCAAACAATTGTTTCAGTTTCACTCAATTTATATAAGCGTAGTTTTTAAAAAGTTTTTTTTCTATTGAACTTTTCTATCTCTCTTTTGTTCACTCGTTCCCTTTCTCTTTTCTCTCTTCTCTCTTTCTTACGTTCTCCTTTTTCTCTACCGCACTTTTTTTTCTTTTACATTGTGTGTCTCTCTATTTCTCCAACAGGTCACTTTGTGTGTCTCTCTATTTCTCCAACAGGTCACTTTGTGTGTCTCTCTATTTCTCCAACAGGTCACTTTGTGTGTCTCTCTATTTCTCCAACAGGTCACTTTGTGTGTCTCTCTATCTCTGCAACATATCACTTTGTGTCTGGTTTCCTCTTTTGTTGCCAGATATTCTTTCGTTTCTGACTAACTAATATATAAGTCTATGCTGCTGATTCCAATATGAATTTACTTTTTCAAATTTGCCTGATCATCCTAACAGCTGAAGAAACACAATGCAACAATAACACATCGTAATGTTATACTATTGAAGGAGCACTTATGAGGGAACAGCTTTACAAGCGTCTCTTCTTCTTAATTGGACAGTTCATCATTCGAATGGAGCTCATTAGTGTCGTTAAAGCAATCCCAGAACATGGCGGCGTGATGCAGCAAACAGTAGGTCGTGACTTTTGTACGTCTCTCTCTCTCTCTCTCGGAACACACTTTCATCTCCTCAATTTATCTCTTCATTGTTTGACCTTCTACCCCCCCCCCAACCCTCCCTTCTCTCCGGTAGTTGGGGTGTATGCCAATTAGCTAATAGCCAATGTGAAACTGTTGACATACAACAGCATCAATAGTTGATTAGGCTCAGCCACAGCCCAACAAGCCCCGTAGGCTTCCAATGTGGTCCTAGCGACCTGTGCCCAGTACAGCTTAGTGCCGGATAGCTCAAGGCCGCCTCAGTGATTAGAAATTAACGGGTGCGTTATAACAATCATCAATTCTAATAGTATCATTTATTTATGTCTACTTTAAAGCAGTGTTTCAGTGGTGACCTCTCTAAACTACATAGAAGACGAACAGCTTCTAATTTCCCTATTTTGTGAAAACGTCTGTTATGATATGTCTAATAATAATTCGGAATATTGCATGGAAAGCAGGTTAAAGTCTAGAATCATGCATCCCAAGTAGAGTTGATCCCACACTAGCATAGCCCGGTACACCAATCTACCGTCATCCTTTTGTAAACATTAGGACCTGTATAGTAACACTTTCATTCCACCAGTTCCCTTTAGGTTCTCTATTCACTCTGTCCACCAGTTCCCTTTAGGTTCTCTATTCACTCTGTCCACCAGTTCCCTTTAGGTTCTCTATTCACTCTGTCCATCAGTTCCCTTTAGGTTCTCTATTCACTCTGTCCACCAGTTCCCTTTGGGTTCTCTATTCACTCTGTCCACCAGTTCCCTTTAGGTTCTCTATTCACTCTGTCCACCAGTTCCCTTTAGGTTCTCTATTCACTCTGTCCACCAGTTCCCTTTAGGTTCTCTATTCGCTCTGTCCACCAGTTCCCTTTATTTTCCTATTCACTCTGTCCACCAGTTCCTTTTAGGTTCTCTATTCACTCTGTCCACCAGTTCTCTTTATTTTCTTATTCACTCTGTCCACCAGTTCCTTTTAGGTTCTCTATTCACTCTGTCCACCAGTTCCCTTTAGGTTCTCTATTCACTCTGTCCACCAGTTCCCTTTAGGTTCTCTATTCACTCTGTCCACCAGTTCCCTTTAGGTTCTCTATTCACTCTGTCCACCAGTTCCTTTTAGGTTCTCTATTCACTCTGTCCACCAGTTCCCTTTAGGTTCTCTATTCACTCTGTCCACCAGTTCCCTTTAGGTTCTCTATTCACTCTGTCCACCAGTTCCTTTTAGGTTCTCTATTCACTCTGTCCACCAGTTCCTTTCAGGTTCTCTATTTACTCTGTCCACCAGTTCTCTTTATTTTCCTATTCACTCTGTCCACCAGTTCCTTTTAGGTTCTCTATTCACTCTATCCACCAGTTCCCTTTAGGTTCTCTATTCACTCTGTCCACCAGTTCCTTTTAGGTTCTCTATTCGCTCTGTCCACCAGTTCCCTTTAGGTTCTCTATTCACTCTGTCCACCAGTTCCCTTTAGGTTCTCTATTCACTCTGTCCACCAGTTCCCTTTAGGTTCTCTATTCACTCTGTCCACCAGTTCTCTTTATTTTCCTATTCACTCTGTCCACCAGTTCCTTTTAGGTTCTCTATTCACTCTGTCCACCAGTTCCCTTTATTTTCCTATTCACTCTGTCCACCAGTTCCTTTTAGGTTCTCTATTCACTCTGTCCACCAGTTCCTTTTAGGTTCTCTATTCACTCTGTCCACCAGTTCCTTTTAGGTTCTCTATTCACTCTGTCCACCAGTTCCCTTTAGGTTCTCTATTCACTCTGTCCACCAGTTCCCATTAGGTTCCCTATTCACTCTGTCCAACAGGTTCCCTTTAGGTTCTCTATTCACTCTGTCCACCAGTTCCCTTTGGGTTCTCTATTCACTCTGTCCAACAGGTTCCCTTTAGGTTTTCTATTCACTCTGTCCACCAGTTCCCTTTAGGTTCTCTATTCACTCTGTCCACCAGTTCCCTTTAGGTTCTCTATTCACTCTGTCCCCCTGTCATTTGGTGGAATCAAGCACGAAAGTCAAATACAGCGAGCTGTCACACAAGTATTTGAATGACAGGGGAGATAAAACTATTTGTAGCTTGTTGTTTTATGTCCCAGTCTCAAATATTGACTCAATCAGTAGGACTGGCAGTTTGTGTTCTAGCCAGAATGTGCGCGTGTGTTAGTAGATTGTGTGCTCGTAATGACTAGTTGTTTTTTTTTTTTTTTTAAGTAAGAGATTATCTCAAGATGGAAAAGGGGGGAATAATGTGGAAATTTTTAAAATGTCTGATTTTCGAATCAATACCAGAGAGGTCAAAGGTCGATAGTATCAAGCTGCATGAGGAGCTGGGAAGTCAGAACTATGAGTGAGTTGACCTACTAGCCAATGTTTCAACTCAAAACCTTCGATCAATATTGAATAATGAGGCTACTACAGCCTTCAACTTATAACGACCTGTCCGCCTTAAACTTGCAATGACCTGTCCGCACTTGTTTTAATGTTTTAAGCGTCAACATTAAGTACCGGAAGATGACCAATGACACGAACTTGAGAAAAAAGTACAACGTCTGTCCCTACAAAATCTGAACCGAAAAATAAACAAATACAACATGCGCCACATAATGACCAAGTGATATTACAGGGTTTATGTGAGTGCTATGTTTGCCCTGCATTAACTCATTACATACTACGAGTACATTGTCAAGGTAGAATGAATAGAAGACAATATCTACACCTGCCTGTGTTTCCTTGTACGTAGACATACATCTACTTAAAGTTACCGTACAGAAATAAATCAAAATGTCCTCGATTCAAATGCTCTCATGTTTTTGTTTTGTTTTGCGATCCCGAGAACAAAAACTATCAGGTCAGGCATCAAGCCAGTGCCTTTTTTTATTGTTAGCAATCAATTGAAGTTATTGAACTGTTGAATTTCGGGATCGATACGATACACTTTAAGTTTCGAATCAATACAGTGATGCTTGATTTTCATATTCAATCATTACATCTGACTTTTTAAAAAATCGACATTTTCTTAGCTGAACAGAATGAAGACCAAAGTAAAAAAGTGTCCAACTAAGTTGTGCGTATGGCGAGAAAACATTCCACGAGGAACTGTGCACAGGAAAACAGCTGCAAAGTAAATAGGACAACAACAAAACAACTTTAAAATGCACTTTCAAAAATCTTATCATCTTTACGCGAAACAAATTGATTACAAAGCAACTCGTCTAGCCATCCTTACAGCAACGAATGAGTTTAAAACAAAGGAGGAACTGATTGGGAAAGAAAAGAAGAAGCGTGCATTTAAACCCGCACTGCCCAGTGTGAACGACTCTTAAAACTCCATTAACTACTTATTCCTCTGGTGGGAACGCCTAGAAATCCAATTTTCTTTTTGTTCCTCTGCCTCCACAAAGCAATGCGTGGTCTCCTGTGAATTTCATGGGCCCCTGTGGACTTCGGGTATATGCCATCTTGGTTTCTACAGAAGAAGCATTAGTACGAACCACTTGTCTTACAGTTGTCGTACAAATAGAACTCAATAGACAGTTCCTTGTCACTATGCCAATGTCTAGTCACTATTATATGTCTGGACTCAATGAACAGTTCCTTGTCACTATGCCAATGTCTAGTCATTATTGTATGTCTGGACTCAATGGACAGTTCCTTGTCACTATGGCAAAGTCTAGTCACTATTATATGCCTGGACTCAATGTCTAGCCAATCTGTATAGTCCTTATGTCCAGTCACTTGTGTAGTTGTCCACGTCTCTGTTACCTGTTTTTGGCCTCCAGTTGGGCTATGAGCTCCCTCTGAGCTTGGTTGCTGTCCACGCTGAGGTTGAGTTCCGCCGTCGACCTCGACTGAAAACAAAGCAAAATGTTCAATCAGTGAAATGAATCATCTTTCATGGTTTGTATTTAGGACATCAAGTGTACTACTTGACTGCATGAAATCTAATCTACGTGACTGCATGAAATCTAATCTACGTGACTGCATGAAATCTAATCTACGTGACTGCATGAAGTGTAATTCACTTGTCTGCTTAAAGTCTAATCAGCCAAATGTGAAAGTTTGAAATAAGTATCAGATGTGTCTAAACTTCTAACTGATGAAACATGCGCAGTTCTGTAAGGAAGTTTAGTTTTGAGAGTTGCCCACCAGTTTCAATATGTTTTGCAAAAGTGTCAATTTTAGTGTCCATCTTTGTATTGAGTCACTGAAGTATATACGTCTGTTTCTGATCATAAGGAAAGTAGAGCGGGTGTTTTGGTTGTGAAGGCTGAAGAGCTTCTGACGAAACAACGAGGAGGTCTGTCGTCATTTAAATGAATAAGGACTTGTGAGAAAGTTGAAGAAGAAGAGGCTAGCAATGGGAGACATGTAGTTTAAAAACGTGTATCTTATTTATATTATCATTTCATTTGTATGTCTACATCTATCTACTTTCAAGCTCAATCTGGGTATATTTAGAAATTTAATTCAGTTTTCTTTTTAAAAGAAACTTTTTAAAACTCTATATTAAGAACATAATACGCCTATATCGGTTTAGTTGTACTAGATGTTTGGAGCTACAAACCAACGACCGACTATTAACACATAATTTGTTTTTTATTTTAATAATATTGAAATTAAAGCAAATTAGTTAAATTCATTGCAATGTAATTTCTGCTTCGGTGATTTATCCTCCAAGAAACATACACAACAGGGGACACAACTCATACAAGCGAAACATACACAATAGGGGACTCAACTCATACATTAGCGAAACCAACACAACAGGGAACTCAACTCATACATTAGCGAAACCTACACAACAGGGAACTCAACTCATACATTAGCGAAACCTACACAACAGGGAACTCAACTCATACATTAGCGAAACCTACACAACAGGGAACTCAACTCATACATTAGCGAAACCTACACAACAGGGGACTCAACTCATACATTAGCGAAACCTACACAACAGGGGACTCAACTCATACAAGCGATACATACATGTTTCTACGACTTCTCTAAACCACATCAGCAGAGAGCGTAGTTCAACACACTAGCATTGAATAGGTTCATAACTCATTAACAATGTCAAAAGCAACAACGGAATACCATGGTAAAGGATTACATTCATGATAATAAGGTCCTAAGTTCGAGTCTCTATCTGTCTGCAGTTTTAAAGAGTTATACAATTGTGAAATTTCTGCCACTTACAAAGCCGTTGTGCCTAATATTAAAAGAAAGACTAAGACTAAGACTAAGACTGCTTTATTGATCCTTACGGAAATTTGTTGTGATTACAAGGACTCTATTTTTTCATATAAAGACAACACAACAGAAAAATACACACAAATACAACAGACAACATAAAGAGTTCATTCAGCGACTACAGACAGGTATCTTGGTGCATTTCATGTTCCCTGATCAATGATTGGCGTGATAGAGTCTGACCGAGTGAGGTACGAACGAGTTTTTGTACCGCTCCGTTCTCTTGTTTTGATTGACAGCAGTCGCCCACTTCGCGACGACCTGTCGTAGTTCTGATGGAGCGGGTGGCCGTTGTCTTCCAAGATTTTTTCGATTTTTCTTAGGCACTTTTGTTCAAAAAGTTCCTTTAAATGTGGCAATGTTGTAAGTGTAATTTTAGATGCTTTTTTAATGATTTTTTCTGGACGTCGCAACAGTTTAGATGAGGCGTTGCCTTGCCAACAAGTTATTCCGTATGTTAGCAGATTTTGTATAGTCGCGCGGTAAAATGTCTCAAGGATCTTCTTGCTTAGTTTAAAGCTATTGAGTTTGTATAGAAAAAAGAGTCGCTGGGCTGATTTCTTTGTCAGAGTTCCATGGTGGTCTTCCCATGAAAGCTTGTTGTTGATGATAACGCCTAGATATTTATATGCCTTTACTTGCTCTATAGATGTAGTCTTTATTTGCTGTTCAAGTATAGTATTTTTTTTTTCTAAAATCTATTATAAGTTCTTTAGTTTTTGTTACATTCAGTTCTAGAAAGTTGTCGGTGCACCAGTTTGTAAACTCTTCTATCGAGCTTCGATACTGAGTTTCGTCTCCTGAAATAAGACCGACTATGGCAGTATCATCAGCGGATTTAATGAGTTTAACTGAGTCATAGATGCTTCTTATGTCATTAGTGTAAAGAGTGTATAGTACAGGAGAAAGTACACAACCTTGTGGAGCACCCGTACATAGTACTCGAGTTGACGATTTGGTGTTGTTGACTTTAACATACTGGGGAGGGGGGATACTTTTGGTCTTCTTTTATCGTCTGTTCTTTCTTCCAAAAGTCAGTACCACTAATATTAAGTCCTCCAGATATCTCATTTTGGTAACCTCTTGATGTGACGGTTTGCCATCCTTACCAGCAGAAATCAAAGCAGTATCTGAGTTGATACTAAAGGAGAATATTCTTTGGTTATTTGGTTCTGGGTGGCTCTCATACGAAATAAATACTGCGAGAAACAAATGCTGCCCTTAAAAGAACCGTTCCTACACTGTGTAATATCTAACAACTCTACACATCTTTGTGTGTCACGTGATCCAGCTCTAGGATTTTGTGAATTATAGAAAGGTAAATAGTTATCGAGGTTGTGTACTGGTGGGCCTACTAATATCAAGTTTTCACAACTATTTTGCAGGGCTCCGACTGCCTCCGACACATGACCTATAGCCTATATGTTATACCAGGGGGTAGCTAACCTTTGGCGCATGCGCCAAAAGTTGCGCATTGAACAATTTTAAATAGCGCATTTCACCGAGAAAAAAAAAAAGCATGCCTGATCGCAAAAACTAATTAAATGACGAATTTCTAGAAAGAAAAAGAAAATACTTCAACAGGAATTTAATTGACAAATCATTTCGACGCCCAAATCGACCGACATGTTTAGAATTTTAATCAGACCGATAAACCCAAAGCATGTTTTTTTTTAATTATTATTGATAGCATAGGATTTTGTGCATAGAGATATATCCAGCTGCTATTCTCATAAGCATTTGACTTAGCTGACATTTTTTGTTACCTAGTTAAGCTTTTCATTTTTAGAGGAATCGATGATAATTTCAACATTTTTGAAGAACTTATTGGGCCGTTACTCTAAGGAGAAACAAGATGGTTAGACCATTCAGGAATCAAAGTCATGCCCAGGAAATCATCAATTTATGTTTAGTAGGCCTAACTTAAAACCGTTAAGGACTGGTAGAGTTACTGGAACTAATCTTGCTTAAAAGAATTTCGGATTGTCCTCTTATGAGATATCATAGCTTTATACACAAAGAGGCTCTGAGAATGGAAAAAAAAAGAATTGGCAGCATGTTATGGAGATACCAGTTGAGAAATGTTTGAATAAACTTTGGAACAATAGGATAAATCAGAAGATAGTTCAAAGAAAAATTTGAATTGTTAGATCGTTTATTGTGAGGTGCGTTAACTTTCTAAAGACAAAGGTCTCAGTAGATTTTGGAAACTGGAAAATATTGCAAATGATTTGCGACAAGAGAAAGATGTTCAGCCAGAGAAAAATAGGTCGTATGCATGATGGAAAATGGATGTTTCATTAAGCACTTGTAGCTGATGATACCACACATCTCAATGACCTAAATGTAAAACTGCAAACTGAGGTCACAATATGAACTCTTCATATCTCAGATTTGGGGAAAGCCAGCTCAGGAGTCTTGCTAAAGCTTGTTATATATATTGTGACTGTATGTAAAACTGTTCTTTTATTTAAAACTCTTAACAGTGTGCATAAACTATTGTTAGTCTTAAGGCCAAATAGAAATAATATATTTTTGGTAATTTTAAATTATAAATGTAAACTAAAAATGTGAACAAAGACGTGCTTAGGAAGTACAAAGTAAACTAGTTTGTGTGTGTGTGTGTGTGTGTGTAAATTCCCTTCCTCTACAACACACACACACACACACACACATATTTACCAATGACCAACTTTAAAGGACTGAAAATTGTACAATTTGTTAGCGGCACATCTGAATAAGAAGTGAAATAAAAAAGGCGCACGAATGCAGCCCCCCCCCCCCACACACACTTTTGTGTTCTACCTAGACTGGAAAACAAAGACAAATTCATATCCGATTGTTGTGTATGTCATTCTTTTTCAATCGTTTTCAAGGGAATTCACTCTGAATCTTGGAAGATGTTTGGTCTTAAAAAGTAATGATTTTTAGTTTTCAAAGTTAAAAAAATAATGCAATTCCATTTTGCGGATTTTAAATAATCACATTTCTTTTTAGTTTCTATTGACATAATATTTCAACAATCCTAGATCTAAATAATTCAAGCCTTCTAATTTTAATTATCTTATGATTTTAGATTGTACATTAAAATAGATTGATTTTATAGATCTTTATAGATCTAGATTCTGAATCTAAAAATTGTAATATACTTATTTTGAGACTAGTGTGCTTTTATATTTGCTATGTTCAATTTCTCGGAATAAGCATTATAATGATTATTAGTATTAAATGTTACATAAGTTAGGTTTTAAAAAAAAGCTTTACTTCTTATAGACAAAACATCTTGTTTCAGCTTTTTGAAGTTTTTCACGAAATTTTTAAGTATGTGTCAAGAGATCGGCGCGTCCAGTCTAGGTATGATATATATAGCTCTGTGATACTGTTATTAAGTTTACGCAGCTATTGTGCTTGGTTCAGGCACCTAACCGATTGCGCATGTACTAATATCAAGTTCTCACAACTATTGTGCATAGTTCTGAGTGCTGACTGATTGCGCATGTACTAATTGCGCAAACAAACATTTGGTAATGATACAATCAAACAAATCAACCCAAGCAAATCACAAAGGACGCGTACAACTTCAGTGATGAGAATCATCCTAGCAATATCAGTGTCACGTGAAGTCATTCTATTCAACGAAATAAACAAAAAATCAAAGAACAAAAGAATAAGAAATCACTTTCGGACTGGCGAGTGGCTATGCTAATAGGTTCCCAGGGCACAAAGAGCGGTCAGTTTTGTCTGTGAATGTATTAATTGTTGTCTTCCTAAACGTAATGTTAGTAGAATAAAATGGCGGGAACAAATTTTATACAGCATTCTCCAGAGAATGTCAACACTATTTTATGTGATTCATTCATTTAGTTTGGGGTTTAGTTAAGCAGCAGGATAATAGTTGGATTTGATTACTTTACAGATTTAGAAAAAAATAAAAAAAAACTTGGCGCTAATTATAATAATTTAAAATCAACTAAAATGATTAGGGAAACATTTATCGTTCTACAAACAAAGTATCCCTCTTCTTCCCCAGAGTTTACATTAGGGATAAATACACACACACACGCACACACACACTACAGCCAATATTTTCAGAGCTGTGACGTTCTTGTCAGACAAACCTTGGCTTTTATTTCCTGGGATAAGAAAGTCTTAACACTTGAGAGACCACGTGATTAGCGACATCCCATGAGGATGGCAATAACTTTATAGATGTTCTGAGTACTATTATTGCAGTTAATGTGTTAAGAAAAATTATTTTTAATTTTAAATTGTGTGCTTACACAATAATAGCAGTTTCGATATCATTTTAGTACTTCTGGTTCAAGTTTACATTAACTGTTCACATATGGTATGCTCTCTGGACTCTATAGGGCAGATGATGTTAAGGTCATCTGTTTCTTTGGCCAACGGTAAACGACTAGTGTGTAATATGGCCAACACAACGACTAACCGCCTATAGTTTCCCCAACTAATGTCAGGTACCCTTTAGAGTTAGGTGAACTCAGGGGCGCCCTAAAAATCCCGAAATTCAAAATCTCAGTCTTCACCGAGATTCGAAGTTTCGAACCCAGGACCTCAGGTTCGGAAGCCAAGTGCTTAATCACTCAGCCACTGCGCCCCCGGGTTAGGATATAATACTATTCAATTTTGATGAAGCATTCGAAACAATTGAAACATACTGAGACTTGGTCTCACAGAATATGATACGGTTTTGAATTTCAAACCCAATGTGTGTCATTAATTGAAATCTAAAACCATATCTATTCGGTGGTTTATAGATTGTCATATAGATCAATGGTTAATTGACAATACTTTATAGCATCTATCATCTCAAGGAAACATTTTAATTGGACTATGCCAGGAGCGCAGTCAAGCAGAACTTTATGACTTCCATGTGCAAAGTTGTCAAAAGTTGTGTCAATATAAGATCCACATACTGTTGCCCCCCCCTCCATACAGTGAAAGAACTATCAGGCAACTCACCTGGACCACTTGTTTAAAGACAGTCCTCCACGACGAGCCGTAACACCAGTCGTATAAATCTGGTGTCATCTCTATTGGTGACATCATCATTTTCAAATCTATTTCATATCCGGGATACACACCAAACAAAGCAATCCTTATCAGGGATGGAGGAACGAGCACATCCGGGGAGTCAGTATAATCCCACTACCAATGCTGACGATGGCTATGAAATAGCTGACATAATGATTTTTTTGTTCAACAACCAAGCACAAGTCGAAGTGAGATGTGAAAGAAGACAAATTTTTTTTTACATTTGTCCCCAGGTCTCAAGAACACATTTGGTAACATCTCCAGTACCAGTAAATGGAAATGAGGCCACGTTTTAATTCGAATAATAGATCTAGTCAGTTGAAAGTTAAACACAATGTCAGCACATAGCAATTATTTTTAGAACAAATTTGATGTGAAAATATTAAAAAATCACTTCCTCTTCTATGAATCTGATAGCGGTCTAAAAGTTCTCTCTGTTTTTACTTCTTCTAATTCTTCACTATTGCAAGAAGTCTTTTCACTGAGCGTTCACATCAAGTTCTATTATTACACTCCAGCTCATTTCTAAATAAGACGGTGCGCAAACTGTTTTTTGAACAACTCGTTACTGAATACAAAGAAACATTTGAGTCGGGAGCGGGAATACCCACTGAAAGCGTGTTGAGAATAGCCAAATATAATTTTAAGATATTGATATGATAACCTTAAAACCAGAGTTTTCGCTGTGTGACCAATGAACTAGGTTTTTCCCCCAAAGTTATACATTAAAGTCAAATTTCTATTTTAAAAAATCATTGGAGCCGTTTATGAAATTTTGAAAAGCCCTTTCCATTTTTTTCCCCACCTTTTTGAACCCATGAAAAGTTTGCAATCTAATAGGAGGTCTGGTGTTGTTGACCACTTAATCATTTTTTAAAAATCAACTTAAATAATAAAAAAGCAACTGGAAACTTTTAGTCACTGTAGACATAAAAATACAAAGAAATAGGAATTCCACAACAATGACCAATAGTATGACAAAAGTCAAGGGAGGTCAGCTATTTAGACTAGGCGAAGACAGCTTGACAATAGTCTCACGTTACGTGTGACCGGACTGTCTGGAAGGACGATCCCGTGTGTTGTTTGTTTGTTTGCCCATACGTCAACTATTAAGTGTCACAGGAAGCCTTCCCATAAAGTTTTATAGCTATTGATTTGGTCAAATCAATACATCACCATTTTCCCACATCGTCTTGTTGACCAATCAAAACATTTCTCAAGAAACATTGCACCGTCGCTTTTAAATGTTTTATTATTGAACGCTGTGAGGCAAGGAGGGGCGGATTAGGGTTGCGTTAGACCATTGGCCATTAACTTCCTTGTGGGGAGCCTTTGACATTTACTCTGGAAGTATGAGAACTGGTAACACGATTTCCAAATGGTTATCACCTCAAAATGGGTAACAACAACAGAAAAAACAAGATTACAAAGACAGTTTGTGTGGAAACACAAACTCAAAATCGGCCCCCGAAGTGGTCCACCCAGGCAGGCTTCAATATTTTCAGAAAGAACATCCAAATGAAATTATATCAAAGACAAATGAGAGATAAGAATGGAGAAAGAAGGTTGACAGATCTTGTGTAGTGCCCCAACGGTACAGCTGATCAAAGGATAGGTGCAAGTGAGTGCAAAGTTAGATCTGAACCTGGCCTAACTAGTTCAGACCTTGTGGTCTATAGGGCAGATGATGTAAAGTTCATCTGTTTTTGTGGCCTACGGTTAACGAGGGTGTCATGTAGCCAGCACAACGACCAACCGCCTTTACTTTTCCCCAACTAATATCAGGTACCCATTGGAGCTGGGTGGACTCAGAGGCGCCTAAGGATTCCGAAGTAGAAAATCCCAGGATTCGAACCCGGGGCCCCCGGTTCGGAAGCCAAGCGCTTTACCGCTCAGCTACCGCGCCTCTCCTAGCCTAACTGAAGTCTTATAATCATGTAATTTTTTGAAAAGGCTCAATCTCTTATTCGAATGCTCAAAAAAAAAAGTTCACGAAAATAACATTTACAAGATTACTATTCGTTTTAATTTAGGTCTAACTTATAATGCATACTAATTAGCTTTTTCTCTTTAAAAAACTGCTTGCATAACTGATTTTAAAAATTAGATTTTTCGCTTTCAGAAAAAAAAGTAGCCGTTGCATCAGAACTTTGAATGGTCTAAAATATTGTGATGTCGGATTTTCAATATCTTTTCTAGTTTACGAGATCTAAACGGGACGGACGGACAGACGGACAGACATTTCGCAAAAAACTAAAAGCGTCTTTTCCCCTTTCGGGGGCCGCTAAAAAGCCATACAAAATTACGTATAACCAAAAATGTCATCAACAACGTTCCTTAGACTATAGCCAAAAATGTCATCACCAAAGTACCTTGGATTAGAACCAAAAGTGTCGCCAATAAAAGACCATATATTATACAATTATAACTAAAAATGCTATTAACAAAGTACCTCTGATTATAACCGAAAATATCACCAATAAAGTATTTGAGTACTAAAAAAAAATCACCAATAAAGTATGAGTACTAAATATATCACCAATAAAGTATTTGAGTACTAAAAATATCACCAATACATTAATTTGAGTACTAAAAATATCACCACATTACAAAAGTACCCTGAATTAGAACCAAAAAATGTCACCAATAAAGTTTCTTTATGGAATGTTCGTATATTACGTAACGCCCCCCCCAAAAAAAATCACCTCTTTATCACATCCCCTTTTCTCCCTTTGTAACTAATTATAACCAGAATAAATAACACTCTCTCCTTTTACGGTAGAGTAACAAGAAAATTCGAATTTTACAAAAGACTTATTTATTAACTATCATTTTCGAAAATCAACGTTTTTTATCCTAGTCTGGACAGAAATGATGGGGAAAGTACGAACTTTTTGGTGCTTTGTTGAGGTAGTCATTTTTTTCCCCAAGTACTGTACATAAACATCGTGCACCCAAAAAACCCGTTGCGAAACCCGCGGTGTTAAAAACAACGTGGAGTTGTTTTTTTTTTTTTTATGACCCAAAGAAGCGAGAGTGTAGTTTAAGTACGTATCTTATAGAGAGTTAGATTTGTTCAAATATCCGTTTATTTCATTGGATCTCAAGTTGAATTCGTCTGTGTAGTAATCAAACGTAGAATTTGTTTTGTTCACAAAAGAAGTTTGATTCAAGTTTTTTCAAGTTCTATCATTTAAATTATTATTTAACGCCTAGATCGGTTTAGCTGTTTACTAGCAATCTGGTGTTATAAGTCAAACGGGCCTGCAAAAGTAAAGGGACCAATGATACTCATATTTCATTTGAATATTTTGTTTTGTTTTGTTAATAACAAATCTTCAGCCCCCCCCCCCTCCAAACCGTAACCAATGTTAATAACCCTCCCCCCCCCTTAGGCCGTTACGTAATATCCAGGCGTTCCAAAGGTTCCTAGGATGTTAAGAAGGACCCTCACTTAAGTTACTACGAGCTAGAACACACTATTTGTATTGCGAATCATGTTTTATGTGAGTTTGTGTGCGTCGTTGATCTTGAAACTGTGTAAAATACAAATTTGATGAAACCATTACATATCTCAATGAAGTGTTTGGTCTTTTGTATTCAAATGGCTTTGTTTATAAAGTAAAAGGAGACCATTTATAAAAGCAAATTAACTTTCATAAACAGCGAAGTCAATATTGACTTAATATTGCATATACACAAACAGACCTAGGCCTTATTATCTCGATACCGTCAAGCAATGAAGCTTAAGGATGAGACATGTCACATTCAGTGCACTGTTGAAATACAGTTTGTTTTTCTCTAATACAAGAGTTAAAAGTTTGAATGTCATAGACAGAAAGGATGTTTATGTTAACAAAGTTTTACCAAGGAGTACATTTATTAGAAACAGAAATAAATATGTCACTATTTCGTAAAGACTAAGTCTTCCTGCTCATGCCTCTCTCTCTCTCTCTCTCTCTCTCTCTTTCTTGATGACATGTATGTACTCCATTCCAAGCTAGACATATTGAACACTAATGTAAGATTCCCATAAAGAGTTATTTCATTGTCTAATACTCAGACATTTTGTATTCTATCAACTAACACTCACAAACACACACAAACACACACATACCACATGACATTCACTTCCTTGGTGACACAAAATGTCAATGTCAAAACGATAAAGTAAAAGTCTTGGCAGACAGACTTCACATTAACATTTGACATACTGTAAACATAAATAGTGAAAAAGAAAGAGAATGAAATTTGTATTTTTCTATCAATGAGTTGAACGCTATCCAGAGTTTATTCCTCGAAACTTGGCAAATGCACAGGTAAAAATATAAAAAATATTTTGAACTAATAAATGTAACATGAAACCAAGCGAGAACCTAGAAATTATATACACAAGTAATCCCGTAACATTTTGTGACAATGAATGTCAAGAATTGAGAATGTAATTAGATCGAGTTGTAGTATTGACTTATTTGTTTTCATCCAAAATTTCAGAATTACTTTTCATCTTTTCTCAGACTGGACACAATCTGACCCATATAAAAATCTAACCCTAACCCAAGGCAATACACGTCAACCTGAGCATGGGAGGACGGGTTATTGCGACCCAGGCCAACATGTTTGAGTAAACAAAAGCTTCAAATCTTGTGTAGACATTCTGCGGGGCAAACACTACTCCTGGCCGGCACACCTATCACCCATGTTGGTCGGATAAGACTAGCAGATGTTCTCAGTATGAAGGGTTTATAGCTAAAGCATTTGAGTGCCATAGAAATACAAAGATATTTTAAATATAAAACAATTACATAATGTCTTCCCTTTTTACAAAGCGTATACCAACTCACAACATAGAAGAGAGCACCTGGTTGCATGCGGCCTCAGAACGAGATAGCTGGAGGACACTCACAAAAGCCGAGGGATACACATTTGGGACCAAAAGAAAATCTGCTGCCGAGGACAAACGCAGACGGCGAAAAGAAAATCTAAATCGACCACCTGTGGACAATGGTTATGCTTGCCATGGATGTGGCTAAATATGTAGGTCACAGCTGGGACTGCGCAGCCACGGGAAATACTGCATTACTCACTGATCTTTGGACTAGCCTCATTATTATTATTATTATATCAACTCACTCTGTCTGTCTGTCTGTCTGGTCAAAAGTTTGAGCACGTTATTTCTCCCACTTTCCTTTGTGGGATCAAGTTGAAACTTTGCGCAATTATTCATAACAAGACATGAATCAATAAAAAAAATTAACCAATTAGCTAATTAATTGCTGGTGATTAATTTTGTTTATGGAAATACGGGGAATAAATGCTACTTAATGAGAGATGTGGATGTATGTATGAATTTAATCCCTTTATTAAGTTTTGACACGTTTTTTTCTCCAACTCCCCATATTCGAATCAAGTTGAAATGTTGCTGAATTATTCCTAGTTGATGATAATACACGAATCTATACGAACATTAACCAATTAGTTAATCATTTTATACTAATTAATAATTTTTGTTTATATAGCAGAAAGAGAGCCAAACCCTGTATTTTTCAGATAAATAGCAGTAGCTAGCGGTTCTTTCCTTTAAATAAGCTTTGTTTTTAAAAAGTATTTTTTTTCTATTGCTTGATCAACTTTCACTTAAATTAACAGATCACCTCCAGGTTGCATCAGAAACTCATCTGCCTACAGAATATTCTTATTTCTTCTCTTCCCAAGGCTACACCACAAATACCCTCAAACAAAACAGTTTTTATGTTACTTTATTAATTAGTCACTACGTCTAATGTAAATGCTATTTAGTTTCTATTTTACTTTGTGACATAGTCAAATGTAACTAAATTTGTAACTATGTGACGACATTAAAATAGTTTTGTTTCAATAGGTCACTTTGCTACTATGTATTTTCATAACTTTTAGTTTGTCACGTGAAGCATGTTTTTATTTCCATGTTCCAACGTATGTTGACGTGTGTGTGTGAGAGAGAGAGAGAGATGGAGAGAGACAAAGAGAGAGAGAGAGTAAATACTTTTGTTGGTCTCAATTCCGAACCTATACTTTCGCCTGCAATAACAAAAACTGTTTTGTTGACATCGCGACAGGACCGCACAAGAGAACGCCCCCTATTTGGCCGGCTTGAATCAATACATCACCCTTTGTCAAGCCACAGAAAACAAAACAAACCATTAGTGAGAAGTCGCTCGACTCTTCGGTTGAAAGTCAGGACGCTAAACTCTTATTTCTGTTACTAAAAATGCAGGGCCCATAGTTTAACATAGCAGATATAGTTTAGAGATTTATTTCCTTGAATAGGTGTCACAGGCCAATCAAAAGCTTTCACTCTTTGACTGCTTTTAAAACTTTTGGTACATTTATTTCTCGGGTGGCCGGACACATTATAAACCTTATTGTTATTGGTGGCTGCAAGTATATTATGTCTAAATTATTTAAATTTATATTGTATGAAATTGCAAAAAGAAAAGAATCTGTTTTTTTATTTTTATTTTAAACATACATATTAATCTTGCAGTAAGACAAACAGATTCGAACTGATGTTTTGCGTTTGATCAAGTTCTCCTGCATAACTGGCACAGATGCAGAACAAAGATCATCTTATACATTCACACAAAGCTTAATCCGTGAGAAGACTGGCACAGATGCAGAACAAGATAATCTTACACACATTCACACAAAGCTTATTCCGTGAGAAGACTGGCAGAGAAATAGAATGTTTATATATTTATTCACGCCAGTACCAAACGTCTAGAATGTATATTTGCATCTAATGTGTATTTCTAGAAATATTTTGTGTGAGTGCAGGCAGGTTTACGTCCATGTAGGCTGTGTGGTCACCAAGGGGGTCTCACCCTGCCTTCACAAACTCAAAAATATAACAACAACATGCAATTAAAATTATAAAAAAAAACATGCATAATAATTGTATTTTTAAAAGAGATGGAGAAGATAAGGTTGATTCTGAAAGTTATCTTACTCTATTTCTCTACTGTATTTCTATCTTTGATTCTAAAAGTTATCTTACTCTATTTCTCTATTATATTTCTATCTCAATTCTGAAAGTTATCTTACTCTATTTCTCTATTATATTTCTATCTCAATTCTGAAAGTTATCTTACTCTATTTCTCTACTATATTTCTATCTTCAATTCTAAAAGTTATCTTACTCTATTTCTCTACTATATTTCTATCTTCAATTCTAAAAGTTATCTTACTCTATTTCTCTACTGTATTTCTATCTTCAATTCTAAAAGTTATCTTACTCTATTTCTCTACTATATTTCTATCTTCAATTCTAAAAGTTATCTTACTCTATTTCTCTACCGTATTTCTATCTTCAATTCTAAAAGTTATCTTACTCTATTTCTCTACTGTATTTCTATCTTCAATTCTAAAAGTTATCTTACTCTATTTCTCTACTATATTTCTATCTTCAATTCTAAAAGTTATCTTACTCTATTTCTCTACTGTATTTCTATCTTCAATTCTAAAAGTTATCTTACTCTATTTCTCTACTATATTTCTATTTTCAATTCTGAAAGTTATCTTACTCTATTTCTCTACTATATTTCTATCTTCAATTCTAAAAGTAATCTTACTCTATTTCTCTACTGTATTTCTATCTTCATTTCTAAAAGTTATCCTACTATATTTCTCTACTATATTTCTATCTTCAATTCTAAAAGTTATCCTACTATATTTCTCTACTATACTTCTATCTTCAATTCTAAAAGTTATCCTACTATATTTCTCTACTATACTTCTATCTTCAATTCTAAAAGTTATCCTACTATATTTCTCTACTATATTTCTATCTTCAATTCTAAAAGTTATCCTACTATATTTCTCTACTATATTTCTATCTTCAATTCTAAAAGTTATCCTACTATATTTCTCTACTATATTTCTATCTTCAATTCTAAAAGTTATCCTACTATATTTCTCTACTATATTTCTATCTTCAATTCTAAAAGTTATCCTACTATATTTCTCTACTATATTTCTATTTTCAATGGACTCAGTAGAAGAGTTGCTAAGCGCTTAACTTCCAAACCGAGGGGGTCAGGGTTTGAATTTCGGTGAAGAATGGGATTTCGAATTTCGGGACTTTTAGGGCGCACCTGAGTCCGCTAACTCTAAAGGGTACCTGACATTGGTAACTCATTGGTTGGGAAAAGTTGTGCTGACCTCATGACTCCTTCATTAACCATAATAGAAACAGGTGAGCCGTGGTCTGCCCTATAGATCGCAAGGTCTGAAAGGGGCACTTTATTACACTTTTTAATTTCTGTCTTCAAACAATGTGAGAAACTTTAAAATATAGTTTTTAAAATATTATTTTGTGCATTTTTTTATTAAGGAATTCTAAAGAGGGTAAAGGTCTTTTATCTGCCCTGTACAGTGTATCTGAGGGCATAATGAATGAGAGTGTATTATGCCACGCACACCACATGAGTGGTGTTTGACCTCCGATTATTTCATTCCACTACAATATTGTATTGTAATGATACACACGCCATTCAGAGTTCACTGTACAATTGACCTTCATCCTGACGGACTCTTGATCATCTCGGATCAATCCACTTATGGCACTTGTCGTATACCACAATGCCTGATATTGTACTATTTCATTCTACCTCACTCAGTCATTAACCCTCCCCCCCCCCTTGTAGTTTTATCTCTTCAATTCTGTTCATATCTAAGTTAGTGACATCATTTTCACGGTCGATGATAGTAAAGTATAAAAAAAAAAGTAGATTCCAATTGAATAGACATTAAAGTGTTGCACTGCACCTTACATGACACAAACCATGAGACAACAGCACATTACAATTGACTCCATCTTTACACTACTCTATTACTGATTACTTTAGACTGCACAAGTCAAACTAAAAACGTCCTTCCATAGTACTGAAGTAATGCATCTCACTATCTGGGTGACAGTTAAATAGTAGATTATGTCTAAGACTGCCGAGAGACATATTTTACAAAACACTTCTATCTAGTCTAGAACTAGTTTAGACATTTCCCAAAGATTCCAACTTTCCGTATGCACCCAAGCAGTTTTTTTTGTTGTTATTGGTTTTTGTTGGTTTGTTTGTTGATTCCTCGTTACTTATAGTCTCATTTGAACTTGTACTATCTTAGGCTTTAAACATTTCTTTTAATAGATATATTTTGACATTACAGATTAATAATATTATAATAAGCCTACTTAGATATATCAAAATTGTATTTTTTCGGCACTGGACTAATGCTGTTTTCTTTTTATATATCTATTTCTTTATTTGTGCAATAGTTAGTTGGCGGATGATGAGGAGGGTGAAATGATACAAGTAGAATTTGTTACAAGCACGTTGTGTCACAAGAAAGCAACAGAAGTGAAATGAATGTGGACATAACCAAAGAATCTGCAACTCTAACAAGCTCAAAAGATTCCGTCTTATTCTAACTTACTTCAAGACTGAACTGGAAAAAGATTACCAGCAACAACTAGGAAAGGGGCGGATGCTGTTTTAAAGATCCGGTGTCTAGATTAGCATGAAAAAGTCATGCATTCCATGGAACTATTTGAGCAGTTACTCAGTGAAGCATAAAAGGTCACTGGTCTGTTCATTCATTGAGCAAACACAGACGCACGTTTTCGTCAGTTTTTAATTTTCAGACCGGTCGATACACTGAAAGTCTATTTCTTCTCGGCCCCTTGCATTATTGAAATGCCATTCCAATGTCTTTGCAACGCAGTGACAATCTTAGGCTTTTGGAACTTCCAATTTTTAAATGTAACTTGAGACAACTTTCTGCAGTGAAACTCAATTTCCTTCAAGAGATTCCTTGAAAATAACGTTTTTTTTTTTCATTAACCTAAACCTAGGCAATGTAGACATCCTAGTTTTTTTAGCGGCTCGCGAAAGGGGAAAAGACGCTATTAGTTTTGTGTGGCCGTCTGTCCGTCCGTCCGTCCCGTTTAGATCTCGTTAACTAGAAAAGATAGTGAAATCCAACATCACAATATTTTAGACCATTCAAAGTTCTGATGCAACGGCTACTTTTTTCTTTTCTGTAAGCGAAAAATCCAATTTTTTAAATCTCTTATGCAAGCAGTTTTTTTCATAAATATACACCACTTTTACAACTTTTAAATATTAATAGTAACAAACACTTGAGGCTCTTTATTAGGGGACACTGCCATTTGCCATATTTGTAACACGTTCGTGCAAACGGTTGTAGATTTTTCGTCAAAAATTTTTATATTTATTTTTATTGTTAAGTTATGAAAGTTCTGATATACTAAGTACTAAATTTACACACAAAAAATATTTGGTATGCATTTAAGTCAGACATAATTTAAAACAACAATTAATAAGTAGTTTTTCATATTATCGCGTGAACTGTAATGTACAAATGGGATGTTCTATTCCTGAGGAATAAGAGATTGGCCCTTTACAAAACAATTAGATCAATTAGATATTCATTATAAGACATCAGTTAGGTCAGGTTCACATCTAACTTCACATTCACTTTCAGCTATCATTTGGTCTGCTGGACCGCTGGGGCACCACTCGAGATCTTTTAACCTTTTTTTCTCCATTATTTTCTGCCATTAGTCTTTGATAGAATTTCATTCTGATAATATTGAAACCTGCACTTTTTACCTGCCTGGGTGGACCACTCCGGGGGCCGATTTTCAGTTTGTGTTTCCACACAAACTGTCTTGTAACATTGTTTTTAACTGAACTTAAAACTTGGGGCGTTTGGAACCAATAGTTTCTTGCATTTTACATTCAACCTGCGTCTTTTTAATGCACTTCAATGACTTTAAATTTTAGAACCATTGTTCATTGAAATAGGATAGTTAAAGGATGTGTCTACACGTATATAGATATTGCCATTACTATTAATACTATACAGAGAGAGAGAGAAAGATATATATATATATATATATAGAGAGAGAGAGAGAGAGAGAAAAAGAGAGAGAAAGAGAGAGAGAGAGTATATGGTTATAGTTTAAGATTCAGTGTTAAAAGTAAATTATAGCTTATTCATGAGTTAGTCTGTAGTAGTATGTACAAGTAACTTATTATAACTCTATCACTGACTTACTACGAAAGTATTTGGCTCAAGTTATGGATGACTAATTACATTTAATGCCCGTGAAAGTGCCAGAGTTATCACGTGAACTACAGAACTATTTATGATCTCATGGCGCCATTAGTTTTAGGGTTCATGGCTACGATGCAAAGAAGGTACACGACAGCAAAGAAAAAAGTCAAGCCAAAAACACAATTTCCAAGTGAATGCTGCAATAGACCCAACCCACCCCATGCCTTCAATGCAATCTGTTTAACAAAGGAAATATCTGACTAGGAAAAGAGTCTGTTTATTTCGGACAACAAAGTAGGAGCTCCTTAGCCAACCTTAGGAAATAATTTCTTATCATTAATGTCCATTTTATGACATCTGTATTGGCTTTTTCAAATAAGTCCAGGATAAAATTGTATTAAATGATTTTCCTGCCCAAAACTAATAGAAATAAATGTATCGCTCAAGGCTGACAGCAAATATTTATACAGACATGTAACTAAAATAAAATCACATACACATACATGTGTACTCGTAGAACACGCGGCGACACGGTCTATAACCTAATTGAACAAGCAACTCTGTAATCAATAGAGCAAGCAGCTTTCCTACGCCATGACAGAATGCAAACAAACGTCCTAGCACAAAAGTCGATTTTTTTTCTCCATCCGCCTGTTTCACCCTACACTTTTGAAACAAGTGCTTTAACTCTTCCATTCTTCAGTCATTATCTCCCCTTGTCTTCTAATTAGTTGTTCAATAATTGTCATTGTCAAGCGTCTAGCGACGAGAGTTGCGGAGAGTTGAGCTTTTTTCTGAGTCTATGATAAACAGATTGACATGAGAAGTTTCTATGTAGGACCAGCTTGGACTAGGTAGATGTTTCTCATTCGATACTGCATGAGTCTTTCATTAAACTGGCAGCTAGCGTCGGGTCAAATGAATAATCAAATGAAGGTAGCTAGGATATAGTTTTAAAAATGACATCTTAATTGAAAAGGGTTTACCACAAAATTTTGTTTACTATTTACATATTCATATTTAACACGTACGAATATACCATTTAAATACTTTAGTGAAGGAACAAGAAACATTAACATGAGTTCAACACGCCCCCCCCCCTTTTTTTTTTCAATGGCGTTGAACTTGCGATCAGTTTCCTATAAAAAAGCCAATAAATATTTGTCTAGTCTCTTTCATATCTTTTAGTCTCTTCTGTTTGTCTCTCTCTCTCCCTCTATATCTCTCTCTCCCTCTTTCTTCATCTCTCTCCATTTCTCTCTCTCCCTCTTTCTCCATCTCTCCCTCTCTCCCTCCCTCTTTCTCCATCTCTCCATCTCTCCCCCCCTATCTCCATCTCTCTCCCCCTCTCTCCATCTCTCTCTCTCCCACTGTCTTTGCCCCTCTTTCTCATTCGTGTTAGTATTTCTTTTTTCTGTCTCTCCTTTGTTTCTCTCTAAACCCCCCCACTTCCTCTCGCTGTCTCTCCTTTGTTTCTCTCTAAACCCCCCACTTCCTCTCGCTGTCTCTCCTTTGTTTCTCTCTAAACCCCACTTCCTCTCGCTGTCTCTCCTTTGTTTCTCTCTAAACCCCCCACTTCCTCTCGCTGTCTCTCCTTTGTTTCTCTCTAAACCCCCCACTTCCTCTCGCTGTCTCTCCTTTGTTTCTCTCTAAACCCCCCACTTCCTCTCGCTGTCTCTCCTTTGTTTCTCTCTAAACCCCACTTCCTCTCGCTGTCTCTCCTTTGTTTCTCTCTAAACCCCCCACTTCCTCTCGCTGTTTCTCCGTAGAGCCACAGACTGCACCGAGTCAATCAAAATTGCGCGACCCAGTCGTCTTGGCACAAATGGACTTCACCATGGACACAGTGTAATAAAGAAACAACTTGGTAAGAACACAAAGTTTGTGTGGACCAATTAATAATTGACATAGATCTCATGAAACTTTAATTCTACGCTAGCACAAGATGAGGGTAGGCGCCAAATAATTCAATCAGCATTTTAAGCATCAATTAAATGAAGTTAGCACTTTGTCTTTCTCGGCCGAACTTTCAACTAATACAGGCTAGTCCACATTCTAATGAGTGGCCAGGTGGCAAGTAAGGGACGTCATCAATTAAATAGTCACGATGTTCACAAGAATGTCTACTGATAGTTAGTCAGACCTTGTATCTGTAGCTTGCTAGTCATACCCTGTATCTCTATTTTTCTAGTCAAACCATGTATCTCTATTTTTCTAGTCATACCCTGTATCTCTATTTTTCTAGTCAAACCATGTATCTCTATTTTTCTAGTCAAACCATGTATCTCTATTTTTCCAGTCAAACCATGTATCTCTATTTTTCTAGTCAAACCCTGTATCAGCAAACCTTTTTTAATGGGTAAAAAGTGAAATAGTCTGAGAAAAAAAAAAGAACAAAAACTAAAGCGAAATGTTCAATGACCAAATAAATATGTTCACATCCTAAACACACGAGTCTCAAGAGATTCTATGTGAGAAAACAAATATTCCACTCTAGATGTATTTCATGAATGCTAAATGAATCCACTAGCCGCTGTTTACCGAAACAAAACTTCAAAAATTATCCACCAAAGAAAAAAACACACACACATGTACAAATGTTTATACTGTACATCTCTATCCAAAGAAACATCCACTGGTTTAAACAGGAAGATGTTTTCATTGATAGATTGCTTTATAGCGGCCTGTTCCACTCACTGGGCTTGCTCGCTATCGTTATGTAGGTCGCAAAAAGTGTGGCGGGAATCCACCTGCCATTAGTCCGTCCGACGATGCCAGAAGGCAGTCAGGTTCCGTCAACGTCTGTTACAACGTATTAAAATCTACGGCACCCCGCCTCTCCTATGAAATGTGATAACATGCTAAGACGGCATCATCCTGTTTTTTTTATGCACTAAAGTACATTGACTACCACCTGGGTTTAAACTTAACTACGGTAACCAGTAGGTTCAACGTAGGGA
Source organism: Biomphalaria sudanica (assembly GCA_036873155.1). Taxonomy (NCBI): domain Eukaryota; kingdom Metazoa; phylum Mollusca; class Gastropoda; family Planorbidae; genus Biomphalaria; species Biomphalaria sudanica. The sequence goes on along the minus strand of JAZGLO010006571.1, from coordinate 1,214,637 downwards.
AATAAAATGTGACTTCCATCCACTGGCGGATCCAGGGGGGGGGGGCGGTAGGGGCGATCATAGTTTGTGAACAAAATTAGTTGAATATCTAAATAATATAAACTATGTATTGATATGTGAACCCATTTGTATATTATGTCGCACCACACTCTAACCTCAAATTGTATGATTAGTAGAAAAAAGGAAAAAGGTGGGGGGGGGGGGGGGGCGATACATGCCATCTCCTTTCCCTCATAGGACAATGCAATACTTTTTTCTGTTTGTATTCTAGTTCAGAAATTACAAAATAAAAAAAAAAATCTGTCACTAATATAATTTATATATACTATAAATTAAATTCTATATCGAGTCAACCCACCCATATTCTTTAATGCCAAATGCAATCATTAGCAGAAATTATAAAAAAAGAGCGAGGATTAATCGTTTTCATTCTACCACCCCTCCTCTTTCCAGACAGAGTTTATGTCATTTCACATGAATTTATCATACTTATTTTAAGAAATACTTTGCTTTGGAAAAGTTAGAATTCTAATGAAAATTTTCAGTATAAGAGTCACGATTGAGATGAGTTTTAAACCCAAATAATATTTTCCTAGTCGCCTTTTTCCAACCTTTACTCAATCTGATATTTTTCTAGCTAAATTTGGGACTATAACTCACAATTTATGCTTGAATTTAATTGAACATTATTTATCGAATTTTTTTTTTCGGCGGCGATCCTCAAAGCTTTAATCTAAATATGTGGGGTATCAGATCTTTTCAAGGAACAAATCGGTTTTATTTGCAATGTATTAAGGGCCTATAAATTCATATTACAATATTTTTCAAGTACAACATTATTCAAAATTTCTTAATAGGATGAATAATGAGCTTTAGGTAAGGAGAATGCGTTTCTGTAGTGAAGAATGCAAGAAAACGCTTTTGACTCGGGGCTTTGCCCCGAACCCACCCGTAAGGCTTATAGCACTCACCCAGATCCCCAAGCTTGCAAGAGAAAGGCCTCAATATGACTGTTTTTTTTATTGTTTTTTTTTTTTTTTTGCCGAAGGTTGAGAAATATTTCTTTTTTTATTCTCATATATATATATATATATATATATATATATATATATATATATGTGTGTGTGTGTGTGTGTGTGACTCGCTTGTTGGTTTGTAGCTGCAAACAGTTAGTAAAACTAAACTGAAGTAGTTTTTTTATATTCTTAATGTATAGCTTGAAATTTACAGACTTCTTTTGAAACCAACTTGAACCTAACTTTGACTTATAAATAAACACAGCTTTCAACTTCACATCTAGATGTACGTAGAAACACAAGTTAAAAATGACACTTGAAATAAAATATGACACGAATACCTAACTAAAAAAAACAACACGTCTTATTCTATCAAACGTCTCTCTCTCTCTCTCTTCAACTTTCACACCAGTATATATAAACTTGAACTACGACAGAACACTTTCACTTTTTGATTTCATCAGAATCTCTTTTCGCCTACACAACCAGACTATCCGCTCACCTTTACTCACAGTTACATCAGAAATACGTACATTCACTCCATACTCCATACCATTAGGTGTTGCATTCAATTAATGCAAACTACTTTAGTGTGAAACTGTAGCCGGGAGAGAAGTTTAATCTGTGTTTGTAAGTCTCATTAAGTCGAGAACCCCTGCGCCTGATCAGGATCATTTAGAGCCCAATATTGCTGGGTTTTTTTTAAAGAACTTTTACCTCTTAATGTATCTGACGATTTTATTACAACTTAGACATCTCTTATGTTTACTTTTACTTTAAACTAGCATTTACGACCGACTACTCCCGTTGATTTGTTCCCAGGCTGTATATTGTTTATTTTGTCATGGACCTCTTCCTATTTGTTGGAAAATATAATACTAATAGAAAGGCATTAAACGCCCCTCATATATTCATTGGGCCAGAGTATGCTACTATCTATCACGTTAAATTGAAATTGCCCGTAATATTGTGCACAATGTGCGAAGTTGGAGTAACCAGAAGTTTGGAAAATGGAGGATATGTTTTCATTTTTGAAGTAAAAGAATGTTTGTCAAATGTTTGCCATGTATCGGATGTTCCTTCAGAGTTGAAGATAATTTAATTCCCGCAGGACGACGGCGGATGGCAGCGGAAAAGGAATGAACCCCGGACCACCGACAGGTCCGCATAACGCCCTTGTTGTGATCTCCATCCGACGGGCATTGGCCTAAACATTGAAAATGTCCGGCTTTCACTATGTTGTAGAATGCAATGGCATATTATCCGGCAATCGGTCTCTCGTTATTTCTAATATAAACTCTCAAAGACACTCCTAAAGACTGCCATGTATTTAGTATCTAGACGACTAAAGGAATGGAGCGTCAGTTTAAATCAACTGCAGTTGATAGAAAGTACTGCAGCTTTAAAGCAAGACACAGAGAGGATGCCTATTTTTTCGACTACCTCAGTGGATCCAAGTCGAGGCACAGTGAACAGTAGAGAGAATTATAATAATAATAATAAAAATAATAATAATAATCTTTATTGTCCGTATGGAAATTTGTCTCAGTGAGAGGGCTTGTTACAAACTGAAGAAAATGTTTCCAAAGCCCACAGGTTGCGACGCCGCAGGTCAGAATTGAGGCTTACTATAACGACTGGTTCAACAAGTCTGTGTGATTGAAGGATGAACTACTGCATTACGTCACGTCATTGGTTGTCCAGGCTGATTCAGGCAACCTGTTCTATGTCCTAATGGCACTAGAGAAGAAAGAGCACACGTAAGTATATGTCCTAGAACATAGAGTAAGAAACTATTCTGTATATTTTGTGCCATTCGGAGTATTCTATTAGGTTTTGGTTTTTGTAGATGTAATTATGGTTCAGTGTTCTATGTCTTATTGCTACTTTACTTTTGAGTTGTCTCTCATTAAGCATCTCTAAATTTAATTAATTTTCGAATTGTGTTACTCTAAGTCAAATATTTGTTTGTTTGTTATAAATCTGACTGCTCTAGTTTGCGTCTGTTCGAGTTTCTGTGCGTTTCTTGAGTTGATGGGGTCCCAACTAGAGGCTGCAGTTTCTAGTATTGGTCTAACCAAAAGGTAAAATAGAGCGGCATAGAAGTTTGAAAAGTCTCGACTTTCTCTTCGCAATCTTCTCCTATGTACGTGTGTGTCCTTCTTTCCATAACTATTGGAAGAGTTGCCCAACAGAAGAGCATAGAGCTTAGTAGCAGGATCAAACTGAAGGACCTCCTGACAAATGTTAGTTAGGACTTCATCGTTTTAATAATGAAATAGTGTCTGAACATTGGAAGAAATTAACATTATATTTTATTCTGGCTGAAACAAAAAAATCAAACAGTGCACGCTGGTGATGAAGCGAACAGACTTGACTGTTCACCTCTGGCCTGTCATCAGTTACTAATGGCCAGACACAGAGTCAGTCAATGGGAAAAGACTGGCATTATTCTGGATCAGACAGAGAAGCTTGAAATGTTTCAAGCACGCGCCCATTCACTGCGGACCAATAATTATTAACCGTTAGCAATTACCTACGTCAGCAAAGTTTCTTTTCATTTAAAGTCTGTAACGTCATTTATAACCTTTTTTTTGTTTGTTTGTTTGACTTGATTTGTTAAATATTGCAGGAGAGATTTTCTGAGTAACCTGCTCTTTGTATTTTAAGGAGATTTTTAAAATTTGTTTCTGCATTGCTAATAAATCACACAAATTATTACATAGCTTTAAAAATGTACAGTTTCTCAATCCTTCATTATTCTCAACACCGGATACACCAAAAAGCTAGATCTCCATCTCCAATAGTGTAAGGTTGTAAAAAAAAAAACAGTGATTCAATAATACACTATGGTCGTGATATTACAACTTTAGATACCCCCATCTCAGAAAGAGTTTCAAGGACTGACTGAATGTTTCAAAACAAGAACAACATACACACTATACTTTCTAAACCAATGACAATACCTCTTTATACATCTCATTGAGCGATTATTTGGCTCTTTATAACTAATGAAAGTTAGATTTAACAAAGAAAAATATTTTTTAAAAAACTTTTTTTTTTTAGACAATACCTTTTATTTTGTTCTTAATAACTGATGAATGTTTTAGATTTTTAAAAATGTAACATTTTTTTTACCCCGCACGATCCCCCCCCCCCCCGAACAAATCCTCGTTAAGCGTATGTATAAATCTACTCAATTTTATACTATTCTAGTGATAGGCCTTTACATCTAGACTTGGAAGACTGTGCCCAAAATGTTCCAGAATGTATTTTAATTTATTTAGTTCTTTGATGAATACTTGAAGAAATACCCGAAAACGTAATCTTTTCAAGATATTCTTATCCTCTAGCTAATTTTTTTTTGTTGAAAAATTGTAACGGTCAAACAAGAGGTTATCCAGTGTGGTCATCGAGCTATTAATTCTTTTCCGAAATATATACATCAACATAATTAACTGTCAAATTTCTAACAAAAATGGTTAGTTTTCGAGATCCGTGTCCACGCAGGTTTTTCCCATAAATTTACGCCTGAACATTTTAACAACTACTTTGACAACTTAGACGAAGACCTGGTAGAAAACAAAAACAAAAAATATCTGTGTAAAATAGTTACTTCCATGATTAAATGTAGTTTTACTAAACTTTCTAAAACGATTCTTTACAGCATAAAATGTCTCTCCCAACTTCGCCCTTTCTATCTAGCCCCATCTCGACTCATACTGCATGCATTTTCCGCTCTTTTATCCCCAATCTATGCTTAAACTAATTCACCCGAAAAAAAATCCTAATTTACTTACATTTATAGTAATGAATGTAACTAAAAGCACAGTCTACAAACGAAATACCGTTCACACACACACACATAAGCACATAAGAGCATAGACTGTCATACAGGGTATAAGTTAAATCTCCTCGTTTTTCAAGTTCTACCCACAAAAGGTCTGTCAGTGTATGTCCTGAGTGATGTGTGTATCGTTCGATTCCCGTGCACTGGTCAACGCAGTAAGCCTGCGGATTAAGTCGGAAGTTGTCTGTCCGCTTAACTCAGGGAGAGACCAACGTACGGACTCCTATAAAATCACTGAGTTAATGAAATTATGAGAAGACTTGTGCTCAACGAGGTGAGATGAAGCAAGAACAAAGCTTCCACTTGATGACTAGGAGGAGGAACACCAAGTCAAATCAAGTTAGCCAGCCCACACAGTTAGTGCTACTGAACCTTTAGCTGGCCATCAAATCCAAGGAATACACTCTATCAGAAGGAATACACTCTATTAGAAGGAAAAAGAAAGAAGAGGACAATTTGTAAAAAGTGAAAATGAAAAGGTTGACTAGTAAAAAGATATATATGAAAAGGTTGACTAGTAAAAAGATATATATATATATATATATATATATATATGAAAAGGTTGACTAGTAAAAAGATATATATATATGAAAAGGTTGACTAGTAAAAAGATATATATATATATATATATATATATATATGAAAAGGTTGACTAGTAAAAAGATATATATATGAAAAGGTTGACTAGTAAAAAGGTATATATATATATATATATATATATATATATGAAAAGGTTGACTAGTAAAAAGATATATATATATATGAAAAGGTTGACTAGTAAAAAGATATATATATATATATGAAAAGGTTGACTAGTAAAAAGATATATATATGAAAAGGTTGACTAGTAAAAAGATATATATGAAAAGGTTGACTAGTAAAAAGATATATATGAAAAGGTTGACTAGTAAAAAGATATATATATGAATTGGTTGACTAGTAAAAAGAGGTACATGAAAACATTCACTTGAAGGAAGAGATTCGTGAAAATGCCAACTTGTAGAAAGAGATACAGGAAAAGGCTGATTTGAAGAAGAAATTCATGAAATGGTTAACTTGTAGAAAGAGGTACTTGAAATGTTGACTAGTAAAAAAGAGATACGTGAAAAGATGAATCTGTTGATAACAATTGTTGAAACATCCGTCAGACCAAGCACAGCTCGTTCTAGACTTTCTGTTGACCACATTCATAACATACAAATACGAGACTTTGAGAAACTTACTGCCATCCGGACAGGGCCGCCGCGAGGGTTGTGGCCGCCTGCGTGCGAAATTAAAATATGCCGCCCCCCGCCCTTTAAAAAAAAATTCATTAAGACTGAGCTGGACACTGTACCTAAAGCGCTCTTTAATTTAAATCTATTTTTGTAGACGATTCCTTTTTCTTTCCTATATAACATCATTGTCGTCTCCCCATGGGCCCTCTAAGTTGTTTTGTTGTCAATTTTAACTTTGCATTTTTGCATTTTTTTAAAAGAATGTAATGAAAAAGAAAAGAAACTTAGTCTTAATTATAACACAAATTTAGTTTTTATTTATATTTTTTAACACTAAGAATAGAATCCAAATTTAGGTAATGAAATTTTACTACAAGATGTCAGTTTCACAGGTCCATATATAATTAACACATAGTCAGTTTTTTTGTCCGAAATAGTGTTGCCTATATTAATTTTAAGCGTTGTAAAAATTTCTTCATGGAGACAGAATTAAAGATGCGGCAGGTTTTCGCTAAAGTCGGCAATGGGGTTTGATACCGAACCGGGACTCGGCGCTAAGCGTATTCTGGCCTTTTTTGTCTTAGTAAGAAGAGAGAATTTTTAAAAAGGCTAATATTTATGTTTTTTCTTTCAGAACACATACTAATAAAAAAGAAAAAGTCAATGGCCATTTTAAATGTAATAATAATAAAGAGGCATCCCTGGCTAATAGTAGTATGCGAGGGAGATTCTAGGTAGGAATACATATTGCGCACATACGTCTGTAATGGGCGTGATCTTTTAACAAATATTCATCGTGTTAAGTAAGACGTTTCTATCGCGGACCTTTTTTTTCTTCACACAAAAGTCGTCACTATAATAAAGTGCAATAAACGGAATCAATGCGACTATTCTGAGACCCAAAAACAAATCTAGAGAAATCCCACCAGCGGAGACGTTTTAAAATGTTTTCTTCAAACGTTGTGACCCATAGTGTTGCAAAAAGCGGTCTATATTGAACAAGGTCTTATTAGAAGATATGAGGCTTGGCAGCTGAGCGATACAGCGCTTGGCTTCTGAACCGGAGGTCCCGGGTTTGAATCCTGGGATTTTTAATTTCGGGATCTTTTGGCGCCTTGAGCTCTAAAGGGTACCTAACATTAGTTGCGGAAAGTAAAGGCTGCTGGTCGTTGTGCTGGCCACGATACCCTCGTTAACTGTAGGCCAAAAAGAAGAGATGACCTTTAAATCATCTGCCCTATAGACCTCAAATCAACGTTTTTACGCTTTCATGTCTCAAGATTGCCTGCCGTTTCACATTTGCATTACGCTAATTTCATCATTCTCAATTCTCAATCCATCGCTGAACCTCTTCTTACCGCCGCCTAGGAAACACACACACACACACTGTCTAACACCCCTTTTTGTTAGAAAGTTGAGCCGCCCCCACCCCCAATTCGAGGTAATTGCCACCACCACTTGGGGCGGCGCTTATGGAAAAACACATAACCTCGCACGCCAGTTTCCAAAATAACTTCTTATTGTACGAAAATCGTCTCCACCCCCCTCCCCAATATTCATAGGATAATAGAATCATTAGAATTTAAATAAAATATTTAAGTAATTTTTTAAATTATTAAACCCAAAATTGAAAAAAAGGAATCTTGCTATAATGATTTGGCCGCCCCTTACATTCGGCCGCCTGCGTGCGATGCACACATTACACAATAGGCAGGGCGGCCCTGCATCCGGAGATGATTTTAACTTGGCTATTTTTTATTGCCTAAATTTCAGTCTTAGATCAGACTTTATGTCAGTGCATCTGGTCAGTCAATGTAAGATCAGACTTTATGTCACTGCATCTGGTCAGTCAGTGTTAGATCAGACTTTATGTCAGTGCATCTGGTCAGTCAGTGCTATATAAGACTTTGTCAGTAAATCGGGTCAGTCAGTGTTAGATCAGACTTTATGTCACTGCATCTGGTCAGTCAGCGTTAGATCAGACTTCAAGTCACTGTATCTGGTCAGGGGTTGTAACAACAAAAAAAACGCGACTGAAGATTTTTAGCGTGGAAGTATTCCCAAAAATGGGTTTTCAAGTCAGATAAGAGAAATCCAAGAGAAATATCAAATTATAAAAGCGGGATATTTTCCAAAACTCTTCAAACAAATCACCGCTAATGGCCAAATATTGCAATAGCTAGAATATTCCAACCCATTGCAGACGTTATAATTTTGTTTTATAATCACTTGGCTTATCTAGAAATGGATCTTTATGTCTGCATGCTGAACTGCACTTAACTTGGCGGCAAAGTGGAGACAGAGTAATGGGAAAGTAATGCCAACTTTCAAAACAGTATTTTTAAAAAAATGCAACATTGATATCTTTAACACGTCAAAGGAAATGGTTCAGCCGCGAGTCTGAACTAACCAAAACGCCTCCAAGTGAACAGGTTATTTTCATTTCAGCAAGCGACTCGTCTGTTCTGAAATTGTTTAATGGCCCGTGACATGATCAGCTACGTCACATGCCAGTGTAGTGACCCGACAAATGTCTTGAGCTCGACGTTGCACAATACATAGAAAGAAATCCAGCCTCGTTTCTAGTCAACTCGCTTTGGGATCATATGCTTGGATATTTCTCTTCTAAGGGTTAACCTTCTGCGGCGGCCCGTGCAATTCTGATCATGCCCAACTGGTCAAAATATATCGATAAAGTTCGATTCTACTCTACAGTTATTGATTCCTAGCAGATAGCCAAGTGATCTATTTTACGTGTTTGACTGTTGAACCGAAGCTCGTTAATTATTTAATACAGACAACATGGCCGCCCCGCCAAGATCGAGCTTTGTGATACATCAAAAAACTCTTTAATTACAAACATTTGTTCACTACCAGCATTATTCTGTTAGTTCTATGTGGATTTATGGAAATATATATTTTAAATTAATGTAATGAACTAGAATGTCTGTTTGATCATAAATACATGTGCACATAAAAGACCGATACACACACACACACTGTTATGTAAGTTTTCCGTTGTATACTTGAGATCTATAACAAACAATTATTAATAATTATTTCCATTTGACTAAAGTCACACCAAACATACACGGTTACAAAGATAGTTTGTGTGGAAAAACAAACTCAAAATCGGCCACCGAAGTGGTCCACCCAGGCAAGTAAAAAGGCAGGTTTCAATATTTTCAGAAAGAATACCAAAATCAAATTATATCAAAGGCAAATGACAGAGAAGAATGGAGAAAGAAAGTTGGCAGATCTCATGCGGTGCCCTAACGGTTCAGCAGACCAAAGGATAGGTGAAAGTCAATGTGAAATTAGATGTGAACCTGGACTAACTGATGTGTTAGAATGGGTATCTAAGTGATGTCATTGTTTTGTAAAGGGTCGATCTCTTATTTAAAAAATAATCCTTTAGTTAAGTGTTCCATAGCCGTTATATCACAATGCAGTTCACGCGATAATATGAAAAACTACACTTATTAATTGTTGTTTTATTTAAATTTTTTTCCACTTATATGCATAGTAAATAGATTGTTTCTCTTTAAAAAAAAAAGTAAACATTTTTTTTTTGTAAATGTAGTAGTTAGTGTGACATAACTTACTTAACTTAGCAATACAAATGTAAATTTTTTATATTTTTTAATGTTAATTGTTAATGTTTAATTAATGTGTTAAAAATGTGGTGAATAATGATATTTCTTACTAAATAGACTCCCGTGTTTGTTACTATTAAAATGAATAGTTGTAAAAGTGGTGTATTTTTATGAAAAAACTGCTTGCATACTTGATTTAAAAAATTAAATTTTTCGCTTTCAAAAAAAAAAAAAAAGTAGCCGTTGCATCAGAACTTTCAATGGTCTAAAATATTATGATGTCGGATTTTCAACATCTTTTCTAGTTTACGAGATCTAAACGGGACGGATGGACAGACAGAACATACAAAACTAATAGCGGCGTCTTTTCCTCTTTCGAGGGCAGCTAAAAATCACTAAATTTAGTGACTCTTCTTGACAGAATATTAAAAAGTAAGGTAGCAATAATACATAAAACAACTAAACCATAATTAACAAATAGAAAAAACAACCAAACAAATACTCAGATAGACACAAAGAAAAGAGAAGGACACTTCCCCTATCAGACTATGCGATCTATAGGGCAGATGATGTAAGGATCATCTGTTTCTGTGGCCCACGGTTAACGAGGTTGTCATGTATACTCCGACGCAATGCAGTACAATACAATGCAGTAAATTGTTATAGCAATGATGTATTCAATACCTAGTTTGAAACTCTCCCATTGCCCGAGTTTGTTTCCACTGTTTCAAGTGCGGTTGGTTTGACTTGATTAGTAATGTGTGCTGTACTCTTCAAAGAGAGGAAACTCCTGTGACTTTAGTCACATTTAGATGACAAGATGTACATATTTTATACACTGCAATTACATCAGTTAGCTGCTACACATGTACACAAACACTTGTACACATACACGATAGCTGAGGTGGATAAAACAAAGCATAGACACGCAAATCAGATTCAGAAAGTTAAAAGCACTCACAGATACAGACAAAACAACATAAAAAGTAGAATACAAAAGAAAAAAATGTTCCAACAGAAATCTTAATGCTCAATTTGTCTGGAGGCTTAACATTTGTCATTTGTATTTACAACCAAAAAATAAGATGAAAAGCAATCAATCAATGTTCGATTTTTTTTTAGTAAAAAGGATGTGTGAGTGTGTATAAAGGATGTGTGAGTGTGTATAAAGGATGTGTGAGTGTGTATAAAGGATGTGTGAGTGTGTATAAAGGATGTGTGAGTGTGTATGAATGGGGAGCTAGGGGGGATTATTGTAATGTTGGAAACAATGTACATTAAACCCTTTATAGCAGCCCCCATAAGGAGAAAGAAAACTCTATGTGCTGTCTGTCTGTCCGTATATCAGGTGTGCATCTAAGAAAACTAAAAGTGTTTGTTCTATCAATGTTACCACCACTTTTATTAGGCTCGAACTCAGCAGAACAGAAACTTTTGGTCTTCTGTAAACTTTTGGTGTTATGTAAACTTTTGGTCTTCTGTAAACTTTTGGTGTTATGTAAACTTTTGGTCTCGTGTAAACTTTTGGTCTCGTGTAAACTTTTGGTCTTCTGTAAACTTTTGGTGTTATGTAAACTTTTGGTGTTATGTAAACTTTTGGTCTCGTGTAAACTTTTGGTCTCGTGTAAACTTTTGGTCTTCTGTAAACTTTTGGTCTTCTGTAAACTTTTGGTCTCGTGTAAACTTTTGGTCTCGTGTAAACTTTTGGCCTTCTGTAAACTTTTGGTCTTCTGTAAACTTTTGTTCTTCTGTAAACTTTTGGTCTTCTGTAAACTTTTGTTCTTCTGTAAACTTTTGGTCTTCTGTAAACTTTTGGTCTTGTGTAAACTTTTGTTCTTCTGTAAACTTTTGTTCTTCTGTAAACTTTTGGTCTTCTGTAAACTTTTGGTCTTGTGTAAACTTTTGTTCTTCTGTAAACTTTTGGTCGTCTGTAAACTTTTGGTCTTCTTTTTAAAAATAAATATGAAAACAGTTTCTACATAAACAAAATTCATTTTTAACACATTTGTATGTGTATGTTTATATATAGTATAACTGTAGAATTATATATATAATATTACTTTGTAGCGACAGTTCAATATATTCATGGAAAATATCGGATTGTTGTAGCCTCTGCAACAGACACACACACAGACAGACAGACGTAATGCATAGATATGTTCAATACGTTTTCGTAGGTCTAAAAACGTGGCTTAGGATATTTCAAAGTCGAGCAATATTGTTTTTGCAATGATATACAGCCCATCTGACAGCATTTTATTTAACTTCTATGTCGTAACATTACACTATTCTGATAGGCGTGACTGCCAGTTGCATACACCTCTATCAATATTGATGATTAGACAATTAATGACTGCGCTGAAGGTGATTCGTCAAATGTAAGTATCTACTTACCCGTAGATAAGATTGAGCATTCATGGAGATTTTAAATTACATTATAAAATCCTGAAAGACTGATACGAAATTCTGTATTATGACCAATCCAATTAAGTTTCAAATTAGCCGTCCTGGCGAGTGTAAAGTACATCAGTAAATGTCAGTCTAGTAAGAATCAAGTTTGCGATGGTTTCACTAAACCGGAGAGGGGGGAGTCTTAGAAAGTTTGATAAGTCTTATAAGAGTATCAGATGCCACCAATAAACCAAATGTATACATTTAAAAGTGTAGAAGTCGAGTCACATGCTCAAGACTTTAAGCCACTCTGTCAGATTGTAATACTGGGCAGAAGTTGGTGGAGGTAGGACAAGGGAGATAACTTTAAAAAGGGAAGCAGTTCAATTTTTAAAAAATGTGTACTAGATCTATGCACATAATTTGTGTGGATATTTGTACACATTTTGTCAGTAATCAATCAAACAAACTCGGATTATTCTTAAGTCGTACTCCGAGCTCTTCGTTTGGTCCATAAGGTTCAATAAACAAAATAAGTCACTGGGTGTTAATTAATGATCAGAATACGTCATTAATCTGTTCATCCTACTAAATCCTAGATGTCCGATGACTACAGGTGAAGTATCAACTAGAATGTCGATTTGTGTGTCAGCTGAACAAGAAAATAAAACTAGACCAAATGATAGACGTCTGTAAATAAACTTAAGTTACTTCCCACTCATAGCGTGACATGCAGAAAATATTATTTTTAATTTGAAAAAGTTACTCAATATTTAAATTAACTTCAACTTGCTTACCAAGATCATTCATGACAACATTTGTATTTATTTTACTGTGTAGAGCTATATGATACACTTATACTCCTCAAAATGGTTGTCATGACAAATGCTTGAGCTTTATAACATTATACAATTACTCTCCAACTGTAGTGAATTAGTGAAACCATGTGTAACTAAGAAAACCACAATGTCTGAACATTAGAATGCCAGTGTCCAGAATGTATTTATATTTCTCTCTTTATACTTACATGAAGATAGCCGCCGTACATAGAGAACACAAAGACAGCTCGTGGCTGGATGTCTATACTGAATAAATTGACAGACATTTTGTCAGTCTATACTGAATACATCAACATCTGATTGCAAATCTGGAAGGAAAAGATACAAACATCTGGCCCCCCCCCCTATTTTCTCTCCATCTTCTTCTCCCCATTGTTTTTCTTCATTTTTCCTTTGAAGTTCTCTGATGAACATGGGCAGACGACATTGGTAGGATTTCCGGATTTTCTCAGCGCCTCGTAATACGTTGACCTCTAGTTCCGTCTACATACAGGAAGTTCAAACAGACGCTAAAAAACAAGTCGTCATAGGAGGAGCTATGGGAGGGTTTATTGTTTGTATTTTAATGTCACTGTCTTCCTTGTGTTAAACTAAAAGCTACGAAAAAAGACAGGTCATAAAGATTGCTAGAATTCAACATAAAGATTGCTAGAATTCAACATAAAGATTGCTAGAATTCAACATAAAGATTGCTAGAATTCAACATAAAGATTGCTAGAATTCAACACTGTCCAAGTTGGCGTCATTCTATTTTCACAAATGTTGGACGTGAAAGAGAATCGATGACTAGACAAAACGCTACGCTTTTGATCTGACCAGACGATATTAGCACGTGATCTGGGGTTTTTTTTTGGGGGGAAGGGGGGTGTCGGGGAAGCATAATAAGAGGAGACGACTAATCTCCTTCTGATGGTGTCGCGCCCCTCACAGCGCCCTTTCCCCCACCCCATGTATTCCCTCTTCATTCTCTCTCACTTGGGTATTCATCAAATTGACGTTCTTTCATTTAGACATCTAAATAAGCACTGAGGGCGCCTAGGTTAGGGCGTCAAGCAGTAGCTCCCCTCCAAGACGTCAAAATGGAGAGTGGGGGCCTGCCAGCCAGAAATATTGGGGCCCCAGACAACTAGGTGGGAGGCGCGGTGGCTGAGCGGTAAAAGCGCTTGGTTTCCAAACCGCGGTCCGGAGTTCGAATCCTGGCCACAGAAACATTTGACCTTTACATCATCTGCCTTATAGATCACAAGATCTGAAAGGGAACTTTACAGACAATAAGGTACGTGTGTGCTCCTTAGCCCCTTCCCATCCCATAACACACATATTCCAAAAAAGGGCCCCACTTCTGTTGGGGCCCCGGGCTACAGTCCTGTTTATCCTTCGGCGGCGGGTCTGGTGGTGGTGGGTCTTCTAAAATTTCTATTAAAACAAATCTACAAAGGAGACACATTGTCATGAAACGTGTGCTTCAGATTGTCGGTGTACACATTGTATTGATTAGAACACAGTCGACATTTTACTGAATATTCCAAAATATCTGTTCTGTGATACCATGATACATTTCATACACTTTATAAAATATTTATAAATGTATTTCCTTTTGGTACACATGGCAACAATTCTAACAAGCCGGAAAAGCGACTCATTTACTATTGACACACCAACTTGTTGTTATACAAATTATATTCAAGACAAAGCTTTGCATGAACCAGACTAGTGCGGCTACTCTGCGGCAGTGCAACTCAAAACATGGAGTCCAAATGCTCAGAGAGTGAATCATGCATCTCACAGCACGGCTTAATCCTTAGTGTTAGGTTAAAGGTCAGGGGTTATCTGGTTTTAGCGCGCTGTGCATTCTTAATGGTGACGTAACTTCAAATTCCGCCCTTTTAGCGTCTCAACAAAACAAGTGTCACGGTGGGGAGCGCTAGATGCTTTTATTTTAAAAACAAAATACAAGTAAAAGCTTTAAAAGTATGCCATAAAGCGCTTGTAAATGTTTATTGTGTATAGTCTGACATTTGTGTTTGTAAGCGGCCACCGAAAGAGAAAAAGGCGCTATTATTTTGTGTGGAATGTCTGTCCGTTCGTCAGTCCGTCCGTCCCGTTTAAATCTCGTAAACTAGAAAAGATAGTGAAAATCCGACATTATAATATTTTAAACAATCCCAAGTTCTGATGCAACGGCTACTTTTTTCTTTTCTGAAAGCGAAAAATCTAATTCTTTAAATCATTTAAACCATTTTTACAACTATTCACTATTAATAGTAACAATTACGAGAGACATTTTAGTAAGGGGGCAATTTTACAATTGTATTGCTAAGTTATGTAAGATATGTCATACTAACTACTACATTTTTTTAAAGAGAAACAATCTATTTACTATGCATATAAGTGGAACATAATTTCAAACAACAATTAAAAAGTAGTTTTTCATATTATCGTGTGAACTGCAGAGACCCCATATAACCATAGAACACTAAAGGAATTTTTTTAAAGGAAATTTTTTTCTAGAGGCTTTGGATAAGAGATTGACCCTTTACAAAACAATTGGATCAATAAGATACTCATTATAAGACATCAGTTAGGCCAGGTTCACATCTAACTTCATCTTCACTTTCACCTATCCCTTGGTCTGCTAGACTGTTGGGGCACCACACATGATGTCATTCTTCTTTCTCCATTCTTCTTTGTCATTTGCCTTTGATAGAATTTCATTTTGATATTCTTTCTGAAAATATTGAAACCTGCCTTTTTACCTGCCTGGGTGGACCACTTCGGGGGCCGATATTGAGTTTGTGTTTCCACATGAACTGTCTTTTTTAACCTTGTTTTTTAACAGGTTTTAGATGTTCCTTCAGAATTGAAGAGTATTACATCTTAGCCAAAACCTCCCTTACGACTGCGCGGAATGGCAGAGGGCAGGGTGTTGTTGGCGGTCGTTGACTTGTAGCACCAAACTATAGACAGACAAATACACCGCTGCGGGAGTAGTAGATCTAGATCTTAACTTGTAAAACTGGAAATAACTTGAATAACTTCTTTTTAAACACTATTACGTATAACTTTGATTACAATAGAGACGAATGTAACTTGAGATAAGATAAAAATCACTGTAGAAGACTTCAGTAGTACTAGAAACTGGTATTCTAAACAAAATCTAACTCACTACAAAAACACGTCTTTTCACTCTGGCAATCAGGAGTCGTCTCTCCTACCTAAGACATGGTCCTAAGAATGCTGACGACGATGCCGCTTATCTTGAATCCTTCACGCTGCATACCTAACCTCTTCCAACTGTCACCTTAGAAACACACACACACTCCATAAATCTGGGTTCGAACCCAGGACCAAAGAGACGACAGTACAGAACTCACACCACACGACCAGGCACAATATGTATTGCCTAGTTATATATTTGCTCGTTGTTTAACATGTGCATGACCTTATCCTACAAACGTCTATATAACAAATGATATTCCAACAGAATGGTAAGTGGGGCGGGGGAGGAGTTCCTAGCACTGATCTATATTTCTTCTTGGCATGTCTGTAGAAAGTTGCTCATTCAAAGCCCTCAGCAGATGCTAGTTGTTGAGCATCGTGTGAGCTATTTATAGATCCCACTACGCACTGCTTCATACCACCAGGGAACACATGGACATTGAACAGGAAACAAAAAGTCAGGGATTTACGAAAGCAGCAAAAGATGGTAGTAAGAAGCCCGGGGGGGGGGGCTTGACCTTTTTGGGGGCCTCTGCATTTTGCGTAATATTTAATGTAAAAAACACACTAATTTGGGGGACCCCTCAAGTGGGAGCACGGGGGGGATTTTCAAATTCTCCTTCCTCCCCCCCCCAAACTAGCTACGCCACTGCTGGTAGTGAAAAATATCAAACCCAGATTTTCATACATGGCGGTAAAACTAAAATGTGATGTGGTGTAAAGATTAAAATGATGAGTTGATAAGGTATTTTTTATTGTATATATATCTGAGGTGGGCAAATTACGAACGCGGGCCACATGCGACCCGCCGGAGTGTGTTAATACATAGGGGTAATAGTAAAAGAGCAAGATTTTTGGTGTATCCGGTGCACACATTACGGAAGTATTGATAAGCAAAGTTTTAGTGAAACCCTACTAATCATCTGGTAATTGGGTGCATTTTTTAGCATGGTAGAATCGAATTTCTGTTCTATTTCGTTTATAGCACAGTCATTTTTATTTTATAGTTGTCAACAGTTATCTTTCCAAATGGCGATTTTACTTTGTTTAGTCAATTTATTTCAAAACACACCCCAGTATTACTATTGTATTACCGTATTTTTAGGCTCCACTATATTGTCACTACTTTTCTTCGTATCTCTCTCTTTTTGTTTCTTTTCTCATATTGTATTGAAACAGTAAAGAGGATCTTCAAAACCGAAATGAATACAAGGCAGATTACTCAAGTCTAAAATTTCACATTTCGTTTAATCATGGTTTAATGTATCAATATTGCAAGTCTTTCCAGTTTCTGTTAGGGTCCCAGCTAATTTCTACATAAGACGGTGCGCAAAATGTCCATGAATGTCTATTTATTGATTCAGCCATGATTCAACCATGATTCAGCCATGATTCAGCCATGATTCAGCCATGATTCAATTCTTTACAAAGAACCTTTTAAGTCTATTGCGAGAATACTCACTGGAGATTCATGCAAATTAGGCAAATGTAATTTTAAGATGATTAGCTTTTGAAAAATCATTACGGTCAAACCAGAGTTTTCACTGTGTGGCCAATTAGCTAGAATTTTTTCCCCCAAAGATATAAATAAACTGTCAAATTTCTAGGCAAATCATTAGAGACGTTTTTTGACAAACCAGTTTTCAGTTTCCACCCAGTTAGAACCCAATGAAGAGTTGCAAGCTAGTAGCAGGACATGTCATTAAAAAAACAAAATCATAAATCAACAAATGAACAGAAGGGAGAGTTGTCGCTTTAACTCATCCTACAGCCAATGAAATTATTCACTATACACCATGACTGTCTATATAATCAATAATTGGATGTGATTAATCCATAATTAATTTGAATGCTACGCGTGAAAATATTGATCAGTTTTTTTGTTTTTTTTTTAGAAAGCAATATTGAAAGCTTATTGGTTCCAGACTTTGTTGAAGAATATCAGAGCCACAGCGAACACAGGTGTACAGAACTGACCAAAACTAAATCAAGATTTAAATAGCTAGATATTGACAAATGTAACTGCGAAACATGCCAGTATGTTCACTTAAGTGCAGATTGGTATTGTAAACAAAATCTGTCAAGTAGACGATATTAATAGATATAAAATTGTACAATTGTGATGAAAGAATACACATTTTTTAATGAATCCAATGTACTGGAAGCTGAAGTGAAGTAAGTAAAGAAAGTGATCTATGCAATCAATCAATCAATCAATCAGTCAATTAATCTATCTATCTATTTTTCTATCTATCTATAATAATAATAATACTTTTATTTATAAAGCACTGTTAACAAACATAATGTAGGCTCAAGGCGCTGTGATAACATTACAAACACAAAAACGAGAGTTAAAATTATAAACTAATTTTAAAAAGTTCTATCTTCGTCTGTCTCAGTCACTCTCTATCTCTCTGTTATGTCTACGTGGGGTGTGGCAAGTTATGTAGGTCATAACTAGCGCTACGTATCTACGTGAAATACTGCACTATCTTCAGTGTACATTCTATTTTCCAGACATTAAGCTAACTATATTTTATCTATTACATCCACAAATCTTTATATTAATTAAGCATTGTATTTTTCCAAGGTCCTGTCCAGTGGCGTAGCTAGGGTGGAGGGAGGAAGGGGGAGAATTTGAGTTGGGCCTCCTAATGAGTGTTTTTTACAATAAAATTAAATATTACGCAAAATGCAGAGCCCCCCTCTAAAGAAGTCAAGGCCCCCAGGGCTCTCAAACGATGAAAAATTCCTAGCTACGCCCCTGGTCCTGTCTATCTCAGCCGTCTATCTCAGCATTAGACACAATACAGAGTGCATCTGTCAAGCTGTCCATTCGACTGAAACTGAGGCCACATGCTAACGAATCGAAGTAGAGTCTACTCACATGGCATCTGATAACAGATGGACAATGCCAACACAGAAACAAAGGTCAGTCAATACATTGCCATGAAGAGAGTTCAGTGTTGACTTTGGAGTGATTCCAAATCGACATCCAGGTCAGAGTGTTGCATACTTATAGACAGATTCTATGAGCTCAAAATGTCGTCTGATAGAAGTTTATTTCGAATTTGTTAAGATGTAACTATGTTCATTGCATTGTGTACGTATAGAAGTGTAAGTCAGTGTTCAGGTCAAACAATATTCTCATACAATATTGCTAGTTTACAAAACTTCAGACCTGAGATGTGTTGGACTGTCTGTTCTTAGGAACTCACGTACAACATTAAAGTGTCTCTTATAGCGATGACTATTATAGATAGGATGGTGGATACAATGTTAAAGTGTCTCTTATAGCGATGACTATTATAGATAGGATGGTGGATACAATGTTAAAGTGTCTCTTATAGCGATGACTATTATAGATAGGATGGTGGATACAATGTTAAAGTGTCTCTTATAGCGATGACTATTATAGATAGGATGGTGGATACAATGTTAAAGTGTCTCTTATAGCGATGACTATTATAGATAGGATGGTGGATACAATGTTAAAGTGTCTCTTATAGCGATGACTATTATAGATAGGATGGTGGATACAATGTTAAAGTGTCTCTTATAGCGATGACTATTATAGATAGGATGGTGGATACAATGTTAAAGTGTCTCTTATAGCGATGACTATTATAGATAGGATGGTGGATACAATGTTAAAGTGTCTCTTATAGCGATGACTATTATAGATAGGATGGTGGATACAATGTTAAAGTGTCTCTTATAGCGATGACTATTATAGATAGGATGGTGGATACAATGTTAAAGTGTCTCTTATAGCGATGACTATTATAGATAGGATGGTGGATACAATGTTAAAGTGTCTCTTATAGCGATGACTATTATAGATAGGAGGGTGGATACAATGTTAAAGTGTCTCTTATAGCGATGACTATTATAGATAGGATGGTGGATACAATGTTAAAGTGTCTCTTATAGCGATGACTATTATAGATAGGATGGTGGATACAATGTTAAAGTGTCTCTTATAGCGATGACTATTATAGATAGGATGGTGGATACAATGTTAAAGTGTCTCTTATAGCGATGACTATTATAGATAGGATGGTGGATACAATGTTAAAGTGTCTCTTATAGCGATGACTATTATAGATAGGATGGTGGATACAATGTTAAAGTGTCTCTTATAGCGATGACTATTATAGATAGGATGGTGGATACAATGTTAAAGTGTCTCTTATAGCGATGACTATTATAGATAGGATGGTGGATACAATGTTAAAGTGTCTCTTATAGCGATGACTATTATAGATAGGATGGTGGATACAATGTTAAAGTGTCTCTTATAGCGATGACTATTATAGATAGGATGGTGGATACAATGTTAAAGCCTAATCATTATAAATCAGATAATTCATGGGGCGCTATATATATATGCATATGTCACGTATTACGAATTGAATTCTACTTTTAAATGGCTTGCCTAGGGGAACGTGACAATAGAAGGTAAAATATCAACTTAATGTTTAATAAAAGATAACTCGAATAGTACTTTTAACTGTATCACATAAAGCAAAAAAAAAAAAAAACATTTACTCAATACAAATTGGAAGGGTAGACCAAAACCCTTTTACAAAAATGGCATGTAAAAATATTACAATACAAGAGTTTGAAAATATAATTACAAATACAAGCAAGGCCTTGAAAAAGAAAAATCTTAACTTACACGATAAATGGTATACCACGCACGGGTCACGCAATGTCTCCGCTATTCTGTCTCACGGCTGTCTCCGTATGTCTGTCTCACGGCTGTCTCCGTATGTCTGTCTGTCAACGTTACACGGGCGGTCTTTTTATAGTCTACCGCGCGTCGATATCAAGACAAATCTAGTAGTTTCTAGAACCAAATAAGTCATCAATTTCCCAGATCTAGAACGCTCTTCAAAGAGACAGAAGAAAAAAGAAAAAAAAAACCACCCTCCTTTCAACCAGAGGTACACACATAGGTCAAGGACCGGTCACACTGTCTGTGTGGCTTGACGAATAAAAAAAAAACTTATTACACAAGGGGCAGACAACCTCCCCGTCTCTCGACCGCAACAGGTCAAAGAAAAAAAAACAATGCCTAGATACGTAAAAATAAAAAGTTTACATTTCCACGAAATGGAAATCTTTTTAGAATTACAAAAAATATTTACATTACAGAATGTATTTATCATGATATATATAAAAAAAATATACATCAAAATACTTTTTACAATCTAGATAAGGCATCGGCGATAACATTTTCGCTGCCTTTTATGTGTTTAAGATCTAGGTTGTACTCTTGTAAAAATAAACTCCACCTGAGAAGTCGTTGGTTCTTGCCAGACATTTTGTGGATAAATGTAAGGGGATTGTGGTCAGTAAATACAACCAGTGGCCATCTGGACCCACTGATATAAAAATCAAAGTGTTGTATAGCTAACCTAAAAGGTTTTCCGAAGTCAGGAGCCATCAAAATGGGAGAGCTAGATAATATCTGCTTGATCTGGTTAAAGGCTTTCTGACATTCATCCGTCCAAGTAAATCGGACGTTCTTTCTCAGGAGGTTTGTTAAAGGACTGGCAATGACAGAAAAATTTTCGAAAAATTTTCTATAATATCCAGACATTCCCAAAAATCTTCGGAGTTGTTTCCGATCAGCAGGGATAGGGAAAGCTTGGATAGCTTCTACTTTGGCCATTACAGGTTTCACCTGGCCTTGTCCTACAATATGGCCTAAGTATTGGATTGAAGCCTGGCAAAAATCACTCTTACTCAGGTTTACAGTAATTTTTGCATGTAAAAGTTTAGTAAAAAGACAATGCAGTTGTTTACAATGGCTAGAAAAATCTTGGCTAAAAATTACTACATCGTCTATGTATGCGTGGCAATTCTCCATGTCAGCAAGCAGGGCATTTTTCATTCTCTGGAAAGTGGCAGGAGCATTCTTCATGCCAAATGGCATCACTTTGTATTGGTACAGACCATCAGGGGTGACAAAGGCGGAGATTTCCTTTGCCCTATCAGTCAGGGGAACCTGCCAATAACCTGAAAGTAGGTCTATTTTGGTGATGTACTTAGCGTCACCAATACGATCTATGAGATCGTCTATCCTAGGGATAGGAAACGAATCGGTCTTTGTTACAGCATTTACCTTACGGTAGTCTGTACAAAAACGATAAGTCTTGTCCTGTTTAGGTATCAAGACACATGGGGAGCTCCAGCTACTGGAACTTGGTTCAATGAGGTCATTTTCAAGCATATACTTGATTTCTGACCTAAGTATGGCAAGTTTTTCAGGGTTGACCCTGTAAGGATGCTGCTTGACTGGAGTAGCCTCGCCAACATCTACATCATGCATTATAACATTAGTCTGTTTTGGTACATCAGAAAAAATGTCATTAAATTCATTAATGAGTTTCATGATAACTGGCCTTTCTGTCGAAGACAGATGAGACAGTTTTACATCCAAATTTTGTAATACAAAAGAATTAGGTATTTTGTATTGTCCAAATTTCTCCTTTACAATATCATCATCAATAGGAGAAACATGGCTATTTGAACAACTTTTGACTGTATTTACAACACAATTACTCTTATCTGAGTGATCTGGCCGAGATACATAAGGCTTCAGCATGTTTATATGACATAGCTGAGTCTTTTTCCTACGGTCAGGAGTTTTGATTGTGTAATTAAGGTCACTAATTTTGGTCTCAATTTCATAGGGACCAAAATATCTGGCTTGCAAGGGTTGACCTGGTATGGGCAAAAATACAAGCACCTTATCCCCGGGAGAAAATTCTCTAACACGGGCCTTTCTATCATACCAGCGTTTCATGCTGGATTGGGTGTTTTGTAAATTATTTTTGGCCAGAACACAAGCATCATAAAGTCTAGTTTTAAACTTACTTACATAGTCTAAAAGTCCTTCAGTGGCTGTTGGTGACAACAAAGTCTCTTTTATACATTTCAAGGGACCGCGCACCGAATGGCCAAAGACTAAGTCAAAAGGGCTGAATCCCAACGATTCCTGGACGGATTCACGGGTTGCAAACAGCAGCATGTGGATTCCTTCGTCCCAGTCTTTTTCGTGCTCAAAGCAATAGGTTCGGATCATGTTCTTGAGAGTCTGATGGAATCGTTCAAGAGCGCCTTGCGACTCGGCATGATACGCACTCGACATGCAGTGTTTGATGCCCAACTGAGTCATGACTTGCTTGAAAAGATTGGCCGTGAAATTCGTTCCTTGGTCCGATTGGATGGACTTTGGTAGACCAAATAGAGTAAAGAACTTGATTAAGGCCTTCACAATGTTTGATGCTTTTATGTTCCTTAGAGGAATAGCCTCAGGAAAACGAGTTGAAGCACACATAATGGTCAACAGGTATTGGTTGCCAGCTTTTGTCCTTGGGAGAGGACCAACACAGTCAATAAGTACTCTGCTGAAAGGTTCTTCAAAGGCTGGAATCGGCTTCAGAGGAGCAACAGGGATCTTTTGATTTGGCTTGCCAACCATCTGACAGGCATGACAGGATCGGCAGTACTGGATGACATCTTTCTTCAAACGTGGCCAGAAGAAGTGTGACATAATCTTGTGGTATGTCTTGTGGATGCCGAGATGACCTGACATTGGTGTGTCATGAGCCAGATTCATGATGTACGCTCGGTATCTTTCTGGTAACACTATTTGATGGCATATTCTCCATTCTTCTTCGTTGGATGCGTCTGGAGGTTTCCATTTCCTGAAGAGCATATCATCTTGGATGTAGTAGCACGTTGATGCTAGCTCTGCCTCTTGTGATGTCATTGCGGTTTCTCGGAGTTTGGCGAGCTCTGGATCCTTCTTTTGGTCCTCAATCAACTGTTTTCGAGTTGATGCCGGCTTTTCAGAATTTGGCGTTGGTTCTTCTTCAAGAGAAGCAAAGAATGTGGTGCTCAAGTCCACATCATCGTGGTTACAGTTGGCTTTGATGACGTTCTCTTCTTGAGATGCTTTCAACCTCATTGCCCTTGTTACTGCACACGCTGGATATAACTCTAGGTCTTCCTCGGGTGTGGCAAATAAGTCGGGTGTTTGAGTGACGATGGGTTCGGCTATCACCTTTCCACCTGCTAAGTCATTGCCTAACAGCAACGAGATGCCTTCCAATGGTAATGTTGGTCGGACACCTACAACAACTGGTCCAGTAATGAGATTTGACTTTATGTCGATTAGATGTAGAGGCACATCTATACATCCAAGCTCTACGCCTCGTAACAGGATGCTCTTCCCAGTCGATGATGATTTAGACAAGGGCAAGATACCCTCTAAAAGTAACGATTGTGAGGCACCTGTGTCTCTCAAAATGGTGATAGGTCGTAGACTTGTAGAATCACCGGGTAGTGATACGAATCCTTCCGAAATGAAAGGCTTAAAATCCTCTAATAAAACATCAATTTTGGTTGATGCAGACTGGACTTGGGTCGAACTCTCGCTGGAGTCATTGACATCTCTAGGAGACGCAGTGGAGAAACTCTTTCTTGAGTCAGTAGAACATCTTGTGGATGTATTTGGAGAACTCTTGATGGAGTCATTGGAACATCGGGGTGATGTCTTATGGGAACTCTTGATGGAGTCATGGGAACATCGGGGTGATGTCTTATGGGAACTCTTGATGGAGTCATGGGAACATCGGGGTGATGTCTTATGGGAACTCTTGATGGAGTCATGGGAACATCGGGGTGATGTATTATGGGAACTCTTGATGGAGTCATGGGAACATCGGTGTGATGTATTAGGTAAACTCTTGTTTGAGTCATTGGAACATCGGCTTGATGTATTTGAAAAACTCTTGTTTGAGTCATTGGAACATCGGCTTGATGTATTTGAAAAACTCTTGTTTGAGTCATTGGAACATCGGCTTGATGTATTTGAAAAACTCTTGTTTGAGTCATTGGAACATCGGCTTGATGTATTTGAAAAACTCTTGTTTGAGTCATTGGAACATCGTAAAGATGAATTTGAAGAACTCACTGTTGAGTCATTTGAACATCGTGGAGACATTTTCGGAGAGTCTTGTACAGTCAATACATTTGAAACAGGTGGTGTCGAGGTATTCTTGATATGACTTGATGATGAGGGAGTAAACCTCGACGACCACTGTACTGTGCAAGCGCTGACTTTTGAAGGAGCTTTTTCGTTTCTCTTCCTCAATTTCCAACAATCGTCAACTTTATGGCCTTCTCGTTTGCAGTAGGAACAAGTAGCTTTACTTGTAGTAGGTTTTCTGTCATTTGTACTGCTGTTCTTGATGGAGTTGCTAGCAATGGACTCAAGCTGTTTGACTTGTTTTGGCTTGACATCCGTCGTATACTTGGCAAATTGATGTGATATTATATAATCGTCTGCCAACACTGCAGCCTTGTGCACATCTTCCTCGCCACGATCAGCTATATGCGTACGGACGTCCAGCCGCACACAACTCTTGAACTCTTCCATCAGCATTAGGTTCTTGAATTTGGCAAAGTCGGTGCCGATTTCCTTGGAAGTGAGCCATTTTTCAAAGCGTCGCTCCTTTTCCCGCAGGAATTCTACATGGGTTTGGCCATCCGATTTGCGACAATCCCTGAACTGCTTTCGGTAAGCTTCCGGAACAAGTTCATATGCCTTAAGAATTAAGGCCTTAACAACATTATAATCTTTTTGTTGTTCAATGGTCAAAGAACAAAATACCTCTGCAGCTCTACCAGTCAAAACTGTTTGCAGCAAAGTGGGCCACAAAGTTTCAGGTACATTAAAATTTTTCACAGCAAGTTCAAATTGTGGAAAATAATTGTCAATTGTGGCTTCATTAAAGCGTGGAATTATTTTCAAAAATTTTGTTGCTTCAGCAGTATGACTGGCAGGGGAAGAATCTGGTCTTACATTAGCAGCTAACTCTAATTTTTTTAACTCTATTTGTAATTTCATTTCCATTTCTTTCTGCTCTCTAGCCGCTGCAAGCTCTAATTCTTTTTGTTTAATTTCTCTCTGCTCTCTAGCCGCTGCAAGCTCTAATTCTTTTTGTTTCCCCAAGATAATTTCCTTCTCTTTTAAAGCTAACTGGGCTTCTATTTCCATTTGTTTTAATTTTATCTGAAGTTCTACATCTGATTTACCCTCATCGGGTCTAAGGGTTTCTAAAAGGTCTTCAGAAAACACTTCCTCGTCTACATAATGGATTACAATGTTATCTCTGATTTCTTGTTTAAGGGCATTTGATTTTATTTTTAACCCTAAATGTTTAGAAATAAGGACCAGTTCCTTCCTAGTAAAAGCATCAAGCTCTTCCACAGAGGGATTTGCAAGAAAAACCTGAATATCCATGACTAACTAACAACTATTACAAGCAAAAAAAAATATGTATACAATGTAAATATACAGTACAAAATCAGTACAACAAAAAACCTTAAGAGAGTTTGGTCAATACTATTGATACTTTACTTCCGACTCTTTTACACAAAAAATTTTTTGTTAAAATCAACTTCGCCTTTACAAAATTACTCAAGTAAGACGAAAATAGGTTCAGAAAAATATCCGGGACGAAAGCCCTCAAACTTCTTTTGTCACGTATTACGAATTGAATTCTACTTTTAAATGGCTTGCCTAGGGGAACGTGACAATAGAAAAGCAGTTGTGTCACTTATCTTAAGTCTGAATTTAATCAAAGACTTACAATGAATAACAAAAAAAAATGACACAAGAAATCGGAAGGTAAAATATCAACTTAATGTTTAATAAAAGATAACTCGAATAGTACTTTTAACTGTATCACATAAAGCAAAAAAAAAAAAAACATTTACTCAATACAAATTGGAAGGGTTGACCAAAACCCTTTTACAAAAATGGCATGTAAAATATTACAATACAAGAGTTTGAAAATATAATTACAAATACAAGCAAGGCCTTGAAAAAGAAAAATCTTAACTTACACGATAAATGGTATACCACGCACGGGTCACGCAATTTCTCCGCTATTCTGTCTCACGGCTGTCTCCGTATGTCTGTCTCACGGCTGTCTCCGTATGTCTGTCTGTCAACGTTACACGGGCGGTCTTTTTATAGTCTACCGCGCGTCGATATCAAGACAAATCTAGTAGTTTCTAGAACCAAATAAGTCATCAATTTCCCAGATCTAGAACGCTCTTCAAAGAGACAGAAGAAAAAAGAAAAAAAAAAACACCCTCCTTTCAACCAGAGGTACACACATAGGTCAAGGACCGGTCACACTGTCTGTGTGGCTTGACGAATAAAAAAAAAACTTATTACACAAGGGGCAGACAACCTCCCCGTCTCTCGACCGCAACAGGTCAAAGAAAAAAAAACAATGCCTAGATACGTAACACATATATATGCATATGTGTGTGTGTGTTGAGTGTGAGTGTGTGTGTGTGGACTGGGCGAACTGAACTTAAAGGTGTGAAAGGTGATAAGAAACATTGGCCCGTGTAAGACATGGAGCAGATTTCTAAACAATTTTCCAGATCCGATTACAAGATAATCGCAAAACAGAAGAGAGAGAGAGAGAGAGAGAGAGAGAGTATTTCTTAGAAGGGATTAAACATGGGCTTGGTACTTAAGTACAGCAGTAATCAAACTCAAACAATATGCCTAGTTCTGTCATCAGTAACCTATTCAGATTGTGTAATGCCTCGGTAACATTCATTGAAAACCTGGTAGAGGGAATACAAGTTTCAAAGAAGGTCTCGCTGGTACACTTTCAAAAGACATGGGGGGGGGGGGTTAATTAATTCGATTGAAACCTTAAACAAGTAAAATATAACTAATCCTTTAAAACAATAAAAAGGTTATCTAAAGTTAAAAAACTTAGGCCTTAAAACTATATCTACCAATAATGTACAAGCTATTTCCCTTATTCGATATCAAACAAAATAATTAATGACCAATAATGAATTGACTAATTGAGTGTTGTGTTGATTGATTCATGTTTCGTTAGTTACAATCAATAATTGTGTCAAGAATCAACTTGATGAGAGAATGTGTGATGGAGAAATAGTGGTAACAATTAGTCAACAAATTAATCCATATCTGTGAATACTGACGTATTGATTTCCCTTGTTGCTATTAAACAAAATGATGAATTAACAGAAATAAGTTGTCTAATTGGTTACTTTTTTTTTGTATTGATGACATGCCTTGTCTATGTTAATGAATAATTGTGCAAAGTTTCAGCTTGATCCGAGAAGGGGTGTGGGAGAAATAACGTGTACACACTTTTTGACCAGACAGAGTGAGTTGATATAAGAGTTGTACAAGTGGCGATTCTTTTGTTGCCTCGAGAGAAACTCCTATAAGCCAGGTACTACATGGCTAGATAATATAAGCCAGGAACTAAACATGGCTAGATAATATTAGCCAGGAACTAAACATGGCTAGATAATAGAAGCCAGGAATTACATGGCCACATAATATAAGCCAGGAACTACATGGCTAGATAATAGAAGCCAGGAACTACATGGCTAGTTAAATCTCCTATAAGCCAGGAACTACATAAACTTAAATCTGAATATGACTTATTATAATTAGTTTAAACATCATTTCTTTTTTTTTCTAACATAGCTCACAGAGTTTAAAGGTCAATTTGTATATGGGTACATCGGCCTTTCAACATTCAATCTTTTCCTCACTAGCCTTGTGTAGCAAATATTTGAGATATAAAATAATGACTGTCCCCTTTGTTTAACATGACACAATTACCTGCTCGCCCCGCAATCATCACAAGAAAACAAAATGTTCTACAGAATGCTGGATCAAAGTGTAGAACTACACAAGAAAACAAAATGTTCTACAGAATGCCGGATCAAAGTGTAGAACTACACAAGAAAACAAAATGTTCTACAGAATGCTGGATCAAAGTGTAGAACTACACAAGAAAACAAAATAAAAAGGAAAAACAAACAAACTAGAAAGCGAGTGCCAAGCTGCCGAGTCTTACTTCTATAGACTAGTGGCTGTAGTGCAGTACATTTCTGATGTGCAGATTTTATATCGGTATTTACAAAAGACATAAGGAAAAGAGAGAGAGAGAGAGAGAGAGAGTATTGAAATAATGATAGAGAGAAGAATAAAGGTAGAAAAAAAATAGTGTCCCTCGGCTTAAAAAAAAAGTCCTACTTATACAATTGGCTATTCTTGGGCTCCAGATACTTGTATGTCTAGATAAGAGAGACCGGACATCAATCTTATTTCTGTGAATTTGATCTCATAGTTCACTTCTGTGTACAACTCTAGATGTACTGAGTTAACGGTAACATCTTCTGATTGAAGCAGCAGATCAAACTGTGTAGAACAATACAAATGCTCGGGCGCGTGTCAGGAGAGGTTTCCACCTTTAATGGACGCCTCTGATGGCGGTCTGTCAGGTTGTATTTACTTTACACGTATCCAAGAAAGCGCCCTCGTTAGTGGCCCATTTCAGGCAGACGTTAGGAGATGTAAGCAAAGATAACTCTGGCTCAGCTTTCAGATGTAGGAGAGATAACATAATGCTGCTTCCTCTCATCTATTTGTTGACATTAGATGGAGACCACGGTTGTCTTTCTTGGTAGGGCTAGTTCAGACGTGTAAGTGATGTTGCCATTTTAAATGTGCAATTTAATGATTGAACAGAGCTTGCGCTTTCAAGGTGTCTGCGACCTTCAAGATTAGACCTGGTAGCTATTTAAACACATTTTTAAAAATAAATTAAAACAAAAATTCAAATTGTATTTTATATATTTTCAGCAATAACGAATTACTTATAAATAGCTAGATATTTGGTGTATCCGGTGGACAGAAGAAAAAAGGAAGCGTGGATTAGCTAAACAATTTTAAAAGTATATATATTGGGGGGGGGGGGGCAACTTTTAGCATTGAAAATTATTATTTAGTTGTCAGCAGTTGGTCTGGTTTAGAAGTTGGCAGCAGTTGGTCTAGTTTAGAAATTGGGAGCAGTTGGTCTGGTTAAGAAATTGGCAGCAGTTGGTCTGGTTAAGAAATTGGCAGCAGTTGATCTGGTTAAGAAATTGGCAGCAGTTGGTCTGGTTTAGAAGGTGGCAGCAGTTGATCTGGTTAAGAAATTGGCAGCAGTTGGTCTGGTTAAGAAATTGGGAGCAGTTGATCTGGTTAAGAAATTGGCAGCAGTTGGTCTAGTTTAGAAGGTGGAAGCAGTTGGTCTGGTTAGAAGGTGGCAGCAGTTGGTCTGGTTTAGAAGGTGGCAGCAGTTGGTCTGGTTTAGAAGGTGGAAGCAGTTGGTCTGGTTTAGAAGGTGGAAGCAGTTGGTCTGGTTTAGAAGGTGGAAGCAGTTGGTCTGGTTTAGAAGGTGGAAGCAGTTGGTCTGGTTAGAAGGTGGAAGCAGTTGGTCTGGTTTAGAAGGTGGAAGCAGTTGGTCTGGTTTAGAAGGTGGCAGCAGTTGGTCTGGTTTAGAAGGTGGAAGCAGTTGGTCTGGTTTAGAAGGTGGAAGCAGTTGGTCTGGTTTAGAAGGTGGAAGCAGTTGGTCTGGTTTAGAAGGTGGAAGCAGTTGGTCTGGTTAGAAGGTGGAAGCAGTTGGTCTGGTTTAGAAGGTGGAAGCAGTTGGTCTGGTTTAGAAGGTGGCAGCAGTTGGTCTGGTTTAGAAGGTGGAAGCAGTTGGTCTGGTTTAGAAGGTGGAAGCAGTTGGTCTGGTTTAGAAGGTGGAAGCAGTTGGTCTGGTTTAGAAGGTGGAAGCAGTTGGTCTGGTTTAGAAGGTGGAAGCAGTTGGTCTGGTTTAGAAGGTGGAAGCAGTTGGTCTGGTTTAGAATGTGGCAGCAGTTGGTCTGGTTAGAAGGTGGAAGCAGTTGATCTGGTTAAGAAATTGGCAGCAGTTGGTCTGGTTAGAAGGTGGAAGCAGTTGGTCTGGTTAAGAAATTGGCAGCAGTTGGTCTGGTTTAGAAGGTGGCAGCAGTTGATCTGGTTTAGAAATTGGGAGCAGTTGATCTGGTTTAGAAATTGGGAGCAGTTGATCTGGTTTAGAAATTGGTAGCAGTTGGTCTGGTTAGAAGGTGGAAGCAGTTGATCTGGTTAAGAAATTGGCAGCAGTTGGTCTGGTTAGAAGGTGGAAGCAGTTGGTCTGGTTTAGAATGTGGCAGCAGTTGGTCTGGTTAAGAATGTGGCAGCAGTTGATCTGGTTAAGAATGTGGCAGCAGTTGGTCTGGTTTAGAATGTGGCAGCAGTTGATCTGGTTAAGAATGTGGCAGCAGTTGATCTGGTTAAGAATGTGGCAGCAGTTGGTCTGGTTAAGAATGTGGCAGCAGTTGATCTGGTTAAGAATGTGGCAGCCGTTGGTCTGGTTAGAAGGTGGAAGCAGTTGATCTGGTTTAGAAATTGGCAGCAGTTGGTCTGGTTAGAAGGTGGAAGCAGTTGATCTGGTTAGAAGGTGGAAGCAGTTGGTCTGGTTTAGAATGTGGCAGCAGTTGGTCTGGTTAGAAGGTGGCAGCAGTTGATCTGGTTAAGAAATTGGCAGCAGTTGATCTGGTTTAGAAATTGGCAGCAGTTGGTCTGGTTAGAAGGTGGCAGCAGTTGGTCTGGTTAGAAGGTGGCAGCAGTTGGTCTGGTTAGAAGGTGGAAGCAGTTGGTCTGGTTTAGAATGTGGCAGCAGTTGGTCTGGTTAGAAGGTGGCAGCAGTTGGTCTGGTTAGAAGGTGGAAGCAGTTCATTCTGCAATTATCATTTCCAAGTTGATCCAGACCTTGTAAATTCGAGGATGCAATGAAGCGTTATAAAACATTCTACATTTCTATTTGGAAAACTTGGAAACAGTGCTCTGACAGGAGTCACTATTGTTAGCAGTTGTTTGTGTTTCGTAATAAAACCTTAAGGTCCCGGATAGAACGTAGTCTCTTGTCTGCAAACCTTTCAGACAGTACAACCTGACACAAGAGATGGAAACTTGCAAACTCTATACATCTTATCAAAGTAGCACAAACACACACACACCTACACACATAAATATACAATCTTATCTTTCAAATTACAGACGTTCATTGAAAATGAAAGATAAGAAAGGAAGTGTCAGGTATTACGTTACATGACGTGATACTGGAGGTGTTGATAGATGAGATCTAGAGTGCATTGTGAGATCTAGAGTGCATTGTGAGATCTAGAGTGCATTGTGAGATCTAGAGTGCATTGTGAGATCTAGAGTGCATTGTGAGATCTAGAGTGCATTATGGGATCAGAGTGCATTGTGAGATTTAGAGTGCATTGTGAGATCTAGAGTGCATTGTAAGATCTAGAGTGCATTACGAGATCTAGAGTGCATAATAAGATGCATTTCTTCATTGTATTCGCTAGCGCATTAAATTTGTTGTATATTTAAATGGCGCAAACAAAATTAATATCTTAAATTTATTCAATAAGAAATTCATTTGGGAAAAATGCATACTAACAAAATAAAAGTGATGCTCAAGCAGGCTGATGTATAGACTCACTGGAAAAAAATGTTGAATGTTAGGTGTAGAAATAGAATAGGTTTTGTAAATATAGGCATGTACCATTTATGAGAGTTGAGAATTAGTGGTTCTTTTTTTCTTTCTTAAAATTTGTGTGTTTATATTAGAGGAATCCCTTATTTAATTATTAAATTGACTTGAAAAACAGATATAGTGTTAGGGCATTCCAAAAATGTCGTGATAGTTCTTTGGTGAAGTGCTCAATAACGTAATAATTCCTTTGTGAAGTGCTAAATGACGTGATGGTTCCTTGGTAAAGTGCTAAATGACGTGATGATTTCTTGATAAAGTGCTAAAAGATGTGATGGTCCCTTGGTAAAGTGCTAAATGACGTGTTGGTTCCTTGGTAAAGTGCTAAATGATGTGATGATTCCTTGGTAAAGTGCTAAATGACGTGATGGTTCCTTGATAAAGTGCTAAATGACGTGATGGTTCCTTGGTAAAGTGCTAAATGACGTGATGGTTCCTTGGTAAAGTGCTAAATGACGTGATGGTTCCTTGGTAATGTGCTAAATGACGTGATGGTTTTTTGATAAAGTGCTAGGTAACATGATAGTTAAGTGGTGAAGAGCTGATGACGTGATAACCCAGTGCGTAGTGCTACATTCTCAAAGCAATGGTACAGCTGTTGTTGTTTTTTTTTGTTTGTTTTCATGCAGTTTTTTTAATATTTTAGAATCTCCCACATTTCGTCCAACTCAGATGACATCATGACATCTGTTAGGTGAACGCCTGAGTAATTTTAAAGTCGTGCTGATCACTCTACACCGTGGCGAACAATTATCTACAGAAACAAGTGAATTTTCTACCCCATCGTCTGTAGATCACTTCAAGAGAGAGAGAGAGAGAGAAAGAGAGAGAGAGAGAGAGAGTGAGAGAGAGATGAGAGAGAGAGAGAGAGAGAGAGAGAGAGAGAGAGACATTTCTCTTCAAATGAATGCTAAAGTTTGAATACAACTACCAATGATTTGATACCAAGGACAATTACATAAAATATTAGTTTAAAATACTGGATTAAGCTCAATACATAGAATCTACTAAATGTACTCACCTCACGAACACACAAGCATTGCACTCCAGCGCCGACCTACCATCAACTCCCAAATCCACTCCCAACCACCTTCAACAGTCAACCCACTTAGAGTCTCCCTACTATAAACCTAATGTCTATCACCTGTTTTTTTTTTTAGTCATTACCTGGGAAACCCCCTTTTTACCTTAATGTCCTACTTCAAGTAACATCTTTTTTTTTCTTAATTCGCTAGAAAACATTCACGTCTACACCCCATCCAACCTGTTGTTTTTTTTTTCTTCAGGGCAGTGAAATGTAGCAATTGGAGAAAAAAAAAAGGGGGGGGGGGGGAGATTACAGGAGTTTTAATGTTTTTGACATCACTGGACCAGATAGGCCGAGATTCTAATCCCCCTTTCTCCCCGGTCCATCTGATAGACAGGATGTGAGGGACAGAAGTAGTACATTTGATTGGACATTTCCAATTCTTAGAGATTTGTCATTTTCCTTATCCCTGATTGAACTTTAAGTCATGTAGCAGACTTGAACACATTTAGCAGACTTGAACACATTTAGCAGACTTGAACACATTTAGCAGACTTAAACACATTTAGTGGACATGAGCACATTTAGTGGACTTTAACGCATTTAGTAGACTTAAACACATTTAGTAGACATGAACACATTTAGTACATTTGAACACATTTAGTAGACTTGAAGACATTTAGTAGACTTGAAAACATTTAGTACATTTGAACACATTTAGTAGACTTGAAGACATTTAGTAGACTTGAACACATTTAGTACATTTGAACACATTTAGTAGACTTGAAGACATTTAGTAGACTTGAACACATTATTTCCTAACCACGCCCTCTCCTGGTACCCCCTCCCGTCTTTAGGAATAGATAAATTGAGAGCAGGACTGTGCACTCCCGTGTGTGTGGAGTAGTGTCCAGGAATGTAGTTTCTAGTACACAATGGGAGGTAAGAGTGGAGGGAATGATACAAGAAGTTAAAAAGGAGATGGCGTGAGACCTAGAGAGAGAAAGAGTTGCATGAGGTCGAGATACTTATAATCTGAAGGACTGCTACCCATTCTGTAACATATTAAAAAAATAAATTTGTAGAGCTTCATATTTTAAATGGGCTAGAACAATCCACTCCATACATTTTGCTTCACAGTGCTAAAAATGGCTCAACAATGATAACATATTAGTAAAGTGTTTAATTTCGTTTTCTTTTACACCGAATACACCTAAACGCTTTTACTATTTATGAATTTCTCTTCATTTTATGAATTCTCCAATTCTCAAATAATTTAATAAGAGATTGCAAAGATTTGAAGGATATGAATTTAGATTTAAATAAGTTAGATTTATTTTTATTGAGGACTGTTGAAATGAGAATAGTCTTCCAATATTCCCCAATAATTTTTTTATCTAAAAAAGTAATCATTTGATATGAGCAGAAGATTTCTATTGGATTCGCCTCCCATCAAAGTCTACTGTAGGAGAATGACCAAATCACAAAATGTTAAATAAAGTAATGTCTTACTATCATTTAATTCCATCGCGAAATACAGGCTTGGCTGACTTAACTGACTGAATTGACTTGACTGACTTAACTAGTCACCTAACTGAACTGACCTGACTTCCATGATGTAATTGTGGTCATTTTACAAGACTGCATATCAGAAATGTAGGTCTCAGCTGGGGCTGCGTAGCCACATGAAATACTGCACTCCTCATTAATCTTCGGACTCGAAGACAAGCCTTGTTATTATCTCCAGAAATGTGCCATGAATGTATCTCGTGAAAGATGGAAAGTTTGGATTTGATTTCCTCAAGGACGTACACAAAGACGAAGTCTGAAAACAAAAGTCCTTGACTTTAATCTTATTTGTCCTTGACCTACATTACTTTCAAGCAGCTGCAACTACTAGGTCTGGGTTGGGAAGGACAGAGCTGGTAGCCTCTCTACATCTATTGTAGTTTTAGTAGTCAAGAATTAGTTGAAAATCCTTGGTTATTATAATAGAGAGTATCATGACCTAGTAGCGTATCTAGGGTGGCATTTGAAAATTCCCGCGGGCCCCCACTTGAGGGGGCCCCCAAATGAGTGTTTACATTAAAAATAAAATATTACGCAAAATGCAGGGGACCCTAAAGTTGTCAAGCCCCCCGGCCCCCAAACAATGGAAAACTCCTAGCTACGCCCCTGTCATGACCACTGCACAGCTTTCAATGATACTTATCACATTTTTCCCCCTTAGTGTTTCCCAGTGGAAACCAAAATCACTCAATGACTGATACAAAGTAAAACGACATTATGTTAGTATCTATCATCGCGGTGAGAATTGTAAGGTGCATGCACATGTACATACACACACATTGTACAACACGCACATATACTGTAGTACACACACACATGCACACACACACACACACATTAGTTCCTGCTGTTGTTCGACCGCCTCGGAGTTGCAGAGTTTAAGACATCAATCAATTACCTGGACCTGGATGGCCTACGAAATTCCTGCAGGAAGATAAAGTGCGTGTATGTTCTGGGTAATTTCAAGCAGATGTTTTAATTCAATCGTAAATACATTTGCAGAGGTCAAAGTTCATGTATGTCTACTAACACATAACAAGACACGAATGTTCTTTCCCTATTCCATAATAAAGATAAATAACAGATACAATAAAGAATTCTAAGCGCATCAGCTGCTAGTGTTTCTAATGAGCTGTAGAAGTTACTTAGGCCTAGTTGAACGCAGATTGTTGATTGAATATAAAGTAATATTAACAACAATTGCAGGTAATATAAACTACTTGCTTGTTTGTATCTGGTCATTGTCGGTCTAACATAAACTTATTTTTTCTACCAGCCTGAGATCAACATGGAGATTCTTCTCTTTCTTCCTCGTTCTCATTGTTATGTTGGGGCTTTCAGATGACTAGACCAATATATGAGATGAACTGTTGGAGTGTACAGATGACTAGACCAATATATGAGATGAACTGTTGGAGTGTTCAGATGACTAGACCAATATATGAGATGAACTGTTGGAGCGTTCAGATGACTAAACTAATATATGAGATGAACTGTTGGAGCGTTCAGATGACTAGGCCAATATATGAGATGAACTGCGCAGTGGTTTCCAAATCAGGGAGCTCTCCATATAGTTTTCTTTCTATTGGGGGTGTTTTGAAGCCAGTGTCTTGTACGGGCCTCATGGTTAAGAGAACAGTTTTGAAGGACATGGTCAGCATTTTCTGGTGACATTCCACATGGGCAGATTTCACTGATTCTAATTTTGAGCTTATCGGGATAAACATGGAGATTAGCGATAGGCTCCTTATAAAAGATGGGATGTTGCTATGGCGCCTAAATGTTTGCCAGAAGACTTATGGTAGGTTAAAATAGATTGACGTGATGTAGCAATTTTATTTACTAGAAGACTTATGGTAGGTTTACATTGACAGCTTTAATTACCAGATAAAGTTAAGATATTAAATGAGAAATACAGGAGGTAATGTAAATCTTGTGCCCCAAGGGTCCAACAGACTTAGGGATGGGTAAAGTTAAAGTGTAAAGATAGATTCAACGCAGTTGCAGCAGAGTGCAGCACAATCTCACACAGAAAGCGATGAAGTGTAATGCAGCGAAATCCCCCCAGGGGTACAGCTAGTAAAATTTTAGAATCATTCTGCTCTTTTTTTTGTTTTCTTCGACAACACAGGTTATTTTGTTTTTAAGTTTCTCGTGGAAGTGGCATCAAATTCTAACAAGAAGTTACGGTTCTTTCATCTGTGATGTCCCTCTCCATAGTCCTCTGACGTCTGCTATTATAGGATCACATAGACATTGTTCCGCTGGGCCTGGACTAGTTCACGTTACGTGCAGTTCTCGCCTAGCACAAGAGGCGCTAATATTGAACGAGTGGATGGAGCCATTGGACTGGATGTAAAACACACACACACACAAATCACCACAAAAGTCAGAGCAAACAGAAGCACACTTCCAACGGGGCGGGGGCTGTTCATCTTTTAATTTTTTTTTTTTTTTTTAATCACCTTTTGTTCCGTTCATTGGATTTGAGTTTTGAAAGGGGACAGAACTTCTGTAAGCATTAGAAAATGAGATGATCAAGACGTGAACTAGGAGAGAGAAAGAAATAGTCGCCTGCTGTCTAGTTGTAGACAAGAGTATGTCTGAAACATGCGTTATATTAACATGTTGAACTACTGCACAGTAAAACAAAACATTTCCAATGTCTATTACCAGGGCCGGTCCTATAGGTTGCGGGGCCCTATGCGAAACGAATTACTCGGGGCCTAGTCTGAGTAGGGATAAGGGTAATATGTGAAAATTAAGATTTTTGTTAGAAAATAAATTCGTCTTTGTATTTTATTAGTACTTTACTAAGTGCAAAATCAAGATCAAATCAACTTTACGAGCCATCTTCAATAGAAGGTAGATTTCCAACATAAATCCGATAAACATTCAGATCTGCCTTTTAGATTTACAATCAACTAGCAAAATATATCTTTTGATTTTTTTTTAAAGATCGAGATAGATTTAAATGCTATTGACTATTACAGTAAATTTAGTTTTGGAACGTACTATTTTGGTTAAAAACCCGCCCTATTATTTGTATGAAATGAAAGCTGACAATGCCTTTTTTTTAATCGCGAGCAGGATTGACGTTTTCCATATTGAATGACACACAAAAAATTACAATTTTGTCTTTTTTTCAGAACATGTTTTGAGTTTTCAGGATATTTTAATAATTTCAGGAGATTTTCATGACTTTATTTTCGTATCCTTTGCAATTTCATGAGATTTTCATGACTTTATTTTCGTATCCTTTGCAATTTCATGAGATTTTCATGACTTTATTTTCGTATCCTTTGCAATTTCATGAGATTTTCATGACTTTATTTTCGTATCCTTTGCAATTTCATGAGAGTTCCAGGAGACTGCGGAAACCTTGTTATAAGTTCAAATGGTTTCATTGAATAAGTTACAACTAGAGCTAGCGCGGGGCCTATGACAGTGCGAGGCCCACTGCGGCCGCATTGGTTGCAGTGCCCTAAGACCGGCCCTATCTATAACACATTGTCTGCGATGTATTGCCAATCAATTTCTTCCTTCTAGTTTCATTGCACACGTTTAACCACCTGACGAATGACAGTTTTTGTTTTGGTTTTATTGGCGTTTATCGAACTAATTGAATGAGGAAGAGAATTGATGACTCTATTTGTTTTGGTTTTATTGGCGTTTATCGAACTAATTGAATGAGGAAGAGAATTGATGACTATTTGTTTTGGTTTTATTGGCGTTTATCGAACTAATTGAATGAGGAAGAGAATTGATGACTCTATTTGTTTTGGTTTTATTGGCGTTTATCGAACTAATTGAATGAGGAAGAGAATTGATGACTCTATTTGTTTTGGTTTTATTGGCGTTTATCGAACTAATTGAATGAGGAAGAGAATTGATGACTATTTGTTTTGGTTTTATTGGCGTTTATCGAACTAATTGAATGAGGAAGAGAATTGATGACTCTATTTGTTTTGGTTTTATTGGCGTTTATCGAACTAATTGAATGAGGAAGAGAATTGATGACTCTATTTGTTTTGGTTTTATTGGCGTTTATCGAACTAATTGAATGAGGAAGAGAATTGATGACTCTATTTGTTTTGGTTTTATTGGCGTTTATCGAACTAATTGAATGAGGAAGAGAATTGATGACTCTATTTGATTAGAATATCAACATCGTCAACAATCTTCTTATGGCCGGAAATGACTTTATGTACCATAAGGACAAAACTAGACGACAACCGGAAGTCAGGAACAAGACGAGAAAGAACGGGATTTTTTAAAATAGACAATGTGTAGCGAAACAAGACGTTAAGATGATAAGAAAAAAACAAAGATAGATACAAAGATCGTAAATATAAGCGTTGTCAAATGACATGGATCACTAGAGCAACCATTGTGTGCAGCAAATAACTAAAGTAGATCTACTTCACGCTAGCGGTACAACACTTCACCAGATAGGGCTGCCAACCTTTTACGCACACACGCATTCGTACATACATCAGCTCTCTAGCAAGTTGAACACGTCTGATAGAGAACATAATAATATATCGATTTCTCGCCACAATCCCATTGATTGACGTGAAAATAGTGCAGTATTGAGGTAGCGAAACAAAAACCGACTTCCGTCCAAGTACAGTTGTATCCGGAATAAGCGTCAAACAACTCGTGCTGGAACATTACTCTATCAACCATCAAATCTTTTCTTGGCCGGCCCCCCACTCCCGGACCGCAATTCTTTTTTGTTCCCTAAAGAGGTTTCATTATGCCAATGTGTTGGAAACTATATAATGGGAAAAGAATAGCCTATTATTAACAAAAATCAATGTTATCTTTGCTTAGGCAATATCAAACGAAGCTTGCTCACTCTCGGCGAAATTAGAACAAAGTCTTTGATTTCTTCTCACATTAATGTTTGTGAAATATATTGCTGTCTTCTTAGTATAAGAGTGGAGCAAAGGTACTGCATCAAGAGAACAAAGTGAATGCAAAGTCGAAGGCTGCCCCTGCAGGTAAAATTTAACTCGAGACGTTACACGCACTCATACCATATCGAATTAACAAATAGTGACCAATATAAGACTAGAATTATTAGTCTTATACTTTCAATGAGTTGAATATCTTTGTCGACTTTTTGGGTTATCTTAATATTATGTTTCGGGTACTATTGTATGTAGTCATTTAATAACAAGTACGGCTTTTTTTTTTCCTCACCTAGTTTTAAAAATGGTTAATAGCTACGTGCATACAACATGTATATTTAATTTAAAAACAAAAGGGCACTTTTTGGGGTGAACGCCATTAGCCGTGACAGCTACAAACATATTTTAAACATGATTAGATCTAAACATGACAGTGAGACATACGGATGGACAGACATACGGATGGACAGACATCACAACTTGCAACTAAAACAAATCTCATGCTAGGCTCAACTCGACACAAAACTAATGACAGGATAAAAAACAAAACAAATGTAGATTGGAACGTAGTGGCCGAGTATGAAGACGCTTTCCTAAAAACAGAGGATCTTGTATTTGAAACCCAACGGTGGCTCATACAATTATTAAATGGACCTTAAAATATATACAAACTTTGTTTCAACTTTTGTTTAATTTTAAGTTGGGAGAATTTATCCAGCAGCAGCCGCGGGACATGGGGATACTTTGAGGTTACGTTCCAGAATTCCAGACAGCAAGCACCGTCTTCCAAAAATAGTAGACG
This sequence comes from Biomphalaria sudanica, assembly GCA_036873155.1. NCBI lineage: Eukaryota > Metazoa > Mollusca > Gastropoda > Planorbidae > Biomphalaria > Biomphalaria sudanica. Next base: position 1,173,702 of record JAZGLO010006571.1, on the reverse strand, counting down.
ACGCCGGCGAGTTAATGGCAAATTCGTATTTTTTAAACTATGCAGCTGGTTGGTGTCAACTCTTCTTGCTAGATTTAGACAGGCTGGTATAATAATATCATAGAGAGTCCAAATAAATACATAAATAAGTAAAACGAATACAATTACTATTGCACGCTGTCAAGAAAAGAGTGGGAATAATTGGGCAAATAGCTGAATGTGTGTTTGGGGGTTTTGATTTGAAATTCCGACGGAGTCTAAGACTTTATGATTATAAAAGCAATTCTGTTATTTCTGTTGAAATAATTAAAATGTGTTGTGGGATAACTATTAAATCTACCTGCTCGATAAGTCAAATATATCTTCTAATAGAGTTTAGCTTGGAGTTTAGACTGGAATATGTAATAAGAAAGATTCTTTAAAACTATTTGTATTTATATCCATTATTCTCAGAGGGGAATTTGGGAATCATAGAATACGAAATATTTTCTAAACAGACGATTAACAAAACGGACAGACAGACAGCAGACATGTGCTTTGATTGTGGGAAGACGTATCTGCCTTTTAAACGGATAGAAAAAAAAAGATATAGTTGAAGACATTGCGCTACAATGGTAGTGGACTACAATGAGTTGACAGTGTAGTGAAAACGTGTAGTGAGGTGCATTGACAGTCTCGTACCAAACAACCAAGTACTCACAGCTTTCTTCTCATCGGCTGCAAGTCTTGCGGCGTAGCGGGCTATCAATCTGTGCTCGTCATCTATACGACATGACTCTGTACTGGATGTCATCTTGCGTAGGCTGCAATCAAAGGGAAACTACCGATAGCAACACTCACAAGAAATACGTCATCAAATAATCAAAATGAATAGTACAATTACCGTAATTTTCAACAACCTTAGTTGCCTATATTATAATTCCTAACAGTGCTTAGTTGTTTTGATGACGTTGTGTATAATTTTCCCTTTTTCAACAAAAATATCTGAAGTTTTAATTGAGTCTGTCACTATAGTGATGCAATCAAAGATTTCAAATCTATTCGCTGATAATTCACAGTACGAATCTCAAAATGTATAAATGTGCACAACTAAATGTCATCTAGTGGGACCTGGTAATTGTTTATCGGGAGAAAAAACAAATTTAAATATACACGTAAACAGACCATCAAATCTCAAAAAAGATTATCATCTCAGTCCAGGAATGAAACAAGACAATCAAGATTCAAAGGTTAGGTTGACATTCGCTTTGGTGGTAGAGAAACCAGCCAGTTTTCGTTTGACTAGCTTTTTCTTAATTCCTCTATTCAGCTAGCAAATTCATCATCGGATGAAAAAAAAATCGGTGGTAACGGTTCTCAAAAACGGCTCTAACGACGCTCCTAGAAATGTGACAGTAAATGTATATCTTTAGGAAAAGAATCACCAGCTAATTGGCTAATATGACTTGTTTTAAGTTGGGACTTTGAATTACGCGATGAGAACTGGCCATAATCTATGATCAAAAACGACCATCGCAAACACAATCCCTCCCTTCACCAGGCAGTCAATGTGTAGTCAATGTGTAGTCAATGTGTAGTCAATGTGTAGTCAATGTGTAGTCAATGTGTCTAAAGGAATGGCAAATATCTGATAGAGTTTGGGCTCAGCAGCGAGCACCAGCTGGTAGCACTGTGTTGGATAATCAAGAGAAAGTCCGACTACACGAAGGTACAACTATACAACCTAATAGGTCTATTAACCTAAACTAAGTCAGAAGACATTTACATCTGGTATTTGGTTGTAATATGAATGTACTATAATGTAACACAATAATGTGAGTAGAGCAGTGGGGAGGGGAGGCTGGCTGTTGAAATATGCACTTCTATTTCTGACATCTGATCAGATTACAAACTTGGTTTTAAGCTCAAGAGGTTGGTCTCGTTACCTGTCTATAGTCTACATATTTCTTTACTGGGGTGACAAGTTTAATATCAACATTGGTGCACAGTAATTAAAATCATTGAACGCAAGTAACAAGTGGTTAAATTAGCAGTACATAATTTTCCAACAAATAATTTTTAGGTTACTTTCCTTCGAGACTTTTGGTATTTTCCCTGGACTCACCTTCGAGTCTGTGGACAACTCAAGTCCAAGGAATGTGTACTGTAATGATCTTTAAACCCGTTATGTACTGGACCAGGAGTGGGTGGTCTGTAGAAAGATAAAAGGATTGTGCACTGGACAAGGAAATAGTAACTGCTGAAACATTGTAGACACACTTGAGGTAAAACCTTTCATAGTTTGTTTTTACAATTAAACGTTTACAGACTGTCTACATAGTGTAGTGATGTCTACATACTGTAGTGATGTCTACATAGTGTAGTGATGTCTACATAGTGTAGTGATGTCTACATACTGTAGTGATGTCAACAAAGTGTAGTGATATCTACATAAAGTAGTGATGTCTACAAAGTGTAGTGATGTCTACATACTGTAGTGATGTCTACATACTGTAGTGATGTCTACAAAGTGTAGTGATGTCTACATAGTGTAGTGATGTCTACATACTGTAGTGATGTCTACAAAGTGTAGTGATGTCTACATAGTGTAGTGATGTCTACATAGTGTAGTGATGTCTACAAAGGACGACTGAACGCCATGCGACTTTGAGAACTATTGTTGAATACACTGTCTATGAAAGATACTTACACTATGAAAGATACTTACACTTTGAAAGATACTTACACTTTGAAAGATACTTACACTTTGAAAGATACTTACACTTTGAAAGATACTTACACTTTGAAAGATACTTACACTTTGAAAGATACTTACACTTTGAAAGATACTTACACTTTGAAAGATACTTACACTTTGAAAGATACTTACACTTTGAAAGATACACTTTGAAAGATACTTACACTATGAATGATAGATCTAAAGTTTTTTGTGGAGTGTCTGGAAATTGTGGCAAGGTTGAATTAGTGGACTTGGAAGGGACACAATCCAATGACTTTTTGATTGCTCGCCCTACTTGCTTTGACCCTGACCTCTGCATTAAAACAAAAATACGTTTACACGTGTTAAGTACTAACAGCAAATCAGAACGCTCTAAAATAAAGTTCTTTCAATATTCCAAAAGTCTAAAAAGACTTCAAATTTTAAAATATTTATTGCTGAACTTTTTCTAGATATCTAAATACTAATTTTGCATTCCCAATGTAAATATTTATGCTCTTTAAAAGATCTAAAAGACTTACGTAGGATGTATGTTCTTTCATGTCATGATCGTTGCTATGGTTACCCGAGGTCTTCCCTCTCCAGAAACAGTCCTGGCATAAATTATAATTACAGCAGCGCCGACATTTGTAGCGGAAGCCAGCGATGGAAGTTTTCCGGCATGCCTCACACTGAACTGGATGGATCACTGAGACAGAGATAAAATAAGATACATTCTTCAAGGATAATTTTATTGTCACGTCTGCTTCCCAGTTTAAACTAGAAAGAAGAATTAGCTCCCTTGGGGGAAGCAGTGAGAAAAACATTCTTATTCTCCGTGTGTGTGTGTGTGTGTTATGAAGTCATAGACTAGAAAGTACTTATTTCAATGTTCATTGTACCCCCACTCTGTCACTTCCTACACATCGTGGCTTGCAGCTTATGGACTGATGGAAACCCTTTTGCCCTCTCCACTAGCTTTCTAAAGTGTACTTAAGGATTTAGATTAAGGGTCCTTGAGACCCATGCCCAAAGGAAGGAATTTCTCCCAGTGGTAAGGAATGAAAGATTATCTTTTCACCGACCCTCAGTCCGAATAGGATCATATTTGTTTAGGGTTACAAATCCCGATTTCTCGTGCCCTGGCAAGGCTGGGGATCAAGCTCCACAAGGGAGTCCTTCCTATTACTACAATGTATCCCCATATTTTAGCGATGGACGGTTACTACCCTAGCGTGCGACAACGTGAGGAGGAGCTTGATGAATGGGACAAAGGTTTGCGAGTTACTAGATACAGGGCCGTAACAGGGCACACAAGGCGATGGTTTCCCTCCACTCGATTTTCTCGCAATAAAAATGTCTTATTTCAAACATTTGTAGAAAACGAGAGAGAGAGAGAGAGAGAGAGAGAGAGAGAGAGAGAGAGAGAGAGAGACAGTGCTTATCTCAACTATGTAGATGTAACCTGACAGTACTGATTGGGTGGGACAATGTTGTTGTTTAATTGTTTATACTAGTTATTAGTGACTGTTATACACTTTAAATAGATGTGTGGGCGCAATTTAATTAAGTGACGTCTATTTCACTTAATTAACACTTAACTTGACAGAGATTACTTCAATTTTTAATCTGACTTCACATTCGCTTTTTTTTTTTAAAGTCAAAATCTACATTATCAAACGAAATCTGAAAAATAAACACATGTATTTTTTTTTATCAAAGGGGGATAACACATAAATAATTATGTCGCGATTGAAGACTCACCATTTTCTACATGGGCCATTCTGTTAAGAGCAGGTAACCACATCAAACACTGACGACCTGGTATAGTCATCATTACTGACAGAAAGTCATTTACTGTAACTGGGTTCTAAAAAGACAAGGGAAGTAAAACTAAGATATAGTTGTGCCTCGCCGACCTTGGCCTGCCAACTCAGTAAAACTAGAAGGATGTAATAAGAAATTTAAAAGCCTTTAATTCTAAAACATTGCCAACTTTGAGGGACCCAGGTAATCAACTAATTACTAAACTAACACTCCTTTCAGAAACGGAACATGGCGGTAGAATATTTTTAAACATCTTAAAAAAAACAGCTTAAAGTCAACTAAATTAGTAGCATTTATTTCCCTTTTCCGATACAAAACAAAGTAATAGATTACCAATGATTAATTAACAAATTGGTTAATTTTTTCGATTGACTCATTGTTTGTTAGGTTCAGTAGATAATTATGTAAGGGTTCAACTTGATCCGAGAATGGTTGTGGTAGAAATTACATGTGCAGTAATTGTACAAGACAGACAGACAGACAGACAGATATAAGCTTTGCAAACATTGAATCTAATAAGGCTCTTCGTGAAGGCTTTCTTCTCAACATAATGGGAAATTTTTCTTATAGATACGTGTGTAACTGTGTATGTATATATATATATATATATATATATATATATATATATATATATATATATATATGTGTGTGCGTGTGTGTGTGAGTGTGCGCGCGCGCGTGTGTTACTAGTTACCTTCCCACAAAAAGGGAAACTTTTTTGTAACCTCACAATCTTATGATAGTTTATTGGGCACCTCGCAATATTAACATTGAAATCGTTTAATGGAGGCCTCATAATATTAACATTGAAATCGTTTAATGGAGGCCTCATAATATTAACATTGAAATCGTTTAATGGAGGCATCATAATATTAACATTGAAATCGTTTAATGGAGGCATCATAATATTTACATTGAAATCTTTTATTGAAGGCCTCATAATATTAACATTGAAATCGTTTAATGGAGGCCTCATAATATTAACATGGAAATCGTTTATTCGAGGCCTCATAATATTATCAATGTAATCATTTATTGAGGGAACTCGCATAATTAATACAAATACACCGTGTGTAAAAATCAGCCATGTTGACATACTGAATCAAAGAATGTTCTGGAAGCTTCTTCAGAGTAGCGGAATGACGTCCCCTCATAAACTGCTGCAGGCAGGAGCAACAGGTCACGAAGATACTCATCGAAGCGTGACCTGATCATGTGACCTGATGAATCTGATATCAGTGTAAATATATCTGGTGGGGTTTAAAAAAAAAAAGTTTAATCGAATAATTGAAATCATTAAACAGGAACCTGATAGTTACAAAATTTTTTGTTTACAAACATTAATAATTTGATATAAACAATTCGTATTTTTTTTATTAATAAATAAAGAATCAGAATGTGCTTTTTTATATAACATTTCAATAACATTTTTAAATACTTATTATTTATTATGGGTGATAAAGATAAAGTGCATGTGTGTCCATTCCAAGAAATCAAGAACTAATCATGTGTCTGACCCAGTATCCAGTAGAACTAAAAGTATTATAAGCCAAGAATTGATCATGTGTCTGACCCAGTGTCCATTAGAACTAAAAGTATTATATGCCAAGAACTGATCATGTGTCTGACCCAGTGCCCAGTAGAACTAAAAGTATTATAAGCCAAGAACTGATCATTTGAATCTCTAGTATCCATTAGAACTAATTGCAAAGTTATATAAGCCAAGCCCGGGTACGCTGTTCTGCCTCATCGTGGCACCTGGGTGGAAACGGCTACTTGAGGGGGTAGCTAGGCTAAATGAATAACGAAACATAACACCCGTGGGGATGCCCACGGGTAGACGAGAGTTTACCCCTTGCACGGGCGGGGTTGTAAAAAAAGTCCCCACGAACACGTCCCACATCCATGCGCTGTTCCTCAAAGGGACCGTTACATAAATGGCGGGTCCCGCACAGTTAGCTTGGTACAACGAAGGAAAATGGCGGAGGCTCCCGGTGTCCTCGGCCTTCGGCCATGTGCAGCCAAGCATGCGTCAGTTAGCTTGGTACAACGAAGGAAAATGGCGGAGGCTCCCGGTGTCCTCGGCCTTCGGCCATGTGCAGCCAAGCATGCGTCGGGGGAGAAAGGCATTGGAAACAGCAATGCTTTACATAGGCATTGACTCGGGTCTCTCTCAAACAGAACTGTGTTCACACAGTTTTTTTTTTTTTACTGTTTGGCGTCCAAACAGGTTTTTTTTTCCAACTTAGGGTTCGAAGAGCCTTCGGCTCAGCCCTTGGACATCAACAAGGATAAGCCAAGAATTGATCATGTAACTGACCGGTGTCCACTAAGAATAACTATTAGAAACCCACTTTTTACTTACATCGTAGCTTGTCCACCAGTTTACCTGAAGACAGGTGAGAAAGCGCGACCTTCACAGCAAATGCACGTATATGTCCTGTAGATTCTCTGATAGTGAAAGAAAAAACAAACGAACAAAATCAAGAAAACGCTCATTTTTATTTGAAAATAAACTCAAATTTAATAAACTACGTTATATAAATGTACAAGCCTTCAACGCATTTCGCATCCAGTCCAGGATTAAGAAGTCCAAATGTAATCTATTATTTACAATTATTTGTAGGCCCAAGGTCAAAGGCTGACAACTTGAAATGAAACGAACAAAGTCAGTAGACTATTGGCTGGTCAGAAGTATGCAACAGTTCAACAGAAGTAGTCATTTACTTGTCTATGGTACGTAGCATGTAAGCAGCTAAATGAGTGTTTGGTGAAAGTAAGTAAGTATGTGGAACAGATGTTAATTCACTAATGAACAGGTACGTGGAGTGCACGCATGGCTAGGCCTGTCTCTAACGTGTAAACCAACTAAGGCTAAACGTATATATCAAATATTCATTAATCTTTGTTGTAAAAGATTGTGAAGCCTAAAGAAAGCATGAAACCATCAAAACATCACTTGACTTAGCACTGTTGACAGCTACAAAACAATCAAGGCCTGGATAAGAAATAATAGTTTTGTTTGTTTTTAAAGGCAACAACTCACTCTTCTAGGATACTAGAATTATAATTTTAGATTGGCGGGAGGGGGCGAAGATGTCTTTATACTAAACAGTAGACACTGTCTTAGAGTATAGGGCATCACATTACAATGAGAAATGGTGACAACTGAGAAGCTATTGGTCAATAGGGCATCACATTACAATGAGAAATGCTGACAACTGAGAAGCTATTGGTCAATAGGGCATCACATTTCAATGAGAAATGGTGTCTAACTCTCAATAAAAATGTAATTAAACAATGAATGGTTATATATACTTCGTGAACTTCTGCAAACGGGACATGGTATTTAGTTTATAGTAAATTTTATCTACTTATTTATTGTGTAGCGGTTTCAGCGGATCAGTTGTAACCCTTAAAAGTAAAAACCAAATTTATGGTTTAAATGAGAGAGAGAGAGAAAGTGTGTGTGTGTTAGAGAGAGAGAGAGAAAGAGAGATTGGGAAGAGATTATGGATAAAGAACTCTAGGAACTTATTCCAGTTTAAACGCCAGCAAAATGTGTTTGATCCACTTCACATTGCATTCAAACAAATTGCAGCAAGATTGTGCACAATTGTGCACCTAACATGATCTGAATTTTACAATAGGTCGACATCTGTTTTCCGTTGCTAGGTAAACTAAGGTGGTTAACTCCGAACAGTTTTTACCCCATAAAATTTAGCAAGGGCGATGCACTCGCATTAATTAACAATGAACCTAGCCTTTTTTTCTATTCCAACTAGAGCAGAATTCATTAAACTCTTACACAAACAAAATTTGTTTAACGCAGAAAAAAAAAGGGGGGGGGGGAGAGGAAAGTAGTATTACACATTTCTCAAAGGTGTTTCTTCATTCATATATAGGAAGGATTGGGTTCTTTGACATCTGATTCTAACCTGAGGTACGCAATGATAATGCTGGTATCCTACTGTACACTTATTGAAACTTTTAGTTCTAACAATGCATTAGCAGACGACAAAGCTAGCTGTAGGAACTTTCTATTTATTACATCAGAATACCTCTCTGTGTGTTTTTATTATATTTCATCTCCCTCCCCCTTCTGTCTCTCGTCTGTAGGAAATTGATTTCCTGAGAGACCGGAAGTGCACATCCCACTTTCTAAATCTCTCTCGAATGTCTGAACTTCATGACCTAGATTTTAATTCATGTTCAAAATAAACAATCCTTGGACTTGGAACATTTTCTTTGGCAAATCTCCTGGAAAAAAAGTGTTCTGTTTTTCTTCACAAAATAAAAAGTGTAATATGTTGTTTTTTTTAATATGACATTTACACAAACTTTAGTACAATAGGAAAATCATATCTTGACTTGCATTGATTTTGGACATGGCCAGGTAAGTTTTTGAACTTTAATAAGTGACCAGTTAAGTTTTTGTACCGTAATAGTGGCCAGATAAGTATTCGTATTTCAACAGTGACCAGGTAAATCTTTTAAGTTTTAAGCTCAATTTAATTCTTATAAAAAGGGGCTCCAGAAAGTTTGGGTCTAACATTTTATTTGATTATAGTCATTGCACACAGACACAAATGCTGTGTAATGTTGGCTACGTGTGTTGTACAAAATGTGCTCTGACCACAACCAGACAACAAAATAACGAACTCTTTAGGGAAGATAACACCACAAATTTGTTTTGTTTAGTTTAGCAGACTGATCTAATCTACCTAATAGCAGCTAGCTTATCAAACCTGTCATATGCCGACATCAGCCAATTTAAGGTCAGGCTGACACATCTGTCCACATGCACGGCCTGAGCCTGGGGCAGTCGCTTGTTCAGCTGCCCGAATGCTGTGTGCAGCACGGACTCGAGCCTCGGGGTGTCGATCTCGCTGTGTGGGTCCAGGGTGTGAAGTTGATTCTCCCTGAACGCTTCAATCATGTTCCAAATGTCAATCTGATAGACTGAAAGTGGCAATAAATTAGTGTCACGTTCATTAATAAAATTGCAATAAGTGGTTCTCACGTTAATTCAAAAGTTCCAATTGCTGTTCTCATCAAGCTCTAAAATGAAAGGAAAATGTTCGCCTTGAAACCTAACAATCAAGGAAGCTGGTGATATAAAGATCATCTGTTGTAGTGATATGCACCTACATAAGCCTGAATAACATACTTTTGTAAAAAAAAACTATACAAGACAGTACTGATGATAATAGTAAACCCAGCACAACCTGTTTTTTTTTAAATGCTGAAACAGTTGAAACATGACAAGAGAAACATTCTCCGAGATTTAGTATAATCTTTTTTCAATAAAACATTTAGTTTTTTGGTCACTGGAATTACAAAAGTTTTTTTAAAATAAAGACAAGTCAGCAAAGTCACATTCACACAGCGATTCACCTTTACCTTCACCTCTCCTTGACTCTGTTGGACAGTTGGGGCAAGAGACTTGATCTGTCGACAGTCTCCCTCCATTCCTCTCCGTCTTTTGCCAGTCTCTTTCTTTCGTATAGTCTGTTGTCCGACTTCTTGGAACTGTTCTATGCAGAAAGGTCATTGCGGGCCCTGCGAATCTTGTAATACGGCCGTACAGTCTTAGTTTGCGTTTTTTGACGATGGTCAGAAGGTCATCTTTGGGCCCAATCGTGATCCTGTTTCGGATATTCTCGTTTGTGATGCGGTATTTGTTGGTGATACACGGAATCCTTTGAAAGTATCTCGATTCCATGGCTAGAATCCTTCTCTCTAATTCTGCAGTTGAGTTCAAGATTCACAAATGTACAGCAATGTCGCAGGGAGCGCATCAATCTGATTATTTTTTGGTCCAAGTTTTTGTTTATATTTTTTTTAACATTGTCTTGAGCTTCAAGTGTTGCTAACTCTGCGATTCTGGCCACTAAGATTCGGGTCTGGTACGTTTGGCATGAAACGACAGCTTTGAGATATGTGAAACTATGTACAACGGACAGCTTTGAGATATGTGAAACTATGTACAATTGACAGCTTTGAGATATGTGAAACTATGTACAAGTTTGTACAACGGACAGCTTTGAGATATGTGAAACTATGTACAATTGACAGCTTTGAGATATGTGAAACTATGTACAACGGACAGCTTTGAGATATGTGAAACTATGTACAATTGACAGCTTTGAGATATGTGAAACTATGTACAACGGACAGCTTTGAGATATGTGAAACTATGTACAATTGACAGCTTTGAGATATGTGAAACTATGTACAACGGACAGCTTTGAGATATGTGAAACTATGTACAATTGACAGCTTTGAGATATGTGAAACTATGTACAATTGACAGTTTTGAGATATGTGAAACTATGTACAATTGACAGTTTTGAGATATGTGAAACTACGTACAATTGACAGCTTTGAGATATGTGAAACTATGTACAACGGACAGCTTTGAGATATGTGAAACTATGTACAATTGACAGCTTTGAGATATGTGAAACTATGTACAATTGACAGTTTTGAGATATGTGAAACTATGTACAACGGACAGCTTTGAGATATGTGAAACTATGTACAATTGACAGCTTTAAGATATGTGAAACTATGTACAACGGACAGCTTTGAGATATGTAAAACTATGTACAACGGACAGCTTTGAGATATGTGAAACTATGTACAACGGACAGCTTTGAGATATGTGAAACTATGTACAACGGACAGCTTTGAGATATGTGAAACTATGTACAACGGACAGCTTTGAGATATGTGAAACTATGTACAACGGACAGCTTTGAGATATGTGAAACTATGTACAACGGACAGCTTTGAGATATGTGAAACTATGTACAATTGACAGCTTTGAGATATGTGAAACTATGTACAACGGACAGCTTTGAGATATGTGAAACTATGTACAACGGACAGCTTTGAGATATGTGAAACTATGTACAATTGACAGCTTTGAGATATGTGAAACTATGTACAACGGACAGCTTTGAGATATGTGAAACTATGTACAACGGACAGCTTTGAGATATGTGAAACTATGTACAATTGACAGTTTTGAGATATGTGAAACTATGTACAACGGACAGCTTTGAGATATGTGAAACTATGTACAATTGACAGCTTTGAGATATGTGAAACTATGTACAACGGACAGCTTTGAGATATGTGAAACTATGTACAACGGACAGCTTTGAGATATGTGAAACTATGTACAACGGACAGCTTTGAGATATGTGAAACTATGTACAACGGACAGCTTTGAGATATGTGAAACTATGTACAACGGACAGCTTTGAGATATGTGAAACTATGTACAACGGACAGCTTTGAGATATGTGAAACTATGTACAATTGACAGCTTTGAGATATGTGAAACTATGTACAACGGACAGCTTTGAGATATGTGAAACTATGTACAACGGACAGCTTTGAGATATGTGAAACTATGTACAACGGACAGCTTTGAGATATGTGAAACTATGTACAATTGACAGCTTTGAGATATGTGAAACTATGTACAATTGACAGCTTTGAGATATGTGAAACTATGTACAATTGACAGCTTTGAGATATGTGAAACTATGTACAACGGACAGCTTTGAGATATGTGAAACTATGTACAACGAACAGCTTTGAGATATGTGAAACTATGTACAATTGACAGCTTTGAGATATGCGAAACTATGTACAATTGACAGCTTTGAGATATGTGAAACTATGTACAACGGACAGCTTTGAGATATGTGAAACTATGTACAATTGACAGCTTTAAGATATGTGAAACTATGTACAACGGACAGCTTTGAGATATGTAAAACTATGTACAACGGACAGCTTTGAGATATGTGAAACTATGTACAACGGACAGCTTTGAGATATGTGAAACTATGTACAACGGACAGCTTTGAGATATGTGAAACTATGTACAACGGACAGCTTTGAGATATGTGAAACTATGTACAACGGACAGCTTTGAGATATGTGAAACTATGTACAACGGACAGCTTTGAGATATGTGAAACTATGTACAATTGACAGCTTTGAGATATGTGAAACTATGTACAACGGACAGCTTTGAGATATGTGAAACTATGTACAACGGACAGCTTTGAGATATGTGAAACTATGTACAATTGACAGCTTTGAGATATGTGAAACTATGTACAACGGACAGCTTTGAGATATGTGAAACTATGTACAACGGACAGCTTTGAGATATGTGAAACTATGTACAATTGACAGTTTTGAGATATGTGAAACTATGTACAACGGACAGCTTTGAGATATGTGAAACTATGTACAATTGACAGCTTTGAGATATGTGAAACTATGTACAACGGACAGCTTTGAGATATGTGAAACTATGTACAACGGACAGCTTTGAGATATGTAAACTATGTACAACGGACAGCTTTGAGATATGTGAAACTATGTACAACGGACAGCTTTGAGATATGTGAAACTATGTACAACGGACAGCTTTGAGATATGTGAAACTATGTACAACGGACAGCTTTGAGATATGTGAAACTATGTACAATTGACAGCTTTGAGATATGTGAAACTATGTACAACGGACAGCTTTGAGATATGTGAAACTATGTACAACGGACAGCTTTGAGATATGTGAAACTATGTACAACGGACAGCTTTGAGATATGTGAAACTATGTACAATTGACAGCTTTGAGATATGTGAAACTATGTACAATTGACAGCTTTGAGATATGTGAAACTATGTACAATTGACAGCTTTGAGATATGTGAAACTATGTACAACGGACAGCTTTGAGATATGTGAAACTATGTACAACGAACAGCTTTGAGATATGTGAAACTATGTACAATTGACAGCTTTGAGATATGCGAAACTATGTACAATTGACAGCTTTGAGATATGTGAAACTATGTACAACGGACAGCTTTGAGATATGTGAAACTATGTACAACGGACAGCTTTGAGATATGTGAAACTATGTACAACGGACAGCTTTGAGATATGTGAAACTATGTACAACGGACAGCTTTGAGATATGTGAAACTATGTACAACGGACAGCTTTGAGATATGTGAAACTATGTACAACGGACAGCTTTGAGATATGTGAAACTATGTACAATTGACAGTTTTGAGATATGTGAAACTATGTACAATTGACAGCTTTGAGATATGTGAAACTATGTACAATTGACAGCTTTGAGATATGTGAAACTATGTACAACGGACAGCTTTGAGATATGTGAAACTATGTACAATTGACAGCTTTGAGATATGTGAAACTATGTACAATTGACAGCTTTGAGATATGTGAAACTATGTACAACGGACAGCTTTGAGATATGTGAAACTATGTACAACGGACAGCTTTGAGATATGTGAAACTATGTACAACGGACAGCTTTGAGATATGTGAAACTATGTACAACGGACAGCTTTGAGATATGTGAAACTATGTACAATTGACAGCTTTGAGATATGTGAAACTATGTAAAATTGACAGCTTTGAGATATGTGAAACTATGTACAATTGACAGCTTTGAGATATGTGAAACTATGTACAACGGACAGCTTTGAGATATGTGAAACTATGTACAACGGACAGCTTTGAGATATGTGAAACTATGTACAATTGACAGCTTTGAGATATGTGAAACTATGTACAATTGACAGTTTGAGATATGTGAAACTATGTACAACGGACAGCTTTGAGATATGTGAAACTATGTACAATTGACAATTTTGAGATATGTGAAACTATGTACAACGGACAGCTTTGAGATATGTGAAACTATGTACAACGGACAGCTTTGAGATATGTGAAACTATGTACAACGGACAGCTTTGAGATATGTGAAACTATGTACAACGGACAGCTTTGAGATATGTGAAACTATGTACAATTGACAGCTTTGAGATATGTGAAACTATGTACAATTGACAGCTTTGAGATATGTGAAACTATGTACAATTGACAGCTTTGAGATATGTGAAACTATGTACAACGGACAGCTTTGAGATATGTGAAACTATGTACAACGGACAGCTTTGAGATATGTGAAACTATGTACAATTGACAGCTTTGAGATATGTGAAACTATGTACAACGGACAGCTTTGAGATATGTGAAACTATGTACAACGGACAGCTTTGAGATATGTGAAACTATGTACAATTGACAGCTTTGAGATATGTGAAACTATGTACAATTGACAGCTTTGAGTTATGTGAAACTATGTACAACGGACAGCTTTGAGATATGTGAAACTATGTACAACGGACAGCTTTGAGATATGTGAAACTATGTACAATTGACAGCTTTGAGATATGTGAAACTATGTACAATTGACAGCTTTGAGATATGTGAAACTATGTACAACGGACAGCTTTGAGATATGTGAAACTATGTACAATTGACAGCTTTGAGATATGTGAAACTATGTACAACGGACAGCTTTGAGATATGTGAAACTATGTACAACGGACAGCTTTGAGATATGTGAAACTATGTACAATTGACAGCTTTGAGATATGTGAAACTATGTACAATTGACAGTTTTGAGATATGTGAAACTATGTACAACGGACAGCTTTGAGATATGTGAAACTATGTACAATTGACAGCTTTGAGATATGTGAAACTATGTACAACGGACAGCTTTGAGATATGTGAAACTATGTACAACGGACAGCTTTGAGATATGTGAAACTATGTACAACGGACAGCTTTGAGATATGTGAAACTATGTACAACGGACAGCTTTGAGATATGTGAAACTATGTACAATTGACAGCTTTGAGATATGTGAAACTATGTACAATTGACAGCTTTGAGATATGTGAAACTATGTACAATTGACAGCTTTGAGATATGTGAAACTATGTACAACGGACAGCTTTGAGATATGTGAAACTATGTACAACGGACAGCTTTGAGATATGTAAAACTATGTACAATTGACAGCTTTGAGATATGTGAAACTATGTACAACGGACAGCTTTGAGATATGTGAAACTATGTACAACGGACAGCTTTGAGATATGTGAAACTATGTACAATTGACAGCTTTGAGATATGTGAAACTATGTAGAATTGACAGCTTTGAGTTATGTGAAACTATGTACAACGGACAGCTTTGAGATATGTGAAACTATGTACAACGGACAGCTTTGAGATATGTGAAACTATGTACAACGGACAGCTTTGAGATATGTGAAACTATGTACAACGCACAGCTTTGAGATATGTGAAACTATGTACAACGGACAGCTTTGCGATATGTGAAACTATGTACAACGGACAGCTTTGAGATATGTGAAACTATGTACAATTGACAGCTTTGAGATATGTGAAACTATGTACAACGGACAGCTTTGAGATATGTGAAACTATGTACAATTGACAGCTTTGAGATATGTGAAACTATGTACAATTGACAGCTTTGAGATATGTGAAACTATGTACAACGGACAGCTTTGAGATATGTGAAACTATGTACAATTGACAGCTTTGAGATATGTGAAACTATGTACAACGGACAGCTTTGAGATATGTGAAACTATGTACAACGGACAGCTTTGAGATATGTGAAACTATGTACAATTGACAGCTTTGAGATATGTGAAACTATGTACAATTGACAGTTTTGAGATATGTGAAACTATGTACAACGGACAGCTTTGAGATATGTGAAACTATGTACAATTGACAGCTTTGAGATATGTGAAACTATGTACAACGGACAGCTTTGAGATATGTGAAACTATGTACAACGGACAGCTTTGAGATATGTGAAACTATGTACAACGGACAGCTTTGAGATATGTGAAACTATGTACAACGGACAGCTTTGAGATATGTGAAACTATGTACAATTGACAGCTTTGAGATATGTGAAACTATGTACAATTGACAGCTTTGAGATATGTGAAACTATGTACAATTGACAGCTTTGAGATATGTGAAACTATGTACAACGGACAGCTTTGAGATATGTGAAACTATGTACAACGGACAGCTTTGAGATATGTAAAACTATGTACAATTGACAGCTTTGAGATATGTGAAACTATGTACAACGGACAGCTTTGAGATATGTGAAACTATGTACAACGGACAGCTTTGAGATATGTGAAACTATGTACAATTGACAGCTTTGAGATATGTGAAACTATGTAGAATTGACAGCTTTGAGTTATGTGAAAC
The DNA here is from genome assembly GCA_036873155.1 of Biomphalaria sudanica. Classification (NCBI taxonomy): domain Eukaryota; kingdom Metazoa; phylum Mollusca; class Gastropoda; family Planorbidae; genus Biomphalaria; species Biomphalaria sudanica. Next base: position 1,157,018 of record JAZGLO010006571.1, on the reverse strand, counting down.
TATGTACAACGGACAGCTTTGAGATATGTGAAACTATGTACATCGGACAGCTTTGAGATATGTGAAACTATGTACAACGGACAGCTTTGAGATATGTGAAACTATGTACAACGCACAGCTTTGAGATATGTGAAACTATGTACAACGGACAGCTTTGCGATATGTGAAACTATGTACAACGGACAGCTTTGAGATATGTGAAACTATGTACAATTGACAGCTTTGAGATATGTGAAACTATGTACAATTGACAGCTTTGAGATATGTGAAACTATGTACAACGGACAGCTTTGAGATATGTGAAACTATGTACAATTGACAGCTTTGAGATATGTGAAACTATGTACAACGGACAGCTTTGAGATATGTGAAACTATGTACAACGGACAGCTTTGAGATATGTGAAACTATGTACAATTGACAGCTTTGAGATATGTGAAACTATGTACAACGGACAGCTTTGAGATATGTGAAACTATGTACAACGGACAGCTTTGAGATATGTGAAACTATGTACAATTGACAGTTTTGAGATATGTGAAACTATGTACAACGGACAGCTTTGAGATATGTGAAACTATGTACAATTGACAGCTTTGAGATATGTGAAACTATGTACAACGGACAGCTTTGAGATATGTGAAACTATGTACAACGGACAGCTTTGAGATATGTGAAACTATGTACAACGAACAGCTTTGAGATATGTGAAACTATGTACAACGGACAGCTTTGAGATATGTGAAACTATGTACAATTGACAGCTTTGAGATATGTGAAACTATGTACAACGGACAGCTTTGAGATATGTGAAACTATGTACAACGGACAGCTTTGAGATATGTGAAACTATGTACAATTGACAGCTTTGAGATATGTGAAACTATGTAAAATTGACAGCTTTGAGATATGTGAAACTATGTACAATTGACAGCTTTGAGATATGTGAAACTATGTACAACGGACAGCTTTGAGATATGTGAAACTATGTACAACGGACAGCTTTGAGATATGTGAAACTATGTACAATTGACAGTTTTGAGATATGTGAAACTATGTACAACGGACAGCTTTGAGATATGTGAAACTATGTACAATTGACAGCTTTGAGATATGTGAAACTATGTACAACGGACAGCTTTGAGATATGTGAAACTATGTACAACGGACAGCTTTGAGATATGTGAAACTATGTACAACGGACAGCTTTGAGATATGTGAAACTATGTACAATTGACAGCTTTGAGATATGTGAAACTATGTACAATTGACAGCTTTGAGATATGTGAAACTATGTACAATTGACAGCTTTGAGATATGTGAAACTATGTACAATTGACAGCTTTGAGATATGTGAAACTATGTACAACGGACAGCTTTGAGATATGTGAAACTATGTACAACGGACAGCTTTGAGATATGTGAAACTATGTACAATTGACAGCTTTGAGATATGTGAAACTATGTACAACGGACAGCTTTGAGATATGTGAAACTATGTACAACGGAGAAGCTTTGAGATATGTGAAACTATGTACAATTGACAGCTTTGAGATATGTGAAACTATGTACAATTGACAGCTTTGAGTTATGTGAAACTATGTACAACGGACAGCTTTGAGATATGTGAAACTATGTACAACGGACAGCTTTGAGATATGTGAAACTATGTACAATTGACAGCTTTGAGATATGTGAAACTATGTACAATTGACAGCTTTGAGATATGTGAAACTATGTACAACGGACAGCTTTGAGATATGTGAAACTATGTACAATTGACAGCTTTGAGATATGTGAAACTATGTACAACGGACAGCTTTGAGATATGTTAAACTATGTACAACGGACAGCTTTGAGATATGTGAAACTATGTACAATTGACAGCTTTGAGATATGTGAAACTATGTACAATTGACAGTTTTGAGATATGTGAAACTATGTACAACGGACAGCTTTGAGATATGTGAAACTATGTACAACGGACAGCTTTGAGATATGTGAAACTATGTACAACGGACAGCTTTGAGATATGTGAAACTATGTACAACGGACAGCTTTGAGATATGTGAAACTATGTACAATTGACAGCTTTGAGATATGTGAAACTATGTACAATTGACAGCTTTGAGATATGTGAAACTATGTACAATTGACAGCTTTGAGATATGTGAAACTATGTACAACGGACAGCTTTGAGATATGTGAAACTATGTACAACGGACAGCTTTGAGATATGTGAAACTATGTACAACGGACAGCTTTGAGATATGTGAAACTATGTACAATTGACAGCTTTGAGATATGTGAAACTATGTACAATTGACAGCTTTGAGTTATGTGAAACTATGTACAACGGACAGCTTTGAGATATGTGAAACTATGTACAACGGACAGCTTTGAGATATGTGAAACTATGTACAATTGACAGCTTTGAGATATGTGAAACTATGTACAACGGACAGCTTTGAGATATGTGAAACTATGTACAATTGACAGCTTTGAGATATGTGAAACTATGTACAACGGACAGCTTTGAGATATGTGAAACTATGTACAACGGACAGCTTTGAGATATGTGAAACTATGTACAATTGACAGCTTTGAGATATGTGAAACTATGTACAATTGACAGCTTTGAGATATGTGAAACTATGTACAATTGACAGCTTTGAGATATGTTAGACTATGTACAACGGACAGCTTTGAGATATGTGAAACTATGTACAATTGACAGCTTTGAGATATGTGAAACTATGTACAATTGACAGTTTTGAGATATGTGAAACTATGTACAACGGACAGCTTTGAGATATGTGAAACTATGTACAATTGACAGCTTTGAGTTATGTGAAACTATGTACAACGGACAGCTTTGAGATATGTGAAACTATGTACAATTGACAGCTTTGAGATATGTGAAACTATGTACAATTGACAGCTTTGAGATATGTGAAACTATGTACAACGGACAGCTTTGAGATATGTGAAACTATGTACAACGGACAGCTTTGAGATATGTGAAACTATGTACAATTGACAGCTTTGAGATATGTGAAACTATGTACAACGGACAGCTTTGAGATATGTGAAACTATGTACAATTGACAGCTTTGAGATATGTGAAACTATGTACAACGGACAGCTTTGAGATATGTGAAACTATGTACAATTGACAGCTTTGAGATATGTGAAACTATGTACAACGGACAGCTTTGAGATATGTGAAACTATGTACAACGGACAGCTTTGAGATATGTGAAACTATGTACACTATTAAACCAACTGGCAATCTCTACTTAATCTTTGTTATTTCATGAGTTCCATTGAAACTTTGTCTTTGTTTTAATTAATTCTATTCTAATCGAAATAAACCTGTTAAAGTTGTGTAGAACATATCAGCTAGATCAGCAAGTCTAAGCTGTATTCATGCAAGCTGTATTCATGCAAGCTGTATTCATGCAAGCTGTATTCATGGAAGCTTTATTCAGTGGTTCTTGGGCGACTGGTATTTGTGACGACACGAGGGTTCAAGGATTCAAGGTACGCAACCCGTTAGCTGTCCTATCCTATTCTTCCTTGCAAGTTTTGAGTGTGGGTATAAACATATTTTTGGAACCTATTGCGACCTGTTACATCTAGTATGTTGAATAAACAGTTTATTTAGCAAACATAGCCAAGATGGGAACAATCGCACCTGGTCCACTCTGACTCCACACGCACCTGGCCAGCATGACCTGATTGATACTTGAGGTGCTTAAGTCTGCCAACAATCTCTTCGTCACAAGTCGATAATAACAGGCGGTTGAATAGATTAAAAAATTAAATGAGTATAACCTAATGGTTGAGTTAGGGAAAAAGGTGTGTTGAGTTGTTGCTCCAGCCATCCAGCCTCCCCCTGGAGGAGGAGCTATTACCCCACATACACATTTGAATAAACGTTTGAGATTCTCGTTTTGGAATACAATACCCTAAATCTTGACAAATATCGTGAGGCTTTCATCAATAGTATCGGGATAAAGATCAAAGAAATTTAAAAGTGAACTTACGGTGAGTCTGTTTCTGGATAAATCTCAACTTGCAAGCAGTTCTGTAAGTGGCAAAAATGATGACATCATAGTTCTGGGCTCCTTTGAAATAATATTTGAAAAAACAACATGAATCAAAGTTGTGTACAAGAGTGTGAGTTGGTTTGGTGCCTATGCATGTACTTGTGTATGTATATATATGTATATATGAAATTTCTATATGCATATGTGTGTTTGTATGTATTTATGTATTTTATATATGTTTTTAGGTATATGTTTGATTGTATATATTTTGTTCATGTTTTTGTTCGTATGAATGTATTAATGAATGGTTTGTTTCTACGAATGTATGTTTCAATTTTAGAGCATTATCTATGTAATGCATGTATGCAGTTCGTATGAATGTATTATATATTAGGTATGTATGAATGTATTATAAATTAGGTATGTATGAATGTATTATATATTAGGTATGTATGAATGTATTATATATTAGGTGTGTATGAATGTATTATATATTAGGTATGTATGAATGTATTATATATTAGGTGTGTATGAATGTATTATATATTAGGTATGTATGAATGTATTATATATTAGGTGTGTATGAATGTATTATATATTAGGTGTGTATGAATGTATTATATATTAGGTATGTATGAATGTATTATATATTAGGTGTGTATGAATGTATTATATATTAGGTGTGTATGAATGTATTATATATTAGGTATGTATGAATGTATTATATATTAGGTGTGTATGAATGTATTATATATTAGGTATGTATGAATGTATTATATATTAGGTGTGTATGAATGTATTATATATTAGGTGTGTATGAATGTATTATATATTAGGTATGTATGAATGTATTATATATTAGGTGTGTATGAATGTATTATATATTAGGTGTGTATGAATGTATTATATATTAGGTGTGTATGAATGTATTATATATTAGGTGTGTATGAATGTATTATATATTAGGTATGTATGAATGTATTATATATTAGGTGTGTATGAATGTATTATATATTAGGTATGTATGAATGTATTATATATTAGGTATGTATGAATGTATTATATATTAGGTGTGTATGAATGTATTATATATTAGGTGTGTATGAATGTATTATATATTAGGTATGTATGAATGTATTATATATTAGGTGTGTATGAATGTATTATATATTAGGTGTGTATGAATGTATTATATATTAGGTATGTATGAATGTATTATATATTAGGTATGTATGAATGTATTATATATTAGGTGTGTATGAATGTATTATATATTAGGTATGTATGAATGTATTATATATTAGGTATGTATGAATGTATTATATATTAGGTGTGTATGAATGTATTATATATTAGGTGTGTATGAATGTATTATATATTAGGTATGTATGAATGTATTATATATTAGGTGTGTATGAATGTATTATAAATTAGGTGTGTATGAATATATTATATATTAGGTGTGTATGAATGTATTATATATTAGGTATGTATGAATGTATTATATATTAGGTGTGTATGAATGTATTATATATTAGGTATGTATGAATGTATTATATATTAGGTATGTATGAATGTATTATAAATTAGGTATGTATGAATGTATTATATATTAGGTATGTATGAATGTATTATATATTAGGTGTGTATGAATGACTATTGAAAGTTGTGTAGATAAATCACTTACTCATTTCAGACATAAGCTGACGTAATTGTGCCTTTGCTTTAGGAACTGTACACGTCATTTCCACTGACATGCTGATACCCGCGTCATCTTCAGTCAGATAGCCTGCAGCCAGATACCAAGAAAACAAAAAACTCCATTTCCAAATGTAAAAAAAATGTAATAGTTTTAAGATACGTTTTGTCCCTGTTCAATGAATTGTGTTTGAAAAAGTCGGAGTCATTAAGGGCTTATACATTCTCAGAATATAAATATGTAGATGTAATATAAAGATGTAGATGTAATATAAAGATGTAGATGTAATATAAAGATGTAGATGTAATATAAAGATGTAGATGTAATGTAAATATGTAGATGTAATATAAAGATGTAGATGTAATATAAATATGTAGATGTAATGTAAATATGTAGATGTAATATAAAGATGTAGATGTAATATAAATATGTAGATGTAATATAAAGATGTAGATGTAATATAAAGATGTAGATGTAATATAAAGATGTAGATGTAATATAAAGATGTAGATGTAATATAAATATGTAGATGTAATATAAAGATGTAGATGTAATATAAAGATGTAGATGTAATATAAAGATGTAGATGTAATATAAAGATGTAGATGTAATATAAAGATGTAGATGTAATATAAAGATGTAGATGTAATATAAAGATGTAGATGTAATATAAAGATGTAGATGTAATATAAAGATGTAGATGTAATATAAATATGTAGATGTAATGTAAAGATGTAGATGTAATATAAATATGTAGATGTAATGTAAAGATGTAGATTAAATTGTTGAGACAAGAAAGTCAACAAATCTTCAAGATGACTAAGGCAGACGTTCAGTTCAGAGGAAAAAAAACTGGAACTCATTACATTATAATGAACATACGTCTCATTCCTAGTGTGTTATCTTATACATCGAATGTATTGAATACAAAGACGTCTAATGTCAGGGTGTGATATTTAATACAAAGACGTCTAATGACAGGGTGTGGTATGGAATTCAAAGATGTCTGTTTACAATGTGTCATATGGAACTCAAAGACACCAAGTTAGAGTTGGAATGTTATGTCATCTGTTGTTTGTTTGTTTCCGCATTGGTTGTCTTTTTCTTTTTAATCTCACATTTATATTTATATTAATAGAAAGCATAATTGGTATGAAACAGGGTTGAGGATTGATAGATTGTTGTCTAACAGGAAGATGCCCCTGGAGCTAAAGAATCACTTTGTTCAGAGATAACACTGTCCGTCTAGCTTTCCATATACCGAACTAAGAACAGCATCAACATGTAAGTGGGGCAAGATAAGACACCATGTCCTGTAGAATGCCCGTGGTAGAAAGACCTGTAAGATTAGATACATTAAGCTGATCCTTAGTGCTGATGATTCCAGTCTGTGTCCAATTTCAGACAAAAGGATTTAATATTGTGAAGTCCGAAACCTACTTTCAAGAAGGGTTCCTACTATTTCTACTTGAAATGTACAGTTACGCCCCTGGTTACTGGTCAGTGTGGTTGGTTTGAATATTAAGTGCCACGCCAATAAAACCCACGGCTTTCCGACACCGACTGCCACGCGGAGCTAAGTTTTCTCCTACCCACTGGTGTGTCCGAACAACAACTGAACAGTACTATGGGACGGAAGTCACGTGAGGACTCGTTCTCCGCAACTAATGAATAAAACATTTGGACAGCTGTGAGGGCAAAGTGAAAGTTGCTTTAATATGGCACTAAGAGAGAGGGAGGGAGAGAGAGTAGACATAAAGAGAGAAATAAGAAGAGAGAAAAAGAGAGAGAGAATAAAACAGAAAAAAAAAAGAGAGGATGAGAAATTAATAGAAAGTAAGGCAGAGTGAGAGAGAAAGTGGGAGAAAGGAATAGAAATAGAGAGAGGGGGGGAGTTCTGGAGAAGGTCAGAGATAGTAGATGAAGAGTAGAAGGAGAGTTGAAGAGAAAAGTGAAAAAGAGAAGCCGAGAAAGAAGAAGCCAGAACGAGAGATGGTGACAAAACCATTTAGAGAGATGGGGGGGGGGAGAAAAAAAAAGACTCACCAAGAGATGAAGATAGTTACTAGGTTTAAGAAAGTTTGAAGGCTCGATAGGAGAAATGAATGAGTCTACTAGTCATACACATATGTCATTCAATGTGCGACTGAGAGAAGGAGGGAGGGGGGAGAGTAAAACATATGTAACTCTCCATTGGCTCTTTTAGATCAGATTTTGTAGGGTTTAGCATTGTAACAATTAGACATTGAAACGATTAGACATTGCAACAATTACACATTGTAACACTTACACATTGTAACAATTGCACATTGTAACACTTACACATTGTAACACTTACACATTGTAACACTTGCACATTTTAACACTTACGCATTGTAACAATTGCACATTGTAACACTTACACATAGTAACAATTGCACATTGTAACACTTACACATAGTAACAATTGCACATTGTAACACTTACACATTGTAACAATTGCACATTGTAAGAATTACACATTGTAACAATTATTGATTGTAACAATCAGACGTGAAAAGACAGAGATAGAGATGAGCTCTAGAAGGTAAACAGTGTGTCATGGAGAGACATCATACAATATTTCGCCTCTCGAGAATGGGAGATGATCCTTCAGAGATAACTTTATACAAACATGTGTATGTCTTGAGTTAGAACACTTCTACTACTACCCCCTTTTTACTCACGATTATTTAGCAGACGTTAATTTTATTTTATAGTGAAAATTTTGTTTATGGCAGAATTATTGTGAAATCTACACTTTTCAATTAAAAATTATCAATTTTAGATGTGGCTCGCTTTATGATAGATTTCTGATAGATTTCTGATATATTTCTGATAGATTGTCTGTTTCCTTGTTGATTGTTCTGACTACTCTTGTTTGCTGCATTCATTCTCTGCCCACTCCCTCACTCATTTCGTTTTGCACTACACCCCTCCAGCTTGAAGCACCCTGGAGACGCCACCGATTGATTGATTCTCTGAGCTATTTACGTTGTCTCTCTCTTCCATAGTGAGTGGGGGGGGGGGTTGGGTCGAGAGAAGAAAAAAAAAAAGATCTTGTGTGGACACGTGACTTTATCTTCTGCTTTGATCTTAAAATAGTTGAAGGTTCACTAAAGTATTTTTATTTCGTCTGATTCGAACATTTTGTCGGCGATCCTAGAGCATAACTTTGTCTCTCAAGATTTTCTTTTTAGTCTCCCTTTGATAAAAAAAGTATGTTATCCCCTCTCTACCCCCCCCCCCCAATCCTCAATTAGCAACTATTTAGAAAAGTCCGGGGCGATACCGCGATGCCAAGCGATTGTCTGAGCTGCAGAAATACATTCTACTAGCGTCTGCAGCCTAAGACCAAGAATGACTTCAAAACTTTAAGAAGATAATTGAAGTCTTAGCCTAGTCATAGGATCTACTAAAACACTTTCAATCCAACAGTACAACACAGGCACACAGCAGGTCTATAAAACACACACAGACATTACGTATTTACACCTTACACACACAAACACACACGCAGCTATACAATCGATTCAAAAATAGAAATATAAATAAATTTCAATTTCTAAATTAAAGAAACAAACAGCGATCTGTGTCGGCAAGGGCGCTGACATCTTAGTGGTGTGCGATTCCGTGGCAAATACAAAGCCCACGCGACGTCTTAAGTAAACCCACATGCAGCCCACGCCTATGTGCCAGACAGGATGCTAATCACCATCCTTCACATGAGCAAATCAAAACTCACTTTTTTGGGGGAGTTCTTTCTACTGTAAACTTCAAGATAAACACCAGACGCTTGATTTTATTGTTTTCTAGTCTCATGTTATCTTTGGCAGAGTCGGACTTTATTCTCTTGTGGAGTTTATTGTTTTTGTTGGGGTTAATCGAATGGCTACTTACTTGTTTCTTGAGTTGGCTGTATTTATTCAATAATAATATTAGATGTCAGTCAAGTTAGTATTCTTTTTGTACAAGGGCTTTTGTTAATGGGACTATTTTCCATTGCTGGATTACTTGATTTATGGAATAGAGTTTGAAAGCATTAATCTCAAGAAAAATACGGACTACACTCTGTTTCTTCTGTGTACCCAAATAAGGACCACATCCGAACTTGCAAATGTCAATGTACTATGGGAAGAAAAGACTTCTCTCCTAAGCTAGTCCTGATACCTTTCATTCTCAAACTAGCAGGAATACCATTTGGTTGAGTTGATTTATTTTGTTTGTTTTTTAATTGTTCCTTGTTTTGTCCTGAACATTTTGTCTAGAGAATGTCTACATCTCATGGAACGGGAGAGCTCTTTTGGAAACTATTTACGTCTTACTGTGACCATTAGTTTGAGTTGTAGAACTTTTTGAATGGAACTATTCATGTGGTTTTGTAACTTTCTTACCTTCAAAGCTGGGGAGTACGGCCACTACACGATGGAAAGAGGGCGTGGTTAGAAAGGAGGGGGGATCAACGTTTACACTCGAACAAACAAAATATGCGCAGAAATTGGTGAGAAAATGCAGTAGACATATGTGTGTGTGTTTTATCATGTTTTTAAGAGCGTTAAATGTGCGTATGTATGTATTAGTGTGTCTATGTGTGTTTCTGTGTTTCTCTTAGCTTAGCCTGCTTCTGTGATGCGATCTCTTGGGTTCAATGAAATAACTGACTCTAAAAACCCGCACACATTCGTGCGCGCAAAGGGACACATGAAAAAAGGGGGGGGGGATGGGGCGAGAGTAGGAACCTCGTTGCTGTAAATGTCAGGCCTTGCTTTCAAACAGATGACCCTCCAGGCCATGTTGATCAAATTGTGGAAACGGGGAAGAAGCGCCCCGTGGCGGGGCGTGAAAGAAAAACATCGTGAGGGGAAACAGGATTGGAGAGCTAAGGTTTGATTTGTCAATTAAGAGATGTGCAATGATCTAAAGAGCAGCTTCCCAAGTTCTCAGCCTTCCGCAGCGACGCCCCTGGAACTGATGTTCACATATCTATGATTATATAGATGCGCACTTATAATAATAATGATAATTTTTAGTATCCATAAGGAAATTTGTCTTACAATGTGTGCATTACACCAAACAAAACAAAACACTAACTATAGAAAACCAAAATTTACATTCACACCAGACTCACTCAAAATGTTTAGACCAAATAGTTGAATAGTATTTAATTATTAGATTTATCATGGGATAAAAAGAGTTTTTGTGTATGTTTGTCTTTGCTATCGGTGTCTTGTGATTTTACCATCACACTAAAGAGATACATCTTTTTTAGCTTTTTTTTAATGATACTGACCAAATGTGATTTGTTTTTCGCTGCATTTAGGATTTTATGAAGTTTTTAATGTTCAGATTGCCATACCAAGCAGTGATATTAAAACTTAGAATGTTGCATTTGTGAGGATGATAAAGCATCGCATTGGCCTTTTCGCTAACCTTAAATGAGGACATTTTTCTAAGTAATCGTAATCACAACTGCGATTTTTTGCTGATATAATCAGTATTTGCAGTAAAATTAAATTTATTGTGCAATAGACGGCTACCGTATTAATAGTTTGCAGTATTTCAATGTTCTGTACAGAAACATGTTATATAAAAACTTCCGGCTATATGTATATAAGTCTTAAACAGGGAAGTTTTTCTCTAAGACTAGACACACAGGGGAGGCAATTTAATTAGTTTTCTTTGTCGTGAAACGTTTTTATTTTCAAACTTCTTACCTCCCGCTGACAACAATCAATGATTGACACTCTTTCCCAATAGTTATCCAATTTTAAATCTAGTGCCATAGAATTGTATAGGCTGGAAAAACAATTTGCTTTTAGATGTCACAACTTAAGAATTATAACACTTTAAGAGTTTATTTTTTCGTTTTTGGCTGAAAACTAAAAATGGTTAAAGTTTTGGTTTATTCGGCGTACAGAATAAACGATGTGTTGGTAAGTGATTTGTTTGAAGGGTCTAGAATATGAACTATAATATGAACTATAATATGAACTATAATATGAACAATAATATGAACAATATGAACTATAATATGAACTATAATATGAATTAGAATATGAACTATAATGTGAATTAGAATATGAACTATAATATGAATTAGAATATGAACTATAATATGAACAATAATATGAACAATATGAACTATAATATGAATTAGAATATGAACTATAATGTGAACTATAATATGAATTAGAATATGAACTATAATATGAACTATAATATGAATTAGAATATGAACTATAATATGAACAATAATATGAACAATATGAACTATAATATGAACTATAATATGAATTAGAATATGAACTATAATGTGAACTATAATATGAATTAGAATATGAACTATAATATGAACTATAATATGAATTAGAATATGAACTATAATATGAACCAGAATATGAAGTAGAATATGAACTATAATATGAACTATAATATGAAGTAGAATATGAACTATAATATGAACTATAATATGAATTAGAATATGAACTATAATATGAACTATAATATGAATTAGAATATGAACTATAATATGAACTATAATATGAAGTAGAATATGCACTAGAACGTGAAATACAGAATCAAACTTTATATACTTTATCGTTTGTATCACAAAATGTTTTCGTAGGAAGCTGTGTGATGTTCACTTGCACTCTACAATGTCTTCTGTATTTTTAAATAATGTGAAACTGAGTTGGTCTTATAAACGAGAGTTGATACAAATATCAATTTCTAAGCATGGATTTTATATATGATTTAAACTTCTAGCTCAAATCTTTGTTAAAGCTGTGACGATGAATCGAGCGTCTAGTTCAGCGTGAAAATATCCAATAAACAAAAAAAAAACAAAATGTAGAAATAATTTTTTTTTAATTATCTAAAGGGGAGGAATTCCGTCCTTAAAACTGTATCAAACAATGTACATGTTATTTCCCTTATTTGATATCAATCAAAATAATTAATTATCAAAAATGTATTGACTAATTGAGTATTTTTGTTTATCGATTCATGTTTTGTTAGGTACAATAAATAATTATTTAAAGTATCGACTTGATCGGAGAATGGGTGGGGGAGAAATAGCTGTAACAAATATTTTAGGGGACTAAAGACAACAAATTTAGCCACATATGTAAATACTGAAGTATTAGTGTTGCTGTTAAACAAATTAATTAATTACCAGTAATTAATTGGTAACTTTTTAATTGATTATGTTAATGAATAATTGTGCGAAGTTTCAACTTGATCCGAGAATGGGTGTGGAAGAAATAACGTGTACTGTACACACTATTTATAAGACAGACACAGTGGATATAAGTTTTGTACAATGGAAATGTGACGTGAAATTGTTCAATTGGCTCTAGCAAGGTACATAATGATATTAAAGTACAATACAAGTATGATGCATGTAGAGCAATCAGAGTGACCTACTCATACGCTCGAGAATTACCTCGATCCTGAAGCTCTTTGTTGATGTCACTAATGACGTTAGCGAACCTGTACTGGTTCACAGACAACGTCTCCATTGGGAGGTCGAAGGTCAAGGCAGCAACCACACAAAGCTGACGACCAAGGTCCAGGCCCTGCGCTAACTCGGGGATGGCTCACGTCTTGCGGAAACTGCCCTAAACATGGTCATGATTCCAGTCCACTAGTGTGATATGTGGCTAGTCAATGATTCCCGTCCACTAGTGAGTGATATGTGGCTAGTCAATGCCACATGCTTCTAGTACAATTAATTGTCGTAAATCTGCAAAATAATGAAACATAACTTTGAGAAAGTGAAATAAAATAGTTTAATAGCTTTAGATTAGTTTCAAAACGTACTGTAAATACACATTTCCCCACCATAGAAATAAATCAGTTTATAAAACAAAAAAAAACCTTAACATTCTGAAATACAATATGCTTAGAAAACTGTACACAGCAAAAATATCTGAGCAATAGGAAGTTCTCTTAATCTTAGAATTCTACTTGTAGACTCCTACTGATGGGATGAAACTTTCTTATATACGTCTAGTGAATTTAGGCAATTGTTACAACAACATGCTCATGCTTTTACCCAGTTGTGTTTTATTGATGGTAACACGAACAAGACTCATGCTCCATGTTGTAACGAGTCGAGTCTGAGACTAAAACTCAATACTGAGCGAGTTTGATATTGACCAAAAAGTAGTCGAGAGGAAAACTTCTAAATTAAAAACAACCAACGTGCCACAGTGTGTGCTCTCCTGTTGGCGAATCTAACTGGATCTTTATTTTGGAATTCCCATAACTTGTAAAGTCATCATATATCTCAATTAAACAAAGGGAAATAATTAAACTTTACCACTTTTTAAATTATCTCCCTTAGCATTCTGGAGAAGAAAGTCTTCAATCAGAAAATTTATGTCCCAATTTGTTTTCAGAGCCGGAAAGGATTATTATTATTATTATTATTATAGCTTTTATATAGCGCTACTTTCACGCTTATAGCATGCTCAGAGCGCTTTCGGTCCAATCTCATTTGTGGACCAGTGGAGGGGGGGGTATCTATGAGTTGGTTTTCCGTGCTGCCTTTAGGCGCTCAGTAAACACAACTCTGCCCGAGTCGGGTGTCGAACCTCGAGCCCCCTTCTAGGTAGCCAAGGATCATATATATATTATATATATATATATACACACACACACTCTCTCTCTCTCTCTCACACACACACATACATACATACATACATACATTCACACATGCATGCATATATATATATATAATATATATAGAGAGAGGGGAGGGGCGCGTTCTTTAACCACATTATAGAATACTTTCTTGAACCTAAGCAACATTTTTATCTCTTACTAATCATTCAGAATAGTAAAAGGACATTTCCCCCTACATTGAATTAAAGTATCTCTCACTGTGTACAGACATTTTAGATTATATATTCTATAAATGGTGGATTTAAACTATGTAAAGAGATGCATTGTAAAAAAAAAAGTATTCCTAGACTCATACACATTAACTACTAAAACGTATTCCTAGACTCATACACATTAACTACTAAAAAGTATTCCTAGACTCATACACACCAACTACAAAAATGTATTCCTAGACTCATACACACCAACTACTAAAACGTATTCCTAGACTCATACACACCAACTACTAAAACGTATTCCTAGACTCATACACATTAACTACAAAAACGTATTCCTAGACTCATACACATTAACTACTAAAACGTATTCCTAGACTCATACACACCAACTACTAAAACGTATTCCTAGACTCATACACATTAACTACTAAAACGTATTCCTAGACTCATACACACCAACTACTAAAACGTATTCCTAGACTCATAAACACCAACTACTAAAACGTATTCCTAGACTCATAAACACCAACTTCTAAAACGTATTCCTAGACTCATAAACACCAACTTCTAAAACGTATTCCTAGACTCATACACATTAACTACTAAAACGTATTCCTAGACCCATACACACCAACTACAAAAACGTATTCCTAGACCCATACACATTAACTACTAAAACGTATTCCTAGACTCATACACATTAACTACTAAAACGTATTCCTAGACTCATACACATTAACTACTAAAACGTATTCCTAGACTCATACACATTAACTACTCAAACGTATTCCTAGACTCATACACATTAACTACTAAAACGTATTCCTAGACTCATACACATTAACTACTAAAACGTATTCCTAGACTCATACACATTAACTACTAAAACGTATTCCTAGACTCATACACATTAACTACTAAAACGTATTCCTAGACTCATACACATTAACTACTAAAACGTATTCCTAGACTCATACACATTAACTACTAAAACGTATTCCTAGACTCATACACACCAACTACTAAAACGTATTCCTAGACTCATACACATTAACTACTAAAACATATCCCTAGACTCATACACACCAACTACTAAAACGTATTCCTAGACTCATTCACATTAACTACTAAAACGTATTCCTAGACTCATACACATTAACTACTAAAACGTATTCCTAGACTCATACACACCAACTACTAAAACGTATTCCTAGACTCATACACATTAACTACTAAAACGTATTCCTAGACTCATACACACCAACTACTAAAACGTATTCCTAGACTCATACACACCAACTACTAAAACGTATTCCTAGACTCATAAACACCAACTACTAAAACGTATTCCTAGACTCATAAACACCAACTACTAAAACGTATTCCTAGACTCATAAACACCAACTACTAAAACGTATTCCTAGACTCATAAACACCAACTACTAAAACGTATTCCTAGACTCATAAACACCAACTACTAAAACGTATTCCTAGACTCATAAACACCAACTACTAAAACGTATTCCTAGACTCATACACACCAACTACTAAAACGTATTCCTAGACTCATACACACCAACTACTAAAACGTATTCCTAGACACATACACACCAACTACTAAAACGTATTCCTAGACTCATACACATTAACTACTAAAACGTATTCCTAGACTTATACACATTTTTTAACTACTAAAACGTATTCCTAGACTCATACACACCAACTACTAAAACGTATTCCTAGACTCATACACATTAACTACTAAAACATATCCCTAGACTCATACACACCAACTACAAAAACGTATTCCTAGACTCATACACATTAACTACTAAAACGTATTCCTAGACTCATACACATTAACTACTAAAACGTATTCCTAGACTCATACACACCAACTACTAAAACGTATTCCTAGACTCATACACATTAACTACTAAAACGTATTCCTAGACTCATACACACCAACTACTAAAACGTATTCCTAGACTCATACACACCAACTACTAAAACGTATTCCTAGACTCATACACACCAACTACTAAAACGTATTCCTAGACTCATAAACACCAACTACTAAAACGTATTCCTAGACTCATAAACACCAACTACTAAAACGTATTCCTAGACTCATAAACACCAACTACTAAAACGTATTCCTAGACTCATAAACACCAACTACTAAAACGTATTCCTAGACTCATAAACACCAACTACTAAAACGTATTCCTAGACTCATAAACACCAACTACTAAAACGTATTCCTAGACTCATACACATTAACTACTAAAACGTATTCCTAGACTCATACACACCAACTACTAAAACGTATTTCTAGACTCATACACATTAACTTCTAAAACGTATTCCTAGACTCATACACACCAACTACTAAAACGTATTCCTAGACTCATACACACCAACTACTAAAACGTATTCCTAGACTCATAAACACCAACTACTAAAACGTATTCCTAGACTCATAAACACCAACTACTAAAACGTATTCCTAGACTCATAAACACCAACTACTAAAACGTATTCCTAGACTCATAAACACCAACTACTAAAACGTATTCCTAGACTCATAAACACCAACTACTAAAACGTATTCCTAGACTCATAAACACCAACTACTAAAACGTATTCCTAGACTCATAAACACCAACTACTAAAACGTATTCCTAGACTCATACACATTAACTACTAAAACGTATTCCTAGACTCATACACACCAACTACTAAAACGTATTTCTAGACTCATACACATTAACTTCTAAAACGTATTCCTAGACTCATACACACCAACTACTAAAACGTATTCCTAGACTCATACACACCAACTACTAAAACGTATTCCTAGACTCATAAACACCAACTACTAAAACGTATTCCTAGACTCATAAACACCAACTACTAAAACGTATTCCTAGACTCATAAACACCAACTACTAAAACGTATTCCTAGACTCATAAACACCAACTACTAAAACGTATTCCTAGACTCATAAACACCAACTACTAAAACGTATTCCTAGACTCATAAACACCAACTACTAAAACGTATTCCTAGACTCATACACATTAACTACTAAAACGTATTCCTAGACTCATACACACCAACTACTAAAACGTATTCTTAGACTCATACACACCAACTACTAAAACGTATTCCTAGACTCATACACACCAACTACTAAAACGTATTCCTAGACTCATACACATTAACTACTAAAACGTATTCCTAGACTCATACACATTAACTACTAAAACGTATTCCTAGACTCATACACACCAACTACTAAAACGTATTCCTAGACTCATACACATTAACTACTAAAACATATCCCTAGACTCATACACACCAACTACTAAAACGTATTCCTAGACTCATAAACACCAACTACTAAAACGTATTCCTAGACTCATAAACACCAACTACTAAAACGTATTCCTAGACTCATAAACACCAACTACTAAAACGTATTCCTAGACTCATAAACACCAACTACTAAAACGTATTCCTAGACTCATAAACACCAACTACTAAAACGTATTCCTAGACTCATAAACACCAACTACTAAAACGTATTCCTAGACTCATAAACACCAACTACTAAAACGTATTCCTAGACTCATAAACACCAACTACTAAAACGTATTCCTAGACTCATAAACACCAACTACTAAAACGTATTCCTAGACTCATAAACACCAACTACTAAAACGTATTCCTAGACTCATAAACACCAACTTCTAAAACGTATTCCTAGACTCATAAACACCAACTTCTAAAACGTATTCCTAGACTCATAAACACCAACTACTAAAACGTATTCCTAGACTCATAAACACCAACTACTAAAACGTATTCCTAGACTCATAAACACCAACTACTAAAACGTATTCCTAGACTCATAAACACCAACTACTAAAACGTATTCCTAGACTCATAAACACCAACTACTAAAACGTATTCCTAGACTCATAAACACCAACTACTAAAACGTATTCCTAGACTCATACACACCAACTACTAAAACGTAGGTCTATACACACACACGCAATAAAAATAATAGTAGTGATGTAGAAAAAGAAGTGGCGAATTATTTTTAAAGAATTATGGCACTATATGGCCTTTTCTATTTCGGGTGTTAACGGCAAATGGACCATATCTGCAACAGGTACAATAATCTTGAATAATGTGTAAACAGCAAATTGTTCGTGTGGATATCGGCTTTAGCTTTTCTTCTAGACCGAAACTTTTCATCCAACAAAAGCCACTTCTCCCAATATGATTCTCTCTATTCTGACTTAATACCATTATCTCCATGTCATTTCTGGACGTTTTTTTAACCCATGTATGCCGCATCTGTAAATAGAAAGTATCATTACTCTATTGACGATCGCCCATACCTCGTACCCCCACTGAATTAGCCAATTTTAAAACATTTTGAAATTAATATCCTACAATGTTATACTTTTGTTTTGAGATCAAATGTCCTACAATGTTATACTTTTGTTTTGAGATCAAATGTCCTACAATGTTATACTTTTGTTTTGAGATCAAATGTCCTACAATGTTATACTTTTGTTTTGAGATCAAATGTCCTACAATGTTATACTTTTGTTTTGAGATCAAATGTCCTACAATGTTATACTTTTGTTTTGAGATCAAATGTCCTACAATGTTATACTTTTGTTTTGAGATCAAATGTCGTACAATGTTATACTTTTTGTTTTGAGTAGCAAATGTCCTACAATGTTATACTTTTGTTTTGAGATCAAATGTCCTACAATGTTATACTTTTGTTTTGAGATCAAATGTCCTACAATGTTATACTTTTGTTTTGAGATCAAATGTCCTACAATGTTATACTTTTGTTTTGAGATCAAATGTCCTACAATGTTATACTTTTGTTTTGATATCAAATGTCCTACAATGTTATACTTTTGTTTTGATATCAAATGTCCTACAATGTTATACTTTTGTTTTGATATCAAATGTCCTACAATGTTATACTTTTGTTTTGAGATCAAATGTCCTACAATGTTATACTTTTGTTTTGATATCAAATGTCCTACAATGTTATACTTTTGTTTTGATATCAAATGTCCTACAATGTTATACTTTTGTTTTGAGATCAAATGTCCTACAATGTTATACTTTTGTTTTGAGATCAAATGTCCTACAATGTTATACTTTTGTTTTGATATCAAATGTCCTACAATGTTATACTTTTGTTTTGAGATCAAATGTCCTACAATGTTATACTTTTGTTTTGAGTAGCAAATGTCCTACAATGTTATACTTTTTTTTGAGATCAAATGTCCTACAATGTTATACTTTTGTTTTGAGTAGCAAACATTTCAAACTCCACCTCTCCCCTCCCCCCTTATATCAACTCACTGCATGGTCAAAGTGTGTACACCCAATCTCGGATTCATCTGAAATTTTGGCACAATTATTTATTTTACATGACAACACAAGAATGAACAAGGTTACAAAGACAGTTTGTGTGAAAACACAAACTCAAAATCGGCCCCCGAAGTGGTCCACCCAGGCAGGTAAAAAGGCAGGTTTCAATATTTCCAGAAAGAACATCAGAATGAAATTATATATCAAAGACAAATGATAGAAAAAAATGAAGAAAGAAGGTTGACAGATCTTGTGTGGTGCCCCAGCAGTCTAGCACAACACCAAAGGATAAGTGGAAGTTAAATGTGTACCTGGCCTAACTGATGTCTTATAATGAATATCTAATTGTTTTGTAAAGGGTCAATCTCTTATTCAAATCCTCAAGAAAAAAACATTTCCGTAAAAATAATAATTTTTAAATAGTTAAGTGTACTATTTTAATTGTGTTGCACTGCAGTTCACGCGATAATATAAAAAAACTACTTATTAATTGTTGTTTTAAATTATGTCCAACTAATATGCATAGTAAATAGATTTTTTCTCTTTAAAAAAAAGATAACTTTTTTTTAGTAAATGTAGTAGTTAGTATGACAGAACTTACTTAACTTAGCAATACAAATGTAATAAAAATTTTGTTTTACAAAACATCTAAAACCATTTGCATAAATATGTTAAAAATATAACATGTGTTTTGTTTTCTTTCTGAAGAGCCTGCCGTGAATAGTTGTAAAAGTGGTGTATTTAAAAAAAAAAACTGCTTGCATAAGTGATTTAAAATTAGATTTTTCGCTTTCAGAAAAGAAAAAAGTAGCCGTTGCATCAGAACCTTGAATCGTCTAAAATATTATGGTGTCAGATATTCACTATCTTTTCTAGTATACTAGATCTAATAAGGGACAGACGGACAGACATTCCACACAAAACTTATAGCGTCTTTTCCCCTTTCGGGGACCGCTAAAAAAATCAAACAATTAGTTACTTAACTATTGGCAATAAATTATTGTGTTTAGTATCTGAATCAAGGGAAAGAAATAGTACTTGACAGAAGTGGTGGTATAAACTGAATTAGTCCCCTTTAGATGTCATCGAGGCTTAGCGAACACAAACATGAAAAAGAAACAATACATAACTATATAATCTTGCTTGTTTATAAGCTCTTAGCTAGCAGAGTGGTTACCGTGTTGGAGTGATAAGGCAGAGAAGGCTTTAGCCCACGCGTCTGAATTCAGGTCGTTCCACCTTTTTTTTAAATTATATTTATAAATCAATTTTCATAATGATCACCCAGATACCCCCTGCTTTTCCTCTACCCCTTTCCAACTGGCCGAGACAAGTGATGGGATCATAGCGTAGTGAGACAAGTGATGGGATCCTTGCGTAGTGAGACAAGTGATGGGATCATAGCGTAGTGAGACAAGTGATGGGATCCTTGCGTAGTGAGACAAGTGATGGGATCCTTGCGTAGTGAGACAAGTGATGGGATCCTTGCGTAGTGAGACAAGTGATGGGATCATAGCGTAGTGAGACAAGTGATGGGATCCTTGCGTAGTGAGACAAGTGATGGGATCATAGCGTAGTGAGACAAGTGATGGGATCCTTGCGTAGTGAGACAAGTGATGGGATCATAGCGTAGTGAGACAAGTGATGGGATCCTTGCGTAGTGAGACAAGTGATGGGATCATAGCGTAGTGAGACAAGTGATGGGATCCTTGCGTAGTGAGACAAGTGATGGGATCATAGCGTAGTGAGACAAGTGATGGGATCCTTGCGTAGTGAGACAAGTGATGGGATCATAGCGTAGTGAGACAAGTGATGGGATCCTTGCGTAGTGAGACAAGTGATGGGATCATAGCGTAGTGAGACAAGTGATGGGATCCTTGCGTAGTGAGACAAGTGATGGGATCATAGCGTAGTGAGACAAGTGATGGGATCCTTGCGTAGTGAGACAAGTGATGGGATCATAGCGTAGTGAGACAAGTGATGGGATCCTTGCGTAGTGAGACAAGTGATGGGATCATAGCGTAGTGAGACAAGTGATGGGATCCTTGCGTAGTGAGACAAGTGATGGGATCATAGCGTAGTGAGACAAGTGATGGGATCCTTGCGTAGTGAGACAAGTGATAGGATCATAGCGTAGTGAGACAAGTGATGGGATCATAGCGTAGTGAGACAAGTGATGGGATCCTTGCGTAGTGAGACAAGTGATGGGATCATTGCGTAGTGAGACAAGTTATAGGATCATAGAGTAGTGAGACAAGTGATGGGATCATTGCGTAGTGAGACAAGTGATGGGATCCTTGCGTAGTGAGACAAGTGATGGGATCATTGCGTAGTGAGACAAGTTATAGGATCATAGAGTAGTGAGACAAGTGATGGGATCATTGCGTATTGAGAAAGCTTAAAGCATGATATTGTGCTAAACAAAAACAATTGGTAAAAATATCTCTAATTGCACAGATTTATTATTTAATTATAAGACTGATCTAAACTAATTGATACACTTAATAGAAGCTTTGTCTTTGAACAAAAAAAAGTAAATTGTTTTCCTTCTGCCATCCTGATTATTACTCGCCTTTTCTCATCTCCATGGTAACACTCTCCGGGTCCTTATCGTCCTCTTCGTGCACTCCCTCCATTAGACCTCCTCCTATTCGACCAGTCAACACCAAGCTAATGACATCGCCTGTATCGGGATCTAACTTCATCAAAGTATAGGTCAGTGTTGTTTGAAAAGGTTGGTTTGTTTGTTTGACATGTTTCAGAGTGGAAGATAGTTGACTTCCTAGTCCAAACCTCCCGCAGGACGACGGGGGATGGGAGCGGGCAGGGTTCGATAAATCCGAACGACAGTCCAGCGTGCAAACTGCACGACCAGGCAGGCATCCAGTGGTTGCTGTTACCAGTATTGCTAACAAGATTTAATATTTAAAAAAAGCCAAAACTAAATATAACCGATTTATCGAGACATTTTTTTTATTAATTAATACATTTTTTTCTATTTTTTTTAACAAAGAATTTTTTTTAGTATTATACTCGACAATGTCTTTAAATAAATATAATATGGTATTAACGACTTCCGACTATTTTAGTTATACTAAATTACGTATATCATATTTATTTATATAAACACGAAGCATTGAAAATATTGTGATAGTAAGTGTATGTGTTTTGCGTGGCAGAAAATTGGAAAAGGTTCAAACAAACCTTTCAGATCTATTCGATAGCAAGTGGACTGGATACAAAAAGCAGAGAAGTACAGTCTATGACATTATTGCATGTGATCGGCCAAGAAGCAGTGCAAGTCTATAACACTTTCCAATGGACAGATAATGAATGTAATGAATGTGAGATTAGCAAGTCCTTCCATACACTTCACTGCATTCTTAATAAGTTCGAGAAGTACTGTCTACCAAGAAAAAATGTTACCATTGAAAGACATGTTTTTTTCCAGCGTTCTCAACATGAAGGAAATTTATTTGACAGCTTTGTCACTGACATCAAACTCAAGGCAAAGACATGTGAGTTTGATTTGCTCAAAGATTCCCTAATAAAGGATAGGATAGTTGGTGGAATAAAAAAATAAGAAATCAAGAGCTAGACTTTTGAGAGAACCAGATCTAGACCTTAACAAGGCAGAAAATATATGTCGGGCAGCTGGGGCAACTGAATGGCAGCTTAAGCTCATGAATGAAGAAAGTGTGGTACAAGTTGTGAATTCAGCTACCAATAGCTTTAAAAGAACAAAAGGAAATGTGAGTTGTAGCTATTGTGGCAAGGAACACAGACACGTCAGTGCCCAGCTTATGGGGAAACCTGTCACAAGAGTCATGAAAAAAGGTCATTTCTCGTCAGTGTGCAGATCAAAGCCTGCAAGTATAGTTAAGTCAGAAGGTCGAGATGACTCCGTTGAGGAAACATTTTTCATCGGCAGCATTGGCTCTCATAGTCTAAGCAATGAATGGAATTCACTTATTACTGTTGAAAACAAACAAGTCACATTCACGTTGGATACTGGAGCACAAGTCAATAATCTCCCATACAGAATCTTCAAGCAATTAAAAAGGAAGAAACTTCTCCAATCCACATCCAGACTTACTACTTACAGTGGAGAAAGATTGAAGGCTGTTGGTAAAGCACACATTAAATGTACTGTTAAAAGTAAGACAGCCATAATAGAATTTCAAATTGTGGAGACACATTCAAAGCCAATTATGGGTCTACCAGGCTGCCAGCAAATGAATTTAATCAGAAGAGTTGACTTTATAGAGGACGATACACTCTCAGGCTACGCAGATGTATTTACTGGCTTAGGCTGCATGGAAGAGGAATATACTATAAAGGTCAATTCCAACATTAAACCTGTTGTACACGCAGCAAGGAAAGTCCCAGCGGCACTACGTGAGGAATTAAAAAATGATTTCAGAAGAATGGAAGATGAAAAAGTAGATCATCCCACTGCACGGGTCAACTCACTTGTTATTGTTGAAAAGAAAGGAAGCGGATTAAGGATTTGTCTAGACCCTCGAGACCTCAACAAAGTCATTCAAAGAGAACACTATCAATTACCTACTATAGAAGAAATAGCTAGTCGACTAAGTGGTAGTCAAGTGTTCACGGTATTAGATACAAACAGTGAAACAGCTTCTAAATAAAGCTAGAACGTCGGGTCAAGACCCATATATGGCCCACTTGCTAATTCGAAATGCTCCATGACCTGATGGACCTTCACCTGCACGGCTGCTCATGGGCCGCCGTCTGAGGACAAATCTTCCTACAACGGAGGCCTATCTCAGACCTCAAATCCCAGACAAAAAAGAAAATGCTTGGAAAACAATAAAAGGTAATCAAGCAAAATATTAGAACAAAACAGCGAGACGCACCGAGCGAGCACACATTCAGCCTGGGAGCAAAGTGTGGCTGCAAAAGAAGCCTGGCGATTTATGGGAACCAGCAGTGGTCAGAAGCGGAGACCCCGAGATCCTACTGGGTAAAAACACCGAATGAGATAACATACCGACGAAATAGAAGAATGTTAAGAGACACATGTACAAAATCAAGGGTCATGCCTGATATTTTTGAAATGGACACCCCAGAGACAGTCATTAATGGTCAAACCACACAGCCAGAGAACGTGAGCGATACAAATGTGCAACAGGAACAGACTAACACTACCAATCCGCGCCTGTAATAACTCCATATGGTAGGCAAGTTTGGCCACCAGTACGTTACCCTGGCGCAGATAATTAGATACATGTATATCTTTTTATTATTATGCAATTTCTATATAATTAATGTCTATTTGTAAACCTAGACTCTTGTTTTTTTACTACACATTTTATAATTTATATTGTTACTATTGAATTAAACATTCTGTTGTGTTAAACATGTATTCAGTTTACTCATTTGTTTATAGTGAGACAGGAATCATTTGTATAGTCAATTGATATCTCAAAGCTTTCAAGGAGGGAGATGTGATAGTAAGTGTATGTCTTTTGCGTGGCTGGTAGTGCAGTGTGTGTCTCTGTATATGAAATGACCAGTGGGCCTTGAGTGTACATGATTGAGTGAACAGCAGTGTGTCAGGACTGTGTGTAAAAGGAAGTCAGTTTTTAGAATAAGTGGCTGGAGTAAAGAGCATAAATAGAGACTAATACAATCATTGTGTTTCTTGAAGCTCATGTTGGTTTAGTCTAGTACAAATATCTCATACCCAAACCTATAGGTTTAAACCAAACCTATAGGTTTAAACCTACACATCTAGGTCGTCTAGAAAAGGGTTCAAAAAGATCAAAAGAGTTCAAAGTATGTAAATACAAAGACCTACCTAGAACGCTATCACGTTAATGTTCAGCAGACTGACTAAAGTCATAACCTGCACTGACTAGGGGCAGGCTAGTGTGCTTCACTATGGGATGTATAACATTCATATAATAAACAACTAGAATGTTTCTTTATTTTCTATTAAAACTTTTTCTGACAAACCACTTTATTAAAGTTCGACATACAAAAAAAAAGTAAAAATTTAAAATTGATGAAACAATATCTCTGTCTAGCGTTTAACTAAAAATATTATCATAAGCTAATTTATTGGTAACGTAATTCTTTATTCTTGACCTGTAACATGAAGTGTGAAGTACACAAATGCTCGGTGACCGGTCATTTCATCCCCGTTCATTTTATCCCAGGTCACTTTATCTTTGGTCACTTCATCCCCTGTCATTTTTTTCTCAGCCAGTGTGAATTGTTTAGTAAAGGTTTTGCCTTTATACCCTTACTTAATCTAATTATAAATATGTTTATTGAGAATGCTTTTTGATACTTTTGTCATGTTATTATAAAGTGTTTATAGTGT
Source organism: Biomphalaria sudanica (assembly GCA_036873155.1). NCBI lineage: Eukaryota > Metazoa > Mollusca > Gastropoda > Planorbidae > Biomphalaria > Biomphalaria sudanica. The sequence continues at coordinate 1,130,632 of JAZGLO010006571.1, read as the reverse complement.
CCCCCCCCTCCTCTCTTCATACTTGTTGAGAAACAAAAGTATTTAGATTCATACATACACACATACACATACACATATATACATATATTACCGACAAAGTGCGAAGTCAAACATTCTCTGTTTATTAACAATATACTATTGTATAGAACGTGTACTTCTGACATGAGGGGGGGGGGGTACATCTACGTGAATTCAATGAGACAAAGTTCTACGATTGTAGGGTTTACACAAAAAAAAAAGAGATATTTCCAACCTTCTATGGATCTGACCTTCGACCTTTCGCTACTAAATTTTTTACATTTTCATTTCTGTGATTTGGGAAGGGTGGTGTATTATACTAATGACTTATGGTACTGAGATGTCTAGAGATGGAGCTCTTTTAATGCTAGAATGTAGTGTGTATTTATGGGCAGTTTGTACTATCTCATTGGTGGCCATTGGTACTATCTCATTGGTGGCCAGTGGTACTACCTCATTGGTGGCCATTTTACTACCTCATAAGTGGCCAGTGGTATTACCTCATTGGTGGCCAGTGTTCCTACCTCATAGGTAGCCCGTGGTTCTACCTCATTGGTGGCCATTTTACTACCTCATTGGTGCATATGTACAAATCAAAATACATTTTTATGACTTTTCCTGTCAACAAAAGTGATGCTTAGAAATATATACTCATTTTTTTTATCATTTCCAAGAGGCTAATTGAAATGTGATCAATTACCAGTGACTTACTGGGTTAATGTTCCACGAGATGATTCAACATGAAACTAATGAGTGCCCTTCGAATCACGTGATGTTCTTCTCCCCCTTGATTTCTAAAGACTCTCTGTGATACGGAGTACAGAATGGAAACGATCTCAAATATGGCCTAAATAGCCTCCATAGTGCAAGAAACAAGGTAGTCTCTACATTGCAGTATTCCGTAGAAACAATGTAGTCTCTACAGTGCAGTATTCCGTAGAGCATGAAACAAAGTAGTCTCTACAGTGCAATAGTCCATAGTGCAAGAAACAATGTAGTCTCTACAGTGCAGTAGTCCGTAGTGCAAGAAACAAAGTAGTCTCTACAGTGCAGTATTCCGTAGAGCATGAAACAAAGTAGTCTCTATAGTGCAGTAGTCCGTAGTGCAAGGAACAATGTAGTCTCTACAGTGCAGTATTCCGTAGAGCATGAAACAAAGTAGTCTCTACAGTGCAGTATTCCGTAGAGCATGAAACAAAGTAGTCTCTACAGTGCAGTAGTCCGTAGTGCAAGAAACAATGTAGTCTCTACAGTGCAGTAGTCCGTAGTGCAAGAAACAAGGTAGTCTCTACAGTGCAGTAGTCCATAGTGCAAGAAACAATGTTGTCTCTACAGTGCAGTAGTCCGTAGTGCAAGAAACAAGGTATTCTCTACAGTGCAGTAGTCCATAGTGAAAGAAACAAGGTAGTCTCTACAGTGCAGTAGTCAATGTCCGACGTAAAACCAAACAAGGTTACAAAAGACAGTTTGTGTGGAAACACAAACTCAAAATCGGCCCCCGAAGTGGTCCACCCAGGCAGGCTTCAATATTTTCAGAAAGAACATCCGAATGAAATTATATCAAAGACAAATGAGAGATAAGAATGGAGAAAGAAGGTTAACAGATCTTGTGTAGTGCCCCAACGGTCCCGCAGATCAAAGGATAGGTAAAAAAGAATGTAAAGTTAGATGTGAACCTGGCCTAACTAGTTCCCCTTTCAGACCTTGTGGTCTATAGGGCAGATGATGTACAGTTTATATGTGTATCGCAGCTAGCGGTTAAGGTTCAGGAAAATAAAGTTTACTAGATTTCTATTTGTTTTAGATTAGGTTTAACTTACAATGCATACTAATTAGCTTTTTCTCTAAAAAAAAAATGCTTGCATAACTGATTTTAAAAATTAGATTTTTCGCTTTCAGAAAAAAAAAAGTAGCCGTTGCATCAGAACTTTGAATGGTCTAAAATATTTTCTAGTTTACGAGATCTAAACGGGACGGACGGACAGGCGGACAGACGGACAGACATTTCGCACAAAACTAATAGCGTTTTTTCCCCTTTCGGGGGCCGCTAAAAAACATTCCACTCTGGCCAATGTTGAACTTCAGTCGTAATTCGAGCTTGTTAAAGTGCATAAGATTGGAGTAAGAGCAGATAACAACCCACTGTGTGAGCATCTTGTCTTTCATGTCTGCTAATATCTACACCTTACATTTTTCGTTTCGCCTGTAGAGAGTAATATCCCCTTTAATTGAGACTGATATTGACTTGATGCATTAAAGTTCATTAAAATCTATCACGTCAGATCCCAGACGCCATGGCTTCATATCAGATTTTTTTTCCCTTTATGACATAATACATGACCATCTAAATTTTTTTATTACATTTCTACATTAAAAAAAAAAAACAGTGATTTTTTTAAAATTACTCTAGATACACCAAGACATGGATGTCTAGCACATAATACAGATGTGTTCTTGCTGTTCACATTAAAAGGGCTAGCAACTTTCTACCATTATAGTTTCACTTATTTCTCTGAACGAAAAATTATAAAATTTAAATGTTGATCGAAAAAAAAAAGGTTTTTAAGACGTAGGTTATTAATAGAATTAATTAGGGGAGGTAAATATTTAAATTGTGAAATGTAACGTGTAATTTAATCTTTTCTCTACTGTCTTGATATTTTGAATATCTCATTCTACCAAACAATTGCACACTAGTCTAATGTGTTATGCAGGTTTACATCCCTAATTTAAAACTACAGTGAATTACCGAGTACACATTGGCAGAGCTGTAGGTCTCGTTAATACAGTTACGTCCCTTTGTTCATCCAATAGTAATGTAAAAGGAATGAATAAGGTTTATCTACATTCTTTAATATACTAGGTTTATTAACAGCGATAAAAGATTTTAACTTGTTTTGAAGAATGGAAGATTAAAGTAAGGAACTGGATCTATTACTATAAAGAATATTGTCCGAAAATCTTCGTACGAATAGGTTAGGGCAACAGAAAGAGTGCAGGTCCACAAATTAATTTTAGCTTTAAGTTCTTTAGACTTGATTAATGGTATTTTGGATTAATGCGTGTGTGTGTGTGTGTGTGGAGGGTGTGTGTGTATGGAGGGTGTGGGTGTGTATGGGGGGTGTGACTCAGTGTGTGTTTGCTTTTAACAGTACTTTGAAATTAAATTACTTTTAAAGCAGCCTGGAGGAAGACTTGGTTTTATTTGATCATTAGAGTTGGCCCAAGTTGAGCCTGAGTTGAGACACAACAGAAGAAAAAGGGAAATAAAATGTCTCCAAAGCGTAGACAAAGTTTATATTCAACGAAGGATTTAGGACAGGAGAGATTATCAATTAGTTGAACCATTGTTCTCCCTCATTTTATCCTTATTTTCATATAGCAGTCAATGACAGTCAGCACTGGGGGAGAACAGTGTAAAACATTTAGACTTTTTTGTGTTGAGAAACTAAAAGTAGATTTTGAGTCCACACAAACCTCTGCTACCCAAGGGATCTAGACATTTCTGGATATAGAGATCAGTAGATGACAAAATATAAAAATATTAAAAACCTGTTTATTTTTTGTTTAAATCAAGTCCTTTTGTGGTGTATATAATATATTATGATTTGTGATTTGTGATTTTGGGCACATCGGCACAATTTAGGCCATGTCGTGCCTGCAGTCCCTCAAGGGCCAATCTCCCTCCACATAACAAAGGCCAAATTCCATACAGTCAAATCATTAAAATCAATAGTAGAGATAGTAAAAATTTAATAATTTGGTAAAAATCTAATGTAAATAGTACATGTCTACAGAATTCATAAATCAGATCTTCGTAGACAACCCCACTTCCCGGATAAAGCCCAGTACCTTCCCAGGGTCGACATTATTGATAGTGTTTTTAAATTAGTGGCTCTAAAATATTTTTCCCTGACATCCTGGTATCTGGGGCAGTCGATGAGGATATGTTCCACGGTGAGGCGAGAGTCACAATACTCACAAAGTGGGGGTTCTTCTTTCTTCAGCACAAAAGAGTGCGTGATGTAGGTGTGGCCAATCCTAAGTCTGGACATGGTCGTGCTACCACGCCTTGTCAGACACTTAGATGTGGACCGCCACCTGACATCCGCCACAATCTGCCTGAGTTTATTGTGAGTCTCAGCCTCCCATCGGTCCTGCCACTCTTGGTAGGTGGCAGAGGCAATACTTTGTCTCAGGTCCGAGCAGGGAATTTGGGTTCCTGACACCGCATGATTTAGGGCTCTCTTTGCTTCTCTGTCTGCGGCTTCGTTTCCCTCAATGCCCACATGGGAGGGGACCCAGATGAAGGTTACATCCCTATGGTCGGCTGTTATTTGGTCCAACAGCTTCAGGCTCTTATGTACCAATGGAATGTCAGTCTTCATCCGCCCCAAAGCTTGCAATGCAGATTTGGAGTCGGAGCAGATTATAAATTTCCTCCTTTCTGATGCTTTGACGGCCATAAGTGCAAGCGATATTGCATGCAATTCGGCCGTAAAGATGAAGCAGCCATCGGGGAGTCTACGGGAGATTGTTTTGTTCCGAAAGGAGCAGGCACACGCGACCTTTCCATCCATTTTGGATCCGTCTGTAGATGGTGCCACAATCTCCGTAGCTCTCTTGCAGTTCCCTAAAGTGGACTTGTAGTATGCTTGGGTCTGTATTTTCTTTTTTGAAATTAAGGAGGGATACATTTAATTTGGGTTTATTCATTAGCTAAGGAGGATTCTGAGGGGTTTCTATTTTAGAGATTTGGTTAATGGGTGGAGATAAATTTTGGATGATTCTCTTATTCGAAGGCCTAACGGCTGTTTGACGTTGGGGTGTCTGACTGGTTTCTCTGAGGAGAACCTGTGTCAGACATGATGTCTCCGGGTTCTCCCGGAGTATTGGTTTTGACTAGCTCTCATCAGCGAGCACAGAGAACCTGTTCTTTAGCATGACAACAGGGCTTTCTTGTTTCTTCAGAGGTGTGTTCTTTGGCGGTGTTTTCTTCTGGGTTGGAGGAGGAGGGGGTGGTGGGGTCAATGTGTCCGTCTGTGTGGCTATGGATCTTCCTATCTTAGCAACAGCCTGGGCATAGGTCTTTGTCAAGCCGAATTGGCCCTTGGGTAGGGCCAATACAGCCGATTTCGCCTGGCTGAAGGTACATCCATTTCTTGCCTTGTACTCCTGCACGGCAACCTCCTGTTTCCACACAGGGCAGTCCTTGGAGTAGGCTGAGTGGCCAGCGTGACAGTTTGGGCATTTGAACTGGGCTGTGCAGCCCTTGTCCTCATGACCTTCTCCAGCACATCTGGCACACACAGTGTTCCTCTTGCAGACTGCCGCGCCGTGTCCATAACCCTGGCACTTGAAGCACCTCATGGGGTTAGGTATGTAGGGCCTCACTGGAACTCGTAGGTATCCTGCCTTCACATACTCTGGCGGTGTCCTAGTTCCAAATGTGAGGATAATAGTGGCGGTTTTGACCTTCTCACCATCCTTGCGCCTGGTAATGCGCCGGGCATGGGTGACTCCTTCAATGCCCTCCACTACTTCCTTCTCGGAACATTCCAGTAGGTCCCTAGAGCTGATTACACCTCTGCTGGTGTTCAGACTCTTGTGTGGCATGACTTCCACTTGGAGATCACAGAGTCTTCTGCATCTTAAAAGCCCATCAGAGTGTATCTTGCTATCAACTTCTACTAGAAGTTCCAAAGACTTGTGTAGCTTAGACACACTCTTGGGTTCTCCCACTACTGACTTAAGTCCCTTGTAAATGACAAAAGGGCTCATCTTTGTCAGACTTTTCCCCTCCTCTGTGCACCTAACCACCAGAAATGATGGCCAGGTAGCACAGCTTTTTGTGGCCTCCTCCTTTCTATCCTCCATACGGCGTCTCTTGCCCAGACATAGGTCTGGGGCAAGTAGTTTTTTTGAAGTTTTTTTTTCCATAGGTGTTCTTATTAGTTCGGCACATGTGCTCCCCACCCGCCATCGAGTCCAACAAGGGGACGGGCCATTCGGAAGTCCAGAATGAGCCCGCCAGGGCTACACATGTGCTATACTCAGTCAGCTACTGCATCGGACATGTGCCCGATACAGCAGCTCCCTGATTGACCAGCCACCGGTAGCTCGGCATGACCAGCCGGTTGACCCAGAGCGGGCCATCTGGGCCTCAGGTCTAGGGGAACTTGGAGCCAAAGTATTGTGTTGTGGTGGTTTATCCTCAGATAGCCACCAATCAAACACCAGGATCTCTTTATCCCCCCTTACCCGTCGCAGTCCACGGCAAACGGACTGGTCTAGGACGTAGTGAGATATTTAGAGATAAGGAGACAGAGTGATGATCAAAGAAGGCAGACTGAGGAAAAGAGGCAGACACAATGATAGAAAAGAAGTAGGGCACTTTTGAGCTCCAAAAGTGCTAAGGAAAGAGGAGCGCAGTTTAACGTCATGTCTCGGGACGAAATATATTATGCATATATGTTTTGTAAATTGTATATCTATACCACGCTTATTCTGCTATTGGTCTAACCAAGTCTTTAGAGGTGTATGTGTGTGTTACGAGGTGTATGTGTGTGTTACGAGGTGTATGTTTGTGTTACGAGGTGTATGTGTGTGTTACGAGGTGTATGTGTGTGTTACGAGGTGTATGTGTGTGTTACGAGGTGTATGTGTGTGTTACGAGGTGTATGTTTGTGTTACGAGGTGTATGTGTGTGTTACGAGGTGTATGTGTGTGTTACGAGGTGTATGTGTGTGTTACGAGGTGTATGTGTGTGTTACGAGGTGTATGTTTGTGTTACGAGGTGTATGTGTGTGTTACGAAGTGTATGTGTGTGTTATGAAATGTACGTGTGTGTTACGAGGTGTATGTGTGTGTTACGAAGTGTACGTGTGTGTTATGAAATGTACGTGTGTGTTACGAGGTGTATGTGTGTGTTACGAAGTGTACGTGTGTGTTATGAAATGTACGTGTGTGTTACGAGGTGTACGTGTGTGTTACGAGGTGTTCTTGTGTGTTACGAAGTGTACGTGTGTGTTACGAAGTGTACGTGTGTGTTACGAGGTGTATGTGTGTGTTACGAAGTGTACGTGTGTGTTATGAAATGTACGTGTGTGTTACGAGGTGTACGTGTGTGTTATGAAATGTACGTGTGTGTTACGAGGTGTACATGTGTGTTACGAGGTGTACGCGTGTGTTACAAAGTGTACGTGTGTGTTACGAGGTGTATGTGTGTGTTACGAGGTATATGTGTGTGTTACGAGGTGTATGTGTGTGTTACGAGGTGTATGTGTGTGTTACGAAGTGTACGTGTGTGTTATGAAATGTACGTGTGTGTTACGAGGTGTACGTGTGTGTTACGAGGTGTACTTGTGTGTTACGAAGTGTACGTGTGTGTTACGAAGTGTACGTGTGTGTTACGAGGTGTATGTGTGTGTTACGAAGTGTACGTGTGTGTTATGAAATGTACGTGTGTGTTACGAGGTGTACGTGTGTGTTATGAAATGTACGTGTGTGTTACGAGGTGTACGTGTGTGTTACGAGGTGTACGTGTGTGTTACAAAGTGTACGTGTGTGTTACGAGGTGTATGTGTGTGTTATGAAATGTACGTGTGTGTTACGAGGTGTACGTGTGTGTTACGAGGTGTACGTGTGTGTTACGAAATGCATGTGTGCGTTTCTAAAGTATCCATGAATAAAGTAAATCGAATGTTACTTAGGTAAGCTGGAGCGTTAAAATATCTCGATCACCTTAAAAAAAAAGTAATTTTTTTTTAATTTACATATTTAGATTTAGATTTAGAGCCGGGTTCAAGTATGTGGATAGCCCGGGGCAGGATTTTCGTGGAGGACCCTACAATTTTTCGAAAGCTTTTATAAAGATCCACTTATGAATGAAAATACTGATATCTAGAAGCATGCTTTATTTTAGAAGAAAGAACTATTTTAGAGTTCTTACAAATTTAATCTCACTTTCATTTTAAACAAATAGTTAATATGTATATTTTAGTTTTAAAAAAGTTTATATTTTTTAGTTTGTGGAGACACAATGTCGTAAATCCGGAGCTGTATTTACTTATTGCAAGCTACAAGCGTACACTTCTTAATCAAGACATTTTTGCAAGCCTTAAGATGCGAAAAAAAAAGGTAGGAAAAAAAAACGTTTTCTGACCCATCGAAATTCGGATATATTTTTTTAATCTCTTTTGTGGAGGCCTTTTTTTTGTGTGTAAAGGCTCCGGGGCTGTAGCCCCCGCCTGTTCTCCCTTTAAATCGGCCCTGTCTAAAGATCTAAATCTAGAACTAGAATGAAAATTGTAGATCTATTTTATATAATCAAGAATTACTTGAGATCAACAATTTACGAAGATAGATTGAACAATTTGGCAATTCTTGCTATTGAACGTGATCCTGTCATAATCGATGTAGAATGATGATAGACTGTATGACTTCGCTACACTCTAGGCTGGTAAAGTAAAGTTAGTTGTTTGATCGTTGACTTGGCTACACTCTAGGCTGGTAAAGTAAAGTTAGTTGTTTGATCGTTGACTTGGCTACACTCTAGGCTGGTAAAGTTGTTTGATCGTTGACTTGGCTACACTCTAGGCTGGTAAAGTTGTTTGAGCGTTGACTTGGCTACACTCTAGGCTGGTAAAGTTGTTTGATCTTTGACTTGGCTACACTCTAGGCTGGTAAAGTTGTTTGAGGCTACACTTTAGGCTGGTAAAGTTGTTTGATCGTTGACTTGGCTACACTCTAGGCTGGTAAAGTTGTTTGATCGTTGACTTGGCTACACTCTAGGCTGGTAAAGTTGTTTGAGCGTTGACTTGGCTACACTCTAGGCTGGTAAAGTTGTTTGAGCGTTGACTTGGCTACACTCTAGACTGGTAAAGTTGTTTGAGGCTACACTCTAGGCTGGTAAAGTTGTTTGAGCGTGATTTTGAACTTAGTCAAGAATGAACCAAATACAAAGACGAAGTTATTTTCTAATTAAAAATCTTAAATTTCATTTATTACCCAGACCAGGCCCCGCGCAATGCGTTTCGCATAGGGCCCCGCAATGGTTAGGACCAGCCCTGCTTAGTTCCATAAGTAATCTAGTTGGAATACTATCAGGTCCAGTTGTTTTCTTTTGTTTGATGTTAGCTAAGAGTGTTTGGAATAGGGCCCCGCAATGGTTAGGACCAGCCCTGCTTAGTTCCATGAGTAATCTAGTTGGAATACTATCAGGTCCAGTTGCTTTCTTTTGTTTGATGTTAGCTAAGAGTGTTTGGAATAGGGCCCCGCAATGGTTAGGTCCAGCCCTGCTTAGTTCCATAAGTAATCTAGTTGGAATACTATCAGATCCAGTTGCTTTCTTTTGTTTGATGTTAGCTAAGAGTGTTTGGAATAGGGCCCCGCAATGGTAAGGACCAGCCCTGCTTAGTTCCATGAGTAATCTAGTTGGAATACCATCAGGTCAAGATGCTATATTTTGTTTGATGTTAGCTAAGAGTGTTTGGAATATGGCCCCGCAAAGGTTAGGTCCAGCCCTGCTTAGTTCCATGAGTAATCTAGTTGGAATACCATCAGGTCCAGTTGCTTTCTTTTGTTTGATGTTAGCTAAGAGTGTTTGGAATAGGGCCCCGCAATGGTTAGGTCCAGCCCTGCTTAGTTCCATAAGTAATCTAGTTGGAATACTATCAGGTCCAGTTGCTTTATTTTGTTTGATGTTAGCTAAGAGTGTTTGGAATAGGGCCCCGCAATGGTAATGACCAGCCCTGCTTAGTTCCATGAGTAATCTAGTTGGAATACTATCAGGTCCAGTTGCTTTCTTTTGTTTGATGTTAGCTAAGAGTGTTTGGAATAGGGCCCCGCAATGGTTAGGTCCAGCCCTGCTTAGTTCCATAAGTAATCTAGTTGGAATACTATCAGGTCCAGTTGCTTTCTTTTGTTTGATGTTAGCTAAGAGTGTTTGGAATAGGGCCCCGCAATGATAAGGACCAGCCCTGCTTAGTTCCATGAGTAATCTAGTTGGAATACCATCAGGTCCAGTTGCTTTTTTTTGTTTGATGTTAGCTAAGAGTGTTTGGAATAAGGCCCCGCAATTGTAAGGACCAGCCCTGCTTAGTTCCATGAGTAATCTAGTTGGAATACCATCAGGTCCAGATGCTTTATTTTGTTTGATGTTAGCTAAGAGTTGTGTCAATCGTTATCTCCCCAGATACTGTTACATTGTCCAAAGTTAACGCAACCAGTCAGCCGACATATTGACTTCCTACATTTAGCGATACGCCAAGTTTCATCAGGAACAAAAAATGAAATCTATCGAACTATGTTGAGTTCAGAGCTGGGTCAATTGCAGCGGTAGGGCCAAAACTTATATATATATAGTTCGCCCATCGTTGTTCGATGATGACCACTTTGTCATCTAGGGGGCTGAGGGCTTTGCACTGGGGTTTTATGCCTCCTCATGTGGCCCCGGATTGTTCGGCCGCACACTGAGCAGGTTATTCCAGCTGGAGCTAGTGTCGTTTGCCTTGCTTTTCTTTTCTGGCGTTTTTCTTCTGCCAGCGTTGTTCTTTTTTCCTCAGCAACCTATGCGCCAGTTTTCACAGCGCGACGCCATGATGCTCTGTCATGTGCCTCTGTCTCCCAGGGGCCTGGGTCTATGCTGAACGCCTTCAGAGAAGCTTTGAGGGTGTCCCTGAAGCGCTTTCTTTGACCACCTTGCAAGCGCTTTCCTTCGCTTAGTTGGCCATACAAGAGTCGTTTAGGGATGCGGTGGTCTTCCATTCTGTAGACGTGACCTGCCCATCGCAGCTGGGACTGCATCAGGATTGTGTGGATGCTTTGCAGACACGCTCTTCGAAGAACTTCTGGTATTTTGTCTTGCCATTTGACATTTAGTATTTTTCTCAGACATGTCATGTGGAAGTGGTTCAGTTTCTTTGCATGTTTACTGTACACTGTCTATGTTTCTGAGGCATAGAGCAATGTAGGGAGGATGACGGCTCTATAGACCCCTAGCTTCGTGTTTGTGGTGATGCCACGTCTGTTCCAGACAGTTTTAGACAGTCTGCCATAGGATGCACTGGCCTTGGCGGTACGCAGGTCAATTTCACTATCGATTTTTTCATTTCTGGAGAGTGTGCTGCCAAGATATGTGAATTTGTCCACTGCGTTTATATCCTGTCCATTTATAGTGATGCTTGGATCCGAGTAGGCTTTCCTAGGAGCAGGTAGATATAAGACTTCAGTCTTGTTCCTATGATAGTAAGGCCAAAGTCTGAGCATGCTCTTGAGAAGTCACTGACGATGCTCTGCAGATCGTTTTCAGAGCAGGCATTTAGGGCACAGTCGTCAGCAAATAGCAAGTCTCTTATTACTGCTGCGTTTGTTTTTTATTTTGCTTTAAGCCGCCTCGGGTTGAATAGGCCACCATCAAATCTGTATGATATATTTATCCCGTTGTTTTCTCTATTTGTGAATGCATCTGTCAGCATAGAGGAAAACATGATACTGAACAGTGTAGGTGCTAGGACACAGCCTTGTTTTACCCCGTTTGATACTTCGAAGGGCTCTGATCGTTCTCCACTTTCTTGGACACGAGCCTTCATGCCATCATGAAATAGTCTCACCATGGTTATGAATTTTTGTGGACAGCCATACTTTGACATGATTTTCCAGAGTCCTTCTCTGCTAACAGTGTCGAATGCCTTTGTTAAGTCGACATATATTGAGAACATGTCAGCATTTTGTTCTTGGCATTTTTCCTGGAGCTGCCTTGCTGCAAAGATCATGTCAATGGTTCCACGCTCTTTTATGAAGCCGCACTGGCTTTCTGGTAGTAGACCATATTCTATTCCATCATAAATGAAGCGGCCATAGACAGGCTACAGCAAGTACCAATAAATGAAAAAATGGATGACCCCCTACGCTAAAGGAAACCGATCTTGCCATTCAACAGCTCGCAAGCGGAAAAGCCCCAGGAGCTGACTCCATTCCCGCAGAGGTCTACAAAAAAGGTGGATTAGCCCTGATTGAAAGACTTCATAAGCTCTTCTTAATTATGTGGGAAAAAGAGTCAATACCACAAGACTTTAAAGATGCCACAATTGTTCATTTATACAAGCGAAAAGGAAACCGACAGATCTGCGACAACCGCAGAGGAATATTTCTTCTCTCTATTGCTGGGAAAATCCTTGCACGCATCCTACTAAATCGTCTCATGCAACATATATATATATATATATATATATATATATATATATATATATATATATATATATATATATATATATATATATATATATATCGTTCATCGTGGTTCGATGATGACCACTTTGTCATCCAGGGGGGCTGAGGGCTTTGCACTGAGGTTTTATTTTATGCCTCCTCATGTGGCTGGTAAGACCTATGTGAGCCCGGAATGTTCGGCTGCACACTGAGCAGGTTATTCCATCTGGAGCTAGTGTCATTGGCCTTGCTTTTCTTCAAAGCTTCTCTGAAGGCGTTCAACATAGATCCAGCCACCTGGGAGGCAGAGGCACATGACAGAGCATCATGGCGTCGCGCTTTGAGAGAGAGAGGGTGGGAGAGAGAGACAGACAGACAGACAGACGGACGAACAGTCGGATGGAGGAAAAGAATGACAAAATTTAATGAATTATAGGCTATAATCTAAATTTTATTTCTTAAAATCGTTAAATTTGCTTCAATCTCTCTCTCTCTCTCTCTCTCTCTCTCTCCACCCCATACAGCCCCTTTCTCTCAACGCCTTTCCCACATCTCCAGCTTTTTTATATACTTGAGGCTAAAAACCAATTAGCAAGGAAACTCTAATATTGGTTGAAGAATGCAGGCTGCGAATCTGGGAATCAACACATTAACTTCCTTCCCCCAGTTTTATTTCTCTCTCTCTCTTTCTCTCTCTCTCTCTCTCTCTGGTGATTCCCAATGAACAGACACAACCCAACATGAACAAGAATGGAAAGGGAAGAGGGAGGGAGTAGCCCAACGATTGTGAAGGGGGGGGGGTGTGGAAAAAAATGTCTACTTTTATTTCCCAGTTTCAGTTTGGTTGTCCAGAATTAGCAAGTACATTCACCATGGAGACGAACAAGAAATATCTTTTGGCTAGTTGTGTTTCTACACCTAGAAGCTCGTTCAAATTGTCTTCATTTATTCCTACATTTTTAGCAATATCATCTGCTTGGCGAACTGACCAAAGTGCACAAAATGGAGTTCTTGGAACGAGCTTATCTTCAGGAAACATTTCGAACATAACGGGGTCCAAAGTCGAAAGCGCCTCAGGCCCCTACTTGAGGCCCCCCTCCCCTCCCAATAAGTGTCCGAAAATTCTTCTTACATCAATTATAAATTATTGAATGTTATGCTACTGCCTTGTAATCCTGCTATTCACATTGTTATATAAGCTAGCGATCCAATTACATGTATTCCACACAGATGAACTCTTTCCATGCGGGGTTACTCTCATGGATTCTATTGAGCCTTTTAATTGTGTTACATTTGGTCATGTCTTTACTCTTTTATCGTGTTAGGTTGATACATTTTTTTTAAATTTATAAATTCAAATAAAATCAAAATTTAAGTCCAAGATAAACATGTCTATAAAGGCTATTTCATTTTTTTTTTTTTAATGTTTTCGCTTAATCATCTTAATGGATCAATGACTTCCTGTGAAATTATCGATTATCAGGCAGGATGGCTGCCTGGTCGTGCGGTTTGCGCGATGGACTGTCGTTCGGATTTTACAACTGTCGAGGGTTCAAACCCTGCCACTCCCATCCCCCGTCGTCCTGCGGGAGGTTTGGACTAAGAAGTAAACTATCTTCAACTCTAAAGGAACATCCGAAACATGTCAAACAAACAAACATCATCGGTTATTGTTTGTACGGCTCTGAGATTACTTTTGATTTGATTTCTTCATGTCAGACACTTTCCGTTCACCAGACCAGGCTGAATCCACAACCAAGTTGTGTTTGAATCCTAGTGAATTGTTTCATTTCGTCCAATCTCAAATACTGAAAAAACGGCTTCTTTAGTTCGGTTAAGATATATAGTTAGACTTCTCTGTAAAGATGTTTGGTTAAACATCTCTGTGTAAATTTTTGGTTAGACAGACTTCTCTGTAAAGATGTTTGGTTAGACATCTCTGTGTAAATATTTGGTTAGACTTCTCTGAAGAGATTAAGTTAGACTTCTCTGTAGAAATATTTGGTTAGACTTCTCTGTAGAGATATTAAGTTAGACTTCTCTGTAGAAATATTAAGTTAGACTTCTGTGTAGAGATATTAAGTTAGACTTCTCTGTAGAAATATTTGGTTAGACTTCTCTGTAGAGATATTTGGTTAGACTTCTCTGTAGAGATATTTGGTTAGACTTTTCTGTAGAGATATTTGGTTAGACTTCTCTGTAGAGATATTTGGTTAGACTTCTCTGTAGAAATATTTGGTTAGACTTCTCTGTAGAGATATTTGGTTAGACTTCTCTGTAGAGATATTTGGTTAGACTTCTGTGTAGAGATATTTGGTTAGACTTCTCTGTAGAGATATTTGGTTAGACTTCTGTGTAGAGATATTTGGTTAGACTTCTCTGTAGAGATATTTGGTTAGACTTCTCTGTAGAGATATTTGGTTAGACTTCTCTGTAGAAATATTTGGTTAGACTTCTGTGTAGAGATATTAAGTTAGACTTCTCTGTAGAAATATTTGGTTAGACTTCTCTGTAGAGATATTTGGTTAGACTTCTCTGTAGAGATATTTGGTTAGACTTCTCTGTAGAGATATTTGGTTAGACTTCTCTGTAGAAATATTTGGTTAGACTTCTCTGTAGAGATATTTGGTTAGACTTCTCTGTAGAGATATTTGGTTAGACTTCTGTGTAGAGATATTTGGTTAGACTTCTGTGTAGAGATATTTGGTTAGACTTCTCTGTAGAGATATTTGGTTAGACTTCTCTGTAGAGATATTTGGTTAGACTTCTCTGTAGAAATATTTGGTTAGACTTCTGTGTAGAGATATTAAGTTAGACTTCTCTGTAGAAATATTTGGTTAGACTTCTCTGTAGAGATATTTGGTTAGACTTCTCTGTAGAGATATTTGGTTAGACTTCTCTGTAGAAATATTTGGTTAGACTTCTCTGTAGAGATATTTGGTTAGACTTCTCTGTAGAGATATTTGGTTAGACTTCTGTGTAGAGATATTTGGTTAGACTTCTGTGTAGAGATATTTGGTTAGACTTCTGTGTAGAGATATTTGGTTAGACTTCTCTGTAGAGATATTTGGTTAGACTTCTGTGTAGAGATATTTGGTTAGACTTCTGTGTAGAGATATTTGGTTAGACTTCTCTGTAGAGATATTTGGTTAGACTTCTGTGTAGAGATATTTGGTTAGACTTCTGTGTAGAGATATTTGGTTAGACTTCTCTGTAGAGATATTTGGTTAGACTTCTGTGTAGAGATATTTGGTTAGACTTCTGTGTAGAGATATTTGGTTAGACTTCTCTGTAGAGATATTTGGTTAGACTTCTGTGTATAGATATTTGGTTAGACTTCTGTGTAGAGATATTTGGTTAGACTTCTCTGTAGAGATATTTGGTTAGACTTCTCTGTAGAGATATTTGGTTAGACTTCTGTGTAGAGATATTTGGTTAGACTTCTCTGTAGAGATATTTGGTTAGACTTCTCTGTAGAGATATTTGGTTAGACTTCTCTGTAGAGATATTTGGTTAGACTTCTCTGTAGAAATATTTGGTTAGACTTCTGTGTAGAGATATTAAGTTAGACTTCTCTGTAGAAATATTTGGTTAGACTTCTCTGTAGAGATATTTGGTTAGACTTCTCTGTAGAGATATTTGATTAGACTTCTCTGTAGAAATATTTGGTTAGACTTCTCTGTAGAGATATTTGGTTAGACGTCTCTGTTGAGATATTTGGTTAGACTTCTGTGTAGAGATATTTGGTTAGACTTCTGTGTAGAGATATTTGGTTAGACTTCTGTGTAGAGATATTTGGTTAGACTTCTCTGTAGAGATATTTGGTTAGACTTCTGTGTAGAGATATTTGGTTAGACTTCTGTGTAGAGATATTTGGTTAGACTTCTCTGTAGAGATATTTGGTTAGACTTCTGTGTAGAGATATTTGGTTAGACTTCTCTGTAGAGATATTTGGTTAGACTTCTGTGTAGAGATATTTGGTTAGACTTCTCTGTAGAGATATTTGGTTAGACTTCTCTTCAGTTCCTTTTAATTGATCCATTTAAAAACAAAACAAAAATTAATTTCAGTATTGAGTAGTTAAGGTAGATGCGGCGCTGTAAGCCAAACACAGACACAAACCCAGCAAGAGTCCAAAGAGGGAATAAATATTTTTTGTAAAATGAAGGAAAATAACACAAACATGGAAAAGAAATGTTCAAAAATGCTCTATTTTTGTTTTACTATTCCATTAAATTGTATCTTGTCTCCCCGTTGAACTAACGTCTGCTCCTCTTGCTCCGGTTGGAATTGATTAAATATACAGTAAAACCTTGATTTACACTTTTGGTTAAGAACAAATTGGTTTACGAGCAAAATTATCAATCAAATTAGTTTGCGAACAATGAGGTCAAGCGTACCCGAGATGGCACCTAACCTCACACGCATGGGACCAAGTCTCGTGGAAACTGAGGCCTCTACCAGAGACATATTTGGGTGGTTTTGAACAAGAAATTGTTGAAAAAATAATTTCCATTGGACAAAGCATGAGGTTAGAGGTCAACACTGAAGACCACAGTACGGAGAGAGGAGTACCTCCATCAGGAACAAGAATTTAGAGGTCAACACTGAAGACCACAGTACGGAGAGAGGAGCACCTCCATCAGGAACAAGGGTTTAGAGGTCAACACTGAAGACCACAGTAAGGAGAGAGGAGCACCTCCATCAGGAACAAGGGGTTAGAGGTCAACACTGAAGACCACAGTACGGAGAAAGGAGTTAGGGCACCTCCATCAGGAACAAGGGTTTAGAGGTCAACACTGAAGACCACAGTACGGAGAGAGGAGCACCTCCATCAGGAACAAGGGTTTAGAGGTCAACACTGAAGATTACAGTACGGAGAGAGGAGCACCTCCATCAGGAACAAGGGTTTAGAGGTCAACACTGAAGACCACAGTACGGAGAGAGGAGCACCTCCATCAGGAACAAGGGTTTAGAGGTCAACACTGAAGACCACAGTACGGAGAGAGGAGCACCTCCATCAGGAACAAGGGTTTAGAGGTCAACACTGAAGACCACAGTACGGAGAGAGGAGCACCTCCATCAGGAACAAGGGTTTAGAGGTCAACACTGAAGACCACAGTACGGAGAGAGGAGTTAGAGCACCTCCATCAGGAACAAGGGTTTAGAGGTCAACACTGAAGATTACAGTACGGAGAGAGGAGCACCTCCATCAGGAAGAAGGGTTTAGAGGTCAACACTGAAGATTACAGTACGGAGAGAGGAGCACCTCCATCAGGAACAAGGGTTTAGAGGTCAACACTGAAGACCACAGTACGGAGAGAGGAGCACCTCCATCAGGAACAAGGGTTTAGAGGTCAACACTGAAGACCACAGTACGGAGAGAGGACACCTCCATCAGGAACAAGGGTTTAGAGGTCAACACTGAAGACCACAGTACGGAGGGAGGAGCACCTCCATCAGGAACAAGCGTTTAGAGGTCAACACTGAAGACCACAGTACGGAGAGAGGAGCACCTCCATCAGGAACAAGGGTTTAGAGGTCAACACTGAAGACCACAGTACGGAGAGAAGAGCACCTCCATCAGGAACAAGGGTTAAGAGGTCAACACTGAAGACCACAGTACGGAGAGAGGAGCACATCCATCAGGAACAAGGCTTTAGAGTGAGGGTAAGGAGGAGACTGTTCAGTCAGTAAACAAATCTGTGCCAATTGGGGGGGGGGGGGATTGCAGGCACTTGTGGACAAAAATTCTTCCTTTAATACTATACTTTAATACTAGGACTCTTTACACTGATAACATTATGCCCTACTATAGGAGCTAGGACTCTTTTACACTTATAACATTATGCACTAGTATAGGAACTAGGACTCTTTACACTTATAACATTATGCCCTACTATAGGAACTAGGACTCTTTACACTGATAACATTATGCCCTACTATAGGAACAAGGACTCTTTACACTGATAACATTATGTCCTACTATAGGAACAAGGACTCTTTACACTGATAACATTATGTCCTACTATAGGAACAAGGACTCTTTACACTGATAACATTATGTCCTACTATAGGAACAAGGACTCTTTACACTGATAACATTATGTCCTACTATAGGAACAAGGACTCTTTACACTGATAACATTATGTCCTACTATAGGAACTAGGACTCTTTACACTGATAACATTATGTCCTACTATAGGAACAAGGACTCTTTACACTGATAACATTATGTCCTACTATAGGAACAAGGACTCTTTACACTGATAACATTATGTCCTACTATAGGAACAAGGACTCTTTACACTGATAACATTATGTCCTACTGTAGGAACAAGGACTCTTTACACTGATAATATTATGTCCTACTATAGGGACAAGGACTCTTTACACTGATAACATTATGTCCTACTATAGGAACTAGGACTCTTTACACTGATAACATTATGTCCTACTATAGGAACAAGGACTCTTTACACTGATAACATTATGTCCTACTATAGGAACAAGGACTCTTTACACTGATAACATTATGTCCTACTATAGGAACAAGGACTCTTTACACTGATAACATTATGTCCTACTATAGGAACAAGGACTCTTTACACTGATAACATTATGTCCTACTATAGGAACTAGGACTCTTTACACTGATAACATTATGTCCTACTATGGGAAAAAGGACTCTTTACACTGATAACATTATGTCCTATTATAGGAACAAGGACTCTTTACACTGATAACATTATGTCCTACTATAGGAACTAGGACTCTTTACACTGATAACATTATGTCCTACTATAGGAACTAGGACTCTTTACACTGATAACATTATGTCCTACTATAGGAACTAGGACTCTTTACACTGATAACATTATGTCCTACTATAGAAACTAGGACTCTTTACATTGATAACATTATGTCCTACTATAGGAACTAGGACTTTTTACACTGATAACATTATGTCCTACTATAGGAACTAGGACTCTTTACACTGATAACATTATGTCCTACTATAGAAACTAGGACTCTTTACACTGATAACATTATGTCCTACTATAGGAACAAGGACTCTTTTACACTTATAACATTATGCACTAGTATAGGAACTAGGACTCTTTACACTTATAACATTATGCCCTACTATAGGAACTAGGACTCTTTACACTGATAACATTATGCCCTACTATAGGAACAAGGACTCTTTACACTGATAACATTATGTCCTACTATAGGAACAAGGACTCTTTACACTGATAACATTATGTCCTACTATAGGAACAAGGACTCTTTACACTGATAACATTATGTCCTACTATAGGAACAAGGACTCTTTACACTGATAACATTATGTCCTACTATAGGAACAAGGACTCTTTACACTGATAACATTATGTCCTACTATAGGAACAAGGACTCTTTACACTGATAACATTATGTCCTACTATAGGAACTAGGACTCTTTACACTGATAACATTATGTCCTACTATAGGAACAAGGACTCTTTACACTGATAACATTATGTCCTACTATAGGAACAAGGACTCTTTACACTTATAACATTATGTCCTACTATAGGAACAAGGACTCTTTACACTGATAACATTATGTCCTACTGTAGGAACAAGGACTCTTTACACTGATAATATTATGTCCTACTATAGGGACAAGGACTCTTTACACTGATAACATTATGTCCTACTATAGGAACTAGGACTCTTTACACTGATAATATTATGTCCTACTATAGGAACAAGGACTCTTTACACTGATAACATTATGTCCTACTATAGGAACAAGGACTCTTTACACTGATAACATTATGTCCTACTATAGGAACAAGGACTCTTTACACTGATAACATTATGTCCTACTATAGGAACAAGGACTCTTTACACTGGTAACATTATGTCCTACTATAGGAACTAGGACTCTTTACACTGATAACATTATGTCCTACTATGGGAAAAAGGACTCTTTACACTGATAACATTATGTCCTACTATAGGAACTAGGACTCTTTACACTGATAACATTATGTCCTACTATAGAAACTAGGACTCTTTACACTGATAACATTATGTCCTACTATAGGAACTAGGACTTTTTACACTGATAACATTATGTCCTACTATAGGAACTAGGACTCTTTACACTGATAACATTATGTCCTACTATAGAAACTAGGACTCTTTACACTGATAACATTATGTCCTACTATAGGAACAAGGACTCTTTACACTGATAACATTATGTCCTACTATAGGAACAAGGACTCTTTACACTGATAACATTATGTCCTACTATAGGAACAAGGACTCTTTACTCTGATAACATTATGTCCTACTATAGGAACTAGGACTCTTTACACTGATAACATTATGTCCTACTATAGGAACTAGGACTCTTTACACTGATAACATCATGTCCTACTATAGGAACTAGGACTCTTTACACTGATAACATTATGTCCTACTATAGGTACTAGGACTCTTTACACTGGTAACATTATGTCCTACTATATGTACTAGGACTCTTTACACTGATAACATTATGTCCTACTATAGGAACTAGGACTCTTTACACTGATAACATTATGTCCTACTATAGGAACAAGGACTCTTTACACTGATAACATTATGTCCTACTATAGGAACTAGGACTCTTTACACTGATAACATTATGTCCTACTATAGGAACAAGGACTCTTTACACTGATAACATTATGTCCTACTATAGGAACAAGGACTCTTTACACTGATAACATTATGTCCTACTATAGGAACTAGGACTCTTTACACTGATAGCATTATGTCCTACTACCGAACAGCCTTCCAATGAAGTCACGAAGCAAAAGACTCTGGATAATTGTTTTTCTTCCATCTGCAAAAGGATAGAAATGGGAAGTCACTCCAGAAAGTCAGCTGGCTGTTGTTATTATGGAAGGGGATTCCCCTCAAAGTAGTGACTCCTACCCCTCCTGCCCACACCTCATCTACTGAACGCCATCAAATCGCACTCAACAGACCGATGTTCTTATGCTACAATTATTCTGTTTTTTTAATTGCATCGTCTATTTGCTGATAATTCTTAAATGTATTCACTTGTGTTCAGCATGTGAAAGATATAATTAATTTTTGTTACAGTGGGAAAAACATGGGCTGGGAACCGATTATTTTTATTTCCTGCTTCTCTTTACGGGAAATTAGTTTATGAACAAAATCGTTTACGATCAAGTTCCAGGAATGGATTGTGGTGGCAAACAAAAGCATTACTATATATTCACCTCCCTCTTCCCAGAGTTCTTTTTTTTTAAATGGGGCCCCATAGACATAAATAAATATAGACTGGCCGATTAAAGAGTTTTATGAAACGAAAATTTGTGACTTGCAATTTTGTGTACTTTATTATACAGCATTTATGAGCAGTATAAAAGTTAAGTATTCATATCTATTTCAGCCACACACCTATATATATTGTAAATAAGGAGGCAGTGTAGTTTTGTTTAATCTCTAAGAATGAAGATCATGCAATTTTTCAAAATTCGGAAATCCGAATACAATAGATCAGTGATGCCCAACATAAATCGACCTTCGGGCCATTTTAATTTCCGACCCTAGTCGCGGGCCACATAAAACGAAATGAAATTGACCTGAAACTATTTGATTAGAGACCCGTGGACCTAGTACTTACGTCCACTCATGGGGATAGTATTCTCTTTTTTTTTGTCCAAGCGTCAGAAAACGGCTAAAAAATATGAGCAACAGTGTAGCTACCTTTTCCAACGACTCATAGTCTTGTCTCTTCACGCGGTAAACATTCACATTCATCTTCTCATCTCTAGACGTAGTTTAACTGTCTTTGGATTCCAATGACGTCACATGTATATTGGCTTATTATCATGTTCTGCCACAAAATAAAGGTCCTTACTTTTTTTTTCTACATTAAGAGTCCAATCTCAAAGTTACGCACAGATGCTAGTCATGGTACCAATCAAGCGGAGAAAAATTGAGGGCCCCAACGTAGGTATAGAGACATTTTTCAACTTTTTCTTTTAGGGGAGGGGGGTGTAGAGGATTTTCTACACTTTGTGCCGACATTTCGGCGGGCCGGATGGAACCACGTCGCGGGCCGGGCCGTATTTTGAGCATCACTGCAATAGATGTACATGTTTTCAAGTTACATGAAGTTACTTCCTTAGGCCAGTCTATAGTTATCTATGTCTAAGTGAGGCCCTCATTAGGTTGTCCACCCCTGTTCTAAGGGAAGTAAGTGCACACGTATAGGCCTACTTGTTTTCAAAATACACGAAGACTTCTAAGTCTAATTGTATAAATAAGTAGCTTCAATTCTGAAAGTGTTGGGATTTAGATCACATCCGATTCATTGTCTGTGAGCTAAAAACAAAAGTTGATGTAAATATAAAAAAGAGAGAAATGGAGAGGAGGGGGGTGTATTTCAATGCCAAGACTGCATTGAGTTTTTTTCAAAGATTACTTAATTTACTATTCCAAACTCTATAGGCCAAGGCAAACCTTCGCGGCAATTTGAAAGTTGTGCAGAATACAAGATGCGACCTGTGTATAAGACAGAACTTAACCAATCTTGAGATAATCAAGTTTTATTCATTCTATTATGGGTTACATATTTATAATGGCATTACTGGTTCTAGAATAACCTGAATGGTTTCCCTTGATTTCGTCACTTGCTTCCAACTTAGATTCGTGTACTGTGTGTACAGCCTAACAATCCATATGTATACAGATCTAGAGGTAGAGACTACGTGTTGACTTTAATATACTGGTAGTAATGATAGAATCCAGTACAAGTCTCAGTAAACAAGTACTCTTACACTATTATGACTATCATCAGAACTTTGGCTGGTGTGTCGCAAGCAAGACATTCAGAGATTCAACAATGAGGTCATTCTGGTCATAATTCCACTACACACGCACACCAAATTAACGATATATTATACCGTTATATAACGATATGTTATATATAGCGACATAATTCATTAGAATGTTTACATTATGACTTGCTATATTAAATCTTGAAACACTGTACGTGACTTGGAGGACAAGTCCTTAATATCTTATCTTATACATCGCAGACGTTCCTCCTTAACAGAAGATAATTACGTCCCTCGAGTATCCATGTGTCAATCTTGTCGTGCATGCTAATTAGAGACGTAAACTCTGTTAAGTCATTGGTTTCCTTGAGAAGGTGGAGTACTAGTGGGAATATGTTGTAATATGGAATAGTGCCTGTATAGGATCATTGTATATTTCTGACTATTTTATTAGGTTACGTTTATATGTTTTAATTATGGTTGAGTGCTCTATGTATTAATTATGGTTGAGTGTTCTATGTATTAATTATGGTTGAGTGCTCTATGTATTAATTATGGTTGAGTGTTCTATGTATTAATTATGGTTGAGTGTTCTATGTATTAATTATGGTTGAGTGTTCTATGTATTAATTATGGTTGAGTGTTCAATGTATTAATTATGGTTGAGTGTTCTATGTATTAATTATGGTTGAGTGTTCTATGTATTAATTATGGTTGAGTGTTCTATGTATTAATTATGGTTGAGTGTTCTATGTATTAATTATGGTTGAGTGTTCTATGTTTTAATAAAGGTTGAGTGTTCTATGTATTAATTATGGTTGAGTGTTCAATGTATTAATTATGGTTGAGTGTTCTATGTATTAATTATGGTTGAGTGTTCTATGTATTAATTATGGTTGAGTGTTCTATGTATTAATTATGGTTGAGTGTTCTATGTATTAATTATGGTTGAGCGTTGTGTGTTTTAATTATGGTTGAGTGTTCTATGTATTAATTATGGTTGAGTGTTCTGTGTATTAATTATGGTTGAGTGTTCTATGTATTAATTATGGTTGAGTGTTCTATGTATTAATTATGGTTGAGTGTTCTATGTATTAATTATGGTTGAGTGTTCTATGTATTAATTATGGTTGAGTGTTCTATGTATTAATTATGGTTGAGTGTTCTATGTATTAATTATGGTTGAGTGTTCTATGTTTTAATTATGGTTGAGTGTTCTATGTATTAATTATGGTTGAGTGTTCTGTGTATTAATTATGGTTGAGTGTTCTATGTATTAATTATGGTTGAGTGTTCTATGTATTAATTATGGTTGAGTGTTCTATGTATTAATTATGGTTGAGTGTTCTATGTATTAATTATGGTTGAGTGTTCTATGTATTAATTATGGTTGAGTGTTCTATGTATTAATTATGGTTGAGTGTTCTATGTATTAATTATGGTTGAGTGTTCTATGTATTAATTATTGTTGAGTGTTCTATGTATTAATTATGGTTGAGTGTTCTATGTATTAATTATGGTTGAGTGTTCTATGTATTAATTATAGTTGAGTGTTCTATGTATTAATTATGGTTGAGTGTTCTATGTATTAATTATGGTTGAGTGTTCTATGTATTAATTATGGTTGAGTGTTCTATGTATTAATTATGGTTGAGTGTTTTATGTATTAATTATGGTTGAGTGTTCTATGTTTTAATTATGGTTGAGTGTTCTATGTATTAATTATGGTTGAGTGTTCTATGTATTAATTATGGTTGAGTGTTCTATGTATTAATTATGGTTGAGTGTTCTATGTATTAATTATGGTTGAGTGTTCTATGTTTTAATTATGGTTGAGTGTTCTATGTATTAATTATGGTTGAGTGTTCTATGTATTAATTATGGTTGAGTGTTCTATGTATTAATTATGGTTGAGTGTTCTATGTATTAATTATGGTTGAGTGTTCTATGTATTAATTATGGTTGAGTGTTCTATGTTTTAATCATGGTTGAGTGTTCTATGTATTAATTATGGTTGAGTGTTCTATGTATTAATTATGGTTGAGTGTTCTATGTATTAATTATGGTTGAGTGTTCTATGTATTAATTATGGTTGAGTGTTCTATGTTTTAATTATGGTTGAGTGTTCTATGTATTAATTATGGTTGAGTGTTCTGTGTATTAATTATGGTTGAGTGTTCTTTGTTTTAATTATGGTTGAGTGTTCTATGTATTAATTATGGTTGAGTGTTCTATGTTTTAATCATGGTTGAGTGTTCTATGTATTAATTATGGTTGAGTGTTCTATGTATTAATTATGGTTGAGTGTTCTATGTATTAATTATGGTTAAGTGTTCTATGTATTAATTATGGTTGAGTTTTTTATGTATTAATTATGGTTGAGTGTTCTGTGTATTAATTATGGTTGAGTGTTCTATGTATTAATTATGGTTGAGTGTTCTGTGTATTAATTATGGTTGAGTGTTCTGTGTATTAATTATGGTTGAGTGTTCTATGTTTTAATTATGGTTGAGTGTTCTATGTATTAATTATGGTTGAGTGTTCTATGTATTAATTATGGTTGAGTGTTCTGTGTATTAATTATGGTTGAGTGTTCTATGTATTAATTATGGTTGAGTGTTCTATGTATTAATTATAGTTGAGTGTTCTATGTATTAATTATGGTTGAGTGTTCTATGTATTAATTATGGTTGAGTGTTCTATGTATTAATTATAGTTGAGTGTTCTATGTATTAATTATGGTTGAGTGTTCTATGTATTAATAGTGACGTTATTTTGTAGTCCTCCTTCCTGAAGTGTCTCATGTTTATCTAGTCAAATATGAATAGGCCTAGTCATTAATTGATAGTCGTAAGGCTGTTTAAATAATTAAGTGTTGATTTTATTTAATAATGGCATTTAATCTAGCAATACATTTTTAAACCTGATCTATTCTAGAATTGACTTTTCTGACGATTTGTTTAACAAAAATTTGACTTATCAGCATGTGCAAGTGATGCTTATGAATTTCAGACTATAAGTAGATAAATAAACCAATGCCTTATAAAAATTGAACATAAACCAATGCCTAATTAAAATTGAAGATAAACCAATGTTTTATAAAAATTGAAGGTAAACCAATGTTTTATAAAAATTGACGATAAACCAATGTCTTATAAAACTTGAAGATAAATAAACCAACGCCTTATCTATAAATATATGTGCCTTACACCTGGCAGCATTAAAAAAGTATGACAGGAACGCCGGTTGACATGACCTGATTACTCACCGTAAGTCGTTAATCCCTCTCGGCAGACGACCAGAGCGTGCTCACACCACAACACAGGAACGTAATTCTACCTACTCACGAGCTGAACACGCGCCAAACAACTCCACGGAAGAAGAAGAATAACCTAGGGTCCTGTCCAGAGTGACGTTCCTGCATTATCCTAAGGAATTAGGCACTGCCAACCCCCCGGCGACATTACTGACACGACAACACTGTGACACTACCAGCCTGGCTTCTTCGTCAGGCGGGGGAGGGGAGAGAAGCCTGTTGTATTCTGTTCTAACGCGTGACTCACCCGTGTCTCGTGAAAAAAAAATGAGGGGGGGGGGGCAGTAAACACTTACACCTTCACGTGAAACTCAGAGAAATACGCGCGCGCTGTCATGGACACTCGCGCAGAACAAGTTATGGTTTGGAATGTAGCGAGAGAAGGGGCTCAGGCGAGAGGGGAAGGAGAGCTTTGTGTCTTGTACTTCAATGCCTGTTATGAAAGAGAAACAAGCTCGATTTTATCCAGTCGGTCTAATCATTATAGTCAAAGCGCGCCGGTCTAAGGAGTTGGGTTAGAAATAGAGATACACGTTGTAAAGGTCGTCTTAACAGGAGGGCCAGGTGCCAATATTTCCAAATGCTGTATTATCGACACCGATAATGCCAGGCACAGAGAACTATCACTCAGATCGATATTCAAAATGGAGGCTGGCGTGGTAAGCCCCAAAATAACCACTTACCCCCCCCCCTCCTTTTTTTTTTTGTGTTGAGCCCTTCACTCCATGAGTTGGCTTGTTAAAAAACTGCGACTTGTGGAGCCGGGTAGAAGGAGGAAATAACTCCAGAGAGTTCTGAGAGAGAGGGTTTCAGCCTGTTCGATGCCGCCACACAGATGTATTGATTTTCGCTGTCGCCGCACTCTTCGGTTCCACAACCAATTTGCTGCTACACAGACAAGAAGGGGAAGAGGCCAGTGTATCACGTACTGTGAACAGATCCAAGAACTTCTTCGTGCTATTATCTTTGCGAGACGTAGAACGTCTACAAATAATTATATAGTCGTCTTTGTGGAGTAGACCCCAAGATCTAGGTAACAATGACGAACATCAACAAAACATGGACCTTGCGCTAGAGAAAACAGTTCTAAAAATGGAATGATAATTCCTACTATAATTAGTAGAATACTTTAAGATCCCATTTTCTGGATGGGTTTTGGGCAGTGTTTCCCAAACTTTTTCCTCAACGGAACAATTCACACAATCTGAGTATTTAGCGGGAAATTTCACACAATCTGAGTATTTAGCGGGAAATTTCACACAATCTGAGTATTTAGCGGGAAATTTCACACAATCTGAGTATTTAGCGGGAAATTTCACACAATTTGAGTATTTAGCGGAACACTGTGCTTCAATTTATTTTTAGAGAGGTTCATTGGCGTGGTGGTCTAGTTAATTATTCCAGGAGTTCGTGGAACACCTAGTCAGGCCTCACGGAACACAAGTTTGGGAAACACTGGTGCAGGGAAAAGTTGCACGAAAACACAAGAGCGCTACGTGGTGTGAATGTTGGGATAATACGAGTGCGTGTTGCATAAACAAGCAAAATATACAAATTATACTTTTTTAAAAAATAAAACAAAAAGCTTGTATAATGGAAAGAACTGCACATTTACAGACATGCCTTATCCGAGAAAGGGAATTTGTACCAGACAGACAGACGGTGTGAGTTGATTTAAGTTCTGTAAAAATAAAGGATATTTAGTCGACATCACATATGTGTGTGTGTGTGATCACATATTAGAATTGATGTGTATTCAGGTAATGGAGATACGGTATTCACAAATATCATGAAAGTTGTGACAGTATTTGTAATGAACGCAAATGTGGATTCGATCCCCCAAAAATGTTTATTTTACTATATTATTTAAGAATTGATTTTTTACAAAATGTTTCTATAAGGTTTAAGAAGTAGAGTAATTTGCTTATAGTTCAGAGATCAAACAAGACCCGTAAGGAGCCTCTCTCTCGGTGTTCTTGTGCCAGACTAGAAATGTGTAGGCGTGTCCAAAATAATTTGAAGTGCTGAAGTAAGTCTGATATATGCTGATGGTGTTCCAGTCTGATTAGTTGTCTATTTTTAAATCATAACTGTTATCCAATCCAGCTGCCCCGGATTATTTGGCAACATCTGATGCAAACAAAACCTTTTCTGCCAATGATTTTTTTTTCCTTTTCTGCGCATGTTATTCTTAGTTGTAAGTATCTTCGTGAGATCTCCATTTGCCTCTTGGTCATCTGCTGCTTTATACAATGCGCCTAAGTTGCTTCTGGGATCACCCGTTAGTGTCCATTACATATCTTCCTTTAAGATTGCCCAAAATGTGCCTCAACACTTTTAGCTGCCTAATAATTATGGATTAATGTACATCAAAGACTTCTATCTCAAGGAAGCTTATAACATTTAATACCATGTTTTTTTTATGTCTTATTACCTTAGCCATCTCTTGCTGGTATGGTAATACTCGACTACGGCACCCTTTACAATCAAAGCTTGAACAACTTGTTCATGAAAATGCCTTTCCAAAACTCTATTCCACTTGCAGTCAATGAGTGCAATTCAAAAAGCCCTAGTTGTGTGTGAATGTTGTGTTTGCATCTTATTTTGATATCAACTTCCATTGGTTTGGACCACTACAAAGTATTGCCATCTCTTCTTTAGCAGCAAGACACACTCTAACAAATACACTTGAAAAATTCCTTTATTTGGTCACTCCATCCAGACATTCACATTGTGCACACACATTCACACAATAGCCTTTAAGTCATAAGAAATATGTTTTCACAAAATCATTGGCAAATAAAAGTTTCATGCTATCAATTGTATACAAAACATAGGACCACTGTCAACAATAGAGTCAATTGTAGAACTCTGCTCAAGGTGGATGTAGTCTAGTAGTCAAGTTCATCAATAAATGCTGTTGAAACAAGGGGAAACAATAAGTGAATGATGAAAGGGCAACTAATGTTTTTGAACCTCAACATTGATAAGAAAATGGACTTCAGTTAAGTGGCTTGCATTTTTTTTAACAAGATGATAAGTCTTCTTTTCTAGGGAAACCCAATGAAAATGTGGGTGCAGATATTCAAATCAAAAATTCTATTTTAATATTTTAATTCTATTACAAATGTTAGTTTATGACAATGAACAAAAAATCTAAGGCTGAAGCAGGTATGTAACAGGATTACACAAATAGTAGTCTTGTTCTTAGTTCAGTCTCTGGAGCTACACCTATGGTATGTGTGTCTTGTTCTTAGTTCAGTCTCTGGAGCTACACCTATGGTATGTGTGTCTAGTTCTTAGTTCAGTCTCTGGAGCTAAACCTAAGGTGTGTGTCTAGTTCTTAGTTCAGTCTCTGGAGCTACACCTATGGTATGTGTGTCTTGTTCTTAGTTCAGTCTCTAGAGCTATGTGTGTCTTGTTCCTATCTCTGGAGCTACTCCTATGATACAGTTTTGTTCTTAGGTCTCTGAGTGCAAAAGGCAGAAAGGGAAAGGGAGGTGCACTGGTCATCATGACAGCCCCAGCATAGAAAGAAACAAACAAAAAGGTGTAGTGTACAAAGTTTCAAGACCATGAAAACATCAGAACCAAGAACATCACTACAGTTTCTACTGAAAGACATTTTTTTTTTGTCCAGGAATTATTACATAGCATCAAAAAATATATATAACAATAACTTTCAATAAAACTTAAAGAAAAAAAAAAGATCTAATATAAAAACAAAGGCAGAGTCAAAAACAGAACACCTAATGAAAATGTTAAACCTAGTGTTCCTTCAGTAGTTTCATTGGTAAGATAAACTCATGGCTCTAGAAAGGTGGCTGGGAAGGGTCATGGGGAATGAAGGAGCAGCACTAACATTATCAACAAGTCAATGCTGAACACATCACATTGACACTAACAATTGTACACTGTAGTTCAATCAACACTACAAATGCAATAGCATGAGAGACAATGTACACATGAAAATCTTCAAGCTCTTTCTTTATCAAGTCATTTCAGTTGAACAAGTGGGACAGTGCCCTAAAATACAAAAATATACACTTGAACATTATTTACATTCCATAGCTAACTAAATTTGTACATTGTACTTACAGTAATTTACAGGAAACTTCAACAAGAATACAACTTATTTATAGATTATGTTGAACCAGTACTATAACAAAAAAGTATAATACTATTTGCCATAGTTTGTAGTTGAACTATTTTATATTAAAATTAAATAGAAAAAAAAACATAGAATAAAACTTGTAAAAATATCCTCAACAATGAAACTAAACTGTTCAAAATATTTCAAGCAACAAAACATAGTGGATAATCCTCCAGGACTGATGAAACTTGCTATATGTTTATTCAGAAAGTGATTTCACCTACATACACATTTTTTGTTTTTTTATATATCTATCTATGTCTAGAAATGAGTCTACTCAATGACATTTCAACGTGATCATTTCTTTTTTCGTCTCATAGCTTTAATTTTTGGTCTATCTCCTCCAGTCCTGATGAAAAAAAGAAAAAAAAACATTAACAATTTCGGATCACATTGCTTTAACAAGTACTAAAACAAAAAGACATTTTTTTTTAAAAAAAGGCAATTCCATCTTTATGAAGCTGTTAATGTTTTTTAAAAGCAATTAATTTTATCCCCCCCCCCCCCTTACCAATAACCTGGTTAAACACATCTACAAATCTACTCAAGTATTTAAAATTCTAGTTTGGTGATACAGCTCCAGACTTTGAAACATAAAAAGACAGTCTAAACTGATTTCTAGATAAGACTGTGCAAAATGTTCCTGAACATTGATATTTAAATTTTAAAATCAGTATTCACTATATATATATATTTAAAAATTATAAGTCAAACCAGAGTTTTCCCTGTGTGGCCCATTGGCTAGAATTTTTTTTTCCTTTAGATATACCAGACATGCCTACCCCAATGGCCCAGAAAGTTAAAATGTGGAATTTCAGGCTCCAATGTGAGACATAAATGCTTTTACGTTCAGCAGCCATATTGCGCACAATAAATAAAACTTTAAATGAAATTGCTAGTTAGCTTCTAATACATTAGATGTAAATAGTATAATTAAAACTAGAAAGGCATTTACTTAAAGAATCATAATTATATCCTGTGCTAGAAATCTATAGCTTGATCTAAATGTATAGAGTCATTATAGATCTAGATTAGATCTAAGATCTATATATATTGCAGAATTAGATCTAGATTTACTTACTAGAACAGATTTATAAATGATTCTTGTCTAGATGTAAAATATGCTAGAAATTATAGAATCTATTATAGAACTTACCCCTAAAGACTAATCTTTAGATATTCTAAATTACTAATGGCAATGCTACTATGAGATCTATTTCTAGATCTACTTAATTGTCTAGTACTTTAGATGCAGTCTGTAGTTCTAGCTCTAGAAGAAGAATTTAGAGTCTACTATACTAAGTCTATTTTTTATCTCAAGTAATCAAGATTACTCCAGATCTAGAAGTAAGACTAGAATTTGATTATTCTAATAAATTTTTTATTCAATAATGTCATAATAATTCATGTCTGTAGCTTAGATATCTTGTGAATCTAGATTCAAATTCTATATCTAATCTAGATATATAGTAAACACTAGATCTTGAGTCTAGATCAGGGGTGGGCAACCTTTTTGTATGGAGGGCCGCATTGAAAAAAATTTGGGAATTGGGGACCGCATATATACAACTTTGAAAAACACGCTAGCTTACTATGTATAATGTACTTTACATTTAAATTTAATTCTTTACGCTCCCGATTGAGGAATCACAACAAAAGTTAGCAATTTCTGAAACTAATTTTACGAATATTTATTTAAACATTTTGTTATTGTCTGTTTTGCACCACAATATTACACCACAAATGTTTTAACTTTACTGAATGTGAAGTATTGAAATGTTTACACTCGTGCAAGATGTTCCGGAACTGTGGAACTAGCTTACTGATTGTTATTCTTGTAACTGCTGTCAAATTACAGTCAGTCAGTATCGACCTGTTCTTATACCTTTTTTTAAGTATGGAAATACAGATTCTTCATCATCATCATCTTTCCTTTGCATTCCTCATGAAACATAGGGCCTCAATAAAAATATGCCACTCTCCACGGTCTCTTGCTAGTTTTTTTTTTATGGCTTCCAAGCTCTTTCCTGTCCTCTCGGCTTCATCTAGTATAGTGCGTCGACATGTTCTTTTTGGTCTTCCTCTACGTCTTGTTCCCTGGGGTTTCCACTCTAAGGCATGTCTAGCTCTAAGGGTGTGACCAATCCATCTCCACTTCCTCTCTAAGATCTGCACCTCTATATTTTTCTGCCCACTCATCTCCCACAGTTTAGTGTTTTCTACTTGTCGTACCAGTGTATTTTTAAGATATTTCTCAGATATCTGTTGATGATCGTCGGAAATACAGCTTAGGCACCCATAAAACTCCCCAGGAAGAACTGACTGCAATGGAACTTCTCTTTCAGGTCATAATTTGCTTTCCAGTGTGCCCTCTCTTGATGTCTTAAAAAATGATTTCAAATTTCACAATCAAAGAATCAAAATAAATCATGTACTTTTCAACCATTTCGCTAGAAATCGTGTCACTTTTCAGCAAAGAAAAGCTGTTATCAATTGCTTGGCTAGAGAAATGGAAAAGCTTTGTGAAAACACCCAATCGTAATAGTGCCGATGAAAAACATGACATCTTTCTTTCAATCTTCATTAGAAATATTAGTTACAATGTCACAGTCATTAATATCCTTCCAATCGAGGGTCAAAACAGTAATCCAATAATCTTCTCAATACCATACCCATACTAAACCTTTCTGCTGTGGTACCCAACATCGGAAAATTTTGTTTCCAAATCTCCAAGTACCCAGGTAGTGTCCTACTTTTCAGAACTGTATGTGGTTAAGACCCTTATCTCTGATAAATTTGATCACTAAGATAGTTGGGTCAACAATATGTTATATATTCAATGCAGCTTGACTCAAACTTTCCTGTTTGAAGTTTATGATTGGGATATTGTTCTTTAATTTACTTAAAAAAAAACAACTCTTTCTCAGTCGAAGATCGGGCTCCATCAGTTATTACACTCGCCATCTGGTTCAAAGCCAACCAAACCCTTTCAACCCAGTTTTTCAGACCACTAATAAATACTAGTTTGTGTCTTTGACTGAATGTTTCTAAATATTGCCAATAAGAATAATCTTGTTTTATTTTAAACGTTTTAGAATGGCATGTAGAGACAATGCTTTTTTAGCCTCTGCATCATAAGTGATAAGAATCAAAATTCAAAGTTTCAAAAACATACCGGTATATAAAAATATTTAAAATTATTTTATTTTTTAATATATTTACATTTTTTTATTATCTTTGGGCACACCTGATTTCTGTTGGTGTCTGTGGACCGCATAAAACACTCCAGCGGGCCGCATGTGGCCCGCGGGCCGTAATTTGCCCACCCCTGGTCAAGATGCATTGTCAGTAAAGAAATTATTTGAATTGAGCATTAGGCTCATTAGCGCCTACTAGGTTCTAACACTAATCTAGATCTAGAGTTTAGACTAACTCTGGACTAGATCTAGGTCTTGTAGTCTAAATCTAAATCTATGACACACTGGGTCTGGAAGGAGACAAAATGTAAATTATGGAAAAATTTAAATAAACACATTTTATTTTGCATTCAGTATTTTCATTTCGCACTATTAATAAATAATGAAAATAAGCGGCCAATTTTAAAAAATGTCAAAATTCAGACTTGGTGGAACAAAAAATCGCCAATGCTGAACCTGTTTGTTTTTTGGGGGGGACTTTGTGGGATGGTTTCTCAAATGCAGGATGGTAAGCATGTCTAATATACATAAACTGTTGCATTTCTAGAAAAATGGTTTGAGATCTGTGTCCAGAGTTCATATTTAGTGATGGGAACAGACTTAGCAAATTTTTAGAAAATTATCTAAATCACGGCAATCCAAAATAATGAGTTGCTGAATTATTATATAAAATAAAATAATCATATTGAATATTGATCATGGAATGATTTATTGTACCACATAAATATGCTTAGCAACCTTCATAGTAAATTAATTACATAGTATAATCTTCATATCACAGACTTAGCATTGAACCTTTTCATACTAAGCCAATTATTGCACTTCCTATTCAACTGTGTATGTATAAGGAAAATCAAATGAATGGGAGGAGTGTGAGTAAGTATATAGAGAACTTTCACTTACCCAATATTAAATGATTGACTTGGAGCATTAGGTGCACCAGCACCAAACACAAATGGTGTGCTAGAAGATTGAGGTTCAGTCTAAGACAGAAAATGCACTGGCTTAATAGCATTCAATTGAAATTATGACCATCAAAATGTTGACTACATTTGTATCAAATAGAGCAAATTTATTTATTTCTGCATAACCAACACAAATGAAAGCAATATAAATGAAGTGAAGCTGTTTCTAAACTTACAGGTTTAGCACCAAATACAAAAGGAGCCCCTGTCTGTTGACTTGTGCCTCCAAAATTAAAGGATGCAGGTGTTGGGATGGGAAATGGAGCTGCTGTGAAAGTGAAAATTGGGTCAATACTTAGAATAGCTTGATAATGTAAATGACATAGTAAGAGCCTTAATATATCCTAAACAAAAAGTGCTATCAATAATACCTTTGACCTCAGATTTGGAACTGTCATTTGAAGCTGAAGCTGTGAAAGAAAAAACATTTGATGCCCCGGTTGAAAACTGAAATCCTTGGGAGGAGTTATTGATTTGTGAGGGCTGAGCCCCAGGTGTTGATCCAAACATGAAGCCTCCAGATGGAGTGCCCGAGTTAATACTTGCACTGTTCCCAAAAGGTGAACCTTTAGAGGCTAAAAAAAAATTAAAAATTTTCTTAAAGCATTACCAAGTGCACAAAACTCTTTATCAAGCATGTGTTCCATTCAAACAAAAAGTGACAATACATTAAAAAAAATTATCAGTAAGCCTGTTACTGATTAAATATTCAAGAATCTAGGTCTTATTAACTTAAAACTTAGTTGCTATAACAACACTTTTTAAATCACAATGTCAGATGCACTATATGCGATATACAGGGTTAGTAGCACTTTTCCCAAACAAAATTTTGGGAGATTTTTTAAAGTAGGAAATGTATTAAATACATATATATCTTCTGTCGAAACAATGAAAGGAAACAACCATTTCTACGCTGCCAAGTGAAATGCCATCTATCAGGAGGTCGCGCTTAACAAATGGGTGAAAGGCGGTGCAGACACATCACTGGTCAGATCTTTAACACAGCCAGCCCGTAACATATGCGATCAGAAAGCCTAATTACGCTGTTGTTCCCCCCCCCCCCATTATTAGCAAGAAATAAGCAAAATTATATTACAAAAAAATATTGGGTAAAAATTTTGAGTTGACATAATTTTAGGAAACTTCTGGTAATTTTTAGGAGAATTTTTAAGACTTTTCAATTTTAGGAGATTTTAGGATATAATTACAATTATAGTGCTGTTTTGAATAGATAAATGAGAGGGGGCAGAACTTGTGTTCAAAAACAAACTTCACTTAAAGGATTTCTTCACACCAAGATTTGATGAAATAGTTTTTATTCGTATGAAATAAACTTCATGATTGAACTAACATGTACATTGTGATTGAAACTTAAATTTTTACCTCCAAAAGTAAACAATCCATTTGTGGCAGTATCATTATTGTTTAATCCAAAGTTGACAGTTTTTTTAGCACTTGGAGCATCCACATCTATTAAGACCAAATGATTAAATATTTGAAAAAAAAAAATAAATAATTTATTGCATTAACCATACCATCATAAAACATGGCTGAACACTCACCATTCAAATCTACAGAGCGTTTACTGGGCTGCGCCAGTGATACAGAAGAACTTGGATTCAAAGAGATTGTCGACTGTCCAAAAACACCGAACACAGGTGCATTAGTTTGTAAACCTGATCCTAAATCAAGGAATTTTTTTTTATATTATTTGTTTTTTTCTCATGAAAATGACATACTACCAATGAAAATAGAACAAAATATTTAAAGTGATTTATATGGCTTACCTAAAGAATTAGCTCCATCTGCAACTTTAGATTGATTTGATGACATAGTAAACCCTCCATTTGATAGGGGTTTACTGCTGCTTATACTATTCATGCCAAGGCCTGTTGAATTTGACTGTGACGTAGCCACAGTTGCACCAAACTGAAAAAGACTGTTGGAAGATTTTGGTACAGAGTCTACAACCAAAGCTTGAGAAGTGGATAATGCAAAAGTTGGAGCCATTGTAACAGCTAGAAAATTAGCATTTGAGTTGACTTGAGGGTTAGTAGCAATGCCTACAACTGCAGCTGTTGATCTTATTTCCTGAGATGCACCACTACATGGGGCACCACTAGATGGGACAACCCCTAACACAGGTCCAGCACTTGCAGTTTTTGAATTGACTTGATTCAATGATAAACAACCATTTGAGATTGAATGATTCTCTGAAATACTTGGTTCATTGAAGGAAACATTTTTAGTTGTTAAGCCAAATTGGACATTTGGTTTGCTAGTAGATGCTGCAGATGATAAACCAAATACAAATGCACCTTCAGAGCTATTTTTAGCTGGTTCTGTTACAATGTTACTGCTCTGTGAACCAGAGCTTCCAAATTTAAATCCACCGGTATCTGGTGAAGTACTTGAACTTCCAAATTTGAATCCACCAGTCAGTGGTACAGACGATGACACAGTTGAAGCAGAGGAATCTTTGCTTGTAGCTGTTTGACTAAACTGGAAACCTGATGAGGAAGTTGAGAATACAGAAGAAGTTGAAGTGTTTCCAAACTTGAACCCACCTGAACCAACTGTTGTGGCTGTTGTAGCAGGCACATTGAGAACAAAACCTCCTTGGGACGATATTGTAATAGATGAAGTCTTGCTTGGTTCTGTAGTTTTGGAAACTAAAGGATACAAATAAATATTGTGATTACTACTACTTAAAATGATGAAACTTAAGAATAGAAACCAAAGAAGAAAATTACTGACCAACTCCTGCAGCTTGAAGACCAGGCTTAGGTGAATCACAAGCTAAGCAATTTCCAGCTGTAGCTAGATTCTGTATCATGCACGTATCACATTCCCAATTGCCAGGGGGTTTCTTGAATAAACTACTCAGACTACCAGAACTGATATCTATAAGTAACAGCAAATAATTTTGTATACTTGTTATC
Source organism: Biomphalaria sudanica (assembly GCA_036873155.1). Taxonomy (NCBI): domain Eukaryota; kingdom Metazoa; phylum Mollusca; class Gastropoda; family Planorbidae; genus Biomphalaria; species Biomphalaria sudanica. The sequence goes on along the minus strand of JAZGLO010006571.1, from coordinate 1,092,974 downwards.
AATCAAAATAATTATTGTTTTTAAGTAAAGACAATCCAAAAAAATTCCAAGGTTAACACATTTTAAATTGGAATAGAAACTTACTTGGTGCTGACAATTGATTACTTCCTGTACAAGGGGTTTCACATGCTACACATTTAGATGATTCTGGTTTATTTACAATCAAACAGCCCTGGCATTCCCAAGAGCCTGGAGTTTTCTTGAATTTTGCCATGAGGTCATCACTCATACTTGGAGGAGAGTTCACTGCAACAGAGGAGCTGGTTGAAACTGGAACAAAACAAAATATAACTACAATATGGCTTGAGCAGACTCTTGAGAGATATGACACAATCCAAATAACAATGGGGCTCATCAGACAGAAAATTTCTGTAATTTTGTTTAAGTAGCTATTATGTACCAGAAATTTTAAAAGCCTCCAACAATCTATACACTTCTTAATAGTATGAGTAATTTTATTTTACTTATGAGTGCGCTAAATATACAAACTAAAAACAAATTGTGCATGAAAGACTCATCTGATCCTTACCATTAATATGTAGCAACAGCATAAATCACAGAGATAAACATAATGTATAGTATTTAGAACAACAAAAGCAATAAAAGAAATTGACATTTTACACAGATAATCAAATTGGAGCATGTCTTTCCTCTAAAAAATATAAAAACATATCTTAATACATTTGTGAAACACATGGACAAAAGGACAATACTTATTACATAGATGTACATATAATAAGTTATCTCAATCGTTTAGGAAAGTCAATGACTTGAATTAATGTTAAAAAGCATATTACATACTCAATTTTATTAAAAATATTTGAAATTTATAAGTTCTAAATGCACTGATATTGAAATGGTAAGACAGTAATTGCAATATTTGAACTAAGCCATTGTTATTTTTTCAATTAATTTGTCACAGAAAGTTGGAAGGCCTCAAGTAATTTAGATTAGAGACCATCAGGATTTCTCTATTTTAATCTAGCACTAGATAGTAAGCTTGCTGATAATACAATAGCAAACTGTTGCAAAGTGCATTAGTGTGAATGTTCTTGTTTAAAAATTATTGGTTTAATGTATTTCTATGTGAAGCATCTTGCGTGGTAGTGTTATGTTGCCACTACTAGCTAGCATATTGGGGAGCAATTAGAAAATCTCCCTTGCCAGTACATAGTCTCTCCACAGAAAGTCATATAGAGTACCTCCTCGTGATGACAGAATCTGATGCTGTGAAGCCTCAGGCTAATCTTCAAGGGTCTTGGAGATTTGGCCTCAAGATGTGAGGCAGTCACTGCCTGTTGGAGAGCAGACACTTAGCCCACAAACCAAACCCCTATCAATAGGTTAATAGCTGCACCACCTTGTACCTAACAGAAAATCCGGTTTTGGAGCCATATAGGCAGGGAGACAGTGGTAAGACCACTTCTCTCTAGCAAACTCCCAAGTTGTGATGGCATTTCATCCCTTTGGATCCTGTCAGTAAGGAAGAGAAGTGAATGGTGATGTGTGGGGAGCCCAGCACTTATAAATTTAGAGCCCAGACTTTCCCACGGCAATGAAGAGGTCATTCCAACTATTTCGTCTTTAGTTACATAAAAGTTGCAAAGGGAAAAGACCCTCTCTCGAGACATAAAATGGCACAGAATAATGTATTTTTCATGTATGATCTTTACATTAGATTTAGAAAAAGTTTCAAGAAAGAAGAAAAGACATTAGAACACTAAACCATTTCTAATTTTTTAAATTAATTTGTCACAGAAAGTTGGAAGGCCTCAAGTAATTTAGATTATAGAGACCATCAGGATTCCTCTATTTTAATCTAGCACTAGATAGTAAGCTTGCTGATTATACAATAGCAAACTGTTGCAAAGTGCATTTGTGTCTACGTTCTCAAAAAAAAAGAGTTATATAAATATTTATGTAAATGTATTTATATAATACAAATTAATTATTTAAAACCAATAATCCCATAAGTTAATAAAACAAAATTAATTACACATTTAAAGACACACAAGATGGAAATCTTGAGCTAATATGATGTTACTACCATCGGATAACTGGCAAAAAAAAAAAAAAAAGACACTTTAATCAAATCATATTGATCATCTAAAAAGATTTTGGAAGGAAAGCAAATGAAACAAAGTTTTTTAAGTATCGACAATAGGGGATATTTCAAAAGAAAAGGACTTTTAAATCAACGATGGTAGCGCCATTCCAGAAAGGAGTTATACTGCACACCTAACTTTTGCTAAGAACGAGGGGAAAAAAAACACATAATACACAACTTATTTTTTAGATTTTAGTATCTTTCTACCATTTGTTTTACACAATGTACAAGTATTTTTGTTTAAGAAAGTTGGAAGGCCTCAAGTAATTGGAACCAGAGACCATCAGGATTTTTTTAGTTTTACTCTAGCACTTGATAGTAAGCTTGCTGCTTATACATTACTACAGCAAACTGTTGCAAAGTGCAGTAATATTTTTAAAACTATAGAAATAATACAACTAAAATAAGTTAAATAAGCTATTTATAAACATGGTAAAAATCAGTACAAAAAAAAGGATGTTTTAAAATGTGCATTTACATTTACATTTATACTATCAATTTAGAAATTCAAATGTCCATGTTAATGATACTAAAAAATGGCCAAGCTTGATAAACAGAAACTTAAATTATGGATTGGTAAACTTTTTCCATGTTGAAAACCTAAATTCAACATTTACATGTTTTTGACAGATTTCTAAATTTAGTAAATGTCTATCCATTTTATAAGTTATTTCTCAAAACTTTTCAAATAAAATTAAACAAAAACCACTCCAGATTGATAGCAGTTTTCCTCTGATATAGATCATTGCACATTATATACTACAGTTAAAAAAGAAATGCTTTAATAAGATGCCAAAAAGCAATAACTTAACAAACCTTGGTTAGAGTTAGGTTTTGGGTTATCACATGCTACACATTTAGTGGAATCTGGTTTGTTGTATAACATACAGCTATAACACTCCCATGAACCAGCTGCTTTCTTGAATTTAGACATCAGGTCATCTACAAATAAACAGTGCTATTTAGAAGTTGATGGCTTTTTAAAGAACAAATTATATATTTAAAATCAATTACTTCTTAAGATGCCTTCAGAATCAACAAGTTATTGCATTTTACATAAAATAAATGTATTCAAAACATGGCTTTATCAGAATTCTTCATTAAACATCTTCAGATAAATCAGAAGGTCTCCGAGATAGCATCATTTAAAGCCAAATGAAAGAACTAAATTAATGAAATTTTAGTGAATTTCTGTGTTATTAATGTTTTATACTATAGAAATATACTTTTTTTTATTCCCTCAAACAGCTAAGTAAATAAGTTAATCCTTTTGTAATTAATATTCAAAAAAAAAAAAAAAATCAGGGTTACCTTCTGTACTGGACTTAGGTGTCACAAAAGAGACAGATGCAACCACTGGACCTAGTAAAGAACAATTATGCTGCTTTTAATTTCTAAAATTAATGAAAACTGAATAAGTGACATTATACCAGAATGATTCATATAAAAAAAAATTCACTAAAATATCTACCACCTTTTAGTTACCTTTGCCAAGCACATCCATGACAGAGCCTGTTTTTAAAGAAGCAGCAGGAGCCAAGGAGAATCCACTTTGGGTCACAACATCAGATGCTGCTGAACTGTCATTTTCAGGCCATTTGTTATAGGTCTTGAAACTTGAGGATGTTCCTGACAAAACACTTTCTTGTTAATTGATATTGTTACAAAGCTATTGCAGTTTAACTATTTACTAAAGTCAACTTAGTATTAATTACATCCTTTGATGGTGACTAACACTCTAAATTTTTAGTTATCAGAAATACGTTTAGATTTTTCAACAAATCAAAGATGACTTACTGGTCAACAGAGATGCTTATTTCATGCAATTTGAAAACAACAACAAAAAAAAAATCTTTTGAATACAGTTTTTAAAAATTGATTCCCCCCCTCCCCCTTTTTTAATTATGCTGCTGTAAAAATTACCAATAGCTCAATATAGTTTTATATTGCTCATTCAAGCAGTTACAATTTTGTCAAACCTATATGCAACATTCACTTGTTATAGTCAGGGTTTCTGCACCAAAGTCAATATGAAATTCAAGGAGTTTTCCAGGAGAAATTTTAAAATTTAGGACATAAAATTCGCGCCAAAATATCACATAAAAATAGTCAAAGTTGATGATTATTATTGCTCCCTAATCTTCGGACTCGAAGACAAGCCTTATTATATTATATATATATATATATATATATATATAATGTGTGTGTGTGTGTCCCACATTGTAACACACACACAAAACTATTTTGAAATAATAAATACAGTAATGTCATCAGCTTGGTATGTCCACTGTTACGTATCTAGGCGTTGTTTTTTTCTTTCGTTGACCTGTTGCGGTCGAGAGACGGGGAGGTTGTCTGCCCCTTGTGTAATAAGTTTTTTTTTTTTATTCGTCAAGCCACACAGACAGTGACCGGTCCTTGACCTGTGTGTGTACCTCTGGTTGAAAGGAGGGTGTTTTTTCTTCTGTCTCTTTGAAGAGCGTTCTAGATCTGGGTGTTGATGACTTTCTAGAAATTACGAGAGATCGACGCGCGGTAGATTATATAAGACCGCTCGCGTAACGTTGACAGACAGACATACGGAGACAGCCGTGGGACAGAATAGCGGAGACATTGCGCGACCCGTGCGTGGTATACCATTTATCGTGTAAGTTAATATTTTTTTTAAGGCCTTGCTTGCTTGTATTTGTAATTACATTTTCAAACTCTTGTATTGTAATATTTTTACATGTCATTTTTGTAAAAGGGTTTTGGTCAACACATCAATTCTGTATTAGTGTATTGAGTAAATGTTTATTTTTCTTTCTTGTAACTTTATATTTGATTAAACATTAAGTTGATAGTTTACCTTCCGATTTCTTGTGTCATTTTTTTTGTTATTCATTGTAAGTCTTTGATTAAATTCAGACTTAAGATAAGTGACACAACTCCTTTTCTATTGTCACGTTCCCCTAGGCAAGCCATTTAAAAGTAGAATTCAATTCGTAATACGTGACAAAAGAAGTTTGGGGGCTCGTCCGGGATATTTTTCTGAACCTATTTTCGTCTTACTTGAGTAATTTTGTAAAGGCGAAGTTGACTTTAACAAAATTTTTTTTTTTGTGTCAAAGAGTCGGAAGTAAAGTATCAATAGTATTGACCAAACTCTCTTAAGGTTTTTTGTTGTACTGATTTTGTACTGTATATTTACATTGTATACATTTTTTTGATTGTAATAGTTGTTAGTTAGTCATGGATATTCAGGTTTTTCTTGCAAATCCCTCTGTGGAAGAGCTTGATGCTTTTACTAGGAAGGAACTGGTCCTTATTTCTAAACATTTAGGGTTAAAAATAAAATCAAATGCCCTTAAACAAGAAATCAGAGATAACATTGTAGTCCATTATGTAGACGAGGAAGTGTTTTCTGAAGACCTTTTAGAAACCCTTAGACCCGATGAGGGTAAATCAGATGTAGAACTTCAGATAAAATTAAAACAAATGGAAATAGAAGCCCAGTTAGCTTTAAAAGAGAAGGAAATTATCTTGGGGAAACAAAAAGAATTAGAGCTTGCAGCGGCTAGAGAGCAGAAAGAAATGGAAATAGAAGCCCAGAAGGAAATTAAACAAAAAGAATTAGAGCAGAAAGAAATGGAAATGAAATTACAAATAGAGTTAAAAAAATTAGAGTTAGCTGCTAATGTAAGACCAGATTCTTCCCCTGCCAGTCATACTGCTGAAGCAATAAAATTTTTGAAAATAATTCCACGCTTTAATGAAGCCACAATTGACAATTATTTTCCACAATTTGAACTTGCTGTGAAAAATTTTAATGTACCTGAAACTTTGTGGCCCACTTTGCTGCAAACAGTTTTGACTGGTAGAGCTGCAGAGGTATTTTGTTCTTTGACCATTGAACAACAAAAAGATTATAATGTTGTTAAGGCCTTAATTCTTAAGGCATATGAACTTGTTCCGGAAGCTTACCGAAAGCAGTTCAGGGATTGTCGCAAATCGGATGGCCAAACCCATGTAGAATTCCTGCGGGAAAAGGAGCGACGCTTTGAGAAATGGCTCACTTCCAAGGAAATCGGCACCGACTTTGCCAAATTCAAGAACCTAATGCTGATGGAAGAGTTCAAGAGTTGTGTGCGGCTGGACGTCCGTACGCATATAGCTGATCGTGGCGAGGAAGATGTGCACAAGGCTGCAGTGTTGGCAGACGATTATATAATATCACATCAATTTGCCAAGTATACGACGGATGTCAAGCCAAAACAAGTCAAACAGCCTGAGTCCACTGCTAGCAACTCCATCAAGAACAGCAGTACAAACGACAGAAAACCTACTACAAGTAAAGCTACTTGTTCCTACTGCAAACGAGAAGGACATAAAATTGACGATTGTTGGAAATTGAGGAAGAGAAACGAAAAAGCTCCTTCAAAAGTCAGCGCTTGCACAGTACAGTGGTCGGCGAGGTTTACTCCCTCATCATCAAGTCATATCAAGAATACCTCGACACCATCTGTTTCAAATGTATTGACTGTACAAGACTCTCCGAAAATGTCTCCACGATGTTCCAATGACTCAACCAAGAGTTTTTCAAATACATCAAGCCGATGTTCCAATGACTCAAACAAGAGTTTTTCAAATACATCAAGCCGATGTTCCAATGACTCAAACAAGAGTTTTTCAAATACATCAAGCCGATGTTCCAATGACTCAAACAAGAGTTTTTCAAATACATCAAGCCGATGTTCCAATGACTCTATCCAGAGTTCCCATAATACATCACACCGATGTTCCAATGACTCTATCCAGAGTTCCCATAATACATCACCCCGATGTTCCAATGACTCTATCCAGAGTTCCCATAAGACATCACCCCGATGTTCCAATGACTCTATCCAGAGTTCCCATAATACATCATCCCGATGTTCCCATGACTCTATCAAGAGTTCCCATAAGACATCACCCCGATGTTCCAATGACTCCATCAAGAGTTCTCCAAATACATCCAAAAGATGTTCTACTGACTCAAGAAAGAGTTTCTCCACTGCGTCTCCTAGAGATGTCAATGACTCCAGCGAGAGTTCGACCCAAGTCCAGTCTGCATCAACCAAAATTGATGTTTTATTAGAGGATTTTAAGCCTTTCATTTCGGAAGGATTCGTATCACTACCCGGTGATTCTACAAGTCTACGACCTATCACCATTTTGAGAGACACAGGTGCCTCACAATCGTTACTTTTAGAGGGTATCTTGCCCTTGTCTAAATCATCATCGACTGGGAAGAGCATCCTGTTACGAGGCGTAGAGCTTGGATGTATAGATGTGCCTCTACATCTAATCGACATAAAGTCAAATCTCATTACTGGACCGGTTGTTGTAGGTGTCCGACCAACATTACCATTGGAAGGCATCTCGTTGCTGTTAGGCAATGACTTAGCAGGTGGAAAGGTGATAGCCGAACCCATCGTCACTCAAACACCCGACTTATCTGCCACACCCGAGGAAGACCTAGAGTTATATCCAGCGTGTGCAGTAACAAGGGCAATGAGGTTGAAAGCATCTCAAGAAGAGAACGTCGTCAAAGCCAACAGTAACCAAGATGATGTGGACTTGAGCACCACATTCTTTGCTTCTCTTGAAGAAGAACCAACGCCAAATTCTGAAAAGCCGGCATCAACTCGAAAACAGTTGATTGAGGACCAAAAGAAGGATCCAGAGCTCGCCAAACTCCGAGAAACCGCCATGACATCACAAGAGGCAGAGCTAGCATCAACGTGCTACTACATCCAAGATGATATGCTCTTCAGGAAATGGAAACCTCCAGACGCATCCAACGAAGAAGAATGGAGAATATGCCATCAAATCGTGTTACCAGAAAGATACCGAGCGTACATCATGAATCTGGCTCATGACACACCAATGTCAGGTCATCTCGGCATCCACAAGACATACCACAAGATTATGTCACACTTCTTCTGGCCACGTTTGAAGAAAGATGTCATCCAGTACTGCCGATCCTGTCATGCCTGTCAGATGGTTGGCAAGCCAAATCAAAAGATCCCTGTTGCTCCTCTGAAGCCGATTCCAGCCTTTGAAGAACCTTTCAGCAGAGTACTTATTGACTGTGTTGGTCCTCTCCCAAGGACAAAAGCTGGCAACCAATACCTGTTGACCATTATGTGTGCTTCAACTCGTTTTCCTGAGGCTATTCCTCTAAGGAACATAAAAGCATCAAACATTGTAAAGGCCTTAATCAAGTTCTTTACTCTATTTGGTCTACCAAAGTCCATCCAATCGGACCAAGGAACGAATTTCACGGCCAATCTTTTCAAGCAAGTCATGACTCAGTTGGGCATCAAACACTGCATGTCGAGTGCGTATCATGCCGAGTCGCAAGGCGCTCTTGAGCGATTCCATCAGACTCTCAAGAACATGATCCGAACCTATTGCTTTGAGCACGAAAAAGACTGGGACGAAGGAATCCACATGCTACTGTTTGCAACCCGTGAATCCGTCCAGGAATCGTTGGGATTCAGCCCTTTTGACTTAGTCTTTGGCCATTCGGTGCGCGGTCCCTTGAAATGTATAAAAGAGACTTTGTTGTCACCAACAGCCACTGAAGGACTTTTAGACTATGTAATTAAGTTTAAAACTAGACTTTATGATGTTTGTGTTCTGGCCAAAAATAACTTACAAAACACCCAATCCAGCATGAAACGCTGGTATGATAGAAAGGCCCGTGTTAGAGAATTTTCTCCCGGGGATAAGGTGCTTGTATTTTTGCCCATACCAGGTCAACCCTTGCAAGCCAGATATTTTGGTCCCTATGAAATTGAGACCAAAATTAGTGACCTCAATTATACAATCAAAACTCCTGACCGTAGGAAAAAGACTCAGCTATGTCATATAAACATGCTGAAGCCTTATGTATCTCGGCCAGATCACTCAGATAAGAGTAATTGTGTTTTAAATACAGTCAAAAGTTGTTCAAATAGCCATGTTTCTCCTATTGATGATGATATTGTAAAGGAGAAATTTGGACAATACAAAATACCTAATTCTTTTGTATTACAGAATTTGGATGTAAAACTGTCTCATCTGTCTTCGACAGAAAGGCCAGTTATCATGAAGCTCATTAATGAATTTAATGACATTTTTTCTGATGTACCAGGACAGACTAATGTTGTAGTGCGTGATGTAGATGTTGGCGAGGCTACTCCAGTCAAGCAGCATCCTTACAGGGTTAACCCTGAAAAACTTGCCATACTTAGGTCAGAAATCAAGTATATGCTTGAAAATGACCTCATTGAACCAAGTTCCAGTAGCTGGAGCTCCCCATGTGTCTTGATACCTAAACAGGACAAGACTTATCGTTTTTGTACAGACTACCGTAAGGTAAATGCTGTCACAAAGACCGATTCGTTTCCTATCCCTAGGATAGACGATCTCATAGATCGTATTGGTGACGCTAAGTACATCACCAAAATAGACCTACTTTCAGGTTATTGGCAGGTTCCCCTGACTGATAGGGCAAAGGAAATCTCCGCCTTTGTCACCCCTGATGGTCTGTACCAATACAAAGTGATGCCATTTGGCATGAAGAATGCTCCTGCCACTTTCCAGAGAATGATAAATGCCCTGCTTGCTGACATGGAGAATTGCCACGCATACATAGACGATGTAGTAATTTTTAGCCAAGATTTTTCTAGCCATTGTAAACAACTGCATTGTCTTTTTACTAAACTGTTACATGCAAAAATTACTGTAAACCTGAGTAAGAGTGATTTTTGCCAGGCTTCAATCCAATACTTAGGCCATATTGTAGGACAAGGCCAGGTGAAACCTGTAATGGCCAAAGTAGAAGCTATCCAAGCTTTCCCTATCCCTGCTGATCGGAAACAACTCCGAAGATTTTTGGGAATGTCTGGATATTATAGAAAATTTTGCGAAAATTTTTCTGTCATTGCCAGTCCTTTAACAAACCTCCTGAGAAAGAACGTCCGATTTACTTGGACGGATGAATGTCAGAAAGCCTTTAACCAAATCAAGCAGATATTATCTAGCTCCCCCATTTTGATGGCTCCTGACTTCGGAAAACCTTTTAGGTTAGCTATTGACGCCAGTGACACAGGTGTTGGGTCAGTCCTTTACCTAGAAGATAATTTCCAAGTAGAGCATCCTATTTGTTTCTTTTCCAAGAAATTTAATAGACATCAAAGAAATTATTCTACTGTGGAAAAAGAATGTCTTGGGTTGATTCTTTCTATACAACACTTTGATTTTTATATCAGTGGGTCCAGATGGCCACTGGTTGTATTTACTGACCATAATCCCCTTACATTTATCCACAAAATGTCTGGCAAGAACCAACGACTTCTCAGGTGGAGTTTATTTTTACAAGAGTACAACCTAGATCTTAAACACATAAAAGGCAGCGAAAATGTTATCGCCGATGCCTTATCTAGATTGTAAAAAGTATTTTGATGTATATTTTTTTTATATATATATCATGATAAATACATTCTGTAATGTAAATATTTTTTTTTTAATTCTAAAAAGATTTCCATTTCGTGGAAATGTAAACTTTTTATTTTTAGGGGGGAGGTGTTACGTATCTAGGCGTTGTTTTTTTCTTTCGTTGACCTGTTGCGGTCGAGAGACGGGGAGGTTGTCTGCCCCTTGTGTAATAAGTTTTTTTTTTTTATTCGTCAAGCCACACAGACAGTGACCGGTCCTTGACCTGTGTGTGTACCTCTGGTTGAAAGGAGGGTGTTTTTTCTTCTGTCTCTTTGAAGAGCGTTCTAGATCTGGGTGTTGATGACTTTCTAGAAATTACGAGAGATCGACGCGCGGTAGATTATATAAGACCGCTCGCGTAACGTTGACAGACAGACATACGGAGACAGCCGTGGGACAGAATAGCGGAGACATTGCGCGACCCGTGCGTGGTATACCATTTATCGTGTAAGTTAATATTTTTTTTAAGGCCTTGCTTGCTTGTATTTGTAATTACATTTTCAAACTCTTGTATTGTAATATTTTTACATGTCATTTTTGTAAAAGGGTTTTGGTCAACACATCAATTCTGTATTAGTGTATTGAGTAAATGTTTATTTTTCTTTCTTGTAACTTTATATTTGATTAAACATTAAGTTGATAGTTTACCTTCCGATTTCTTGTGTCATTTTTTTTGTTATTCATTGTAAGTCTTTGATTAAATTCAGACTTAAGATAAGTGACACAACTCCTTTTCTATTGTCACGTTCCCCTAGGCAAGCCATTTAAAAGTAGAATTCAATTCGTAATACGTGACACCACAGAAAATGTAATGTAAGTCATCTTTTAATCAAGTAACAACTTGACTGTCATCCCAAAATCTCAAACAACCATTTTTCTATTCAAAGATTTATTAAAGAACATTACAAATGATTACTATTCCATTTAAAAAAAAAAAAAGAAATTCTTAGAGTTGCCTTCTCTGTGGTGGAAATGTAGGCTACATTTTTTAGTTCCTATGTGTATGTAATGTTTTATTAATTGTGCTTAAATCCTCCTCATTAACAGAGGCTGTAATGTACAGGCTTATTGGTATGTTTAGATGGCATTTGCTTACTAAATAATTGCTTTTGGTTTTTTAATATTTTGATTTAGGAAGGGGGGGGGGGGAGGATAGGCGTTGTTTTTTTTTCAAGCACAATTTCTTTTTCAACTATGTAGTTTCCCTGTCTTTTACAACTGAAATAACTTTTACGGGCTTTCACAGCTGTGTGCGAAATACTTTCATTAAATCTACAGTAGATCTAGAGTCTAGATCTAAGTCACAAAAATTCGCAGACTTTTCAAGGCTGTGAGAGAATTATCCTCACTAGATTCTAATGATTTGGTGTAAAATTTAGAGTCTAGATCTAAAGACACTAAAATTAGAGGACTTTTCACGGCTGTGTGAGAATTATCTTCACCTATCTACTGTAAATCTAAACTCTAGCTCTAAGTCACTAAATTCGCTGAGTTTTCGCGGCTGTGTGACAATTACTTCACTGAATCTAAGGTAAATCAAGACTTTAGATCTAAGTCACAAAATTTCACAGAGTTTTCATGGATGTGTGACAATTATCTTCACTTAATCTACCGTAAATCTAGACTCCAGATCTAAGTCGCTAAAATTCGCGGACTTTTCACAGCTATGTGAGAATTATCTTCACCGAATATACCGTAATTTAAGTAAATCCAGACTCTAGATCTAATTTAAGTCACTAAAATTCGCGGACGTTTTAAGGCTTATCTTCACTATATTCTAGTGATTAACCATAAATAAAGAATCTAGCGTAGGCCTATTTCTAGAATAATCTAGACATTAGATGTATCGAGATCATTAAATTGACTAAAATGCACGAAGTTTTCAAGTTAGGTGTGAATTATCTTCAGTAGATCTAAATGTAGATACTATTTCTAGCTAGAGACTAGATGATTTACGCAAAAACACTCTGTTACAACAAGAATTGAGGTGAGGGAGGGCCCTTCAAAAAATAATTATTATAATGCCAGGTGAAATGCTCGCTTGAGCCAAGGCCATCTTCAATCACGAGAACACGCTTCACAAGTGGGTGAAAGGCGGTGTAGACGCGTCACTGGTCAGCTTACTGACACAGCCAGAACGTGCTCTGAAAAAGCGATCCGATAACGAAACTGATCTATAAATAGATTAGATCTATCTATTGTCAAGGAGCAGTAAACACATTTTGCGCAAACTCGGAAACGCTGATTTCGAATCTATTTCCGCCTCGTCGGCCCATCCGCAGAAACGTGCAGAATTTTTTTATGCCGTTTTTTTTTCGATCGGCGAAATTCCAGGACATTCAAGGAGATATTTTAAAATTCCAGGACTTTTTTATATTTTTTTCTGAAATTCCAGGAGATTCAAGGACATCCTTGAATTTCAGGAGGCCGCGGACACCCTGTATATTGAGCAGTCTAGCAGTTACAATTTTGTCAAACCTATATGCAACATTCACTTGTTATATTGAGCAGTCTAGCAGTTACAATTTTGTACACAACATCACCACTAAGTTCATTCAGTGCATTATCCTCATCTTAAATTTTAATTGTCATTTCTTTCCACCCAGCTTGAGTCATACAATTAGTTCACCCTAACGTTTTCAAACTATACAATAGTCACTCTGTCCAAACTATAAATTTCAAACAAGAGACAAAGATCTAGTAACATTTGCATTTGTTAAAATTGTCTAGAGCCTACCTTCAAATTCTTCTACATACAAACAAAAAAAAAAGCCATAATAAGACTACAAAATTAGACAGACTTTAAATTATTTAGACAAAAATTCAATCCTAAATTATCATGTAGGTTCTATGGCATCATTTATCAACCTGTTGGGCATGATGTACTGAAGGAGAAAACAAAAGAGTGTATGGGAAGAGGGGGTGAATGCAGTCTTTTTTCAACAAATGCTAATCCTGCTGTCATAGTCAACCATACACTTTTTATTCCCATAAAAACAAAATAAAATTCTTTCATTCAGAAGCATACCTTCCATGACAAAGTCAACAGATCAAGTGCACTTACCACCTATGTCTGCCACTTTTGGTCTAGGAGCAGTAGATCCCCAAATTTGAGGAGTGGAAGAAAATGATGTAGAGACAACAGATGAAGCACCTACAGCAGGTTCAGGTGAAGATTTAGAGCCTTCCTCTGCTCCAGCAGCATTGATTTTAACATTTGAAGCATTGATTGGAGAACTAAACTTAAAAGTCTGAAACCAAAGCAATTCTCTGGTTAGCCAATTATCAAATAATGATATATCTTGAAATAATATCAGGGTTGTAAATGATTCTAATAACCGTGTTTGAGTACCTTATCAACACTGCCCAACACTAAACTACTGCCAGGATTCCTATTCTCTTGTATTGGTGTGGAAAATGTAAACTTTAAATGTGCTAACTCGTCTGTTGTTGGAATGCTTGATGGTGGTACTGAATGGGATTTTACACCCACAGAATGAAGAGGTATAGGATTGAGATTGGTTATTGGTAAAGTAAAATCTGTGCGCAAGTTAGGAACTTCAACAACCTAGTAAAAAGAAAAACCAAAAAGAATCAGCATCCTTAACTAATTAGCAAAATAATGCATAATGTACTATTATCATAGAAGGTTGAGAATTATCTTTAAACATCCAAAGATCAAGTAACCTGACTTTTTATGCTTTTCATTTAGGCTTAATTTTTTCTATCAAAAGATAGTTTTACTGTAAACTTCATGATATTAATAATTACCTCGTCATCTTCCTTTCCTCTAGATATGTGTTGTGAAAACTTTTTCTCTTTTATCTTACCAGTTGATGAAGGTACATTTTTTACAGCCACTTCAGAAGTTAATTTGCTTAGTGAAGGTTCCTAAAAAAAAAAAAAAAAAAAAAAAACTGAAAAAAAAATACATAAGGCTATTTACACTCCCATTAAATACAATCAGTAAAAGGTATATTCCAGGGCACAAGAAATATTTTTTTTGGCTACAAGACAAGAACTACATTTTCTTAAAATACAAAAATAAACAATGGTTTTGAAGTTGTTAGTTTTTCATCTCTGTAAAATAGAACAAATCAAATTTCAAGCTCCTGCAACTTACAAAATAAAGAAAGATTAGCCCAAGTGTAGGTATTTGAACATGTAGAAAAAAAAAATGGTCAAAGACAGAGTTAAAGCCACAACTATACTCTTAACCATATAAACCTGAAAATCAATTTATTGATGACGAACAAAAACTTTTGAATGAATATAAATTGGTACAAAGTGTAATGTATAAATAATTATTTTTTTTTACCAATGATTTAGGTAGCCTAGAGGTCTCTGTCTCACAAACCTCAACAGGCTCTCCTAGATCCTGGGCCAAAGAGCTCTGTCTCTTATCCAAAATGCTGTGTTTGCTTCTATTTTTAACTATAACAGCTTGAGATATAGATTGGTGTTGACTTTTTGGGGCACCAAAATTAGGAATCTGACAATAATTGACAAAATAAGAGCTGTTAATACCTGTTTTTTTGTAGAACTAAGAGAGAGGAGTTGTTAAACATGTAGCAAAAATAATATATATTTATATTTAATGCTTCATCAGCGGTTCAGACATTTAAAAAATATCATCATTTGTAAGTCTGATAAATACTTTTCTTCATCTTATGAAGCACTATGGATGGGACGGAAAATAAAACATACCTGCAAAGGTCTGGTACTGGATCTACCAGGAGTTAGAAAACTAGCTCTTCTGTAAGAGGAGGGCTAAAAAAAAAACGTTTTTGATAGGCCATGCCAAGACTATGTCAATGTAAAGAAAATAAAAATACATAACTTGCTAGATACACTCTACAATTACAATCAGCAGACGAAAAAGATGTTAAATTGTCTAGACAGATCATAGTGAGTTAGTGGATACCATTACTTTTATATATTTATTTTATTGGACTATTATTTAAAAAGATTTCCTGGTTAGAAACACATTGGATAAAAAATTTAATACTTTTTTTTTTTAACCATTTTATTGTAAATATTAATGTCCCCTTGCTACACATAAAAATGAAGTAATATATCAAATATATTTATAATTATTGAATTATGGCAATGGCTAAATTAGAAATAAAAAAACACTTACTGTAAAAGACAAGACAGAATCGTTAGCATCTGCTCTGGGTATTTTTTTGACATCCTAAGATAAAGGTTAAAAACAAAAAAAAGCTTAGTATCTTTATCAAATTTAAGATCAGTTCTTCAGTTCCATTTAGATAACTCTGTCAAAGAAAAACAAGATTACAAAGAGAGTTAGTGTTATCACACAAACTCAGAGGCGGCCCCCGTTAAATTCACCAATGGACAAGAAATATATTCAAGCCATAGTCTTGTTTTGATCGTTTAAAGAAATTGTAAAAATTTGGTGTTATTTTTCACATAAAAGCAAACAGTGCAACACGTCTTTGATAAGACTCTTCTAAGTAGAGTAGCATTAAGCGATCACCTAAGATCAGCATGGAAACCTCCTGATACAGTGTCTAGATATGGAACTAGTCTAGCAATCTAGTTCTAGCCTACATCACAATTCGAGCTTTAGTCTGAATTTTAGTTCTAGATTTTAGTTGTATAGATTCTATTTCTATCTATATATATATCTATGTAAAGAACTAGTCTAGAGATTCAGACATCTAGCCTAGATGTAGATCTAGACTAGATCCAGAATATAGAATATATCTAGAATCTAGATAAGATTGTGTAATTGTGTTGTAAGAGTGGCAATTTTAATAACACATTTGATGTTTTTATTTACCAGGAGATTGTACTATTCTTTTTTATCTGATCTATATTACAAGATTTCCATACCTTTTTTGGTGTATATTGTGTCACTTCAGGATGCCAAAGGAACTATATTAATATTGTAAGGAGTGTGATATACATTAAAAAGAAAAATTCATATTTTCATAATAGTTTTCATACGAAAATTTGACTGGTATATTAAAAAAAGAATAATCTTACCCCAAGTGGTGTAGACATTTTCTCTAATGTTTCAAGGATTCTTTGGGCAGTTGCACTAGTGGTAGCATTCAAAGTCTGGTTCAGAGGACTAGCTTTTACTTGTTTTCTTAAGGGTAATGAAGACTAATGAAATAAAAAAGGTTATGGTCATTATCATATGCTTCAGCTAGGAATGTTTTTCTTTCTTAGAAAAAAAAATCACGCACAGAAAGGAAGGGGGAACATCTAACCTTATATGGTGATGAAGAGATTTGACTTTTGCGCTCTCCAGCAGCACCCCCATAGCGAGTCTTACCAGAATAGAAGGATGATTCATGCAAACTAGATCCAAGAAGTGATGTGTTGCTCTGAAAATACAGATTCATTTTAATTTAAAAACAATTAGCAAGACCACAAATAATATATATATGTAAATATATATATATATATATATATGAAAGAACATTGCCTAATGAAGCTATTTTTTCTATTGATGCTCAGGCTAAGACAAGTCAATAAATTGTATGGATTTGTATGTCAAATATAAGCTATCCTAAAAACACCTCAAAGTACAAGTACCACACTCATCTTTTGCCATAAAAAAATAGTTGCAAGATATTATATATATAGGAAGTGATTGACACATTTTTGGTTTATATGGCGTTTCAAAAATTCATGCCAGTCTTTATTTAATTTTTAAAGTCAAGAGGATACAAGTTAGATTTAGCAAAACACACAAAACTGAATTGAACTTTATGTACCTCATTGAGGGAACCAAACAATGATGCATTGAAAGAAGGCTTTTCCGTAACTGGTGCAATGAAGGGTTTACCATGTCTAACACTTTCAGGACTCCACAGTCTTTGCCTTTTAGCTGAAAATAAATGGGCACCATTTAGGTATGGTTGTGATTTGATTTCTTTCAATAAGTAGAAGTACATCAGAAGTTCAGACACTTCTAAGTGTTTCTTCACCAGCATGCCAGTAAAAAACATTCATTATGTTCAGTTATAAACATTGAAGTAATATAGCCTCCTTGTACCTGATTCAGAAGCTCTACTTGCTGCTCCAGTTAAGACCATGATGGATCGAATCGGAGTTTCCACTACTTCCATTGAATCCTTGTCAATAGAATCTGAAGGCATGGAATAGTTTTTTTCATTTGAGTTTGAAAACATTTGTGAGATTTCTGCACAAAAAAATGTAAGAACATTGTCAAAAGACAAATTTTTAAAAATTATATAGAATCATTTCATTTAATATTTTCTTTTAATTAATGTTGTATTACATAATAATTACACTGCATAAGCTTTACTGCACACATGCACTATTGTTTGTCCATATAGATGAGAGGAGAAAGCTTTTTGCAGATGCTTTATATCTATCTGGGTCCAGGCAGTCTGCGCATTCTATAATAGATAACTGCTTTACTGATATCGTAACAACTTCTCTCTCAAACATCTATGAAGAATAAATGTGTTTGAAAATCAAAACATGCTTGAGTTTGGGAAATACTTCAAAAGTATGAGCTACACTTCTGTTGATTTCACTGATTATTCCATTTTGTACAGGAGAAACTTTTTATTAAAGTTAGCACATGAAGTCCACCAAAAATGCTTTGAAAGGCAATTGAGAGAAAGCTGCTAAATCTCTGCTGGATTCTTAAGCAAGACAACAAAGAACAACCAGATGAGGAACAATGCTTAGAGGAAGAGAATGTTAAGCAATAAAACTGCATATTGAGGCTTCCTTGTGTGACTCTTTTTCATGCTGATACAAGTTGTTTACAAGAAGTGGATCTCTAACACACTAGGTTTTTAAAGCATTAGTAATGATTAGTTATTAGTTATATAAGGAAAATACTTTAATATAGATCTATATTTCGCACTATAGCTCTAAATCTATAATCTAGATCTACTTAAATCTAATAACTTGGATCTACATCTCTAGATACAATATATTATTATTAGATCTATGTTCTATCAGACTTGTACTCAGTAACTCACTATAGTCATGTAAAGTAGGCATACATCTATATAATATAGCTCTAGATGGCTGTTTGGTCTACTAGATCTAGATCTTATAATAGATCTAGATATCTAAATCTAATCCCATTTGAACTCATGGAAGTCGGCAGGCAGGGTTAAATTAGAAAAATCTAGGGCCACTAGGGGCCATCGTATCAACAGAGTAAAAATTAAAAGTGCATACTCTGAATAGCGACCGGGCATCATGACATGATACTTTTCAAAAGCTAGCAAGCAGAAATTGAAGGATCTAGATCAAAAGTATTCAAATTAAAGAAACTAGATATCTTATCTAGAATATATCTATCTAGTCACTCTAATCTAGACCGAGATTTAGACTTATAAGACAATAAGGTAACATGAGATTAAAAAAAAAAATAGAACTTATAACAGTGTCAAAAGACAGGATGCGCATGTTCCAAAAAAAAAAATCAAAAATCTTATTTCGCATTCTTCAGAAATGGGAAAAATAATAAAATTTTATTTTTTTTCCATTAAATATACATTTTTTTTAAAATTTAATTTTAAATAGTTTTAACAAAGGGGTTATAAACCTTACAAAATGTATTCTTACGTGAGCTTGAAGATGACTGCACAGAATTGGATTGTTTCCAGACATCTCCTTGATATAATGTAGCAATGTTAACATTTGGAGGAGGTG
The DNA here is from genome assembly GCA_036873155.1 of Biomphalaria sudanica. Lineage (NCBI taxonomy): Eukaryota > Metazoa > Mollusca > Gastropoda > Planorbidae > Biomphalaria > Biomphalaria sudanica. Next base: position 1,073,683 of record JAZGLO010006571.1, on the reverse strand, counting down.
GTTCATACGAGGCATTAGGATACAACTCTCCTAAAATAGAAAAAAAAGCGAGCTGTCCCTAAAAAGTGGCTTAACAAATTTACCAGGCCAATAGGATACAAACTTTCTACTATGCAGACAGTGATAATTACCATGTATCTTTTGACCTTCTCTATTAAGCTTCGGAAATGTAACAATTCCTGAATCATCAAGATCTTGTGCTGCTATTAAGTCTGAAGAGTCACTACTCCTACCAGGTCTAGAGTGGTCAACAAAGTTAGAGGCAGCAGAACTGACATTACTCAACGATGAGTTCTGTAAAAGAATGAAAGAACTGTTTTATTATATAAATGAAATACTATAATAAAGTGTAAATCAAAATGATACCTTGTTAATTAAAGCTAAGTGACATGTCTTTTAACGTTACCTGCTTATCACTTTTCATTTCACCACTTGTACTAATAGGAGATGATGATGATACAGACAACCATGAAGGAAGAAGTAAGTCTTTGACTGAATTCTTTAATTTACCCAGGAGAGACTGATCAAAAGAGGAAAAAAATGTGAATGGTTTAACAGTTTATTTATTTTAATACAATTATTTTACCCTTTTCACTGCACTAAGTCTTTTAAAAATATTTTATATTTTAACAAACAATATTCAATTTAATGATTCAATCAATTTTAATTGGACAAGACAGAAATAAAAAAAAACTATAAAAAGTCCTTAAAAAGTAGCAAACTAGCTTATTATGTTGCATTTTTAAAATATAAATGCTGATAAATCATCTGTTGGTATAATAAACAAAATAATAATATACAACCTCAAATATAACAACATGAAAACTATTAGTGTGAAAACTTTTTCATGTAGATTAAAACTGAGGAAACTAAGACTGAATGCTGCACATAGGTCTTCAGAATCTGTTGTTTTAAACAAACATCTAAGTAGCGGTAATTCCTCCAAAAAGAAATAATTTTACTAAACTTTATATAGCAGTGGTTCATTTAATAATTTTCTGTATGTATGTTTATGTTAAAGATTATAAAAAAATCGAATTTTCAGATTTTTATCAATTTTTATCACCATAAACTAAAATGTATACTGACACTAAATATTGTAATGTGATGATATATTTTAACTATGACTAGGTTAAAATTATAGTATAGAAGCCTATTTCCTTAAATAGTTTGTAACTAATGACTTCATCAGAATTCTTTAAAAATATCCTCAAAGCATATCAACTCAGAAGGTCTCCGAGAAAAACATCATTTGAAGTCAAAAGAATAAATTAAAGATACAATGTGGCCAAAATATTAATATCTCATAGAGAAGAGAGATAGTGGAAAAGAAATAATAAATTTAACCCCTCAATCCTAAAGAACTAATTAAGGCTGTAACCCCAGCAGATGATTTTTTAAATTGTCTTTTTACCTATCTTCAGGACTTGTTTCTCTAACCTTTCTTTCACACGTGCAGGAGATTTGGGACATTGTAATCATTAAGTAAAAATAGAACACAAAATAAATCAAACTAGGTTTACACCTCAGATTGCTAATAAACAATAATATTTGGTAACTATTATTGATGAAACTAAAAGACCAAGGTGTGTATTTCAAGTGATGCAGCATTTTGTTATTAGATAAGTTTTACAACCCACTTTTAATTGATCATGGGCAAGGAGTTATCTAGTAGATGAAATGCTAAGAATGAAGCAATATTCTGCTCTGAGCTGCAAGTCTATGTAAACCTAGCACTAGTTCTAGAGCAAAACAAAAAAACAACAAACAAACAAAACTAAGTAAACCTAGCCTAGAATCTAATTTCAATGCCTAAGCCTCTCTCACTAGTCTAGATCTAATTTAAGACTCAAAGAAAGTCAAGCTGTTCCATTTTTGCATCAAATAAATATGTTTGATAATTGTAGTATTGGTACGTAGTAGATCTAAGATCTGTCTATGTAATACTACAGTGTATTTTGTTAAAATTTTATCTTTGATTATATGATTAATCATGGCGCCAAGTTGTTTTGATATTATACTGTTCTAGAAATATTGAAGTATAGTATAAATTTGATTAAATCTAATGCATCTAGATCTACTCAAATCTTATTTGAAAAATAAAGAAGGCCTTGCAATTCATGTGACTTATTTATTGTCTGATTTGTCTCAGCTAGGATTCGAAAACCTCTAAATCTAAATAATTAGCTAGATCTAGTACACTATAAGGTAAAAAAAATGCACTAGAGAAAAAAAAAAAGATTCTGAGGAATGTCGACTTCGAATTCATTTCATATCTTTGAAAGAAAATATTGAATGTACAAAGAAGCTTGACCTCAACCAAATCATTGTCCCAGACCAGCTCGACGACCCTTTTCTATTCCCTAACTATGTGGCTATCCCCAACAGTAAAATTATTTTTGTTTATAAGCATAAGTAATGTGCTTTTGCTATTGGTAGCTAGGTGAAAAAATAACCAGAAATGCAGAAGAAAAATGACCCGATAATTTAGAGATTGCATTTTTGATGTTTTTTGTTTTTTTTACATAGGCGGCACTTGGAAATTACCCTTTTGAATGAAATGTGAAAAGTTTTAAAGTTGTGTTATGAATTACTTTAGACAATAGCCTAATCAATGCTTAACGGGGATTTTTTAAAAAAGTTAATTAAGTTTTTTTTTTACTTATCATGAAAATACCACTATTTTGTTTTCACCAATACAGAAATTAGGATAGAGAACAAAATTTTTTTTTCATATGAGATCTCATGCCTGGCCATAATTCTACCAAGTTTTATCGCTGTAAGTCTTACGTGGCGCTTACAAAGTGGAAAATGCAATTTAACAAATAAAATAATGGCCATGGACAGTTTTGGTGATAGTCTATACTATATAGAAAAATTTTGTGAACAAAAATAAAAACATGTCAGGCTTTGTAAAGCCTTAAATTCTGCATATATTCCAATAGTTTTTGTGTACTAAACACCTATGAGCCTTTGCACAAATTGTGACAATTTTTAAGCGCACTTGACAAAAAATTTTCCAGACGATTTTGATCCCACTTTTTAAATATTTTGTAATTTTTTGCCATCACAACGCGCCATTTTGTCCTCACCTTTCTGGGTCACTGACATTTCTTGAAGCTCAAGACCCAATAATTTATTTATTTCCTTCAATATTTACATTCTAAATAAGTTCATAATATAAATGAAATCAGCTTTGTGAGCCAGAAATTTAGTAATACTAGATCTAGTATTTAATTTCTTATTTAATAAGTAGATCTATTGTCAACAAAACTCAATTAACACTTTAAAACTTTTAAGCTGGGGGTGTGTCTCGCCGGCTTAGCCAGCGACGAGCTCTCCTCTCTCTTGTTCCATGCCAACAGATGTTAGGTCAAAACGCAACAAAAAAATTAAGTATTTTAATGATGTAGTAACGAAAATTTTTTCAAATATAATTTTTTTTATTTCACATCCCTACTATTGGTATAAAAACTTAATCCAAATGTGAATATCTGATATTTTTTGCTCCCAATATCGACACTGTCATCATGGCTTCAAACAACATAAAACAACGCCATGATATGGCACGACTGTAATAATGCAGTGGGTACAAAGTCACATAGGTGTGACTGGCAACACTTTTGCATACTCCTTGGCCCACCAGGGAGGGCAAATTCCACCCACTGAACAGACTGCAAGTTTTCATCATGCTATGGCTATAATTCCAAAAAATGGAAAAGTAGTTTGAGTGCTGGGACAAGTCCAAAAAAGCCTGTGGAGTCTGGGAGTGCATGAGGCGCCCTGACCGCACTTCCCTATGGTGGAAGCTGTCCAGGTCTCAGCAAGCTATTATAGCACAGTGCAGGACAGGCCACTGTCCTGTTGGCTCATATTTCTCACGGCTATGGCCAAATTTTGATTCATGGTGCCCCCGCTGCGGGTAAGAAGAGGAAACTGTGCCTCATATTCTGTTTATGGTGGAAGCTGTCCAGGTCTCAGCAAGCTATTATAGCACAGTGCAGGACAGGCCACTGTCCTGTTGGCTCATATTTCTCACGGCTATGGCCAAATTTTGATTCATGGTGCCCCCGCTGCGGGTAAGAAGAGGAAACTGTGCCTCATATTCTGTTTGACTGCCCCAGACTTGCTGATCTCCGTCTCGACAGGTCTGGGAAACCCAAAATTCTCGACCTGTATGGTGATATATAGGCACTACGGAAGACAGCAGGGTTTTTGTCTAGGGCTTTTGGAAGAGAGGATTTGAGCCTCTCAAGCCCTCACTCAAATGGAGTTTGATGATGATATTTTTTTGCTTAAGTTTTATGTTTAAATCACAAAACAATATGCAATTGAGGTATATTTTTTAAATAGATATATATTTCTCAATTTAATTAAATTCCAAATAAATGAAATTAAGGGGATGCGTTTATTACTATTTGGTATCCATCATATTCAATATCGAACATGTTGCATTTGATCCTTGTAATGACATTTTTCATAGCTTCTTGTAATTTTTGTGGCTGTGTTATCATTATTAATAATCGTTGACTAAAAATCATACAGTGAGTTTTGATGACTTCCTGTAACTTTCAGTAGTAGAGGTTGAAATCTAGACAGACATACTAGTAACTAGTGAGTGCCACCTGTGCAAACATCAATATATTAATAAGATTTTCTTCTTTTCCAAAAATTAACTTTCTGTTTTACATTGCGTGCTGCAGTCATTTCATTTGGTTTGCAAAAAAGAAACTCGTCTTTTAAATCGCCATCATTTATAAAAAAATAATTTATATACCTAAACTTAAACGTTTCTCTAAATTACATAATTTCTGTCAATAATCCAAATTTCATCAAATTTAAAAAGAATTCATTTGATTCATTTGTAAAGCCGGTAGGGAAAAGAGGATTGTCTGAGCCTAGTCAAGAGACCAACTATTGACATCACAATGCCCAATTTTATTATTTGAATTAGATCTAGTATTTCATCTGGATAATAAAGATTAATTATTAATTTATTATTAATACTAGATCTATTATTAAAGTATTAATATAAAATGATAATCTAAATTATGACTAAGTCCACTACAAATTACAAAAAACTTCTAGTGCCCGGTACTCGTAGTCACAGTCACGGTAGTGGTATCCAACTCTAGACTAGGTCTAGATCTAGAGTAGACTTCAGATCTTATCTAATCTATCCTATCTAGATTCTAGACTCTTAGGTCAAATGTATCTGAAGAAACTAAATTAAGATTTTCAACACTAGAATCTAAACCTAGACTATCTAGAATCTAGTAATGTGGCGAACTTTTCAACAAGACAAATCTCATTCTCACGTGTGATCGATTTTAAGTCAGTCAACACTTGCCTTGCTTTTTACCGACTTCTCCAAGCTAGTTTAGCACTTACCGTATCTCTATCGTACGGTTTGCTTTGCGTTGGATTTCTTTTTGATTTAATTTTTCCACCCCCTTCGCTGGCCATTGTTGATGAATACTTGAATAATTAGGCGTATTATGAGTAAATTTATTTGTCCTATCCTTTTAGTTTTTGTCGACACATTTTGATGAATGTACCAAGAAAGATGGCGGTAATACAAGTATTCTACGATTGGTCAATTAGAAGGTCACATGTGTTCCGAATAACTCGTAGTAAGAAATCTCCCCTTCCCAGCCCCTAAACGCCAAACCTCTCCAGCAGCTTATTTATCACTTTTAAATCTAGATTTAGAAATTACATTTAGGTATACTAGATATAAATAGCCCATAAAACTTATTGTATTTGTCTATAGAATAAAAGAAAATGTACAATTACATATTTTCTTTAATTATTATTTCGAATGCATGACCAAACACTAGAACTAGATAGATATTGTCTACAGTTTATTGTAATAAATGAATTTTACGACAATACCATAAACTATAATAAGAAGCCTGATTTGCCATTTGAGTTAGATCTCGATAGGATGACATCAAGACCCTGTGTGTTACAGTACAAAAGTATAGGTTTTAATAAATCATTTTAAACTGATTGTAATTCCTATTATTAGCTAACTCATCGGTTGATAAAAATATGGATGGACACGAGCATCGAAAATGTCTCTTATGATTACTAGAATTACTAGCTGATTGGTCACAAAGGAAAAACCATAGTTCCCAGAAAAATGTCAGTTATTAAAAAAAAACTTAAACAAATAAAAACTACTTAGATTACTTTATTAATGGTAAACTGGTAACACAGACTAAAAACTCATAATATCTAGGTATCTATGAAAAGTTATCATGGAATCCCCATATTGATGACATTATTTAAAAAATCAAGCAAAACATTAGTGTTTGTTAAAATAAGTGTTTACAAATCAAACAAGATTGTAAAACTAAAATGCTATTTAACCTTTTTACCTTTACCTTTATTTAGTCTGTTGAAACGTTGGGGCACTATGCAAGATTTGTCAACCACCTTTCTCCATTCCTCTCTGTCTTTTGCCGTAGTTAGAACCTCTTTCAATGGCAGACATTTGAAACTACTGACTACTGACACTAGTCAGCCTTTCACCTCCAATACTTATATTCATTTGGCCATAATTTGTTTTCTTTTTGTGTGTGTGTGTGTGTGTGTGTGTGTTCTTTATTACCGCATTTATATGCATACCAAATGCTGCGGAAATCTTGTCTATGCCCATCACCAAGTCAGCTAGTTCTTCTTCTGTCCCTGCTAGACCATATGTTTATATGTGTACTCTTTGTGTAACTGAATGTATAAAGTCTAAAGAATATGCAACACAGCACATGTGGTGGAATAACTTGCAATAAATAGCGACAACACACTCGAGCGACCTACAGACAAAAATGTTTCTTATGTTAGCTCCCTTGTTTTATTTGTATGTTCTTTCAGAGTTGAAGAAAATCTTTCTTGTCCAAACCTCCCGCAGGACGACGGGGGATGGCAGCTGACAGGGCATGAACCATCGAGACGACCGAAAAGTCCAGCACGCATACCGCTAAACAGAGATATCAGACCGAGGGTTATCTTATCTTCTTATCTTATATAATACAGACGTTACTTCAAAAAAGAAGATGATTACGTCCTACGCGTCATGCTTAATGAACGCAAACATGAAATAGAAACAACTAGTCGACCGGCGGCATAGCATACGTCTCGCTATTTGGCAGGGCCGGTCTTAGGCCACTGCAACCTATGCGACCACAGTGGGCCCCACTTTCAAAGATGGATAACTGGCTATATGGACATTCGGGCAAATGCCCGGTGGGCCGGTACCCGATTGGGCCGGTAGGGTCACCAAAAGGGCCTCATGAATGCCAATAAAATGTTTTAAGATTTTATAATATTCTTTTTAAATGCAACACTTTGAGCGTTGTAATTTTAAAAAAAATAAATCTTTTACACTTAAAAGTCCAATACTAATCTAAATCATTGTCGTAAATACCCTACATCCGTATATTGTGCTTCTAGTAGACAATTCCTTATATACACTAAACGATAAACAAGAAACTTAGGCCATTATTTCTTATAGAGATCGACGTTAGTGTGAGTACATTCGGATGAATGTCCAGTCACATACGAATTCTTATTGGTTTGGTGAAGTTGTCGCATGAACTTAAGTAGCCGCTACGAAGTCCTTCACAAATCATAATTATTCTCTTGAACAGTGTACAAATGTATTAATTGCAATCAAAATGCAAAAAGAATCGAAAAAGAAGGAGCAGAAACTAAGTGGAATCTTGTGCATAATAAATACATAAAAATAAAATAATAAAAATGCAGTACAATGAATTTTTTTCTCGCCAGCAGTAGAGATTCACCAACGTGATGATGACAGCAGCTATGTAGAACAGGCTCAACGCCATAAGACGACAAAGATGCGGAAGTCAAACTAGGTTATTGAGAAGGCAGTATATGACCTTGTGAGTAAAGTAAAATTCCCCTTTCAGACCTTGCGATTTACAGGGTAGATGATGTTAAAGTCATCTGTCTCTTTGGCCAATGGTTAATGAGCAGCACATCGACCAACCGCCTTTGCTTACCCCAACTAAAGTCAGGCACCCGTCAGAATTAGGTGGATTCAGGAGCGCTCTAAAAATCCCGAAATACAAAATATAATGTACATATTGATTTAGAGGTGGCCGTGAAGAGTACATGCTTCAGAATATTTGGTCACTTTTTATTTTTTAATTCAATGAATACAATTCAGCTTTTCAAACTATGGTATATAGTAATAGTGTTATCGTTGTTATATCCGTATTGTTGGACACATTGGTTCTATTTATAGCAATCAAATATTACAAAGTAATATTGGTTTGCATTTCCGTTTTTTAAAGTCACGTGACAGTAGTACCTGGCGATGACAATAAATACAATAAAGGTAGCGTTTTTTTATTCTTTTTTTGGCAATGAACAGCAGATCAGATCGATTCAAATCTACTGTTTTGTCATAGGTAAATTACTATAATTATTATTAATATTACTAATATCATTTTGAGTATATGATCAAAAATTAATATTTGTAACTTTGACTGCCTTTGTAGCACGTGTGCTTTGTGGTAAAACAAAATTTAATTGTTCGAATGTGAGGAGATGCTTCTCCTGTTGCTACTACTCCTGTCCATAAAATCTATTTTGTTACCTCGTCAACGAGCTTTTAATAGTTTCATATCTCTCATCCTCTCAACTGTCCTTTCATGGCTTTCTTTGGACGACCATTTCTTCGAGGTCCTTCCACTGCATCTTGAAGGATCACTTTTGACAGTGAGTCATGTCTTACGATATGACCAAACCAGCCCAGCTTTCGTGTCTTCTCAATAGGGAGGAGTTTCTCCTTTTTGTCAGCCAGAGTGTTAACTTGGAACAGTAGAATCTCATTTGTCTGATACCCAGCACTGTTCTGTAGCATTTACTCTCAGAGGCTTGAATTCTTCTTTCAGCCTAAGTAATCAGTGTCCAATATTCACAACTGTGAAGTAATATAGAGACCACAAAAGAAAAATACAGCTTTAATTTTACTTGGAAGTTGATGTTACTCTTCCAGATTTTCTACAGTTTGCTTAAAGCAGCTGATGCTTAGCTTAAATAGGTTTTATCTCATTTATTGATCCTTTATCTTTCATGCTTCTCCAGTCAAAAGAGTTCCATCATTGTTTTTAATCACTTTGGCTCCAGCTTGTCTTGTGTTGATTAAAGCTTTTAATTGTTTGATATGCTTTTTTTTTTGGTATTGCCATCTTTTAAGCTACTATCGATTTTAGTGCGGTGGTCACTGATGCATTGTTCCTTTGCTGACTTTATTTTCATGCGACTTCCTTTGTTGGTTGAACTGTATACTCTTCTGCCAGCAAGAGATGAACTTTAAAAAATTCTTTTTTAAATTATTTTTTTTTTGGTTTCCTTCTTGCATCACATCAAGTCCAGGCTAAATCCTGCCCACGCATCTCTTTACAAAGTTCACAGCCTTTAGACAACATGTGTACATAATTACCTAGGTCACGTGATAGGCATATTTAGGTCTTCTTTTTTTTTTTTCCATTTTGCCTACAGCCATTCATTTTTGTGTTTCACTAAGTGAAGTTAATGGACTTAATATCTATTAGCCCTGAGTGTGTCAATGATGTGATTATGTCCTCATTTTTTAAAACAGTGAATGGAAACAATTCAGTCAGTGTTTCTCAATATTTGTATAGTTATACCCTAAATTTTGTTCAACTTTGACTTTTTTTTAAAGGGGTTGGATGATTTATATTTTTTTTTACACTATTTCAGTTCTATCAATTCAATTCCTCCTAATTTATTGCCGAAACAAGAAATTCTCTGTATTTGTCAGAATATCACGACGTGTAGCTCAGCAAACTACTTTCTTGATTGAAAATAGGTACATGATAGTGTATGTCATGTTTATTAGATGCTGAAGGCCCTTAAATGAGTTAAGTTTGCTGGCTCTCATTTCTCATATCTTCTCTATGTAATGTATATAAATGTTCATTGATTTATCCACTTAGATGTTCGCCTACTTGTCAATACATTTAGATTACAATTTATGTCTGTATATCTCAGATTACTTGTACATTCCAGTTCCAGACTTCAGTCTCATTGGTCGTGATTGGATCCCAGATTGTTTTGAATGTGTTTTATTGTACCGCAGCATTAGATGCCATCGAAAACAATATGGTAGCTTTAAACAGTGGATCACTATCTAGGCCCATATCTATCTATATCAATATCTAAATCTAAATCTATATCTAGTATCTATATCTATATCATTATGTATATGCAGTGCATTTTTGTATCTATCTATCTATCTATCTATCTATCTATCTATCTATCTATCTATCTATCTATCTATCTATCTATCTATCTATCTATCTGTCTGTCTGTCTGTCTGTCTGTCTGTCTGTCTGTCTGTCTATCTATCTATCTATCTATCTATCTATCTATCTATCTATCTATCTATCTATCTATCTATCTATCTATCTATCTATCTATCTAATCTATCTATCTATCTATCTATCTATCTATCTATCTATCTATCTATCTATCTATCTATCTATCTTTCTATCTATCTATCTATCTATCTATCTATCTATCTATCTATCTATCTATCTATCTATCTATCTATCATTCGTGTAACTCTATATTCTATACGAACAAAGTACAACATGAATAGGGGCTATTTCAAAGACTCTCAATCTGGTCGCTTTATGACAAATCCCATGCTACAGCACAACCAATTAATGAACTCATTAATTTGAGGCAATTTTCATTAATGTTCATGGAAGTAACTGAAGGTAGATAGCGAAGCGCGCGCCGCTTAAGGACCTTGTTCTATGTACATTCTGGTTTATTGGTAATTGGTAGAGTAGTATTTCATTAGCTAATCATCAAACACATAAAATTGCACGTCTCTCCCTGTTTCAAGTAAGGAAGGCCACTTAAGGAATGCGGAGTTTTCAGATGACGCTCTGACAAGCAATGTTACAGAGTATTTTCTAGAGTATTATAAAGTAGATATGGTAATGCTAGACAGCTAGAGAATACCGGGCACGCTGACACACAGATTTAACCAAGTGTGTCTAGGCTTGCCCCACACCATTGGATGGTTACAGGTTAGTGACGACAATTGCGGAGGCTTGACTATTTGTTTTGAACCTGTACTAGATGCATCACTTATGTTGTTCCCAAACAATGATGCCCACTTAGGAAGAAGACAGGAAATATGGTCCTCGATGTTTCAGGTGTTAACCTCGTCGGCTAATCAAGTGCGCAGGAAATAATCCCCCCCCCCCGATATATTAGTAGAAAAAAAAACAATAATAAAAAAAAAACAAATATTAGTAGAAAAAAAACAATAATAAAAAAAAAAACAAATACAAAACAACTAGCACAACACATCATGTGTATATACCCAAACCTAATTGTAGCATCTACTATGATGGATTAAATTGTGTGTTCGCGAGACTTGCGTTAAGGGGGAATAATTGACAGCTTTAAATTGAAGTTATTTTTTTTTCCACCTCATCATTTCAGTGTCATTGCAATATGTTTCTTACAGTTACCGTTCTTGTTTGTTGTTTAGTAAATACACATTACTGTCTTCTGTCTAGGCTCCAGGTAGGTTCAAATTTTAGAATTAGATCTTAAACGCTAAAGTAGAATCTGCCATTATAACTAAAGAGATAAAAAAAAAAAGAAAGAACGCTTTTACACACACACATTTTTTTTTACAAACACATTGGGTTCTTAAAATAAATAAATAAATATACCTGGTTTACATTGTTAAGATGTATAATAGGCCCCAGCTATTACAATTAATATTTACATAATTGGTTAACTGACAGAGATATTTCTTTAAAATTTTCGCCACCGTAAGAATTAGGCCCAATAACTTTTAATATTTATGCATTTATAAAACAAGGCAATAAATAGACTTCTTGATTAGGATTATAATTATTATGTAATGATTTAGTCAGGATTAGTTAATGAGAATAAAATTGAATTGTAGGCACATAAAGAGACTTAGGAAGATGTGTCAGATCTAGGTCTACAGCAGTCTTGTCCTGATAACATGAATCTTCTTAGTAACATAAGGGCCTCGAAAATTCTTCATGTGATTTCCAACAGGGTATATTGTAATTTAACGTTCTTTGGTACATATACTCTAAACCTACGTTTTCATTTTGTGTGTGTTTCATGCAACTATTTCTGAACTGGGATAGTGGTTCACCAATTTAATAATAATAATAATCTTTATCGTCCGTAAGGAAATTTGTCTTAGAATTTGTGCATTACACCAAACAAAACATTGTAACTATAAAAAAAAACAAAATGTACATTCACATCAGACTCACTCATAATTTACATGTGAACAGTTTATATCCGATTGTTTCTTTTTAATGATTTGATTGCCAGAAAAACGAAATAGTTTTTTTTGTGCCTGTTTGTCTTTGCTATCGGTCTTACATCTCTTTTGTGATGATAAAATCACAAAATTAATTCATTCTTTGAGAGATTTTTGCAGAAAGCTGGCCAGTTAAATGTATTGGTTTCTCTTTAAACACCAGCAACATGGCAGAAGGGAGAAGTTAGAGGTATATTAAGTCTAGATTGTGATGGAATAGTTTCGCAGCTTGTTCATTGCAATAGACATTGGCAGAGTTTAACAAAGCTTACCTCTTATACAGGGGCGGACTGGGTGTCAAAATCGGCCCGGGCATTTCTATACAATCCTGCCGGATAAAATGTATATCACATGGTCCTCAAAATCATTGTTTTACAGTGCAAGGATAACTGTACAAATCCACAAAGTGAACACTATATCCTTATAAGATATATAAGCCTTATGTTGCGTTTTAATCGCTAAGTATGTATCCAAAAGGATGAAGCCCACTAGTAGCACTGTCTACCGATGTAGGTAAATACATTATTTTAGAAAATGTGTTAGATCGCATTGCAATACTAATTTCAAGTTGTGTTTCACTGCAGAGTTTTTTTGTTTGTTTGTTTGTTCAAACGGGTCACTTTTATAAGAGAATATTATAAAATCTTTAACAATAAGTGCCATAGTGACATCTATGCGGCCCTTTATGCCGATTGGGTACCTGCCCGCCGGGCATGTGCCCGAACGCCCATATAGCCAGTCCGCCCCTGCTTTTATATTATATGTATCATGCTGTGTATTTTCATGCCTTCAAATATTTCTCCAAATAAGATCGAGTTTAAGGATATTCTTTTGGTATTAGCTAGTCTGCATTCATCGGTCTTGTCTGAATTAGGTTTCCGTTTCTGGTGAGTGGGTCTAGCGTTTGACGTTATGAATGTTCACCCGTCGATCTTGTAGACATTTTGTTTCGCTGGCACAGTGTTCAGTGTATTGACTTGATGAAGATTGAGACCTCGAGATTGAGCCCTCGAGTCCTAATTTAAGTTGTACAACTTAAACACAAATATCATCATCATCATCTTTCATTTAAGTTCCTCATGGAACGTAGGGCCTCAGTAAAAACACGATACTCTTCACTATCTCTTGCTAGTTTTTTAATGGCTTCCCAACTCTTTCCGGTCCTCTCAGCTTCATCGAGTATAATGCGTCGCCACGTTCTTTTTGGTCTTCCTCTACGTATTCTTCCCTGGGGGTTCCACTCTAAGGCCTGTCTAGCTCTGTTGTTGGTATCTTTTCTTTAAGGTGTGGCCAGTCTATCTCCACTTCCTCTTGAAGATCTGCACCTCTATATTTTTCTGTCCACTCATCTGCCACAGTTTGGTGTTTTCTATTTTGTCGTACCAGTGTATTTTAAAGATATTTCTCAGGCATCTGTATATCTATACTTTTTGTTGTTGTCACATCAGTTGTTCTCCAAGTTCCAGAACCATACAGTAGGACCGCCTTGACCGCCAGTTAAAAATATAATGCACTTAAAAAGCGTTCACGGTCATCTTTATACATATTCCCCCTCCTTCCCCCACCCCCAACTGGTCAAGACAAGTGATAGGATCAAAGCGCATTGAGAAAGTAATAGGATCAAAGCGCATTGAGAAAGTGATAGGATCATAGCGCATTGAGAAAGTGCTAGGATCAAAGCGCATTGAGAAAGTGATAGGATTAAAGCGCATTGAGAAAGTGATAGGATCAAAGCGCATTGAGAAAGTGATAGGATCATAGCGCATTGAGAAAGTGATAGGATCAAAGCGCATTGAGAAAGTGATAGGATCAAAGCGCATTGAGAAAGTGATAGGATCAAAGCGCATTGAGAAAGTGATAGGATTAAAGCGCATTGAGAAAGTGATAGGATCAAAGCGCATTGAGAAAGTGATAGGATCAAAGCGCATTGAGAAAGTGATAGGATCAAAGCGCATTGAGAAAGTGATAGGATCAAAGCGCATTGAGAAAGTGATAGGATCAAAGCGCATTGAGAAAGTGATAGGATCAAAGCGCATTGAGAAAGTGATAGGATCAAAGCGCATTGAGAAAGTGATAGGATCAAAGCGCATTGAGAAAGCTAAAAGCATGAAATTGCGCTAAACAAAAACAACTTGTAAAAAATATATTTCTAATCGTACAGATTTATATGTGTTATTCTAGACATTTCTAGATCAATTACAGATTTAATTACATGACTGATCCAAACTAATTGATACAATTACACTTTAAATAACCTTTTTTTTAAAGTTCTTTTTGTTTTTCTCCTGTTTTAAAATTTCTATTGACAAATCTCCTGGTCCATGGCATCGAAGCTAATATTAACATTAGTATTTTCATAGTCGGAAGAGTGGATCGTATTTGCTCAAAAAATCTTTATTACAAGCATGCAGTTTTTGTAACTCGTCTACCCTTCCTCCAGTTCAAAGCACATCGGTGTCCAAACTAGTTGACAAAATGTAGATCTGAATCGTGACACCACATTAGATTTATCTGTGATAATGTGTTCACGTCTAGTGAAACAATTAAGTTAAACTACTTTTTAGTACTTAATATCATGATAAATAAAGGGCGACCGGTCATTTCATCCCCGGTCATTTCATCCCTGGTTATTTCATTCTTGGTCATTTCATCCCCGGTCACTTCATCCCTGGTTATTTCATTCTTGGTCATTTCATCCCCGGTCACTTCATCCCTGGTTATTTCATTCTTGGTCATTTCATCCCCGGTCACTTCATCCCTGGTTATTTCATTCTTGGTCACTTCATCCCCGGTCACTTCATCCCCCGGTCATTTCATTCTTGGTCACTTCATCCCCGGTCACTTCATCCCTGGTTATTTCATTCTTGGTCACTTCATCCCCGGTCACTTCATCCCCCGGTCATTTCATTCTTGGTCACTTCATCCCCGGTCACTTCATCCCCCGGTCATTTCATCCCCAATTAAATATTTTTTAAATTCATTGTTTAATTGTTTGATTTTAAGCCCTCATTTCGTCTAATATATAAATATGATTATATAGAATGCTTTTTGATAGTTTTTGACATGTTACTAATGCGTTTATAGTGTTTCCCCTGCCACTTTACATTCTTGATGAGAAATCTTATAATAATTTGTAAATCTGGGTGTGTACTTAGCTTTAGCGCTTCTATTGGATGTGGAGGATATTATAATATTACCCTGCGCATGACGTAATGATCAAAGACCTATGTGTAGTGGAAGCACTGGAAATCACTTAAGAGATGAGAACGATTCGAATACTTATGATCATGCCGCTGATAACTCGAGACGACCAACTTTTACTTCATTTTTCAATCGCTCTTTCTTGAAAATGGGCGCGTCATTTTTAGCATTGACCGGGAACCATAATAAAGTCATTTATTTACCATTATCTATAGACAATATATTTGTCTTCTGCATCATGATTAATTGACCAAAATAAAATGAATTATACGTTGACGATTAGTTTATTTCTGTTCGATATTGCTACACGCTTAACTTCTCTTGGAATCATTTTTAGTGACATATTTTTTGTTCCCTTCTGTCCGCCAGATTCCTTCAGACGTCTCACAACACCAGTTCTCATCTGCTTCTACCAAAATTAAAGATGGTAATAAATCTGCTTGATTATCTGTGATGTGATTAACGCGTCACTATTTTGAACAACTCAAACAACACTCCGTGTCTACATGAAGAGCCCACGGAACTCATGAGAGTCAGAGAAAAATAATGATATATATAACTAGAAAGATAGTATTTAGAGAAAGAGCGATAGCAGAGGAAGAGAGAGATAGAGAGAGAGAGAGAGTCAGAGAGAGAAAGACAAACAGTGCGTGAGAGAAATATATTTATACATTTACCCCCACCACACACACACACACCCACAAAATAAACCTATAAACCTATCCTAGAGATTCTCACAACTTTCTTGTTTTCTAGAGTCCCTACTCCCAGTGCCAGTGCTAATAGAGGTGTACGGCGATCCAAGGTTTCATCCCAAGGTAAAGGTCAAGTTGACCACTCCTAGCTCTGTCCTCAATCTCGATCTGACCAAGGTGGAGACAATCCTTCACCATGATGCCAAGGTCATTACAATCCTTCCTGATTCTAAAGGCCAACCGGACTTCCAAATAGATGACATCCAGGTAAACTAATTCCTTTTTTTTTACATTTTTCGAACACTTCAGATACTGAGAAAGTATCCCTCGGATAAATGCCTTTTTCTCTGATAGGAGTTGTTAGGTTGTAACTCCATTGGGCCTTCTGTTCTTATTCTCAATATTTGACTTTGTATATATTTTTCAACTGTGTATATACTTTATGTCAGTGTATACTTTATGTCTGTGTATGCTCTATGTCAGTGTATACTTTATGTCTGTGTAAGCTCTATGTCAGTGTATACTTTATGTCAGTGTATACTTTATGTCTGTGTATGCTCTATGTCAGTGTATACTTTATGTCTGTGTATGCTCTATGTCAGTGTATACTTTATGTCTGTGTATGCTCTATGTCAGTGTATACTTTATGTCTGTGTATGCTCTATGTCTGTGTATACTTTATGTCTGTGTATGCTCTATGTCTGTGTATACTTTATGTCTGTGTATGCTCTATGTCAGTTTATACTTTATGTCTGTGTATGCTCTATGTCTGTGTATACTTTATGTCTGTGTATGCTCTATGTCTGTGTATACTTTATGCCTGTGTATGCTCTATGTCAGTTTATACTTTATGTCTGAATATGCTCTATGTCAGTGTATACTTTATGTCTGTGTATGCTCTATGTCACAGTCAGACGTCAAAAGAATATCAAACCAATTCTTTCACAACGCTGATTATGGCACGATGGTCAGTCTGAGGCGGCACCATGATGGGCAGTATCACATGGTACTTATAGCTTGTTATTAAATTAATTTTCATTTATTAAACAAATTTATAAAAAAATTATTTGAAGTAGCTAAAGTAATGACTTCTTAATGATTTATGGAGAGAAAATAAAACATTTCTCGTGCAGTAGTGTGTAAAGCGTTATAGAAACAGATCAACTTTATAAAGCCCAATAAAAGAAAAGGTAGAAACCAATGGAAATGTTGACGATTTAATATCTTTTTTTTTTGGTCAAGATTATTGACCTCCCCTCACCTCTTTCGGTGGAATTTCCCGATGTAATGGACAACTAGCAGTGGAAATAGCCCACCTGCCTTAGTCAACCACTCTGGTGACATTTTGTGTCTCTAATATCTCTACTGCCCCTTTACAACTTCTCATGGGACTAGATAGGCCAATCCTTGATACACTGCTGAGGTCACGGGTTGGGCTGACGTAATCATTATGCGCTGTTGCACCTTCAACCTTCCTTCTATTTCTGGTGTGTAAGCCATCTGCAATCCAGGACCTTTCTCTAATGCTCGCTCTCCGTGTGACTCTGTCCAGTGCCTCAACAACTAATGTATTAGTACCTATTAATACGTAGAAATGCATGATTCCCAGTGGGTCACCAGTTCTTCACATACTGAGCTGTCTTTTTTAGGAAGGTCATTTAGACCGTGTCATCGTCATAGCTCCACCTTCGTCTCGGACAAGACATCCCCGTGCCCTAGATCTTCAGAGCCACACCTTGTATACATCAAGGGACACCTACTATCTGGACAACAACCAACCGGACATCTGGAACTTAAAAGAACACGTGAAAAGATACAATCACATGCTGAGGTCAGACACATTTTCTATTTTGTATAATGTTAAATCCGTTACAATGCTTGATGTAGCACATGCAGCTTACATGTTATATTATTGTCTGATATATAGAATAAAAAACATCCGTTATTTTAAAAGTTCTACAGTCCACCCATGCTTGGATACTTCCTTTTAGGCTAACATGAACAATGTAGGATCCTGAGCTTATGAGTGGGGGCGGGGGATATATATATATATATATATATATATATATATATATATATATATATATATATATATATATATATATATATATATATATATAAATGTCTAGGTTTGAATTTAGATCAGTGTTTCTCAACATTCGCGGATCTTTGACAGCTAGGGGGTCTGGAGGAGCGCTGTACTCTGTGCATTCTTAGATGCACAAACGCCTTTTTCTAATGTCTATGTTTATTATCCATTTAATATAAAGAACGGATGGCTGCGCGTTGACTGTCAAACCCTGCCCGCTCCTATCCCCCTTCGTCCTGCGTAAGGTTTGGACTAGGAAGTAAACTATCTTCAACTCTAAAGAACATTCGAAACATGTAAAACATTTTACAAACATTTTACAAACACTAAATAGCAGGGCCGGACTTAAGCATTGTGGGGCCCTATGGGAAACGGATTTCGCGGGGCTAAGTTTGGGTAGGGAAGCGGACAATAAGTGAAATTTAAGAGTTTGTATTAGAAAATAAATTCGTCTATGCATTTTATTCATTCTTTACTACGTACAGAATTACTTTGCGAGCCTTGCGTGTAGGAAAGTTATACAGTATATCATTATAATTCTGTTTCCCACATAGATCACGCTCAATAACAAGAATTACCAAATGTTTCAATCTATCTTCGAGAATTGTTGACCTCAAGTATTTCTTCATTAGTTTGAGGCACGAGAAGCTTCTTTCACCAGATTACACAATTACGGCTAATGCATAATGCCGTTTTTATTTATCGCGCGTAGGATTGGCGTTTTCCATATTGAATGACACCCCAAAATGACAATTTTCGTCTATATATTTCCGTATATTTTAAGGACTTTTTCGTATATTTTGTAATTTCCGGAGATTTCCAGGAGCTCCTGGTAAATAACAGGAGGGCGCGTGAAATCAGTTTTAAGTTATACATTGGTTTAATTTAATAATTTATACACCTAGAATTAGCGCGGGTCCTTTGAAAGTGCGGGGCCCATTGCAGTCGCATAGGTTGCAGTGGCCTACGGCCGGCCCTGCCAAATAGCGGCGTATTCTACTCCGCCGGTCGACCAGCTTTGAATAATTAGGAAGAATCGTTGTGTAATGCTGGTGAGGTCTCTACGTTATGTATTTATACTCGTAGGATGATTAATCACTCAACGTAAAAGAAATATCATCGGTACTAATTAATTTAAATTTACTTTCTACTCATACTATTAATTCATGTAATTGGACTAGTGGATACGTTCAGTAATATTAAAGAAAGAAATAACAATTAAAAAAACTTTTTTCTTAGAGTGCACTTTTACGTTGTTTGCAAATTATTACAACTATAATAATAATAATAATTATTATTATTTTTATTATTATTAAAAATCGTAGCACGTTAACACGTTGTTTAGACCCTTCCCCAGACACATTCTTTAATATCCCATCTTGCACCAAACAACTCTTTCACTTCTTCCAGTCTTGCCAACTTCAACCATTTCCCACCAGTTGTCCCTCGCATTTCGCAGCTCAGTGACGAAGCCCCTAAAATCATTCTGGCACGACTTTCCACTGTGTAACCTCTTACGGCAGGTTTCCTCATGGCCATGACGGAGTAATACAGACTTAACTCCCTTATATTCTTCATCTACGAACACATTATCCCACCACATACAGTTCTTTAAAAAAATGGTTTGCTTATATGAGAGGAGCATCGATCATTCCTTCTTGTTGCTACGGCTTCATAATGTGCCAGATAAGCCAACAGATCTTCCTCTTCTTTCATGCACTGGAAGCTTTTATCGCAGCTTGTCCAGAATATTGTGATGCTGCACTTCTACTTGCCGCTCCACCAGCAGTTCGTGCGGACCTTTCTATCAGGGTCAAGCTTTTTAGAGAGAAACAAAAGTCACTGTAGTCCCTTTAACAGTGTCCACTAAGAAATGTGCTGGTGATGTGGCAGGTTTGGAACAATATCGCCCTCTTACGAGGCAACGAGAATCTTCTTAGTGATGTTAAAGGCCTTGCAGTTATCTGTGAGCGGGGCTGGAATTACGGGAAGGCAGGCGGGCCTACAGCCCAGGGGTCTCCACAGATTTTTTTTAAAAATCTATATTTCGATAGGTCAGCAACTTAACTTTTTTGAGATTGCATATGTGACGTATTTTACCCAGGACCCAAACTTGAACTGTTCTAGTTGGTAACAGTGACGTGGTTGAAAACAAGTGTCCGTTTTGTTTGAGTGCAGCAATCCTAACCTCGTACTATACCACTGAGTGACTACATGGCCTAAACCCTAAATGTTTACTTTTTGTTTGTTAAGAAATTAATTTTAATTGACAAGTAATGTATTTCTTGTATACTTTGGCATGCTTTTGGATCTGAGTATTTGTGTATTAATAATGAACTTTTATTAAAGCTTTCGAAAAAGTGTAGGGGCCTCCATAAAAATTCTTCCCCAGGGTCCTCCAAATCCTTATATCTGTGAAGTCAGTTAATATAATTAAATCAGTTGATATAATCTCCCTCAGTTGATATAATCTCCTCAGTGGATATAATCTCCCTCAGTTGATATAATCCCCTCAGTTGATATAATCTCCCTCAGTTGATATAATCTCCTCAGTTGATATAATCTCCCTCAGTTGATATAATCTCCCCAGTTGATATATTCTCCCTCAGTTGATATAATCTCCTCAGTTGATATAATCTCTCTCAGTTGATATAATCTCCCTCAGTTGATATAATCTCCTCAGTTGATATTGTCTCCCTCAGTTGATATATTCCCCTCAGTAAATATAATCCCCTCAGTTGATATAATCCCCTCGGTTGATATAACCCCTCAGTTGATATAACAAAAGGGTATATAGGAATTTTAGAGAACTTCAATAACCGCTCCAAGCTTATGTTCCCATATTTTCTTTGTTTTTCCATTTTAATTTCCCTTATATTATGAGATAGTGGTACGAGTTGTCTATGATGGTATAGTTTTTTTTTAATATTGTATTAAGAAACAGTAGATCAGGGCGATTAGAGTCCACAGTTTTGTCAGTCAAAATAGGCCCATGCCAGTATAATAAGTAATCAGTAGACTCGAAAACCTCTTGTGTCGAGTATTTGTAATAAGGGAAAATTTGTTGCTAAAACAAATTAACTGTCAAGACAAATTGTTGGTGCATTAATTTTGTAACTTAGTCTTAGGTAGGCAGATTTTTATAAAGCCATTATGTGTTTATTTGACTCACCCACATTTCCACATTGTTGGCATTGGTCAACAACAATTAGTTTTAGGATATATATGCTTCTCGTAATTTTTTGTCCTAAATACTCTGTCCTGTATTGCTGTAACAAGGCCTTCTGTTTCAGGGTAGAGATGACTTGATTTGAACCATGTTAACAGAACATGTTATAAAGCCGGGAGTTTTCCTGGGAGTGTTTTTTTTCTTTCCATTGTGGAATCTGCCATGCGTCGTCTAAACCAATATTAACATCGACATTGTTTAGGTTCAGAGGGGTTGCTTCGAAGTTGTATTTGTGTTTAGGTTCAGAGGGGTTGCTTCGAAGTTGTATTTGTGTTTAGGCTCAGAGGGGTTGCTTCGAAGTTGTATTTGTGTTTAGGTTCAGAGGGGTTGCTTCGAAGTTGTATTTGTGTTTAGGTTCAGAGGGGTTGCTTCGAAGTTGTATTTGTGTTTAGGTTCAGAGGGGTTGCTTCGAAGTTGTATTTGTGTTTAGGTTCAGAGGGGTTGCTTCGAAGTTGTATTTGTGTTTAGGTTCAGAGGGGTTGCTTCGGAGTCGTATTTGTGTTTAGGTTCAGAGGGGTAGCTTCGGAGTCGTATTTGTGTTTAGGTTCAGAGGGGTAGCTTCGGAGTCGTATTGGCGTAGGGAGGAAACAAGTCAGTGGCTTGAAGCAAGCATGCAGGTTGATCGTATTTGTGACACTTGCATCTTGCACAATTTGTAGATACTCTGAAGTCCACGGCCTCCATCCTTCCTGGGCAGGTATAACCTTAAGGTGGAGAATTTGAGGTGTAAACATCGAAAATTGGTTAGCTGTTTTCTCGTGAGTCTGTCAATATCATGTAGGTCGGTCTATTTGATGACATGGAAAGTGTCAAGGAGTACTAGCAGTTCATTGCAATGATGATGTAATTGCCTGCTAGTTTAGTGTTGAGGATTTTATTTACTCTTTGCTTATTTTAACAAATAAAGTCTTCTTTTCATTTTGATGGTTTATCGTGGCATTCTGGTTGATTTCAAGATATTTATATAGAGCAGCAGAGTTCAGCTCCTCAATGCCTTCAAATATAGTGTTAGTACTGGCTGCCATTATAACGCTTATGATACCACATTTATCTAGGCCAAAAGACATACAGACATACATATTATCACTGAAGAGATTTATCGTTTTAATTAGGGTATGCAATTTTTAAGTGAAGAAGTTAAGATTTCGTATTAGAAAATAAATTTTTCTTTGCATTTATTCATTCTTTACTAAGTCCAAAATTAAAATTACGATAAAATGACCTATATGAGCCTTGCATTGCCAAATTGTTCACTCTGTCGTCGTGAATTGTTGACCTGAAGTAAAATAGGTCATCAAAATTAGGTTTCCTATAGAGCAAGCATTTCTAAATTGTTTTATCTAACTTCGTGAATTGTTGACCTGAAGTAATTCTTGATTTAAGGCGCGAGAAGCTTCTTTTACCAGATGGCACAGTTTCGGGTAATGTTAAAAATATTCTGAGTGCAACAAAGTAGTTTGGGAAAGCAATTTATCTTTCATACGTGGACAGATAAGCTAAAATTTCTACCGTGGTTTTGGTGGTATTTGGTAGAATCTACCTTAAAGATTCAATTTTATCTGCTAATTCTCGCCTACATATATCTGCTGACGGATCTGTTGATGACGTCAAGCTTGCTCGAGGCTCGCTGTAAACTTTCGTATGCCATCACGCTGAAGACTCTTGAAGATGACAAGAAACCCAAATAGATTGTGGTTGGATTTCAGCTGTTCGAATCTCGACTGAAAGGATTGAATTAAGTAAATTAGGCCTATATTTTTGGTTTTCGAGCAAAATAAATCCAATGTCAATCTGATTAGAGCAGTATGGAATCTATTAAACAAAGGTAACTCTTAAATTGACAGTACAGTGTTTCATTTTATTCTAACGTGTTAAGATTTGTAATAATAATAATTATAATAATTATAATATTGAGGAATTGAGCTCTGCTACTCTGTATAAATATCTTGGAATATACCAGAATGCCACGAATAAACATACAAAAAGGAAAACTTTCTTTGTAGACATAAGCAAAGAGTAAATGAAATATTCTCAACACTTAATTGTCTGGCAACAGCTATATCACTACCCCAAATAAATGGGGCGTGTCAGCACCCCATTACTATTTCAGTGTCATATAACGGATTGACACAAACCTACATAATATTGACAGGCTAACAAGAAAACTTTACTAACTAAATTTTAATGTTTATACCTCCTAGTCCCTAAGGTTATACCTGCCCAAGAAAGATGGAGGCCGTGCCCTATCTACAAACTAAGCAAGATGCAAATTTCACAAATAATATCAACACTGCATGCCTCCAGCAATAGACTAATTTCTTTCCTAAGCAAATAAGACTCCGAAGAAACTCCTCTGAACCTAAACAAGACCAATGTTAATATTGGTTTAGACGACCCAAGGCATGCAATTCACCAATGAAAAGAAAAAAAAAACACCCCCAGGAAAATTCCCGGCTTTATTACATGGTGACAATAGTGACAAGGCTGCTTCCTTAACATGGCTCAAAGCAAGTCATCTCTACCCTGAAACCGAAGGCTTTGATGCAGCAATGCAGGACTTAGTAATTAGGACAAAAAATAATGAAAAGCGTTTCCTAGAACTCGGTGTAGTTGACAAATGCCGAAAGTGCAGAAATGCGGGTGAAGTAATTGAATGAATAATAAGAGAATGTTCAGCTTGATTAGAATCTGCCCTACCTAAGTCGTCATAACTAGGAACTAGAATAGAGAGCTACAATGAATTGTGTTTCTCTCTAACGAAGCTTGGCATTTAATTTGACTGTATGTATTTACTAACTGAATATCATGAAATTATACTATGTGTAGACAGCTAAATATAATTACATTTATTCAATGGTGAGAATCAGTTATATCGGTAACGTTGGATGATTAGTCTGATTGGACATCATCCTACGAATATCTATGCATATGTTCAAATATGTTGTAATACACACCTCACGCGCATTAGAAATGACTCTTTCAACTTATTGCACGTAATTTAAAAATTTGGCCATGAAATTAAGTTCGACATCACAGTGTAAAAGATTTGTGAGGACATTTGCGCTGTTGAAAGTATTTAGGTTCCTATACTTTTGACAAACAATGCGCATTCATATTATCTGAAGATTGACATTGACCTTTCAAATGACAGCAAGTTTGAGGACCTCGTTCTTGAGACACCTTGAAGGGAACATGCGCACTTGTGTGTATTGTCTGACGTATGGGCATAGCCGGAAATTTGTCCAACGATTTGTGCATTACACATAACAAAACATTGTAACTATAAAAAAAAAACTTCTGGGCCCACTGCGGTCGCATAGGTTCCAGTGGCTAAGGCCGGCCTGGTAGAGGAAGATATTTTATACAAACACACACACCACAAACAAGTGTTTGATTATTCAATGGACATTTCGGAATTAGCATTGATCATTTGAATGGATTATTTCTGAATGTGATACTAATTAAATATGAACACTGTTCGAAGGTTACAAAAGACAGTTTGTGTGGAAACACAAACTCAAAATCGGCCCCCGAAGTGGTCCACCCAGGCAGGTTTCAATATTTTCAGAAAGAACATCCGAATGAATTTATATTTCAAAGACAAATGAGAGATAAGAATGGAGAAAGAAGGTTAACAGATCTTGGGTAGTGCCCCAACTGTCCCGCAGATCAAAGGGTAGGTGAAAGTGAATGTAAAGTTAGATGTGAACCTGGCCTAACTAGTTCCACTTTCAGACCTTGTGGTCTATAGGGAAGATGATGTAAAGTTCATCTGTTTTTGTGGCCTACGGTTAACGAGGGTGTCATGTAACCAGCACAACGACCAACCGCCTTTCCCCAACTAATGTCAGGTACCCATTAGAGCTGAGTGGACTCAGAGGCGCCCAAAGATTCCAAAGTTGAAAATCCCAGTCTTCCCCAGGATTCGAACCCGGGATCCCGGTTCGAAAGCCAAGCGCTTTACCGCTCAGCCACGGCGCCTCCCCTGGCCTAACTGATGTCTTATAATTGTTTAATTGTTTTGAAAAGGCTCTATCTCTCAATCAAATCCTCAAAAAAAAAAATAAAAAAATAAATTCCGCAATAAAAAAACAAGTCCAGGAAAATGAAATTTATAAGATTACTATTCGTTTTAAATTAGGACTAACTTATAATGCATACTTATTAGCTTTTTCTCTTTAAAAAAAATACTTGCATAACTGATTTTAAGAATTAGATTTTTCGCTTTCAGAAAAAAAAGTAGCCGTTGCATCAGAACTTTGAATGTTCTAAAATATTGTGATGTCCGATTTTCAATATCTTTAATAGTTTATGAGATCTAAACGGGACAGACGGACAGACATTTCACACAAAACTAATAGCGTATTTTCCCCTTTCGGGGGCCGCTAAAAAATATCTCTTTTGCAGACCAGTTAATAAGACTTTGTTTAGTTTTCATTAAATAAATCTGAACTATTATTAGTTCAATTCGCAACTGAAAGCAATGGACAGTTCTTCACACTTGAACCGGACAGTCAAGACCTCAGTTTGTTTTCGATTATTTTCATGGATGAAAATGTTTACTGGAATTTGTATGTTGATCCGAATTGAAAGGCGAAACTTTGGTGAATGTTCAGTACCTCTACCACTCATTGGTCGTGCTCCATCAGTACAGACACTTAAGAGTTTAATAATATTTAATTGATAATTTTGAAAATATGACTCTGCTAACTTAAATATATTGGGCTCTCTTGTTTTTTTTAATATAATGTGAATCAAGGTCAATAAGTCCTTCATAGATGTTTCAATTAGTATCAATTTCTCATAATGTGAATCAAGGTCAATAAGTCCTTCATAGATGTTTCAATTAGTATCAATTTCTCATAATGTGAATCAAGGTCAATAAGTCCTTCATAGATGTTTCAATTAGTATCAATTTCTCATAATGTGAATCAAGGTCAATAAGTCCTTCATAGATGTTTCAATTAGTATCAATTTCTCATAATGTGAATCAAGGTCAATAAGTCCTTCATAGATGTTTCAATTAGTATCAATTTCTCATAATGTGAATCAAGGTCAATAAGTCCTTCATAGATGTTTCAATTAGTATCAATTTCTCATAATGTGAATCAAGGTCAATAAGTCCTTCATAGATGTTTCAATTAGTATCAATTTCTCATAATGTGAATCAAGGTCAATAAGTCCTTCATAGATGTTTCAATTAGTATCAATTTCTCATAATGTGAATCAAGGTCAATAAGTCCTTCATAGATGTTTCAATTAGTATCAATTTCTCATAATGTGAATCAAGGTCAATAAGTCCTTCATAGATGTTTCAATTAGTATCAATTTCTCATAATGTGAATCAAGGTCAATAAGTCCTTCATAGATGTTTCAATTAGTATCAATTTCTCATAATGTGAATCAAGGTCAGTAAGTCCTTCATAGATGTTTCAATTAGTATCAATTTCTCATAATGTGAATCAAGGTCAATAAGTCCTTCATAGATGTTTCAATTAGTATCAATTTCTCATAATGTGAATCAAGGTCAATAAGTCCTTCATAGATGTTTCAATTAGTATCAATTTCTCATAATGTGAATCAAGGTCAATAAGTCCTTCATAGATGTTTCAATTAGTATCAATTTCTCATAATGTGAATCAAGGTCAATAAGTCCTTCATAGATGTTTCAATTAGTATCAATTTCTCATAATGTGAATCAAGGTCAATAAGTCCTTCATAGATGTTTCAATTAGTATCAATTTCTCATAATGTGAATCAAGGTCAATAAGTCCTTCATAGATGTTTCAATTAGTATCAATTTCTCATAATGTGAATCAAGGTCAATAAGTCCTTCATAGATGTTTCAATTAGTATCAATTTCTCATAATGTGAATCAAGGTCAATAAGTCCTTCATAGATGTTTCAATTAGTATCAATTTCTCATAATGTGAATCAAGGTCAATAAGTCCTTCATAGATGTTTCAATTAGTATCAATTTCTCATAATGTGAATCAAGGTCAATAAGTCCTTCATAGATGTTTCAATTAGTATCAATTTCTCATAATGTGAATCAAGGTCAATAAGTCCTTCATAGATGTTTCAATTAGTATCAATTTCTCATAATGTGAATCAAGGTCAATAAGTCCTTCATAGATGTTTCAATTAGTATCAATTTCTCATAATGTGAATCAAGGTCAATAAGTCCTTCATAGATGTTTCAATTAGTATCAATTTCTCATAATGTGAATCAAGGTCAATAAGTCCTTCATAGATGTTTCAATTAGTATCAATTTCTCATAATGTGAATCAAGGTCAATAAGTCCTTCATAGATGTTTCAATTAGTATCAATTTCTCATATAAAATAAAATGCTTAACTGTGCAACATCACAACATTACAGCATCACAAATATCAGCAGCTTCGTT
Organism: Biomphalaria sudanica; assembly: GCA_036873155.1. NCBI lineage: Eukaryota > Metazoa > Mollusca > Gastropoda > Planorbidae > Biomphalaria > Biomphalaria sudanica. Next base: position 1,045,675 of record JAZGLO010006571.1, on the reverse strand, counting down.
CAAATGAAAAGAAAGAGCATGCTCAGATACATCATGAGAAAGTTCCTCAATGGATCATGTACATGTCTGCATTCAGAGAGCGATTTCATTGAATCTTCTTTCATTACTTCTCTTGACAAAGAGTTCTCGCCTCTTTAACTGCTCTATTTTTCTTGACCACAAACTGTTTGCAAAAATTAGAGTCTGACATTATCTTCTGGGCTTCTTTTATTTCAACTTCATATTTTGTATAATTTCTGAAAAGATATCTTCTGTTATCCAAGAAATGACGCTAACCAAACAATGGATGCTGGTTTTCCAAACGGACTCGAAATGTCAAAGAATTATTTTTGTCCACATTTCATTCATTGCTCTCACTATCGGCTTGTCTTTGGCTCATATTTTTGTATTGTTGGTGGAACAAGGGGGAAAAAGCCAACGTTAGAAGTCAACTAGCTTTGTTTTCAATGGCACTTGTTAAGGTTTTAAGGGTGCCAGTTTCAGGGGACTCCCTACGCTATACGTAAGCCAGGGAATATTTGGTCATTTCCGAATAGAAGCATCCTATATCGTTCATTGTTAAGTTTGGGTTTTGTTCTCAGCTAATTGTTTGTTATCTGGATTATTTCTTATACAGCGTCCCCGTAGTTCTTTTTTTCATTACATCACAATGGATCACAATATGTGTAACTTTTTTTTTAGGGATGACAAACGCATTTAAAAAACTTTTTTTTACCAATTATAAGTTTATTCAATTGTAGTGAATACGGCAAAACAGTTTATTTTTGTTTAGTACTCACAAAGTTTAACAAATATAGGAATTTGATTACGGACCTAATTCCAAAGACTTTATAAATCTGATGCAATATCCTTCACCTTTCGTGTTTTGGGTTTGGGCCCATTACTATTGAAACTCTTGAGTCTCTTCGACACCCTAGTAGCTAATAAGCTAAATTTCAATTAATCTATTCTCTGCAGATCGGTTTTATTATTTCAGGCATTAGTTGTTTTTATTTTTAAATTATTTTTTCAGGGGTTTAGTGCGCCACTTGTAATCGTGCAGTGCGCCACTTTCGGTGCATTCTCCATAGGTTGGCCACCTCTGCTTTAATTCATCCATGTCTAATAGACGAGACACACTTATGTACTTTATGTACTTTTACGTACTTTATGTACACACTTATGCACTATATGTACACACTTATGCACTTTATGTACACACATATGTACTTTATATACACACTTATGTACTTTATGTACACACTTATGCACTATATGTACACACTTATGCACTTTATACACTTATGTACTTTATGTACACTTACGTACTTTATATACACACTTATGCACTTTATCTACACACATATGTACTATATCTACACACATATGTACTTTATGTACACACTTATGCATTATATGTACACACTTATGCACTTTATGTATACACTTATGTACTTTATGTACACACTTATGTACTTTATGTACACACATATGTACTTTATGTACACCCTTATGTACATTTAGTCAACCATGAAACCGTCGGTATTGCCATGGAGCAACTTAGATAAAGGATAGGCAACCAAAGCGAGTTCGTCACATCCTGGTATATATGGACATGGGTTCAACCTCCCCCCCCCTCCGAAACAAGGGGGTTTTGAGTTTAAAACACCCCCTACCAGGGCGGGGGTTTGCAGTTAAATCCTCCCTCTTCTATAAAACAAAACAAAAAATAATGTAAACGACTATTCCCAAATTCCAAGAGGATAGCTAAGGAAGATTTTGATTTTAAAACCCCTCCGAAATTTACGATAAAACCCCTCTCTTCAATATAATTTATCACCGATGAGGTGTAGGCTTATCTTCTAATTACCCATATAAACTCTAAATATATTTTTTTTTTATTCTTGGGTATATTCTATGAATTTCCAATGTTTTTAACAGCCAGTCATGAGGCAATGGGTCCGACAGCCTTTTGTTGTAGTGAATGTAATTTTTTTCTTCTGTTAGCATGTTGCAATTAATTCCGACAATAGCTGTAATTTATGACACATTAACTCTTCAATGCAACCTTGTTATTTCTCTGCTAGTAGTTTATCAGCTCAACAAAATTTATTAATTTTACTAAAGTTAATTATTTATATACAGCTGACAAGCAAGTGATTGGGCGATAGTTCGATGGTTGATTCGATTCGGATTACTTTATTGGAAGGATATATTTTCTCCCTTCAGTGAGTTCTACCAGATTAAAGTCGGTTCTGATATTAGATCTTAAAACTTACATGGACGGCTGTAATTTTTTTTTTCAGCCAAAAGTTGTGTAGATCGTCCGAGGGTCGGGCCAAAGCGCTGCCCAGTAGTCAATGAACGTCATTACCTTTAGTATTAGGATGATGTTAGAAACGAACTCATCTTCATTCTCTGGCACTGACAGGGTCAAGCTTCCTTAGAGAGAAACAACATTTATTCCTTTAACAATGTCCACTAAAAATGTTCTGATAACCTAGAATCAAACCACCTTTAAAAAAAATTTGATACTGGTAAAAAGATAAAAAAAATCATGTAAAAAAAAAAAAGAGTTTTTCTAAGGGGAAGAATCGCAAAAACTATCATATATCTCAAGAGTGTAGAGTTAGCTCTTTTTCTATGTAAAACAAAATTAATTAATTACCACTCTGTGTCATTTTACGTCTCGAGAGACGATCTTTTCCCTTTGCAACTTCTTGTGTGACTAAAGAGGCCAATCCTTGATACACAGCTGCGATCGCAGGTTGGGCATATATAATCACCAGGCGCCGTTGCATTTTCACCCTTCTTTCTGCTTCTGTTGTGTATGACATCTGCAATCTTTGACCCTTCCTTTATGCTCTCTCTCCATGAGGATCTGTCCAGTGCCACCTCTTCCCAGTTGCCAGTGTCGATGAGGTGGCACAATGTCGCGTTTGCATACATCCGTAGAACGTAAAAGTAGGCGACCAGCGGCTCTCCTGCTTTCTATTAGATCGCCATACAGGATGTCCTGTGGAAGTTGATCTTCTGGCAGTCTACGAACGTGGCCAAGCCAGCCAAGGCGTCTGCTGCTGATAACAGAGCGGATGTCCTGGCACCCTGCTCTTTGTAGCACTTCCTCATTGGTTATCTTATCTTGCCACCTTATTTTAAAGATCCGCCTTAGGCCATGAGTAGGTTGACCATGTTTCACTTCCGTACAGCAAGGTGCTCAACACACAGGTCCGGTAGACTAGGGCTTTAGTACTGTTAGTCAGCAATATGTTGTCCCAGACTCTTTTCTGCAGCCGTGACATTGTGGCCATAGCCTTGGCTATCCTGTTGTTTATGTCCTTATCCAGTAGAGTGTTGTTGGATATGATGGAGCCAAGGTAACAAAAGTGATCAACAATTTCTAGTGGTTGGCCATTAATGCTTACTTGAGGTGCAATGTTTGTGTTTTGGACAAGTATCTTAGTCTTGCTATGACTGATGTTTAAGCCGAACTTCTGGCAAGCAGCAGATAATTTGTCGACCAGGCACTGTAGCTGAATACCAGAATCAGCCACAATAGCTGCATCATCAGCATACAGGAGTTCCCTGACGAGTAGCTTCCTAACCTTGGTTTTTGCCGCAGCCTTGATACATTAAATAGTTTTTCAGAGGATCTTGTATGGAGAAACACACCTTCGTTTATGTCGTTGTACGCATAATGCAGTAGACAGGAGAAGAATATGCCAAACAGAGTAGGTGCGAGCACACATCCCTGCTTGACACCACTGCAAACCTCAAAAGGGGCTGATTGGGCTCCATTGAATTTGACAGTGCATTTAGTTTCCTCGTAAAAACATTCAATGAACTGCAGTAGTTTGGGAGGGCAACCTATTTTCCTCAGGAGTTTGAAAAGGCCACTTCTGCTGACCATGTCAAAAGCTTTAGTCAGATCAACAAAAACGATGTAAAGGGGTCTGTCTCTCTCTCTGAATTTCTCCTGCAGTAGTCGTAGAGAAGATATCATGTCTAAAGTGGATCTACCACTCCTAAATCCACACTGAGACTCTGGGTAGACACTTGCAGCCTGGATAGTGCCACTCTAGCAAAGATCTTGCCCACTATACTGAGGAGAGAGATACCCCTGTAATTGTTGCAGTCACTCCGATCCCCTTTGTTCTTGTATATTGTGACTATAGTTGCGTCACGCATGTCCTGTGGGACATGACCTGTTTCCCAACAGCGGCAGAGGAGAATATAGAGTTCAGGGAGCAGGAGTGATTCGTTGACTTTCACTACTTCCACTGGGATACCATCACTCCCAGGAGATTTTCTATTTTTTATGCAGTTAATTGCTTTTTTGTCACTGAGGCTCGGAAGATCATCTAGGCATTCCAGTACTGGAAGATCTGGTAGAGAAGCCAGGGCGCCATCGTCTACTGTGTTCTGTGTGGCATAGACTTCGAGGTAGTGTTCTGTCCAACGTTCTAGCTGCTTTGTTTGATCTGTAATTTTTTCTCCTGATTTGGATAGAAGGGGGGCAGGCTTAGACACTGTTGGACCCAGGGCCGCTTTAATGCCATCAAATAGAGCTTTGCTATTTCCTGAGTGGAGACTGTCTTGGATTCTGTTGCAGGTATCCCTCCAAAAGTTGCTAGCACATTTTCTAGCCATTTGTTTCGCCTCTTTATTAGCACTTTTGAAGGCCTCCAAAGATCCTGGACTTGGCTTTGTCTTGAGAGCGAGGTGTGCAGATCGCTTTTTCTCGATGCAAGGTTCCATATGTGCTAGATTCGCCTCAAACCAGTCTACATTTTTGTGTTTTTGAGGCCCAAAGGCGGTGATTGCCGAACTGTAGACTACATCTCTTAATTTCTCCCATCTGATAGAGATGTCTTCTTCATCACTTAACGAGGAGATTGAACTGTTCAGGAGCTCGCTAAAGAGTGCACACTTCCCTGGGTCACCTACATGGTTGACGTTAATTCGCCTAGTTCTGGGTTGAGTGGAAGTATAAGCCTTCTTGAGAAGTAGTTTGATTTTGCTTAGCACTAGTGAATGGTCTGAGTTGCAGTCCGCACTATGGTATGAACGGGTGTGGATGACACTTTTCAGATCCATCCTTCGGGTGATGCAGAGGTCAAGCTGGTGCCACCTTTTTTAGCGTGGGTGCTGCCAAGAGTCTTTATGGCGTTCCTTGCCAGAGAAGAATGTATTTGTTACACACAGTACATGAGAGATACAGAACTCGAGTAGCCTTTGGCCATTGTCATTGATTTTGCCAACACCATGAGGTCCCAAGCATTGTGCATTACCACTAATTAATTAAATAATTGGTTAATTTTTTTTATTGATTAATGTGTCGTTAGATACAAATAATTGTGCAAAGTTTCAAATTGATCCGAGATTGGGTGTGGGAGAAATAACGTGTACAAAATGTTTCCAGACGGACGGACAGACAGACAGAGTGAGTTGATATACACTTTATAAAAAGTCATAGTATTAATAAAAACGTTTATTTCGTCGGTTCGCTTACTGACAACACTTCAAAGAAAATCAACCAAGTAGAAAATACTTCCTTTCTTCTTCCTAATTGACAACCTTTAAACAGACACACACACACACAAATGTACACACTTAGAGTCAATAACATTTTGAAAAGAACTATTTCTACGTCCGTTTTCCCGCGCTAGGCCCTAAAGGCATAAACAAAAACACTCATTTGTAATCTTGATAATTTGTTTCTGACATACCTGACAGGTAATCTACGCAAGTTTTATTGGACAGATCTCTACGATCAGAACCTGCTCTACTTATTAGATCTATAATTAGTACATTCACGTTTAAAAACCCCAATAGGCATTACACTTGATGTTCATCAAAATGTATACATTAACAAAATGTGTTCTTATGTTTATCTATATACTACGTAGGGCATAATATACAAGTAGATTGATAGAATACAACAGGATATAAGAATTTTCAGAAACTACTGATGTTTTTTGAATTTTTAGCGGCCCCTGAAAGGAGAAAAGACGCTATTAGTTTTGTGTGAAATGTCTGTCCGTCCCGTTTAGATGTCATAAACAAGAAAAGCTAGTGAAAATCCGACGTCATAATATTTTAGTCCATTCAAAGTTCTGATGCAACGTCTACTTTTTTCTTTCCTAAAAGCGAAACATCTATTATTAAAATCACTTATGCAAGCAGTTTTTTCATAAAATTATACCACTTTTACAACTATTCACTATTAGTAGTAACAATGACAGGAGACGCTTTAGTAGGGGCGCAACATATATATCGTATTTTTAACACATTTATACAAATGGTTTTTAGACTTTTTGTTAAACATTATTTTTTTTTTTTTACATTTGTATTGCTACGTTATGTAAGTTCTGTCCCCTTTATACTTTTTGTAAAGAAATAGGACGTCTATTAAAAATTAGAAATTAACAATAGATAAACATAAAACCTTTTCGTTTCATAAGCACTTCGCTTGCAGGCACAGTGGTTAGTGTGTTGACTTGAGCATTCGAGTTCGAATTGAAGTCGTACAACTTCTATCTATCTATCTATCTATCTATCTATCTATCTATCTATCTATCTATCTATCTATCTATCTATCTATCTATCTATCTATCTTTCTGTCTGTCTGTCTGTCTGTCTGTCTGTCCGTCCGTCCGTCCGTCCGTCCGCCTATCCATCCATCCATCCATCCATCCATCCATCCATCTATCTATCTATCTATCTATCTATCTATCTATCTATCTATCTATCTATCTATCTATCTATCTATCTATCTATCTATCTATCTATCTATCTATCTTTCTATCTATCTATCTCTGTCTCTGTCCCCCCCCCCTCTCTCTCTCTCTCTTAGAAATCTAAAAGCATGAATATGCGCTAAAATTATTACCAAAAACTATCGGTAAAAATATAAAAATATTTCTAATCGCACAAATTTATTATTGTTAGTCTATATCTATTACGAATTTAATTACAGGAATGATCCAAACTAATTGATACAATTACAATTAAAGTAAACTTTTTTTCTTTTTAAAGTCCTTTATATATATATATATATATATATATATATTTGTTTTGAAATTTCCATAGACAAATCTTTTTGCCCAAGCTAATATTTACATTAGTATTTTAAGATTCAAAATGGTGGATCGTTTAGGGCTCAAAAACATAACATCTTTGTTAAAAGTTTTTTTTTTTTTTTTTTTTACAATATCTCTATTCAAGTCAGAACGTCATGGAACCTCCAGGAACCTGCATAGAACCTGGACATGTCGCGGATCTAAAAAAAAAAGCTCTAACGATTTTCCTAGAAATTTAACAGTTGATGTATATCGCTGAGGAAAGAATTACTAGCTCGTCGGCCACACGGGAAAAATCTAGAAGTAGATCTAGATATAGATTTAGACTAGAGTTAAGACTTAAGAGTTCTAAATCAGGAGTCTAGGTCTAGAGTCTAGTTCTATATCTAGATACCCATATAATGATAATACTAAAAAATACATGTATTAGCAAAAGAATACATTTTCCGCTTGCCGAATGGGTAACATCGATCTTCTAGCATCTGACGGTTTAAAAATCACGGGTTCGATACGCCGTTTCAACCAAATATTTTTAAAATATTTTATTAAATTTTAAGTTTTATAATGGCGGTATTGTATTTTAAAAAAAAATGTATTTTTAGTGGCCCCCGTAAGGGGAAAAGCCGCTATTAGGTTTGTGCAAAATGTCCGTCTGTCCGTCTGTCACACTCAGATCTCGAAAACTAGAAGAGAAATGAAAAATATTATTTCAACATGCGAAGCGGCTTGAAAAGTTTAGGTGCAACCGTTTAGTTTCTAAAATTATATATGCAAGCGATTTTTTCATAAAAATACACCAATTCTAAAACAATTACGTAAATGTAAGGGGGCAATGTTTCAATATGTTACAAAGGAGGAATATATATTGTGTATTTTCAGTATCACTAAGTCAAATATATTTATAAAATGTACAAGAAATGTTCACAACAAATATAAATATTAGTTAAATGTCTTTTTTTCTGGTCATCTAGCTGCTAAAATTAAAATAAAAGATTTATGTTTGTTTATAAAGGCTAAGAATGCACTTTGTATGTAAATATCACGCACATTTTTTAAAATGTACTTTTTATGGAGCTACTTTCGGGCAGTAGCGTAACGCCGTGGCATAATATGACACAAACCTAATGACAGTCCAGCGCGCAAACTGCACGACCAGGCAGGGTTCATACCCTGCTCGCTGCCATCCTCCGTTGTCCAGCGAGAATTTAATTATTTTTAACTTAGAAGGAACATCTGAAACATTTAAAACAAGAAAAATACATTTTTACAACGGCAAATGAATCTTTGAAACATTATTACTTTTGACCATCAAAATTAAATCACGTTTTGAATATTCCTTGCAAATAGGCGGATCCGACAAGGATCCGACTCCGACGGGGGCCGCCTCTGAGTTTGTGTGATAACACAAACTCTCTTTGTAATCTTGTTGGAAAATGTTTTTCTTGTTTATTTTCAGTCTGTTCGGAAACGACTTTGGAAAACTTACCAACACAACTATGCATTTCGGGGTCCCGAAGTCCAACAGATCTGGAAACAGATTCTTGGAAGATGTGACAAGGAAAGCAGACGACGCTAAAAGGGATCCAAAGCACGAGTCTGATGACGACAGCTCAGAGGATTATATAGAAGGTACTAGAAGTAATAAACTTCTCCATCACTTAGCCATCTTAGAGTAGATTAAATGAGCTGGGGCTATTGCTACAATATGAAATAACTTTGGCAATACTCGCAAATTTTGATAGTTTAAAACAAATCAACCTTAGGCCTACTTCACTTCTAAAACCAGGAAGCGAGGCTTAGGTTGGCTAATGGCATTGCTCTACAAAGTAAACACTCTTCAAATATGTACAGTACGAAATTTTAAAAACACATTTTACTATGATGAATTTCAATTCAACTGTTTGAAAAATATTAAATATAAAAACAGCATATATTTGTTTATTTGTATCAAAAACAGTATCTTGCTAACTAGACTTTGTATATATGTTCTCACATTGGGGCTAAAACAACGAAAAAAATTATTGGGACTCTAGTGAATTCTTTTTAAAAAATATTTGGCCTCCTGTGAATTCCCTTAAAATATATATTTGGCCTCTTGTAAATTCCCTTAAAAAGTAATTGGCCTCCTGTGAATTACTTTCAACAATTCACGCATTTCTTTTATCTTATCTTATCTTATCTTATTTTATCTTATATAATACAGAAGTTACTTCAAAAAAAGAAGATGATTACGTCCTACGCGTCATGCATTTAGTCATGCATATTAACCAATGACCTAAATTCTGCCAAGTCACTGGTTTTCCTGGCTAGCTCAGGCAACCCATTCCATGCTCTAATAGCACTAGGGAAGTAGGAGCAAATTTGTCCTAGCATATGGAACGAGGAATGTGCCTTTATCTTTCTGAAGATTATGGTTCAGTGTTTGATGTATAATTGCCACTTTTTTTTGAGTCTTCTATCCTAAAGGCTTTCTAAATTTAGCGATTTTACTAAAGGTGTTACTCTAGTTAAATGTGAATATTCGTTTTTTATGAATCTCACTGATTTTTTTGGTCTGTAACAACATTTTAGTTTTATGTTCTTATTTGATTTATAGAAATTTCTTTTAATAAACCCTAATGCTTTGTTTTATTTTTCGATAGTTTCATCAATATGGGGATTCCAGACAGTTTTTCATTTTTTATAACACCTAGGTATTTTGCGTTTTTAGTCTGTGCTACTGGTTTACCATGAAAAAGATAGTGGAATTAATTTGTTTTAGTTTTTTTTTTGTTACTCTTAATAACTGACATTTCTCTGGGTGGAAAGACATGCTCTAATTTGATTCCCAATTCTGTAATTTATTGAATTCTCTTTGTAAAATTTCTGTATCTTGTGTTGTTTTTATTGTTCTATAAATTATGCAATCGTCTGCAAATAATCTGACTTTTGTTTCAGAACTAATGCAATTTGGTAAATCATTTATGTAATTAAAAATAATAGTGGACCTAAGACTGTTCCTTGAAGTACACCTGGGTTTACTGTTATTGGTGTTGATTTAGAGCCATTTATTATTACAGTTTGTTCTCTCCCTATCAGAAAATCTTTAATCCACTGATGCAATGGACCATGAATGCCAAATTATTTTAATTTTTCAAGCAAACTATGGTGGTGAACTTTGTCAAAAGCCTTGGAAAAAAAATCTAATAAGATACAATCTATTTGCTCACTATTATCTAAACCTTTTGAAAAATCATCAATTAGTCCTATTAGTTGTGTTTCACATGATCTATATTTATGTTGGTATAGAGTAAGGACATTATGTTTGTCTAAGTGGTTTATGTTGTTGCTACATATTTAGTGTTCTAGGATTTTACATTTGATGCTGGTAAGTGATACTGGTCTGTAGTCAGATTTTTCTCCCTTTTTAAAATATTAGCTTCTTTCCAGTCCCTTGGTACTCTTCCCTGGTTAAAAGAGATGCCTGAAAAAGTATTTTTAACACTGTTGCTAGCTCATTGCTTTGAGTAATCTAGCTGGAATACCATCAGGTTCAGGTGCTTTATTTGGTTTAATATTCTCTAATAGTTTTTGGATCCCCTTTTCTTGTACTTTTATATCTCCTATATTGTCTTCTTGGTTCAAATTAAGTACTATGTCTTTGTCTTCTGGGACTGAGAATGCAAAGTATTTATTTAGGATGTTAGCTTTAGATTCATTATCATTGTATGGTAAGTTATCTTCTCCTTGTGTTGGCGCTATGGCTGTTGTTTCCATTTTCTTAGACTCAATGTATGACCATAGGTTTTCTTTTTATCCTTAAATATTACATTGTTAATGTATTCAATCTGCAGCTGTCTGCTTACTTTTTGGGTTAGGTGTGTAATTTTAATATACTTTTTATGAACTCTTTCTGCCTTAGTTTCTTTAAATTTTCTATAGAGGTTTTCCTTCTGTTTACACATCTTCCTTAATCTATTATTAAACCAGCATTTATTTATTTTGTTTGATGTATAGTTAGTTGGTATATGATTTTCTAGAATGTTTGAATCCCCCACCCTTTTCAAGTAGAAGTTACAAATAATTTTTCTTTTTTAAGAACTCCTTGCCCCCCCCCCCCCCAGACACACAACACACACACAGAGCAAAGAGATTTATTGAGCTTGTGACCACTACACCCAGGCGCTGGCTCTTGCAAGAGAAAAGTGTTACCTATTGATATTTTACAGGATTTAAATTATTATTTCAGTATATTTATTGTTCTAAGATTATATTCAGGTGTCCGAACCAAAAAAAAATCACTGTACATCTTGTAAAAAAAAAAAATCAATGTCAGTTTTTTTTAAATATTGCGACTGTAAAACGAACTCTATAAAATAAAGGTAACTCTTGTCAGTACAGCGTTTCATTTTATTCTAATGTGTTAAGATTCTTAATATAAGTAATAATAATATTAATGCTCGAAAAAAGGAAAGGGAGTTCTTAGAAAAAAAAAGTTTTATTGTTATCTATTTCCTTAATATTACTGGACGTATTCACTAGTTAAATTATATGAATTAATAGTATGAGTAGGCAGTAATTTTCATTTTCTTGTATTTACAATTACAAACGTAACAGAGCTAATCCGTTCTAAATATTTACGCTGAATGAGTATTAATCCAACGAATTGAACATTAACCTGACTAGCATAACTCCAATTTATATAAAGTAATTCAATGTTTCCATAGAATTGACCTTCTGACGAGTACAATAAACATTCATTTCTTTATAAAGGTGTTTCAAAACCTTTTAGATCCTATGAAGTTGATGTCAAACATTCATTCAGGACAGCTGTGGGAAGACTTCAGGTTCTTATGAAGTTGGTGTCAAACATTCAATCAGGACAGCTATGGGAAGACTTCAAGTTCTTATGAAGTTGATGTCAAACATTCAATCAGGACAGCTGTGGGAAGTCTTCAGGTTCTTATGAAGTTGGTGTCAAACATTCAATCAGTACAGCTGTGGGAAGACTTCAGGTTCTTATGAAGTTGGTGTCAAACATTCAATCAGTACAGCTGTGGGAAGACTTCAGGTTCTTATGAAGTTGGTGTCAAACATTCAATCAGGACAGCTGTGGAAAGTCTTCAGTTTCTTATGAAGTTGGTGTCAAACATTCATTCAGGACAATGGCGATGTGGGAAGTCTTTAGGTTCTTATGAAGTCGGTGTCAAACATTCAATCAGGACAGCTGTGGGAAGACTTCAGGTTCCTATTAAGGTGATGTCAAACATTCAGTCAGGACAATGGCGCTGTGGGAAGTCTTCAGGTTCCTATGAAGTTGATATCAAACATTCAGTCAGGACAGCTGTGGGAAGTCTACAGGTTCCTATGAAGTTGATGTCAAACATTCAGTCAGGACAGCTGTGGGAAGTCTTCAGGTTCCAATGAAGTTGATGTCAAACATTCAGTCAGGATAGCTGTGGGAAGTCTTCAGGTTCCTATGAAGTTGATGTCAAACATTCAGTCAGGACAGCTGTGGGAAGTCTTCAGGTTCCTATGAAGTTGATGTCAAACATTCAGTCAGGACAGCTGTGGGAAGTCTTCAGGTTCCTATGAAGTTGATGTCAAACATTCAGTCAGGATAGCTGTGGGAAGTCTTCAGGTTCCTATGAAGTTGATGTCAAACATTCAATCAGGAAAATGGCGCTGTGGGAAGTCTTCAGGTTTTGAAACTTTTTACTCCCACTTCCCATTCTCAAATGAAGTTGAAATTTTGCAAAATAGTCGATACCAATACACGAATCAATCCAAAAATGAACCAGGTAGTTAATTATTTTGTAATTATAAATTCATTTTGTTTTGAATAGCAGAAAGGAAGCTAAACCTGTAATTTTCAGATAAATGGCAGCAATTAGCGGTTCTTTCTCTTTTGATAAGCTTTTTTTAAAATTTCTAATGCTTGATTTTCATGTTTCCCAGAAGTTCGCAACTCTATGCGAGTATTTCGATCCCTTTGTGTACTGTGCGGTCTTCTATATTAATGAGCTTTATTGTGTAACATATCTGGTAAAACGTAACATGCTTATTGTCATTTACAAATCCATTTATTTTGACAGTCCCAACAGAGTTTGAAGACAAGAAGAACTGGGAGAAAGATGGCGAAGGCAGAGCACACAGACGAGCAGACGACAGAGAAGACAGAGGGAAAAGAAAAGATTGGAGAAGAAAGTTTCGAAGAAACAGCAACGGAAAACTCAAAGACCGAGATCTAGACCAGAAGTATCAGTTCGGAGAAAACTATTTTTATCCCGATGACCAGATGAATGTAGACTTTATGAGTTTGATGACTTCTAGGTCAGGGTCAACACGACACAGGCGACAAACATTAACTGAGTGGGCAGCCTTCGACCTCCCGAGTCTATTTCATTGGAACTCGTCAAATTTGTATAGATCCAATCACGACTATGTTGTAGAGGTGAGCCAACTTTGTATTGGAACTAATCAGACAAGATAGATCCTTTCTTACAACTGTAATAATCAGACAAGATAGATCCTTTCTTACAACTGTAATAATTAGACAAGATAGATCCTTTCTTACAACTGTAATAATCAGACAAGATAGATCCTTTCTTACAACTGTAATAATTAGACAAGATAGATCCTTTCTTACAACTGTAATAATTAGACAAGATAGATCCTTTCTTACAACTGTAATAATTAGACAAGATAGATCCTTTCTTACAACTGTAATAATTAGACAAGATAGATCCTTTCTTACAACTTGACAAGGGCTGTCACCCATTTTATCCAAAATAATTAAAACATATTTTTGGTCAATAATTTTTTTTTGTTGGCTTTTACTATTCTTTCAAATTCTAAATGTTTACTTAAATTCATTCTCAAATCTTTGACTAAAATCCACACATTAAAAATAAAATCCATTATGGGATTTATTTCACCATTCGTACTATTTAAAGCTTACAAAGCAACTGGGAATTTTATTCGTATACAGTTTCACATTTTTAAAACACAATGGTATAGATCACATTGTAATGGATTTGTAACCAAATTGTATTTCGTAATTGGACCATTAAAAGAGTAAAATGATAATTCCAGAAAGGTCACTATAGATATGTCGACTATAATTAAACCTTTAGTTCAAACAGAACGATTCTGAAAGATTTGTTGACTAGTGATTAGTGGCCCGTGGTATTACAACACTAGGGAATTCAGCTAAGTTGTCATCTAGCACCTACCTAAACATTTGCCAGTGATCTATGTAGCTCAACAGAAACCTACTCCTAAGTATGTTACTATGCCAACTCTTAATATAAATAAGCGAACTTTCAAGGCATTCGTCCAGGTTTGTTTATTAACTATTAACTTTAGCCTTGACTTCATAATTTGTATTAAATTGTGTATAATTAATTCTTATATGCTAGAGTTGTAGAGTGCCAGATTTCCATGTTGAGAAATAATGTGAACAAATTATTGATTGATTTGAAATGTCACTTTCTCTGCAGGTGATGGTGGTCGTTGATGCACGTGCTTATCAAGAGTTCCAGTACGATTGGTCAACGCTGCAGGTCTATTTGTTACATTTCTGGCAATCTGTGAGTAGTAGACATGTTTGTAGTTGTGGTTCTTCATTTTAAAATAGACATGATTAATCTAGTCTTCAAAACTCCGTTGACCATTGTACAAACTCTCAGCATCAAGCCCTTTAATGTGCACAACCATAGCCTGGTCAAGTAACCACGTGACTCGAGATGATGATTACCACTCCATGTAAATTTACTGACTTGGATGACTCTTTCCATCAGGACCTACATGGTCTTGTAAAATGTAAGATCGGTACCTGTGTCGCTAGTAGGCCACGTTCGAGTCCCTGTCAGAGTTTTTTGTGTGTATATTTCTTGTCACCTTCCCCATCTTAGTGCAGCTGTTAGATGTTGCATTCATCACCTGTACACAAAAGCTGTTAGATGTTGCATTCATCACCTGTTCACAACAGCTGTTAGATGTTGCATTCATCACCTGTTCACAACAGCTGTTAGATGTTGCATTCATCACCTGTTCACAACAGCTGTTAGATGTTGCATTCATCACCTGTACACAAAAGCTGTTAGATGTTGCATTCATCACCTGTACACAACAGCTGTTAGATGTTGCATTCATCACCTGTACACAAAAGCTGTTAGATGTTGCATTCATCACCTGTACACAAAAGCTGTTAGATGTTGCATTCATCACCTGTTCACAACAGCTGTTAGATGTTGAATTCATCACCTGTACACAAAAGCTGTTAGATGTTGCATTCATCACCTCTACACAAAAGCTGTTAGATGTTGCATTCATCACCTGTTCACAACAGCTGTTAGATGTTGCATTCATCACCTGTACACAACAGCTGTTAGATGTTGCATTCATCACCTGTACACAACAGCTGTTAGATGTTGCATTCATCACCTGTACACAAAAGCTGTTAGATGTTGCATTCATCACCTGTACACAAAAGCTGTTAGATGTTGCATTCATCACCTGTACACAAAAGCTGTTAGATGTTGCATTCATCACCTGTACACAAAAGCTGTTAGATGTTGCATTCATCACCTGTACACAAAAGCTGTTAGATGTTGCATTCATCACCTGTACACAAAAGCTGTTAGATGTTGCATTCATCACCTGTACACAAAAGCTGTTAGATGTTGCATTCATCACCTGTACACAAAAGCTGTTAGATGTTGCATTCATCACCTGTACACAAAAGCTGTTAGATGTTGCATTCAACAGCTGTACACAAAACGCTTGTAATGTACTCATTGCCAATGTAGCTAAGGCACTTCACGTGCGTCTCTATTTAGAGTTTTAGACCCATTGGTCCAAACATTCGTTGTTAAAGTCTATGTCTATGTTGTTTTGTTAATAGCATTATATTACTTAAATTAGTCTTATTATTTTAACACTGCGGCCAAGGCAACGTGATCCTTTTTACACAGGTGAACACAAGATTCAAAGAATTGGTGAATCCAAGCGTCAGCCTGAAAATAAAGTCAATTAATAAGATAATTGTAAGTCTTGTGCTTTAAGTTCAATAGTGACTGATTAAGTTTTTTGTTTTTTTTTGTTTTTTAGATTGTTGAGTTCAATGTATAAAGTTAACTATAGAAGGAAAAGGTTTCTTCAAAACAAAAGTTTATAGTGTGTGAAGAGAGAAAACTGTTCCATTGCCGCCATATCTCACAATATTGCAAGTTTTATCTCCCATATTATAAGAAGCAAACTTAATTTTTGATAGATTCCTGTGTTGTCATCGACAATGATAACTGTCGAAAATGTCAACTTGATTCAAGAACGGAAGAAAACAGATGTAAAATCATCCCCCCAAACGGACAGACGGATGAATCTGTGTGGGCTTTGTACATAAAACTAACATGGACCTACGGTGGCAAGCCCGCACTACAAACAGCGATGTCCTTTCGAACGCCGGTATGGACAGTATAGAGGGACTTCTTGTGGTCCGACAGTAACGCTAGGCAGGGCACGTATCCCGTATGGGGGACGAACGTATGCCAAAAGCAGTCTTTTTTGGTGAGCTGAAAGATGGTCCCACGGAAACGCTTTTAAGACCAGTTTAGGCGCCATTTTGCTTTAACTGACATAGAAGAGAGCACCTGGTTGAAGGCGGCTTCAGAACGAGACAGCTGGAGGTCACTCACAAACGCCGCGAGATGCACATCTGAGTGCAAAAAAAAATCCGCTGCCGAGGACAGACGTAGACGGCGGATAATGGTTATGCCTGCGCCACAGGTGGCAAAATATGTAGGTCGCAGCGAGGGCTGAATAGCCACTGGAAATACTGCATTTGGACTCGAAGACAAGCCTTATTATTATACATATATCAGCTTTCACATTTTTGTCTTATTAAATGGAATATGAACTTATTTTACTTTAAGTTTAATTGACTTTAAGACTATATTGTAGTTCCCAAAAGTTTTTTTTTTTCACTGTCATTAGATTGAATGTTACCGTAAAGAACAAAACTGAATTTTTCCATGTTTTTTTTTTAAATATTTCACTGTAAGAAAGTTGTCTAAAACAAAGAATGCACATATGGTATTGATGTAAAACCAACTAGAAGACTGTTTGCCTGAAGTTTGTTCAGAGAGAGATATATATATATGTGTTGTTTCCCCACCACTTTATTTCATCGTTAAATGGATCGTTTATAACTTTGTGTAGGTCTGGCTCACTTGTTGACATTTAGTTCGATACATATTTTATATTTTAAAAATATAAAAACATAGATCTAGGTTTACCGCCAAAAGATCTAAAGCAAAGTGAAACTTAAAATTACTGAGACAAATGTCCTCTCTTGATGATCGATTGTGTCCACTCAGTTTTCAGGTTTTCAGCCTTTCATCGAAAATAACCGCATTGAGCCCGGGTCGGAACTAGTGGATGTTAACGGCGTTCTGATGGACTTTATGAACTATACTGGGCAGCACTATGAGTCCAATCCTTCTTTACCTGATCATGACATAGCCATTCTGCTTACTGGGTAAGTGAACTCATTTAGCTATTGCTGGTCTGGTGGCTGTGTAACACTTTTGTTTTCACATCACTTTCAGTCGGACAAGTATAAACAAATAAACACAAAAATCCATGCATATTATTTTGCAAGTACTCAGTGCATAGAAACTATTTATGCCATTGAAAGGAATGCTTATGTTTATTCCCCAGTGAAGACTTGTGCAAGAAAAAGCCTGACGGGACTTGTTCACAAAAGACAAAGGGTTAGTTCATCTTCCAATAGTTGTAACACTATCCCTGGCTACTAAGACTCTCAGCCTTTAACATGCGACAAACGTTACAGCAGTTTGTCACAAAATACCATGTTATAATAATATTTCCAAGTTTAACAAGTTATGGTACAATTTTGGAGATAAGTTATGATAATATTTCTGAGATTACCACAGTAATGGTGGCTGAGCGATAGAGCGCTTGGCTTCTGAACCAGAGGTCCTTTGTTCGAATCCTTGTGAAGGCTGGTATTTTTAATTTCGGGATCTTTGGGCGACTCTGAGTTCATCCAAGTTTTAATGGGTACCTGACATTAGTTGGGGAAAGTAAAGGCGGTTGGTCGTTGTGCTGTGCACATGACACCCTCGTTAACCGTAAGCCACAGAAACATGATCTTATAGATCACACGGTCTGAAAGGGGAACTAAAAACTACCACAGTAAATGAATTTGCCTAATAGTGAAAGGCATTTCAACTATTTCTCGAGGTACATCAGAAGAAGACCTAATAGAACAGAAAGAACAAATTAAAACCACGGTAAGTTCGAATTGTGTTTCTTTGGTTCAAAAGAGTCAGATTTGTTTTGTTTTGCGATCTTCAGGTATCGCCTTCATTCGAGGAGGCTGTATATCTTCTCGACGTTTTGTTAATCAAAGCTATGACGTAGGTGTTGCCGAGGTGGGTCCCGGATTCAGGGGAGTACTAACGGCGGCTCATGAAGTGGGTCATTTGTAAGTATACGTCTTAAACATTTACAAAGATATTTAAAAAATCAATTATCAATTGACTTCTTATCTGGGTTTATCTGAGTATAATGTAATAAAGGAAACCTGCTCACTAAGTGGTTTTGTAAGTATCTGTGGAATGTGCACATTAAATATAAAGAAGCAATGTACAAAAATAAATTCTGAGCAATTTATCTTTAAAAGTAATAACGGGAACGCGGTGGTTGAGTGGTTAAACGCTTGGCTTCCTAACCTGGGGTTCTGGGTTCGAATCTTGAATTGTGAGATTTTTAGGGTGCCCCTGAGTCCACCGAACTCTATTGGGTACTTGACTTTAGCTGTGGAAAGTAAAGGCGGTTAATTGTTGTGCTGGTCACATGACATGCTGTTAACTGTTGGCCAAAGAAACATATGACCTTAACATCTTCTGCTATAAAAATGGTAACTTTACAGAGTCGAAAGTGAATTTAACAAGTTTTTTTTGTGACTAATAAGAGAACTGAAATAGTCATGTTTAGGGTTTGTGTAGTTCCCCTATGTTGTGTTCCTCGTGTTTTGTACTTCTCCTGTACCATTCAATCAGATCGTTCATTTGTTTATCACATTTTCAATATCAGACTTGGGGCCTTCCATGACGGAGAGAAGAACTCTTCTGATTGTCCCTCTACCAGCGGCTACATCATGAGCAGTACTTGGACGGATCCCTATGTCTACAACCGATTCTCAAACTGTTCCAAACAGAACTTAAAACATTTCCTGGAAAGGTAAACTCACTTTGTCAAGTGCCTCATTTGTAAATCAATTAAGCTCGAAAGACATTCCAACTCATACAGATCTTGGTAGCAATACATGATATAGGTTGAGAAAACGATGCGCCAGGAGGTTATTTTTACTATTTCACTTAAATCTATTTTATAGGTCGAATTTTTGTCAGGAATGGTATAGCAAGAATTCAAAACACAAACATTTTTTCCATACTATTTCAATTTCATTATGACTTTTTATAGGCACCAATAATAACAGTACAGTGTACAGATTGTATCCAATGATAACAGTACAGTGTACAGATTGTATCCAATGATAACAGTACAGTGTACAGATTGTATCCAATGATAACAGTACAGTGTACAGATTGTATCCAATGATAACAGTACAGTGTACAGATTGTATCCAATGATAACAGTACAGTGTACAGATTGTATCCAATGATAACAGTACAGTGTACAGGTTGTATCCAATGATAACAGTACAGTGTACAGATTGTATCCAATGATAACAGTACAGTGTACAGATTGTATCCAATGATAACAGTACAGTGTACAGATTGTAGCATCAGTTTTAGAGCCACATGTCCTACATTTTGTTGAGTTCTAGACTTCAATCGGACCATCAGGAGAAGGACGGTTGATTGTTTCGATCAATTTGTTTTTCACTATTTAGATCTAATTCTTATCCTATTTACAGAACCTGGTATTCTGAATGTCTTCTTAGCTCTGATTCTAACTATACATCAGGCTACAACGTACCTACGCAATTACCTGGACAGGTGTACACATTAGCAGACCAATGCCAGCACTTTATAGAGGGCACGCCTTGCAAGGTGAGTTACTGATGGTAAATCGTAAAATTCGCAATTATACATAAAACACCGAACCATAATCTTCAAATACAAAAACAAAATCTAATAAAATACTCTGAAAGACACAAAGATAAAGGCACATTCCTCGTCCCATATGCTAGGACAAATTTGTACAAATGCTCCTTCTTCCCAGCGCTATTAGAGCATGGAACGGGTTGCCTAAGCTAGTCAGGAAAACCAGTGACTTGGCAGAATCTAGGTCATTGGTTAATATGCATGACTAAATGCATGACGCGTAGGACGTAATCTTCTTTCTTTTTTGAAGTAACGTCTGTATTCTATAAGATAAGAACAAATGTTCTCTCTTCCCGTGTCCGAGAAGGTCTTGTCAATGTTTCACTTTGCTCGCACCTGCAATAGTTCAAGTTACACTATCAATGCCTGAAATGGCAATCTCAGTAAAGTTATTGGTAGCAAAAAAACTCCGATTTGACAACTGTTCCAGAGAAACATTTCGTAAGAGGCTAAAAAGATTTCAAAAGAAAAAAAAAAACAACACACACACATTCTGGGCCAGGACTTTGAGCTTTTTATTACAGATACAATATACCGCTTGCATAAATAATCAGATAAAAAAAACTGTTTCTCTAGCAATAGAATAGAATTGAAATATATGTCAACACTAGCCTGACATTACCCGCGGCCTGCGGGTCTAAGTTTGTGTTTACTAATCTAGTGGATTGGATTTAGATGTATGTTAAACTTAGCTAATGATCCTTTCAAGTTTTTTCTCTCTCGCTACGAAAATAAAATTAGGTTTGCGAAAATGGGTTTACCCGAAGCCGATATATTCATATGTATTAAAAACGAAAAGAGCGACAGCTTTGTTAAATGAATGGGATTATAAAGTGAACAATTAAACGAAATAATTTTTAGTACGCGATTCATGAATGAATATAGATCTAGGCCAGTGGTTCCCAAACTTTTTTTTTCAAGTAGACCCCTTGCCATGTTTTCTGGTTGTCGGTAGACCCCCTGCGTAACTTTCACATTTTTGCAAATTCAACATTTTTTAAAAACTTATTTCTTTCTATACAAAAAGTAAAGTTTCCTCTCAGACCTCAAGGTCTATAGGGCGGATGATGTAAAGGTCATCTGTTTCTGTGGACTACGAATATCGAGGGTGTCATGTGGCCAACACAACGTCAAACCACCTTTACTTTTACTCAACTAATGTCAGGTACCCATTAGAGCTGGGTGGCCTCAGGGGCGCCCAAAAAGATCTTGAAATTAAAAATCCAAGTCTTCAACAGGATTCCAACTTGGGACCCCCGGTTGAGAAGCCAAGCACTTTACAGCTCAGCCAAAACGCTCCCTACTTTCTATCTGTAGAGAGTTGAAAAGTGTAAATGTAATTTAAAGCTACATATTAGAGATTTTAGAGATCTCTCTTTTTTATTGATAAATCCAATTAAAATAGCAATAAGTATTGCTGGAATCTCCAAACACACTGGCCTTAAGTATCATTGTAAAAGTTTCCGCAAAGAGTTTCTCGTGTAGACCTTGATGTTTCACGTGTTACTCAAATAGTGAGTCCGCGAAGATGTTATCACTATCGAGAGAAAGAGCGAAGGCGAGTAACTGTCGCCTCAACCAGTAAGTCACGAGCATGAAGGGCTCATTAGTCTTGGCTGGCTACCCACCTAGCAGAAGTAAAACTGAATTCAAGACTCTCCTGCCTTGCAACTCAAACATGGGAAAGGTTTTGTGGTCAACCCTCAGGAAAAATAAGGAGCCGCGACTCTTATGCAGTTTGCAGCACACATCACTACATCCTGTCAGAACCTGTGACGCTGCTGAGCCCAAACTTATATATGTCGTTTGCAAAGAATTACATATGAAGCTTTTAATTTTATAACTCACGCCACCGAAGCAACATTGAGCTGCATTGTAGCTTAACGAAATTCTTTTAATACTATCAGATGTGGGTTTGTGTCAAACAGTTTTTAAAACTAAGACGGCTGGTAAAAATTAATGTTTTACCTACGGTGTTTTCCGCATTTTGCCAGAAATAAGTACATTTACCCTTTCAGACATTGGGATGATGTTATGGTCATCTGTTTCTTTGGCCAACAGTTAACGAGCAGGGTGTCATGTGGGCAGCACAACGGCCATTCGCCTTTACTTTTCCTAACTTAAGTAAGGTACCCATTAAATTTGGGTGGACTCAGGGGAGCCCTAAAAAACCTGAAATTCATATTCATCGACATTCGAACCCAGGACCCCAATTACGGAAGCGAAGCGCTTAACCACTACCACCAATTAGTTTCATATTGTCATAAAAATGCAATCAGCAACCGCTTGCTTGACAAGGAAAGAGTGAACAATTTTAAATAATCAACGATGTACAGTCTAAATTTCTTTTTGTTAAATATTATTTACACGTAGACATAATTAAGTTATTTTAATAAGTATTGAAATTAAATACAACAATTTTTCGTTTGAATAGCAGGATAAATATTCAAATGATTAACTTAGGCACATATTATAACTAGTGTGAAGAATTACATTAATGGGATGTAAAAATTAAAGTCACGATCTGCTTATATGTAATCTATTGTCATAGACCCCCTTGGACATCTCATGGACCCTCAATTAGTATTTTCATTTTCGTAGACCCCTTGGAAGTCTTCGTAGACCCCTGGGGATCTATATAGACCACTTTGGGAATCACTGATCTAGGCCTATCTCAACTCGGCTTCGCAGCTTTCGTAAACGAATGTAGTCTCTTAAAAATGCTTTAGAAAACAAACCAAATTTGAATGTATATTTGATCAAAATATGAAATGAATGGACTATAATTAGTATGTTCATGTGTTAAAGTATAAAACTATCTGTGCGAAGAGAAGTTTTATCATATTAGAGTTGAATTAGAGTTTTAGATCTAGAGATGGGATTATAAAGTAAACAATTAAACGAATTAATTTTTAGTACGCGATTCATTACGGTATTGTCTAATAAAAGAATGTTCGTCAAGAAATCTATAGTTACATATATAAGGAGCTAATTAATGTAAAAATGCTTTTGAAACACAAAATTGACGGTTAATTTTATTATATAATGAAATCAAAGGATCTTCTTTTGTATTTTCATGTGTCAAAGTAAAAAACTATCTGCGCAAAGTGTATTTCTTAAAATTAGATCTAGGTCTAAATCCTTTCGATCTTTTCTCATGTCAACATTGTAGACATGGCCTAGATCCATAAAATACTATAGCTGTAATAGAGTCGGACACATTTTTTTTTTAGGGTCTTAAGTTTGTTTTAGGGCTACAATACATACACTGAGGTCTAAGTTGGTACCCAAGAAACATTCCTGCCAATTTTTATCAAGATTGGTCAAGCGGTTTTGATGTCTATAAGTCACATACATACACGGTGTGGTTTGCATTTGACATCTCTACACTTACTAGCTATAGTAGCAAAACAAATGTTTTTACAACTGTCTGTCTGTCTGGTAAAAAAATTTTTGCACTTTATTTCTCCAACATCACGGATCAAATTGAAATTTTGCATACTTATTTCTTGTACTAGAAAAAAAAACAAGAATCAATAGAGTCAAAATAATCGAATCGTTATTTAACTATTGGCAATTAATTATTTTGTTTGGTATCAAAGAAGAGAAAGAAATTGTTCTTGACTGACGTGGTGGTATTAGTTGAACTCATTATAATTTGTGTAGAGAATTAGCTCGTTTAAAACAAACAACTGATAACTAAAGTTTTTTCCATTTTTATAAGCACTTCGCTGGCACAATGGTTAGTGTGTTGTCTTGAGCCATCAAGTTCAAATTCAATAGTAATTTTTTAATATTAATTGCATTTTAAAAGCAATCAAATTAACATTCAACAGACAGATACATCTTTTTTATTCCTCCCTCCCCTCCCTATGCCCAACTGGTCCAGACAAGTGAAAGGATCATAGCGTAATGTGAAAGCTAAATGCATGAAATAGCACTAACTAAAATTATTTTGCTTGTTATCTCGTCTATTCCATACATGAATATCTCTGAACTGAGTGCTTACGATGTTTTGCTTCCAGAATGTCGCCCTGGACTCGCAATGTGGTCAGTTATGTTGTGAGAAGTGGTCGCAGCCATTCACCAGCAAAGAGCCTGCAGCAGATGGCACAGTGTGTGGGGACAGGAAGGTCAGTGATTTGATTTCTTCTTCTGTTGTTTTTAAACAGACACTTTGGTGCCCAAATTGTAAATGTATTCTCTGAATGAAGTAAACTCTTTATTAAATACGTGATCATGTGTATATGTTTCAGGGGAGGGGACAGTGAGACAAACAAGACATCTGATAGGCTTAGCTAATATCAACTCACTCTGTCTGGTACCTGGTGTACACTTTTGGAACACATTAGTTCTCCCACTTCCCATTCTCAATATTCCATTGTGTCTAACAAAACACGAATCAATGAAATCCATTTTTGGTAATTAATTATTTTGTTTCATATCGAAAAAAGGGAAATAAATACTACTCATTGAGAGATGTCAAGGTATATGTGGAGTTGCTTCCCTTATTTCGTTTTGTATAAATTTTCGCTTTCTCTTTAAATTAATTAAGTTAGAAATGTTGCACAAAATAAAATTAACCAATAAGTATATGATAGTCGTTTTGAGTTACTAACCATTAAGACAGGTTTATGCTTCAAGTTTTTTTACAATTATGTTTTGTTGGTTTCTTTAATAGTACTATTCAAACAGCCATACAAAATAGTTAGATTTTAAAATAAATCTCTGATAAAATGAATAAAAAAAAAAGACTTTAAGTCTCCATTTTATCCTCTCCATGACTGAATTAAACAATGTAGTACCCGCCTGCCTCAATACTGAACGAGCAATAAACACACATATAGAATAAATAGAATTAGTGGTTATTGGTTATAGTAGAAAATGTTTTCCAATGGTCACTTTTTATTTCGTACAGCTGTGTTACAATGGGGAATGTTTGCATCAGGCTCTGATACCCTTCCAGTGAGGACATTTTAAATAGCTGCCGGAAAGTTCATATGTTTTCATTTCTCTTACAATTAAATTCATTAACAGATTGAAATGTAGAACTTATGATTTAATAATAAAGTGAGATAATAAAAGATGTTACAAAAATGAAACGTTTGTTATGGTTTTATTTCAAAGACAACATCGAAATGAAAACAAATCACAATGTTCACAAATTTAAATGTTCAGAAAACTAAAGAAATGATAATAGATTTTAGGAAACATAATGGCCATCTTGCAGAAATTCAGATAAGTAACCAAACCGTAGAAGAAGTTCAAGAATATAAATATAACCATCAAAAACAAACTGAAATAGAGTGAACACTGTTAAAACCTTTACACCAAAACTCACCAACGTCTTAGAAAGCTAAGGAAATTTAACATCGACAAAACAATAATTAAACTTTTTATACAGCAACCATCAGCAGTCTAATTAACTTTGCCATCAACTGCTGGTATGGTAATACTTCACTGGCACAAAGACAGACTAAATAGACTAATTAAAAAAGCATCATATATCACTCGAACACAGCTACCATCTCTTGAAGAACTTTTTCTTGAAAAATGCCTTTCCAAAACACTCACGATTCTTAAAGATAACCTGCACCCATTAAAACCACTGTTACATAAGATCTGAACAAAGTGGTCGTCTCCTTTCCATTAGGACTAAAACAGAAAGATTTTAAAACTCCTTCATCCCACTTTCGGTCAGAGTGCTACAAGATCATCTGTCGTCATCGAGAAGTACATAGAAGTCTATTTATAAAGCGCTGGTTATTAGTGTGTATTTGTTTCGTGTGTCAATGTTGTTCTCTGTATTGTTATTGTACAGTAGTTACGCTGAGGTTGTCAATTGAAATAAATCTGAATTTCCATTTAATTGGATCATATAATCTTATCTTATCTACTATGTAGTATTATCTTATAAATACTAATGCTATTGCTAACATACATGCTTCATTATCTGAACTATGAAAGTCAATAGCTATTTTAAAAAGTTATTTATTGTTTTTTAGAAGTTTCAAATAGAATTTACACATGTGTACTTTTGAATCTAAAAACTCCTAATTGCATAAGTAAATGATAGAGCTATATTTAGTTAGTATAGTTCCATGGTTTGAGGTAACTTTTTGTTCGTACATAATTACTGGAATTTTTACTTAAATTTATATCTATTGTTAGAAACATTTAGAGAACTGCTTCGATCACTATCAACAATGGTGTTATCCTCTACGTTATCTATCATCGTCATCCCTATCATCAGAAGACTCAAAAGTAAATTAGCAATTATACATAAAACACTGAACCATAATCTTCAAATACAAAAACAAAATTTAATAAAATACTCTGAAAGACACAAAAATAAAGGCACATTCCTCGTCCCATATGCTAGGACAAATTTGTACAAATACTCCTTCTTCCCTAGTGCTATTAGAGCATGGAATGGGTTGCCTGAGCTAGCCAGAAAAACCAGTGACTTGGCAGAATTTAAGTCATTGGTTAATATGCATGACTAAATGCATGACGCGTAGGACGTAATCATCTTCTTTTTTGAAGTAACGTCTGTATTATATAAGATAAGAAGAAGATAAGATATCATCATAATTACCATCATCATCATCTCCTATGTCAGATTCTTCATTACCATCGCCATCATCATTAAGATGCCATCCCATGTCAACTTAATCATTATCACTGTCATCATCCTCCTTCTCATCCTCCTCGTCATCCTCGTCATCATCATCCTCGTCATCATCCTCATCGTCATCATCCTCCTCGTCTTCATCACCGAGAAGAACTTTGTTCTCGTTGAATTTCGATTTCCACATTTTCATGAGTTGAAGGAGGGAATGACGTTTTCGATTGTAAGACTGTCGACATTTTACAGGACATACTAGTCACCTCTCACACAAGTCCTGCCTGTTGGTGTGGGCCCCGCGACCTTCACAAGCACAGTCCCAATCTACAGTGACTTCGCCACAATTGCTGCACCTGATGGGTTCAACTTGAAATGGTTTCTGGAAAATGTTGCAGCTTTTACATCTCTGTCTGTATTTCATCTGGTAACAAAATAAACTAAAGCTGCGGTGAAAGTGGAAACAACAAGTTCTATGTAAACACTCTCCCAGTGGAACAAGTTCTATGTAAACACTCTCCCAGTGGAACAAGTTCTATGTAAACACTCTCCCAGTGGAACAAGTTCTATGTAAACAGTCTCCCAGTGGAACAAGTTCTATGTAAACACTCTCCCAGTGGAACAAGTTCTATGTAAACAGTCTCCCAGTGGA
Organism: Biomphalaria sudanica; assembly: GCA_036873155.1. NCBI lineage: Eukaryota > Metazoa > Mollusca > Gastropoda > Planorbidae > Biomphalaria > Biomphalaria sudanica. Next base: position 1,018,198 of record JAZGLO010006571.1, on the reverse strand, counting down.
ACAAGTTCTATGTAAACACTCTCCCAGTGGAACAAGTTCTATGTAAACAGTCTCCCAGTGGAACAAGTTCTATGTAAACACTCTCCCAATGGATCAAGTTCTATGTTAACACTCTCCCAGTGGATCAAGTTCTATGTTAACACTCTCCCAGTGGATAAAGTTCTATGTAAACACTCTCCCAATGGATCAAGTTCTATATAAACACTCTCCCAGTGGATCAAGTTCTATGTAAACACTCTCCCAATGGATCAAGTTCTATGTAAACACTCTCCCAGTGGAACAAGTTCTATGTAAACACTCTCCCAATGGATCAAGTCGTAAAGAAAGAAAGGTAAGCAACAACTAACATTTTGTTTTCAGAGCCTCGAGGTTAAATAGAGTTCCTACAGTTTCGCTTTGTAAGTTCACGCACGTAGCAACAAACTAATTACATATCCCATCTGGTAGTGGCTATGTTTACGTCTAGTATGTGTTTAGTTATTGGTTATGTTAATGTTATTTGTTGCTGTAGTTCCACCATTACTGTCTATCTCTTACCAAAAAAATAAATGGCTGATATAAAAATAAATTTAATAAGTTTAGAAAGATCTAGATTTGTTTTGAATCGTCACAGAAATCCCAAATATTCCATTCCCTCCCCATTTTTGTCCAAAATCCCATAATGAATCAGGTGAACCAATTTTGATGCGATATTCTCATCCTGGCCTGCCTCAGGGGAGACAACACAGACCAAAAAAGATACATAAATATATACTGCTTTACGTCCCTTTATTTACAGAACTGAAAAAAAATAGTCTACAAAAGACAACACAAACATATTTTTCCATAAGGATCAATAAAGCAGTGTAAGTCCTAGTCATAAAAGGTGTTATAGCTTCATATTGATATAATACTTGACATATTTGGAGATTCTCGCATTCAAAATGTGGTTATTTAAAAAAAACATAGACTAGCTTTAGAACCCCTGTTTAGATTCATTCAAAAATGTACATGTATACAGAAATATAATTATATGTTAATATAACATTTATTATGAACATGAAGAGTCACTTATACTTACTTAAAATATTATATGCGCTTATATTTACTTATATATTTGTATGTTCACTTATATTTACTTATATATTCTTATATTTGATTTTTTTTTTACTTATATATTCTTATATTTACTTATATATTCTTATATTTACTTATATTTACTTATATATTCTTATATTTGATTTTTTACGTATATATTCTTATATTTACTTATATTTACTTATATATTCTCATATTTACTTATATATTCTTATATTTACTTATATATTCTTATATTTACTTATATATTCTTATATTTACTTATATATTCTTATATTTACTTATATATTCTTATATTTACTTATATATTCTTATATTTACTTATATATTCTTATATTTACTTATATATTCTTATATTTACTTATATATCTTATATTTATATTGCTAGAGTAATATAGAGTATATATTCTTTTATTTACTTATAAATTCTTATATTTACTTATAAATTCTTATATTTACTTATAAATTCTTATATTTACTTATATATTCTTATATTATACTCTCGCAACTTGCCTCGCTTCAAACTAAATGTATGTTGCTCATTTGAAGCCAATGATTTTAGTGTGTCACTATGTACAATCATATATCGCATAAAAGACCTCTTTGTTAGGCAATGATAATATAATCTCGTTTATCAATCATTCAGTATTGGCTAGGCGAGCACCGATAATTGGCTGCCCTCTGTAGGTACTCTGTGTGGGTACCCTGTGTGGGTGCACATGACTGATTATAATACAAAAAATCTGGTCTCATTCTTTTAATATACATACATACATATAAATATAAAAAGAGAAGGAAGTCGAGATTAAATGTACACTTGTTCTAATGGTCATTACTCTAGCAATAATTTAGATACTTTTTAATTATTGTTTTTTAAATGATAAAAGTTAAGGGCATTCCACACACACACACACACAACTTCCCAAAGTCTCCACTTAGTTAAACTCGGCACTAGCACAGTCTCTCTAGATGGATAGAGAAGCCGGTGGTGTTTGAAAGATACAAACTCTTTTACCTGTTCTGTCACTGGATCACAGTAAACATGAGCACTCTGGCAAAAATAAAATCTATATCGCAGATTATTAAAAATTAAAAATTATTATTTAAAAATGTAAAAACTTAACCTGCAATATATGTGGACGGGAGTGTCTCTCCGAAATAGGGCTCCACAGTCACATGAAGAAGTGTTCGAGATGAACCATAGTCGCACTACCAGAAGAACCATTGTCGTACTACGACTGAAGAGAGGTTAACTGGTCCCCGTATATAACCGTGAACGCTATTTTGATACTTTAAACAATTATTTATTGAACCTAACAAAACATGAATTAAAAAAAAACAACAATAACCCAATTAGTCTCCTAATTTGTTAAGAACTAATCATTTCCCTTTCAGCCCCTGGAATACGGTTAACGAGGGTGTCATGAGGCCAGAACCAACCGCCTTTACTTTTCCCTAATGTCAGGTAGGCCTACTCCATTTAGAGCTGGACTCAGAGGCGCCCAATGATCAGGAAATTAAAAATCCCAGTCTTTACCAGGATTCGAACCCGGGACTCAAGTCAAGCGCTTTATCGCTCAGCCTCCGCGCCTCCAGTCTATTAATTATTGGCAATTAATTATTTTGCTTGATATCGAATAAGGGAAATAACTTGTAAATTATTGATAAAGGGCGAAATTTTTTCCCATTTAGATTAGGATTTTTTTTATATTGTACTTGTGTTATTTGACTTTGTCTCTTTGCTAGGATTGGAATAATATTTGACTGGAATGTGGACTAAAACTATTTATTCGCTACATTTTGATTAACATTGTATTTTGTAGTTTTAATTTTTTTTTTAGATTTGTTGACACTATCTTTATAATGGCAATATCGAAGGTCAATATGGACAAGATTGATTTCGGAGATATGTTGTAACTAATGAATGTATTCTGATAATGAGTTATATTCAAAATTGTAATAATTTGTACGCTCTTCATGCACATGCTTACTTTGTACATTTTTGTAACTCTAGCAGACCCCAGAGAATTCCTAATGATATAGGATGGAGGTCTTTTGTCTTAAGGGAGAAATTGTTGCAAAAATAATAATAATAATAATAATAATAATAAATTTAAATAACTCATAAGTCTTAAAAAAAAAAAAGTCCTAATTTTATAGACCTTTGCTGTCATCATTCTATAGACCGTTGCTGTCATTATTTTATGGACCGTTGATGTCATCATTGTATGGACTTGTGCTGTCATCATTTTGTGGACCTTTGATGTCATCATTTTATGGACCTTTGCTGTCATCATTGTATGGACCTGTGCTGTCATCATATTGTGGACCTTTGCTGTCCTAATTTTTTGACCGATATATTCATATGTATTAAAAACGAAAAGAGCGACAGCTTTGTTAAATGAATGGGATTATAAAGTGAACAATTAAACGAAATAATTTTTAGTACGCGATTCATGAATGAATATAGATCTAGGCCAGTGGTTCCCAAACTTTTTTTTTCAAGTAGACCCCTTGCCATGTTTTCTGGTTGTCGGTAGACCCCCTGCGTAACTTTCACATTTTTGCAAATTCAACATTTTTTAAAAACTTATTTCTTTCTATACAAAAAGTAAAGTTTCCTCTCAGACCTCAAGGTCTATAGGGCGGATGATGTAAAGGTCATCTGTTTCTGTGGACTACGAATATCGAGGGTATCATGTGGCCAACACAACGTCAAACCACCTTTACTTTTACTCAACTAATGTCAGGTACCCATTAGAGCTGGGTGGCCTCAGGGGCGCCCAAAAAGATCTTGAAATTAAAATCCAAGTCTTCAACAGGATTCCAACTTGGGACCCCGGTTGAGAAGCCAAGCACTTTACAGCTCAGCCAAAACGCTCCCTACTTTCTATCTGTAGAGAGTTGAAAAGTGTAAATGTAATTTAAAGCTACATATTAGAGATTTTAGAGATCTCTCTTTTTTATTGATAAATCCAATTAAAATAGCAATAAGTATTGCTGGAATCTCCAAACACACTGGCCTTAAGTATCATTGTAAAAGTTTCCGCAAAGAGTTTCTCGTGTAGACCTTGATGTTTCACGTGTTACTCAAATAGTGAGTCCGCGAAGATGTTATCACTATCGAGAGAAAGAGCGAAGGCGAGTAACTGTCGCCTCAACCAGTAAGTCACGAGCATGAAGGGCTCATTAGTCTTGGCTGGCTACCCACCTAGCAGAAGTAAAACTGAATTCAAGACTCTCCTGCCTTGCAACTCAAACATGGGAAAGGTTTTGTGGTCAACCCTCAGGAAAAATAAGGAGCCGCGACTCTTATGCAGTTTGCAGCACACATCACTACATCCTGTCAGAACCTGTGACGCTGCTGAGCCCAAACTTATATATGTCGTTTGCAAAGAATTACATATGAAGCTTTTAATTTTATAACTCACGCCACCGAAGCAACATTGAGCTGCATTGTAGCTTAACGAAATTCTTTTAATACTATCAGATGTGGGTTTGTGTCAAACAGTTTTTAAAACTAAGACGGCTGGTAAAAATTAATGTTTTACCTACGGTGTTTTCCGCATTTTGCCAGAAATAAGTACATTTACCCTTTCAGACATTGGGATGATGTTATGGTCATCTGTTTCTTTGGCCAACAGTTAACGAGCAGGGTGTCATGTGGGCAGCACAACGGCCATTCGCCTTTACTTTTCCTAACTTAAGTAAGGTACCCATTAAATTTGGGTGACTCAGGGGAGCCCTAAAAAACCTGAAAATTCATATTCATCGACATTCGAACCCAGGACCCCAATTACGGAAGCGAAGCGCTTAACCACTACCACCAATTAGTTTCATATTGTCATAAAAATGCAATCAGCAACCGCTTGCTTGACAAGGAAAGAGTGAACAATTTTAAATAATCAACGATGTACAGTCTAAATTTCTTTTGTTAAATATTATTTACACGTAGACATAATTAAGTTATTTTAATAAGTATTGAAATTAAATACAACAATTTTTCGTTTGAATAGCAGGATAAATATTCAAATGATTAACTTAGGCACATATTATAACTAGTGTGAAGAATTACATTAATGGGATGTAAAAATTAAAGTCACGATCTGCTTATATGTAATCTATTGTCATAGACCCCCTTGGACATCTCATGGACCCTCAATTAGTATTTTCATTTTCGTAGACCCCTTGGAAGTCTTCGTAGACCCCTGGGGATCTATATAGACCACTTTGGGAATCACTGATCTAGGCCTATCTCAACTCGGCTTCGCAGCTTTCGTAAACGAATGTAGTCTCTTAAAAATGCTTTAGAAAACAAACCAAATTTGAATGTATATTTGATCAAAATATGAAATGAATGGACTATAATTAGTATGTTCATGTGTTAAAGTATAAAACTATCTGTGCGAAGAGAAGTTTATCATATTAGAGTTGAATTAGAGTTTTAGATCTAGAGATGGGATTATAAAGTAAACAATTAAACGAATTAATTTTTAGTACGCGATTCATTACGGTATTGTCTAATAAAAGAATGTTCGTCAAGAAATCTATAGTTACATATATAAGGAGCTAATTAATGTAAAAATGCTTTTGAAACACAAAATTGACGGTTAATTTTATTATATAATGAAATCAAAGGATCTTCTTTTGTATTTTCATGTGTCAAAGTAAAAAACTATCTGCGCAAAGTGTATTTCTTAAAATTAGATCTAGGTCTAAATCCTTTCGATCTTTTCTCATGTCAACATTGTAGACATGGCCTAGATCCATAAAATACTATAGCTGTAATAGAGTCGGACACATTTTTTTTTTAGGGTCTTAAGTTTGTTTTAGGGCTACAATACATACACTGAGGTCTAAGTTGGTACCCAAGAAACATTCCTGCCAATTTTTATCAAGATTGGTCAAGCGGTTTTGATGTCTATAAGTCACATACATACACGGTGTGGTTTGCATTTGACATCTCTACACTTACTAGCTATAGTAGCAAAACAAATGTTTTTACAACTGTCTGTCTGTCTGGTAAAAAAATTTTTGCACTTTATTTCTCCAACATCACGGATCAAATTGAAATTTTGCATACTTATTTCTTGTACTAGAAAAAAAAACAAGAATCAATAGAGTCAAAATAATCGAATCGTTATTTAACTATTGGCAATTAATTATTTTGTTTGGTATCAAAGAAGAGAAAGAAATTGTTCTTGACTGACGTGGTGGTATTAGTTGAACTCATTATAATTTGTGTAGAGAATTAGCTCGTTTAAAACAAACAACTGATAACTAAAGTTTTTTCCATTTTTATAAGCACTTCGCTGGCACAATGGTTAGTGTGTTGTCTTGAGCCATCAAGTTCAAATTCAAATAGTAATTTTTTAATATTAATTGCATTTTAAAAGCAATCAAATTAACATTCAACAGACAGATACATCTTTTTTATTCCTCCCTCCCCTCCCTATGCCCAACTGGTCCAGACAAGTGAAAGGATCATAGCGTAATGTGAAAGCTAAATGCATGAAATAGCACTAACTAAAATTATTTTGCTTGTTATCTCGTCTATTCCATACATGAATATCTCTGAACTGAGTGCTTACGATGTTTTGCTTCCAGAATGTCGCCCTGGACTCGCAATGTGGTCAGTTATGTTGTGAGAAGTGGTCGCAGCCATTCACCAGCAAAGAGCCTGCAGCAGATGGCACAGTGTGTGGGGACAGGAAGGTCAGTGATTTGATTTCTTCTTCTGTTGTTTTTAAACAGACACTTTGGTGCCCAAATTGTAAATGTATTCTCTGAATGAAGTAAACTCTTTATTAAATACGTGATCATGTGTATATGTTTCAGGGGAGGGGACAGTGAGACAAACAAGACATCTGATAGGCTTAGCTAATATCAACTCACTCTGTCTGGTACCTGGTGTACACTTTTGGAACACATTAGTTCTCCCACTTCCCATTCTCAATATTCCATTGTGTCTAACAAAACACGAATCAATGAAATCCATTTTTGGTAATTAATTATTTTGTTTCATATCGAAAAAAGGGAAATAAATACTACTCATTGAGAGATGTCAAGGTATATGTGGAGTTGCTTCCCTTATTTCGTTTTGTATAAATTTTCGCTTTCTCTTTAAATTAATTAAGTTAGAAATGTTGCACAAAATAAAATTAACCAATAAGTATATGATAGTCGTTTTGAGTTACTAACCATTAAGACAGGTTTATGCTTCAAGTTTTTTTACAATTATGTTTTGTTGGTTTCTTTAATAGTACTATTCAAACAGCCATACAAAATAGTTAGATTTTAAAATAAATCTCTGATAAAATGAATAAAAAAAAAGACTTTAAGTCTCCATTTTATCCTCTCCATGACTGAATTAAACAATGTAGTACCCGCCTGCCTCAATACTGAACGAGCAATAAACACACATATAGAATAAATAGAATTAGTGGTTATTGGTTATAGTAGAAAATGTTTTCCAATGGTCACTTTTTATTTCGTACAGCTGTGTTACAATGGGGAATGTTTGCATCAGGCTCTGATACCCTTCCAGTGAGGACATTTTAAATAGCTGCCGGAAAGTTCATATGTTTTCATATCTCTTACAATTAAATTCATTAACAGATTGAAATGTAGAACTTATGATTTAATAATAAAGTGAGATAATAAAAGATGTTACAAAAATGAAACGTTTGTTATGGTTTTATTTCAAAGACAACATCGAAATGAAAACAAATCACAATGTTCACAAATTTAAATGTTCAGAAAACTAAAGAAATGATAATAGATTTTAGGAAACATAATGGCCATCTTGCAGAAATTCAGATAAGTAACCAAACCGTAGAAGAAGTTCAAGAATATAAATATAACCATCAAAAACAAACTGAAATAGAGTGAACACTGTTAAAACCTTTACACCAAAACTCACCAACGTCTTAGAAAGCTAAGGAAATTTAACATCGACAAAACAATAATTAAACTTTTTTATACAGCAACCATCAGCAGTCTAATTAACTTTGCCATCAACTGCTGGTATGGTAATACTTCACTGGCACAAAGACAGACTAAATAGACTAATTAAAAAAAGCATCATATATCACTCGAACACAGCTACCATCTCTTGAAGAACTTTTTCTTGAAAAATGCCTTTCCAAAACACTCACGATTCTTAAAGATAACCTGCACCCATTAAAACCACTGTTACATAAGATCTGAACAAAGTGGTCGTCTCCTTTCCATTAGGACTAAAACAGAAAGATTTTAAAACTCCTTCATCCCACTTTCGGTCAGAGTGCTACAAGATCATCTGTCGTCATCGAGAAGTACATAGAAGTCTATTTATAAAGCGCTGGTTATTAGTGTGTATTTGTTTCGTGTGTCAATGTTGTTCTCTGTATTGTTATTGTACAGTAGTTACGCTGAGGTTGTCAATTGAAATCAATCTGAATTTCCATTTAATTGGATCATATAATCTTATCTTATCTACTATGTAGTTTATCTTATAAATACTAATGCTATTGCTAACATACATGCTTCATTATCTGAACTATGAAAGTCAATAGCTATTTTAAAAAGTTATTTATTGTTTTTTAGAAGTTTCAAATAGAATTTACACATGTGTACTTTTGAATCTAAAAACTCCTAATTGCATAAGTAAATGATAGAGCTATATTTAGTTAGTATAGTTCCATGGTTTGAGGTAACTTTTTGTTCGTACATAATTACTGGAATTTTTACTTAAATTTATATCTATTGTTAGAAACATTTAGAGAACTGCTTCGATCACTATCAACAATGGTGTTATCCTCTACGTTATCTATCATCGTCATCCCTATCATCAGAAGACTCAAAAGTAAATTAGCAATTATACATAAAACACTGAACCATAATCTTCAAATACAAAAACAAAATTTAATAAAATACTCTGAAAGACACAAAAATAAAGGCACATTCCTCGTCCCATATGCTAGGACAAATTTGTACAAATACTCCTTCTTCCCTAGTGCTATTAGAGCATGGAATGGGTTGCCTGAGCTAGCCAGAAAAACCAGTGACTTGGCAGAATTTAAGTCATTGGTTAATATGCATGACTAAATGCATGACGCGTAGGACGTAATCATCTTCTTTTTTGAAGTAACGTCTGTATTATATAAGATAAGAAGAAGATAAGATATCATCATAATTACCATCATCATCATCTCCTATGTCAGATTCTTCATTACCATCGCCATCATCATTAAGATGCCATCCCATGTCAACTTAATCATTATCACTGTCATCATCCTCCTCCTCATCCTCCTCGTCATCCTCGTCATCATCATCCTCGTCATCATCCTCATCGTCATCATCCTCCTCGTCTTCATCACCGAGAAGAACTTTGTTCTCGTTGAATTTCGATTTCCACATTTTCATGAGTTGAAGGAGGGAATGACGTTTTCGATGTAAGACTGTCGACATTTTACAGGACATACTAGTCACCTCTCACACAAGTCCTGCCTGTTGGTGTGGGCCCCGCGACCTTCACAAGCACAGTCCCAATCTACAGTGACTTCGCCACAATTGCTGCACCTGATGGGTTCAACTTGAAATGGTTTCTAGAAAATGTTGCAGCTTTTACATCTCTGTCTGTATTTCATCTGGTAACAAAATAAACTAAAGCTGCGGTGAAAGTGGAAACAACAAGTTCTATGTAAACACTCTCCCAGTGGAACAAGTTCTATGTAAACACTCTCCCAGTGGAACAAGTTCTATGTAAACACTCTCCAGTGGAACAAGTTCTATGTAAACAGTCTCCCAGTGGAACAAGTTCTATGTAAACACTCTCCCAGTGGAACAAGTTCTATGTAAACAGTCTCCCAGTGGAACAAGTTCTATGTAAACACTCTCCCAGTGGAACAAGTTCTATGTAAACAGTCTCCCAGTGGAACAAGTTCTATGTAAACACTCTCCCAATGGATCAAGTTCTATGTTAACACTCTCCCAGTGGATCAAGTTCTATGTTAACACTCTCCCAGTGGATAAAGTTCTATGTAAACACTCTCCCAATGGATCAAGTTCTATATAAACACTCTCCCAGTGGATCAAGTTCTATGTAAACACTCTCCCAATGGATCAAGTTCTATGTAAACACTCTCCCAGTGGAACAAGTTCTATGTAAACACTCTCCCAATGGATCAAGTCGTAAAGAAAGAAAGGTAAGCAACAACTAACATTTTGTTTTCAGAGCCTCGAGGTTAAATAGAGTTCCTACAGTTTCGCTTTGTAAGTTCACGCACGTAGCAACAAACTAATTACATATCCCATCTGGTAGTGGCTATGTTTACGTCTAGTATGTGTTTAGTTATTGGTTATGTTAATGTTATTTGTTGCTGTAGTTCCACCATTACTGTCTATCTCTTACCAAAAAAAATAAATGGCTGATATAAAAATAAATTTAATAAGTTTAGAAAGATCTAGATTTGTTTTGAATCGTCACAGAAATCCCAAATATTCCATTCCCTCCCCATTTTTGTCCAAAATCCCATAATGAATCAGGTGAACCAATTTTGATGCGATATTCTCATCCTGGCCTGCCTCAGGGGAGACAACACAGACCAAAAAAGATACATAAATATATACTGCTTTACGTCCCTTTATTTACAGAACTGAAAAAAAATAGTCTACAAAAGACAACACAAACATATTTTTCCATAAGGATCAATAAAGCAGTGTAAGTCCTAGTCATAAAAGGTGTTATAGCTTCATATTGATATAATACTTGACATATTTGGAGATTCTCGCATTCAAAATGTGGTTATTTAAAAAAACATAGACTAGCTTTAGAACCCCTGTTTAGATTCATTCAAAAATGTACATGTATACAGAAATATAATTATATGTTAATATAACATTTATTATGAACATGAAGAGTCACTTATACTTACTTAAAATATTATATGCGCTTATATTTACTTATATATTTGTATGTTCACTTATATTTACTTATATATTCTTATATTTGATTTTTTTTTTACTTATATATTCTTATATTTACTTATATATTCTTATATTTACTTATATTTACTTATATATTCTTATATTTGATTTTTTACGTATATATTCTTATATTTACTTATATTTACTTATATATTCTCATATTTACTTATATATTCTTATATTTACTTATATATTCTTATATTTACTTATATATTCTTATATTTACTTATATATTCTTATATTTACTTATATATTCTTATATTTACTTATATATTCTTATATTTACTTATATATTCTTATATTTACTTATATATTCTTATATTTACTTATATATTCTTATATTTATATTGCTAGAGTAATATAGAGTATATATTCTTTTATTTACTTATAAATTCTTATATTTACTTATAAATTCTTATATTTACTTATAAATTCTTATATTTTACTTATATATTCTTATATTATACTCTCGCAACTTGCCTCGCTTCAAACTAAATGTATGTTGCTCATTTGAAGCCAATGATTTTAGTGTGTCACTATGTACAATCATATATCGCATAAAAGACCTCTTTGTTAGGCAATGATAATATAATCTCGTTTATCAATCATTCAGTATTGGCTAGGCGAGCACCGATAATTGGCTGCCCTCTGTAGGTACTCTGTGTGGGTACCCTGTGTGGGTGCACATGACTGATTATAATACAAAAAATCTGGTCTCATTCTTTTAATATACATACATACATATAAATATAAAAAGAGAAGGAAGTCGAGATTAAATGTACACTTGTTCTAATGGGTCATTACTCTAGCAATAATTTAGATACTTTTTAATTATTGTTTTTTAAATGATAAAAGTTAAGGGCATTCCACACACACACACACAACTTCCCAAAGTCTCCACTTAGTTAAACTCGGCACTAGCACAGTCTCTCTAGATGGATAGAGAAGCCGGTGGTGTTTGAAAGATACAAACTCTTTTACCTGTTCTGTCACTGGATCACAGTAAACATGAGCACTCTGGCAAAAATAAAATCTATATCGCAGATTATTAAAAATTAAAAATTATTATTTAAAAATGTAAAAACTTAACCTGCAATATATGTGGACGGGAGTGTCTCTCCGAAATAGGGCTCCACAGTCACATGAAGAAGTGTTCGAGATGAACCATAGTCGCACTACCAGAAGAACCATTGTCGTACTACGACTGAAGAGAGGTTAACTGGTCCCCGTATATAACCGTGAACGCTATTTTGATACTTTAAACAATTATTTATTGAACCTAACAAACATGAATTAAAAAAAAACAACAATAACCCAATTAGTCTCCTAATTTGTTAAGAACTAATCATTTCCCTTTCAGCCCCTGGAATACGGTTAACGAGGGTGTCATGAGGCCAGAACCAACCGCCTTTACTTTTCCCTAATGTCAGGTAGGCCTACTCCATTTAGAGCTGGACTCAGAGGCGCCCAATGATCAGGAAATTAAAAATCCCAGTCTTTACCAGGATTCGAACCCGGGACTCAAGTCAAGCGCTTTATCGCTCAGCCTCCGCGCCTCCAGTCTATTAATTATTGGCAATTAATTATTTTGCTTGATATCGAATAAGGGAAATAACTTGTAAATTATTGATAAAGGGCGAAATTTTTTCCCATTTAGATTAGGATTTTTTTTATATTGTACTTGTGTTATTTGACTTTGTCTCTTTGCTAGGATTGGAATAATATTTGACTGGAATGTGGACTAAAACTATTTATTCGCTACATTTTGATTAACATTGTATTTTGTAGTTTTAATTTTTTTTTTTAGATTTGTTGACACTATCTTTATAATGGCAATATCGAAGGTCAATATGGACAAGATTGATTTCGGAGATATGTTGTAACTAATGAATGTATTCTGATAATGAGTTATATTCAAAATTGTAATAATTTGTACGCTCTTCATGCACATGCTTACTTTGTACATTTTTGTAACTCTAGCAGACCCCAGAGAATTCCTAATGATATAGGATGGAGGTCTTTTGTCTTAAGGGAGAAATTGTTGCAAAAATAATAATAATAATAATAATAATAAATTTAAATAACTCATAAGTCTTAAAAAAAAAAAAAGTCCTAATTTTATAGACCTTTGCTGTCATCATTCTATAGACCGTTGCTGTCATTATTTTATGGACCGTTGATGTCATCATTGTATGGACTTGTGCTGTCATCATTTTGTGGACCTTTGATGTCATCATTTTATGGACCTTTGCTGTCATCATTGTATGGACCTGTGCTGTCATCATATTGTGGACCTTTGCTGTCCTAATTTTTTTGACCTTTGCTGTCCTCATTTTGTTGACCTTCGCTGTTATCATTTTGTAGACCTTTACTAACATCATTTTATGGACCGCTGATGTCATCATTTTATGGACCGCTGATGTCATCACTTTATATAAAATAATATATTATGTCTTTTCTTTTGAATAAAATCTTATTGTAAAAAAAAAAGGAGGCCCAAAAAAGAGGCTAAAGCCCAGAAAAGAGGTGCATGAAATACCCCCAAAAAAAAGAGGCAAAGAAAAGAGGCAAAAACCCAAGGATTCCTAGGATGTCAACAGCTCGACAACTGAAGTCAAAAACCCAAGGATTCCTAGGATGTAAACAGCTCGACAACTGAAGTCAAAAACCCAAGGATTCCTAGGATGTAAACAGCTCGACAACTGAAGTCAAAAACCCAAGGATTCCTAGGATGTAAACAGCTCGACAACTGAAGTCAAAAACCCAAGGATTCCTAGGATGTAAACAGCTCGACAACTGAAGTCAAAAACCCAAGGATTTCTAGGATGTCAACAGCTCGACAACTGAAGTCAAAAACCCAAGGATTCCTAGGATGTAAACAGCTCGACAGCTGAAGTCAAAAACCCAAGGATTCCTAGGATGTAAACAGCTCGACAACTGAAGTCAAAAACCCAAGGATTCCTAGGATGTCAACAGCTCGACAACTGAAGTCAAAAACCCAAGGATTCCTAGGATGTAAACAGCTCGACAACTGAAGTCAAAAACCCAAGGATTCCTAGGATGTCAACAGCTCGACAACTGAAGTCAAAAACCCAAGGATTCCTAGGATGTCAACAGCTCGACAACTGAAGTCAAAAACCCAAGGATTCCTAGGATGTAAACAGCTCGACAACTGAAGTCAAAAAGCTAAAAAAGCTGAGGTATCCTAAAAAATTGAAGAACTAATGAGCTTGACACGTAGACTTGTGTACAAACAAACACAAAGCTAGTTTTGTTTTTAAAATAACACATTTATTTCATCAAATTAATATCACAATTATTATAATTTAATCTCCAATGTAAAGAAAATAGAGAAAAATGTAATGTGTACACTTGGCTGATTAACACTGGCATAAAATATGTCCAATGTGTACACTCGGCTGATTAACACAGGCATAAAATATGTCAAATGTGTACACTCGGCTGATTAACAAGGCGTAAAATATGTCCAATGTGTACACGTGACTGAGAGTCACAAACATACAACATGATAAGCTAGGTATACAAATAAAGGTTATACAAAATGTACATTTCTCCGAAACCTGATATTGAAATTATTTTAATTTAATTATTTTTGTTACAAATAATTAGAAGTTAAATGTAGTCTTCACTCTAATGTTTCATGAAAGCAGTGAAGTACTTAAAGATAGTCTAACATCATATTACGACACTAACACTAAAGTGTGTTAAAACATGCACCACTGACAGAAATGATCTTGGGTTATCGAAAGATTACGCTAGTGAAAGACAATTTAGAGTAGTATTTGAATCAACGCCTTGTATGTAATGAACCAAACTAGCAATATTTTCAGTTTAATTGACACACTGTAGCTTAAATAACAAGTTGGAGGGAGGCTAGAGGGAGAGCGCCAAAGGGGCGGTGCTATGAAGTAAAGTTAGAAAAAAAAGTTCCTCTTTCAGACCTTGTGATCAAAGCCAAACAGTCCTGGAGTTCTACCAGAGATAGCCAGCTCTACAAAGTGGGGTGTAGTCAAGAAAACAATCTATTCAATGGATTTCAAACACTATCAAAAACATTCTCTCTCTCTCTCTCTCTCTCACACACACACACACACTCTTTTTCAACATCTCACACGAGCGAGCACATTCTTTCACATACACTAACACATATACAAGCGCTTTCTTTTCCTCTTGACCACAGCCACATTGAACATACAAACACATTATTATCTGTATGTATTGAGAGACATCTAGTCACATGTATGTCTTGATCTATATTTCTCACATCATAGAAACACATATTTATCTGTGTTGGTGAGACATCTAGGCACATGGATGTCCAGATCTACATTTCTCACAGAGGTCTCTGCGGTGTGAAATGTTGGGGTCCACGTGTCTTTCTTTGAATGGACATACACAGGTCACTTCACCACACTGGGAGCAGACGAGACGCTCGACTCTATACGGCTTGCACATGACTCGGCAGGACTTGCATTCTTGACCATAAGTAGCCTGGAATAGAAGAAGATTTGGATAGACAAAGGAGTATCCGTAAGTAGCCTGGAATAGAAGATTTGGATAGACAATGGAGTATCCTTATGTAGCCTGGAATAGAAGATTTGGATAGACAATGGAGTATCCGTAAGTAGCCTGGAATAGAAGATTTGGATAGACAATGGAGTATCCGTAAGTAGCCTGGAATAGAAGATTTGGATAGACAATGGAGTATCCGTAAATAGCCTGGAATAGAAGATTTGGATAGACAATGGAGTATCCGTAAGTAGCCTGGAATAGAAGATTTGGATAGACAATGGAGTATCCGTAAGTAGCCTGGAATAGAAGATTTGGATAGACAATGGAGTATCCGTAAGTAGCCTGGAATAGAAGATTTGGATAGACAATGGAGTATCCGTAAATAGCCTGGAATAGAAGATTTGGATAGACAATGGAGTATCCGTAAGTAGCCTGGAATAGAAGATTTGGATAGACAATGGAGTATCCGTAAGTAGCCTGGAATAGAAGATTTGGATAGACAATGGAGTATCCGTAAATAGCCTGGAATAGAAGATTTGGATAGACAATGGAGTATCCGTAAATAGCCTGGAATAGAAGATTTGGATAGACAATGGAGTATCCGTAAGTAGCCTGGAATAGAAGATTTGGATAGACAATGGAGTATCCGTAAGTAGCCTGGAATAGAAAATTTGGATAGACAATGGAGTATCCGTAAATAGCCTGGAATAGAAGATTTGGATAGACAAAGGAGTATCCGTAAGTAGCCTGGAATAGAAGAAGAATTGGATAGACAAAGGAGTATCCGTAAGTAGCCTGGAATAGAAGAAGAATTGGATAGACAAAGGAGTATCCGTAAGTAGCCTTAAATAGAAGATTTGGATAGACAATGGAGTATCCGTAAATAGCCTGGAATAGAAGATTTGGATAGACAATGGAGTATCCGTAAATAGCCTGGAATAGAAGATTTGGATAGACAATGGAGTATCCGTAAGTAGCCTGGAATAGAAGATTTGGATAGACAATGGAGTATCCGTAAATAGCCTGGAATAGAAGATTTGGATAGACAATGGAGTATCCGTAAGTAGCCTGGAATAGAAGATTTGGATAGACAAAGGAGTATCCGTAAGTAGCCTGGAATAGAAGAAGAATTGGATAGACAAAGGAGTATCCGTAAGTAGCCTGGAATAGAAGAAGAATTGGATAGACAAAGGAGTATCCGTAAGTAGCCTGGAATAGAAGATTTGGATAGACAATGGAGTATCCGTAAATAGCCTGGAATAGAAGATTTGGATAGACAATGGAGTATCCGTAAATAGCCTGGAATAGAAGATTTGGATAGACAATGGAGTATCCGTAAGTAGCCTGGAATAGAAGATTTGGATAGACAATGGAGTATCCGTAAGTAGCCTGGAATAGAAGATTTGGATAGACAATGGAGTATCCGTAAGTAGCCTGGAATAGAAGATTTGGATAGACAATGGAGTATCCGTAAGTAGCCTGGAATAGAAAATTTGGATAGACAATGGAGTATCCGTAAGTAGCCTGGAATAGAAGATTTGGATAGACAAAGGAGTATCCGTAAGTAGCCTGGAATAGAAGAAAATTGATAGACAAAGGAGTATCCGTAAGTAGCCTGGAATAGAAGATTTGGATAGACAATGGAGTATCCGTAAATAGCCTGGAATAGAAGATTTGGATAGACAATGGAGTATCCGTAAATAGCCTCGAATAGAAGATTTGGATAGACAATGGAGTATCCGTAAATAGCCTGGAATAGAAGATTTGGATAGACAATGGAGTATCCGTAAGTAGCCTGGAATAGAAGATTTGGATAGACAATGGAGTATCCGTAAATAGCCTGGAATAGAAGATTTGGATAGACAATGGAGTATCCGTAAGTAGCCTGGAATAGAAGATTTGGATAGACAATGGAGTATCCGTAAGTAGCCTGGAATAGAAAATTTGGATAGACAATGGAGTATCCGTAAGTAGAGTGGAATAGAAGATTTGGATAGACAAAGGAGTATCCGTAAGTAGCCTGGAATAGAAGAAGAATTGGATAGACAAAGGAGTATCCGTAAGTAGCCTGGAATAGAAGAAGAATTGGATAGACAAAGGAGTATCCGTAAGTAGCCTGGAATAGAAGATTTGGATAGACAATGGAGTATCCGTAAATAGCCTGGAATAGAAGATTTGGATAGACAATGGAGTATCCGTAAATAGCCTGGAATAGAAGATTTGGATAGACAATGGAGTATCCGTAAGTAGCCTGGAATAGAAGATTTGGATAGACAATGGAGTATCCGTAAATAGCCTGGAATAGAAGATTTGGATAGACAATGGAGTATCCGTAAGTAGCCTGGAATAGAAGATTTGGATAGACAATGGAGTATCCGTAAGTTGCTTGGAATAGAAGATTTGGATAGACAATGGAGTATCCGTAAGTAGCCTGGAATAGAAAATTTGGATAGACAATGGAGTATCCGTAAGTAGCCTGGAATAGAAGATTTGGATAGACAAAGGAGTATCCGTAAGTAGCCTGGAATAGAAGAAGAATTGGATAGACAAAGGAGTATCCGTAAGTAGCCTGGAATAGAAGAAGAATTGGATAGACAAAGGAGTATCCGTAAGTAGCCTGGAGTAGAAGAAGATTTGGATAGACAATGGAGTATCCGTAAATAGCCTGGAATAGAAGATTTGGATAGACAATGGAGTATCCGTAAATAGCCTGGAATTGAAGATTTGGATAGACAATGGAGTATCCGTAAGTAGCCTGGAATAGAAGATTTGGATAGACAATGGAGTATCCGTAAGTAGCCTGGAATAGAAGATTTGGATAGACAATGGAGTATCCGTAAGTAGCCTGGAATAGAAGATTTGGATAGACAATGGAGTATCCGTAAGTAGCCTGGAATAGAAAATTTGGATAGACAATGGAGTATCCGTAAGTAGCCTGGAATAGAAGATTTGGATAGACAAAGGAGTATCGGTAAGTAGCCTGGAATAGAAGAAAATTGATAGACAAAGGAGTATCCGTAAGTAGCCTGGAATAGAAGAAAATTGATAGACAAAGGAGTATCCGTAAGTAGCCTGGAATAGAAGATTTGGATAGACAATGGAGTATCCGTAAATAGCCTGGAATAGAAGATTTGGATAGACAATGGAGTATCCGTAAATAGCCTCGAATAGAAAATTTGGATAGACAATGGAGTATCCGTAAATAGCCTGGAATAGAAGATTTGGATAGACAATGGAGTATCCGTAAGTAGCCTGGAATAGAAGATTTGGATAGACAATGGAGTATCCGTAAATAGCCTGGAATAGAAGATTTGGATAGACAATGGAGTATCCGTAAGTAGCCTGGAATAGAAGATTTGGATAGACAATGGAGTATCCGTAAGTAGCCTGGAATAGAAAATTTGGATAGACAATGGAGTATCCGTAAGTAGAGTGGAATAGAAGATTTGGATAGACAAAGGAGTATCCGTAAGTAGCCTGGAATAGAAGAAGAATTGGATAGACAAAGGAGTATCCGTAAGTAGCCTGGAATAGAAGAAGAATTGGATAGACAAAGGAGTATCCGTAAGTAGCCTGGAATAGAAGATTTGGATAGACAATGGAGTATCCGTAAATAGCCTGGAATAGAAGATTTGGATAGACAATGGAGTATCCGTAAATAGCCTGGAATAGAAGATTTGGATAGACAATGGAGTATCCGTAAGTAGCCTGGAATAGAAGATTTGGATAGACAATGGAGTATCCGTAAATAGCCTGGAATAGAAGATTTGGATAGACAATGGAGTATCCGTAAGTAGCCTGGAATAGAAGATTTGGATAGACAATGGAGTATCCGTAAGTAGCTTGGAATAGAAGATTTGGATAGACAATGGAGTATCCGTAAGTAGCCTGGAATAGAAAATTTGGATAGACAATGGAGTATCCGTAAGTAGCCTGGAATAGAAGATTTGGATAGACAAAGGAGTATCCGTAAGTAGCCTGGAATAGAAGAAGAATTGGATAGACAAAGGAGTATCCGTAAGTAGCCTGGAATAGAAGAAGAATTGGATAGACAAAGGAGTATCCGTAAGTAGCCTGGAGTAGAAGAAGAATTGGATAGACAAAGGAGTATCCGTAAGTAGCCTGGAGTAGAAGAAGAATGGATGGAATAGAAGAAGAATGGATGGAATAGAAGAAGAATGGATGGAATAGAAGAAGAATGGATGGACAATTCAGTAAAAGCTAGAGGAGTGGGAGGGAGAACGGAAGTAAAAAAATTGTCGTAATGAACTAATAATGTTCTTAGTATTATCTATATGACTCTGAAGATCTCCACTCCAAGCACAATGAACTAATGATGTTCTTAGTATTATCTCTAAGACTCTGAACATCTCCACTCCAAGTACAATGAATTATGTCCCATGTGGTCACACTTGTCATCAAGTGCATATCAAAGTTTGTAAAGTTCCCAAAAAATTGATTTGTTATGATATTCAGTTTGGTCAAGGGGAATAGCTGCTCTTAGGTTTGTGCAGAATGTCCGTCGGTCCGTTAAACTCAAATCTTAAAAACTAGAAGAGAAATGAAAACTATTATTTCACCATGCGATGCGGCTTGCAACGTTTTGGTGCGACGGTTACTTTTTGTTGTCAAAGTACAGGCGGTTGTCGTTGCGCTGTCCACATGATACCCTCGTTAACCGCGAGCCATAGAAACTGATAACATGTACATGATGGTAAAACTTAAAAAGAGGAACTTTTAGTAACTTTACTTTGTGTGTGACTAGGAATATCACAGTTTTACTATTAACTTTTAAAAATTAAATTAACACATTTTTACTAATTATAAAACAGTCTCTTTAAAACATTGGTTTAGAATTATACTTTTTATTTAATACATATTTTACATTTTTTCCCGATATTTCACAATTAAAACCTAGTTGTTGTTTTTATATTTTTGTATATCACTAATAGACCTAGACAGATTTAATTACCTCCGTTGTTCCTCTGAGACAATAGACATGGGAGCTTTCCCAGTTCTTGTTACAGCCCGAGCATCGAAAAAACCCGTACATTCTTTGTAGATTTGAGCTCATGCTGATGTATTTAGATAGTATAGTATCAATTGTTCACACTGTCGAAAAAATAATACAAATAAGAATAGTTAGAGTTGATTCAAGTCATTGTATGGAAAGTATTAGGTTAATGTGTCTTCCGAAATAGTATCTCCCATAATAAAGTCTGTTAGCCTCCTACTAAATAATTCAAAGCCTTTCATCCTACATATTCACTACAATTCAGTTTTGTTATCCAACATCCAGCTTTTTGTCTATGTTTTCTACCCGCACTTTATTGAAATACATTTGTATAGGAATGTGGACATAGTTAGTGGATCACATGACTACCGTGCCAAAATGTGTGGCCTTGACGCGACTTGATGGAGACATTGGAATGTTAACTTTGACCTAAGCTCTCTCTCAGTAAGTACTTCTTTTAAGCGCCTGACCGTTAAGATCAATTTCTTGCGAAGTAAAATGTCTTTTCATTTACTTTTGAAATTGTTGTCATGTACACGTGCTGAACTAAAGCGATGTGCCACTTTGTCATTAACTTCCAAGGTTAGGACTTCGGGAAGTCGAGAATAAGTGCGTCAGCAAAGAACTATTAAAATGTTCTTATAAGTTTTCAGTCATTTTTGGTGCAGACTTTTCCCGCGAAAACTTGATTTATTCCAAAGGGAATGGAAACATTTTGTGTTTTGATGTCAATGATTTTAATTTTAGAAATTTTGTTTTTTGTGGTTGAAAAGTCATATAATGGTAAATGAATTCATTAGTATAATAAAAAAATCAATGAATATAGGACATTGATAATAAAACATTGAATATAAAATAATACATCTAAAATAATGACTATAAAATCGCTCCTTGTCAGCAGTCATAAGATGGGTCCCACAATTCGAGAAACGCCGCTGTTTAGGATTTACGCGCACACAAATACACATCAACAATCACACACAGACAAGAAACACACACAGACACACAGACATACATATATATATATATATATATATATATATAATATAATAGAAACTTAATCAATACTTACGTATTAAAGCACACCTAACAGATTTGCTTTAAAACAGACTTCTGTTTAGTTAGGAGAGCAGTTTATTATATAGATCTAGTATACACCTGTCGATTACATTCCATGTAATACTGAAAGCTGTTGACACCTAAACATTTACCAGGAATGATCTCATCACAAAACTACTTTCGGTTCCAGCGACTAAATATAGATTTGTACGTCGTACGTTATCTTCGTATCGTCATGGGAGAGGAAGGGTTCCAATCTCTAGAAAATGTGTGTGTGTGTATATAGCAGTAGCCTAATTGTTTGTTTTACAGAGCTCCTATTACATCACTCGGCTTGTGCGTCTGTCCGTCTGTTGTCTGTCTGGTAAAAAGTTTAGTTTCTCCAACACCACATCTCGGATGAAGCGGAAATCTTGCACAATTATTTCGTTGACCTGACTAGACAAGAATCAATATAAAAAAAACACAAATTATTTAATTAACTATTGGTAATTTATTATTTGACTTGATATCGAATAAGAGAAAGAAATTGTACTTGACTGATGTAGTGCTATATATTGAATTATTCCCTTTTATACTTTGTAGCGAGAAACAGTTTCAAAGTATTTTTTTTTACCTTTACCTATCCCTGGACCGTTGGGGCACCATGCAAGACTCGTCGACCATCTTTTTACATTCCTCTGTCTTTTGCCTTAGTTAGAACCTCTTTCAATGGCAGGCCCGTCCATTCTTTTATGTTGTCCTCCCATCGCTTTCTCTGTTTGCCTCTTCCCCTTTTTCCTGTTACTGTTACCTGAAGGAAGGTTTTTGCGAGCCCCGAAGATCTAGTAATATGGACATAGATTTTTCATTTATTATAACACCTAGGTATTTTGCGTTTTTAGTTTGTATTACTGGTTTACCATGAATAAGAGAAGTGGAATTAATTTGTTTTAGCTATTTGGTTATTCTTCATATTGTCTTTTCCTATTAGGTTATATGGCACGATAGCTACTAGGGGGTAAATCAACAAACGAAAGCTGCTGCGACAGGAAACATCTTGATAATAAAATTCAGTTTCTTTAAATCACGTTTAAATGTTTATAAAATGTTTAAAATGTTTCGGATGTTCCTTTAGATATTATCTACTTCCTAGTCTAATTCTCACGCAGGAAGATGGGGGGTATGGCATCGAGCACGGTGAGAGCCCGGGACCATCGGTTAGGGTTAGGGTTGCATTAGACAGGGTTAGGGTTGCATTAGACAGGGTTAGGGTTGCATTAGACAGGGTTAGGGTTACATTAGACAGGGTTAGGGTTACATTAGACAGGGTTAGGGTTACATTAGACAGGGTTAGGGTTACATTAGACAGGGTTAGGGTTGCATTAGACAGGGTTAGGGTTACATTAGACAGGGACCGTCAAGACGACCGAACAACAGTCCAGCGCGCGCATACCTAACACCCGACCATGCAGCCATCAATACTTATAAGCAGTGCCTTTGTGACGGTACGTACCGGTACCTTTTTTCAATGTGGGGAAACATTATGACTTTTCTTGTATCTGAACGTTTATTATTGATGTAGTATTAGTTACAAGTTTGACAATCCATCACTGGGTATCGGCACCTATTTTTTTTTAAAGCACTGCTTATAAGTATGTGTCAGCGTGATTGGATTAAGCTTTGAGAATGTCCAATGGATGACTTGATACCAGAACAAATTATAAAGAAAAACTGCACTGGCGCAGGAAGAATAGCAAATAGTTCTAGCTAAAGTAGACAGCGCAATTTGTGGGAGAACAGAGAAAGAAACTTGAAGTGCTAAAACAACGATTGCTTTTTTAGGGTTGGCTGAGACCCAACCATGCAACTGATGCAAGAACATCTTCGGATAATTAGGAACAAAGAGACTCGTCTATAGGATTCAAAACGAGCTGATAGACCTGATGGCATACTTTCCCCTCATCTTTAAGTGCACGCTTGTTGATAGACACAAAGAACAAATGTCTTTTACATAACGTTCTGTGGACGTCTCAGATCCAGAAGTTAAGATGGAGAACACTTTGAGTTGATGTAGTTAGAGGGCTGTTACTACAGTACTTACGTAAGATAGTATGTTTGGTAACACAAAAAGGCTTCATCGTTGGAGGGACGATCCCGTCAGCGTGACGTGGTAAGATAAATATATATATATATATATAGTCTTCTCTTATGGTTCAGGGTCCACATTTGACATTCGCCCAGGGCCCCGCGCACTGCTAGGGTCGCCTCTGATCGGACACAAACACACACATTTATATATATATTATACACTCTGCCTACCTAGGTCGCCAATACTTGCCATAACCAGGAACTATTATTAGGAGCTACAAAGAATTGTGTTTCTCTCTAACGAAGCCTGACCCTTAATATGACTATATTTATTCACTAAATGAATATCACTAATTAATACTATGTGTGGACAACAAAATATAATTACATTTATTGAGAAAAGTCTGTAACGTCTCGTTGGATGCTTGGTCTGATTGGGCAGCATCCAACGAATATATACATAATATTGTGTTAAGTACCTACATCTCCCGCATTAGAAATGACAAATGACTAAATGAGTATCTTATTAATTAAAGGATCTTAAAACGTATCCAAATAAATATTTATTTATATGATTATCTACCTTTTTTTCTTAATAATAATAATACTAATCTTTATCATCCAATAGGAAATGCATATACATTCACTACTAGTCGACCGGTGGCGTAGCATACGCCGCTATTTTGCAGGGCCGACCTTCGCTACACACAAGGCTCGTAAAGTAATCTGTACGTAGTAAAGAATGAATAAATTGCAAAGACGAATTTATTTTTTAATATTAACTCTTAATTTTCTGTTATTATCCGTATCCCTACCGAAACGTGGCCCCGCGAAATCCGTTTCACATAAGGCTCTACAATGTTTATGTCGGCTCTGTTACTACAGAGTAGATTACTCCCCCCCCCCCTTTTTTTTTTTTAACGTGAGGTAGAAATAAATAGAAAAGAGTGCTATTTCATGGTTACAACGGTCAGGCCTGGCTATTTTGTCAATACTTGTTCTCCCCCCCCTCCTTTATGTCTCGTGGACTACCCGCAGAAATAAGAGAGTGATCTTCTTCTCGTTTAAACTGTTGAGGGAAGAAGAAAATTATATATATATAGATGTGAGAAAATATTTATATATATATTGATGTGAGAAAATATTTATATATATATAGATGTGAGAAAATATTTATATATATATAGATGTGAGAAAATATTTATATATGTATAGATGTGAGAAAATATTTATATATATATAGATGTGAGAAAATATTTATATATATATAGATGTGAGAAAATATTTATATATATATAGATGTGAGAAAATATTTATATATATATAGATGTGAGAAAATATTTATATATATATAAGATGTGAGAAAATATTTATATATATATAGATGTGAGAAAATATTTATATATATATAGATGTGAGAAAATATTTATATATATATATAGATGTGAGAAAATATTTATATATATATAGATGTGAGAAAATATTTATATATATATAGATGTGAGAAAATATTTATATATATATAGATGTGAGAAAATATTTATATATATATAGATGTGAGAAAATATTTATATATATATAGATGTGAGAAAATATTTATATATATATAGATGTGAGAAAATATTTATATATATATAGATGTGAGAAAATATTTATATATATATAGATGTGAGAAAATATTTATATATATATAGATGTGAGAAAATATTTATATATATATAGATGTGAGAAAATATTTATATATATATAGATGTGAGAAAATATTTATATATATATAGATGTGAGAAAATATTTATATATATATATAGATGTGAGAAAATATTTATATATATATAGATGTGAGAAAATATTTATATATATATAGATGTGAGAAAATATTTATATATATATAGATGTGAGAAAATATTTATATATATATAGATGTGAGAAAATATTTATATATATATAGATGTGAGAAAATATTTATATATATATAGATGTGAGAAAATATTTATATATATATAGATGTGAGAAAATATTTATATTATATAGATGTGAGAAAATATTTATATATATATAGATGTGAGAAAATATTTATATATATATATATGTGAGAAAATATTTATATATATATAGATGTGAGAAAATATTTATATATATATAGATGTGAGAAAATATTTATATATATATAGATGTGAGAAAATATTTATATATATATAGATGTGAGAAAATATTTATATATATATAGATGTGAGAAAATATTTATATATATATAGATGTGAGAAAATATTTATATATATATAGATGTGAGAAAATATTTATATATATATAGATGTGAGAAAATATTTATATATATATAGATGTGAGAAAATATTTATATATATATAGATGTGAGAAAATATTTATATATATATAGATGTGAGAAAATATTTATATATATATAGATGTGAGAAAATATTTATATATATATAGATGTGAGAAAATATTTATATATATATAGATGTGAGAAAATATTTATATATATATAGATGTGAGAAAATATTTATATATATATAGATGTGAGAAAATATTTATATATATATAGATGTGAGAAAATATTTATATATATATAGATGTGAGAAAATATTTATATAATATAGATGTGAGAAAATATTTATATATATATAGATGTGAGAAAATATTTATATATATATAGATGTGAGAAAATATTTATATATATATAGATGTGAGAAAATATTTATATATATATAGATGTGAGAAAATATTTATATATATATAGATGTGAGAAAATATTTATATATATAGATGTGAGAAAATATTTATATATATATAGATGTGAGAAAATATTTATATATATATAGATGTGAGAAAATATTTATATATATATAGATGTGAGAAAATATTTATATATATATAGATGTGAGAAAATATTTATATATATATAGATGTGAGAAAATATTTATATATATATAGATGTGAGAAAATATTTATATATATATAGATGTGAGAAAATATTTATATATATATAGATGTGAGAAAATATTTATATATATATAGATGTGAGAAAATATTTATATATATATAGATGTGAGAAAATATTTATATATATATAGATGTGAGAAAATATTTATATATATATAGATGTGAGAAAATATTTATATATATATAGATGTGAGAAAATATTTATATATATATAGATGTGAGAAAATATTTATATATATATAGATGTGAGAAAATATTTATATATATATAGATGTGAGAAAATATTTATATATATATAGATGTGAGAAAATATTTATATATATATAGATGTGAGAAAATATTTATATATATATAGATGTGAGAAAATATTTATATATATATAGATGTGAGAAAATATTTATATATATATAGATGTGAGAAAATATTTATATATATATAGATGTGAGAAAATATTTATATATATATAGATGTGAGAAAATATTTATATATATATAGATGTGAGAAAATATTTATATATATATAGATGTGAGAAAATATTTATATATATATAGATGTGAGAAAATATTTATATATATATAGATGTGAGAAAATATTTATATATATATAGATGTGAGAAAATATTTATATATATATAGATGTGAGAAAATATTTATATATATATAGATGTGAGAAATATTTATATATATATAGATGTGAGAAAATATTTATATATATAGATGTGAGAAAATATTTATATATATATAGATGTGAGAAAATATATATATATATATAGATGTGAGAAAATATTTATATATATATAGATGTGAGAAAATATTTATATATATATAGATGTGAGAAAATATTTATATATATATAGATGTGAGAAAATATTTATATATATATAGATGTGAGAAAATATTTATATATATATAGATGTGAGAAAATATTTATATATATATAGATGTGAGAAAATATTTATATATATATAGATGTGAGAAAATATTTATATATATATAGATGTGAGAAAATATTTATATATATATAGATGTGAGAAAATATTTATATATATATAGATGTGAGAAAATATTTATATATATATAGATGTGAGAAAATATTTATATATATATAGATGTGAGAAAATATTTATATATATATAGATGTGAGAAAATATTTATATATATATAGATGTGAGAAAATATTTATATATATATAGATGTGAGAAAATATTTATATATATATATAGATGTGAGAAAATATTTATATATATATAGATGTGAGAAAATATTTATATATATATAGATGTGAGAAAATATTTATATATATATAGATGTGAGAAAATATTTATATATATATAGATGTGAGAAAATATTTATATATATATAGATGTGAGAAAATATTTATATATATATAGATGTGAGAAAATATTTATATATATATAGATGTGAGAAAATATTTATATATATATAGATGTGAGAAAATATTTATATATATATAGATGTGAGAAAATATTTATATATATATAGATGTGAGAAAATATTTATATATATATAGATGTGAGAAAATATTTATATATATATAGATGTGAGAAAATATTTATATATATATATAGATGTGAGAAAATATTTATATATATATAGATGTGAGAAAATATTTATATATATATAGATGTGAGAAAATATTTATATATATATAGATGTGAGAAAATATTTATATATATATAGATGTGAGAAAATATTTATATATATATAGATGTGAGAAAATATTTATATATATATAGATGTGAGAAAATATTTATATATATATAGATGTGAGAAAATATTTATATATATATAGATGTGAGAAAATATTTATATATATATAGATGTGAGAAATATTTATATATATATAGATGTGAGAAAATATTTATATATATATAGATGTGAGAAAATATTTATATATATATAGATGTGAGAAAATATTTATATATATATAGATGTGAGAAAATATTTATATATATATAGATGTGAGAAAATATTTATATATATTTAGATGTGAGAAAATATTTATATATATATAGATGTGAGAAATATTTATATATATATAGATGTGAGAAAATATTTATATATATATAGATGTGAGAAAATATTTATATATATATAGATGTGAGAAAATATTTATATATATATAGATGTGAGAAAATATTTATATATATATAGATGTGAGAAAATATTTATATATATATAGATGTGAGAAAATATTTATATATATATAGATGTGAGAAAATATTTATATATATATAGATGTGAGAAAATATTTATATATATATAGATGTGAGAAAATATTTATATATATATAGATGAGAGAAAATATTTATATATATATAAGATGTGAAAAAATATTTATATATATATAGATGTGAGAAAATATTTATATATATATAGATGTGAGAAAATATTTATATATATATAGATGTGAGAAAATATTTATATATATATAGATGTGAGAAAATATTTATATATATATAGATGTGAGAAAATATTTATATATATATAGATGTGAGAAAATATTTATATATATATAGATGTGAGAAATTATTTATATATATATAGATGTGAGAAAATATTTATATATATATAGATGTGAGAAAATATTTATATATATATAGATGTGAGAAAATATTTATATATATATAGATGTGAGAAAATATTTATATATATATAGATGTGAGAAAATATTTATATATATATAGATGTGAGAAAATATTTATATATATATAGATGTGAGAAAATATTTATATATATATAGATGTGAGAAAATATTTATATATATATAGATGTGAGAAAATATTTATATATATATATAGATGTGAAAAAATATTTATATATATATAGATGTGAGAAAATATTTATATATATATAAGATGTGAGAAAATATTTATATATATATAGATGTGAGAAAATATTTATATATATATAGATGTGAGAAAATATTTATATATATATAGATGTGAGAAAATATTTATATATATATATAGATGTGAGAAAATATTTATATATATATAGATGTGAGAAAATATTTATATATATATAGATGTGAGAAAATATTTATATATATATAGATGTGAGAAAATATTTATATATATATAGATGTGAGAAAATATTTATATATATATATATAGATGTGAGAAAATATTTATATATATATAGATGTGAGAAAATATTTATATATATATAGATGTGAGAAATTATTTATATATATATATAGATGTGAGAAAATATTTATATATATATAGATGTGAGAAAATATTTATATATATATAGATGTGAGAAAATATTTATATATATATAGATGTGAGAAAATATTT
Organism: Biomphalaria sudanica; assembly: GCA_036873155.1. Lineage (NCBI taxonomy): Eukaryota > Metazoa > Mollusca > Gastropoda > Planorbidae > Biomphalaria > Biomphalaria sudanica. The sequence goes on along the minus strand of JAZGLO010006571.1, from coordinate 988,193 downwards.
ATATATATATAGATGTGAGAAAATATTTATATATATATAGATGTGAGAAAATATTTATATATATATAGATGTGAGAAAATATTTATATATATATATAGATGTGAGAAAATATTTATATATATATATAGATGTGAGAAAATATTTATATATATATAGATGTGAGAAAATATTTATATATATATAGATGTGAGAAAATATTTATATATATATAGATGTGAGAAAATATTTATATATATATAGATGTGAGAAAATATTAATATATATATAGATGTGAGAAAATATTTATTTATATATAGATGTGAGAAAATATTTATATATATATAGAGATGTGAGAAAATATTTATATATATATAGATGTGAGAAAATATTTATATATATATAGATGTGAGAAAATATTTATATATATATATAGATGTGAGAAAATATTTATATATATATAGATGTGAGAAAATATTTATATATATATATAGATGTGAGAAAATATTTATATATATATATAGATGTGAGAAAATATATATATATATATATATATAGATGTGAGAAAATATTTATATATATATAGATGTGAGAAAATATTTATATATATATAGATGTGAGAAAATATTTTAATATATATAGATGTGAGAAAATATTTATATATATATAGATGTGAGAAAATATTTATATATATATAAATGTGAGAAAATATTTATATATATATATAGATGTGAGAAAATATTTATATATATATAGATGTGAGAAAATATTTATATATATATATAGATGTGAGAAAATATTTATATATATATATAGATGTGAGAAAATATTTATATATATATAGATGTGAGAAAATATTTATATATATATATAGATGTGAGAAAATATTTATATATATATAGATGTGAGAAAATATTTATATATATATATATATATATATAGATGTGAGAAAATATTTATATATATATAGATGTGAGAAAATATTTATATATATATATAGATGTGAGAAAATATTTATATATATATAGATGTGAGAAAATATTTATATATATATATAGATGTGAGAAAATATTTATATATATATAGATGTGAGAAAATATTTATATATATATAGATGTGAGAAAATATTTATATATATATATAGATGTGAGAAAATATTTATATATATATAGATGTGAAAAAATATTTATATATATATATATAGATGTGAGAAAATATTTATATATATATAGATGTGAGAAAATATTTATATATATATATAGATGTGAGAAAATATTTATATATATATATAGATGTGAGAAAATATTTATATATATATAGATGTGAGAAAATATTTATATATATATATAGATGTGAGAAAATATTTATATATGTATAGATGTGAGAAAATATTTATATATATATAGATGTGAGAAAATATTTATATATATATATAGATGTGAGGAAATATTTATATATATATAGATGTGAGAAAATATTTATATATATATAGATGTGAGAAAATATTTATATATATATAGATGTGAGAAAATATTTATATATATATAGATGTGAGAAAATATTTATATATATATAGATGTGAGAAAATATTTATATATATATAGATGTGAGAAAATATTTATATATATATAGATGTGAGAAAATATTTATATATATATAGATGTGAGAAAATATTTATATATATATAGATGTGAGAAAATATTTATATATATATAGATGTGAGAAAATATTGATATATATATTGATGTGAGAAAATATTTATATATATATATATAGATGTGAGGAAATATTTATATATATATAGATGTGAGAAAATATTTATATATATATAGATGTGAGAAAATATTTATATATATATATATAGATGTGAGAAAATATTTATATATATATAGATGTGAGAAAATATTTATATATATATATAGATGTGAGAAAATATTTATATATATATATAGATGTGAGAAAATATTTATATATATATAGATGTGAGAAAATATTTATATATATATATAGATGTGAGAAAATATTTATATATGTATAGATGTGAGAAAATATTTATATATATATAGATGTGAGAAAATATTTATATATATATATAGATGTGAGGAAATATTTATATATATATAGATGTGAGAAAATATTTATATATATATAGATGTGAGAAAATATTTATATATATATAGATGTGAGAAAATATTTATATATATATAGATGTGAGAAAATATTTATATATATATAGATGTGAGAAAATATTTATATATATATAGATGTGAGAAAATATTTATATATGTATAGATTTGAGAAAATATTTATATATATATAGATGTGAGAAAATATTTATATATATATAGATGTGAGAAAATATTTATATATATATAGATGTGAGAAAATATTGATATATATATTGATGTGAGAAAATATTTATATATATATATATAGATGTGAGGAAATATTTATATATATATAGATGTGAGAAAATATTTATATATATATAGATGTGAGAAAATATTTATATATATATAGATGTGAGAAAATATTTATATATATATAGATGTGAGAAAATATTTATATATATATAGATGTGAGAAAATATTTATATATATATAGATGTGAGAAAATATTTATATATATATAGATGTGAGAAAATATTTATATATATATAGATGTGAGAAAATATTTATATATATATAGATGTGAGAAAATATTTATATATATATAGATGTGAGAAAATATTTATATATATATATAGATGTGAGAAAATATTTATATATATATAGATGTGAGAAAATATTGATATATATATTGATGTCTAATATATTCTAAATGTGTATTACACTTGCTTATAGCTATAAAAAATTTTGACAAGTTCTTTTGCACTAAACAATTTTAAGATAAAACTTGAGATTCTGCAAATCACCAGGACACATATAGGACAGAATTCCACTACAGACATATCGTAAATTCATGTTGGGGTTGTATTACCGTTGTGTTAAGATGCATTTGTATGTGTTCTTGGGTAGTTAATGGACTGCGCCATCAGAAGTCGTCGACACTTTGTTTTGTAGACCTTTTTGTAGACCCCCCCCCCCCACTCGGCGGACGAATTTTAGTATAGAATTCACACAATTTGTATACGAATTTATTACTTATGTTAATAATGTATACAAATTATTTATATTTAAACCTATTTTTGATTATTTCGCCCCCCCCCTCTAGTATGTTTGTCGATATGGTGGGGTCGGGAGGGGTGATGGCATCAATTCCGCCCCCCCCCCTAAACTTTCGAGTGGGGAGCGGTCCAATTTATATGTAGAAATCACAGTTTGCTAACAGAATCAATTGAATATCTATATGATTAAAACTTGTTATTGGTATTTTAACCGATCTTCATATTATGTCGTTCCCCTGTTGGCCGATGGTGTGGGGATCGAATACCTCTACTGCCCTTCCCACCTAAAACCTTTGAGTGGGGAGGGACGGTCAGGGCCGGTCTTAGGCCACTGCAACCTATGCGGTCGCACTGGGCCCCGAGCTTTCATAGGCCCCGCGCTAATTCAAGGTGTAATTAAATTGCAAAAAAATATACGAAAAACTCATGGAAATTTATTGAAATCTCCTGAAAACTCTTGAAATCTCCAGAAAAATAGACAAAATTGTCTTTTGTGGGTCACGGTGTCAATCATTGCGGAAAACGCCAATCCTACGCGCGATAAAAGAAAAAAAAAGCATTTTCAGCTTTCATGTAATAAAATGTAATAATCGGGCAAATTTTACCTTAATCGGAAGTTCCAATACTTTTTTTAGTTTTATAGTCACTGGCATTTAAATACGTCATTGGTTACAAGGTTCGTAAAGTACATATCGCAATTTTTAACTAAGTAAAGAATGAATAAAATTCAAAGTCGAATTTTTTTCTTATAAAAAATCGTAATTTTCGCTTATTATCCTTATTCCCACACAAACTAGGCCCCGCGCAATAAGTTTCGCATAGGGCCCCGCAATCGCTAGGACCGGCCCTGGGGATGGTCCTACTTTTCGCAGAAAACTTAGTTTGTGAACAAAATTAGTTGAATTAATATATAAATTTTATTTTATGTCGCTCTCCACTCCAAAGTTCTGGATCCGCTAGTGGTAAGTATTGGTGTGTATTTACTTTTATTCCTGGTTAGTTATCCTTTAGTTGTTATGTACCATTTTTAGTCTCTGATGGTTTCAATATTTATTAGTATATCTTTGCTTTTAAATTAACATGTTTATTTTCATGATTATAATTGTGTAAATGAAGTGTTTGATCGTTACATGGCAAAGAATTGTTTATTTTTTTACATTTGTCTTTGTGTAGATTTAAAATTAAGGTTGGAGAGGCTCGTGGAGCTTTATTAGTACTGGGGACTATTTTTAAAAAAAAGTAATAATTGCTCACAGATACTATATTTTATCTTTTCAGTCTGTGGTGATTCTAACAGAACTCCAGGACTTCTCGGTGTCAACTGGTGGAGATTTGTTGTCCCCGGACTTCCTTGGGGAAAAAAATTATCACCAGACTAGACATACTGGAAAACATAATCAATCTTAGATTACATATAGTCCTCTAAATTCCTCATGAGGTCACTGCAATGCTGTTTGGTCTTAATCTCGGCTTGACGACAAGTTAACATCTGGAAACCAGTACCGGTCTGTCAGCTCCACTAGCGATTTGGGAAAAGCGGCTCATAGTAATACACTTCCTTTACAACTTTCAGCCTGTAGACAATGGCGAAGGACTTAATGACTGAGTGTAAACCTTGAACTTGCGATTTTTGTCTTATGTGTTGACTCTTTTACTGCTCGTAACTGTTATATTACTGATACTTAACTCTATCTTCCAAATGTTTTACTTTGATAAAATCTACTCTATTGTTCAGTCTATTTATATATATGTCTATCCTATCCTGACATTCGTGGGGTACGATCATAGGGGCGTGAAGTGAACCAGGTGACAGAGAGGAAGACTCGGTGGATATTCCAGGCCCATGCTGTCCTGACACTAACAGGGAGTATCTATAGAATCATTGTGAACCACGGTGGATTAGGAGTGGAATGAAATAGCAGAAGCTAATGAATGATTTGTCTTTTCTTGGTTAATATTTCTTTTGTATACAGAAAATGTTGCAATGACACTTATTCTGCTGGCTCTATTACACGCGTGATTTGTATTGAGAGTTTCGTAGCGATAAAAACTGACATTGTCATAGGTTCAATGAACAATTAAAATAGAACCAAAAAAACCTTTTCAATTCAATTTTGAATCATTCATGTAATTAATTGTTAAGATATTTAGCCTTTTAAATCAGCTTGAGCAAACGTAATTCGTTCTCAAAGCTGATATTGTGTCTCTGCCAGGGATAATATACAAGAACAGTCAGTTTTATAAATATTTTTTTTTTGGCTTGGAAGGCATTTGTCTTCTCTTTGTAACAGTCCCAAATCTTGTTTACACTTTATACATTAAGTCAAAGTCATCATCCTCTATAAAGTCAACTTCTTCCTCTGACTCTTCCCTTTCATCTTCTTCTGACTCGTCAGTTTCATCATACAACTCTTCTCTCATGTCCTCAACTTTCTCCTCATTATTAACTGCTCCATTTTGTTTCCGATGAGAAGAGGGAATTATGGGAATGGACGCTAAGCCCCCAGTCTTGCGCTTTTTACTGTTGGTCGACGAGCTCGGGTTCAAGTCTTGTTTCATTTCAAATGACTTTGTCGTCTGATTAAAACACTTTTCGAAATGCTGGTTGCCATGACTATTTTCACTGTCCCCAAAGGTTGTGTTTGCGTGCTTCTTGTAGTTGGGTTTTCCATCAGAAGAGATTGCACTGTTAACAGTAGATTCACACTGGCATTTTTTAAGCACTTTTCCGCACCTTTTGCATTTGAAGAGTTCCACTTTGTAAGGCTTGTAGAAATTGTGACAACGCCGACATCTTTGTTTGTCATTGAACTGAAATGAACAAAACATTTTTGACTTTGGGCTGGACTTGTATAGTTTGTGCACGCTGACTTTAAAATGAATTAATTTTTTAATCATATAAAACTATTTATCTAAATATTGCATTAAATTTTGCTATGCATATTTGTACATAAACACTAATCAGCATTTTGACAGCTGCGCGGGGTTGGAAACCTATTCTGCATGAGAGATGACCGCATGCCAAAGGCGATCTTCTTTGGCTGCTTAAAGGACAGAGTAACAGAGGTGACCCCGTAAGCGCTATAAAGATCAATTCAGGTTGCCATTTCGCCCTCACTGGGAAAGAGGAAAGTAGCTGGTAGCAGATGGCCCCTGCAAGCTTCCAAACAGGCTGCGGGACACACATTTGAGACTTAAAGAGAAACCAATATTGAAGACAGGCACAGAAGAGGAAAAGAAATAGACCGACAGCCGACAAAGACTTTGTCTGCATGAGATGCGAGAAAATATGTAGGTTGCATCTGGATTTTCGTTGTCATGTGAAACACTGCACTCATCCTTTATCTTCGGAATGGAAGACAGTGCCATAAATTATAACAATTAAGTACAATGTTATTTTCTTTTTAGTTTATTACAATACTCCGAGTTTTGCTAAAATAATAAATCTAAGGATTTCTTATATAAAGCGAAATGTATTTTTAAACACTCAAATGTAGATTTCTAGCTATGAATTTCAGAAAAATATTTTACCTCCAATGTAATGGGATCTAATTTAATTCTGGTGCTTTTCCAAAACTTGTTGCACATTTGGCATTGATACAATCCACAATAAGTGACTTCGTTGTACTGGTTCCCTTTTGTTACTCCGGTAGCCATGAAGACCATAAATAACGTATCCTTGAGAGAGGACAAGTGACACATGTCAAGACACAGAACGTCTCTGCAGTTAATGTCTACACTGGGCTAGGCGCTGTTTGATCACGTCATCTTGTAATCTTATTGCGTCAGATTTTTTGTTAGAAATATTACGTCATGTATGAAATTGAAAGTCCAACTGGTCTAATGAATTCTGAGCTAGTCAACACACATCTGTATACATAGTGTATTACTGAAAGGAATACTCTAGAGACAGTAACAATTGTTTTAATACTTTACACACTCTAGACAAAGATTGAACCCATTCCTACTAATTGTTTTACTTTGGTCGCTATCATCATTCATAAAATGTTAACAGCATATTACGGAACACGTCCGTGAACTATGACCCTAAACAAATGATATTGACCTATTGCAATATCTTCTTATCAATAATTGCCCTACAATGATTTAATCTGACGATGGAAATATAATTAGAACGCTTCAATGCACCTAAACTTGATTTTGTACAATCAATAATATAAATAGACTAATAAAACAAGTGACATACAACTTTTTGTGTATAAACAATTCATCCTTTAAAAATCAGCTGCATTTTCGCATGACTCCCATTATTGTACACTAAATAACTCATGGGAATGAGAGATAAAAAAAAAGGAATATTTTGACCTCGTCCCAATGGCCCCCTCACCACGAAAACAAGAATTCATGTTAGGTGAATGTGGACATCTACTCAGAGTATGTACTATTGTAATTCAAAAGTCAGACTTACAAGGCGGTGCCCAAATTGTTGTTAACCAAATTTAATGTAGAAGATAATATTTCAAAAATTATAACGTTCAAATTAGAGTTTTCCTTATGTGGCCAATAAGCAAGCAATTCTTTTATCATCAACTGTCCAATCGTTTGAGCTGTTATCGAGATATCCGTGTATAGGTCAGAAAAAAGGCGTTGCATCAGAATTTTTATAGATCTAAAATATCATGATATCGTATTTTCAATCTTTTCTAGTTTGTGCGGACGGACAGACAGACAGACCACATGAAACCAATAGCGGCTAAAAACATTTAAAAAACAAACAACATCAACATGAGAACAAGAACATTGACATTTCTTTTTAATTTTTGGCTGCAGGTATTACGATGAATTTTAAATAAAAAATTCTAACAATTATAAATGGTCACAAAGGATATTTACTACAAAAAGTCATATTGACGTTAAGCAATTTAGATCTAATTCTATGAGACCATGTCAGTCATTTAGTTCAGATCAAAACTATACAAATATATAGCGCGCTAACTTCGAGACACTTTTGTACAATGCAGTGAAAAAGAGAAACAAGCAATATAATAAAACATCTTTTTATAGAAACACAACAACAAAGCTTATTATAAAGGGAAGAACTACAAAAATCAGGGCCATATATCTTGAGACTGCAGGAATAAGCTCCCTTATTTTCTATATAAATTCTATATAAATCACAATTAGTTAATGTATTTATTACGGAATAATTATGCCAAATTTTACATTTTAAAATCGAGAATGGGAAGTGGGAAAAAAAAAGTGACAAAACTAAATGAGGGAAATAACTTATTGATTCCTGTTTAGTCAGTTACAATAAATATTTATAGAAAGTTTCAACTTTCAATGGGTTTGGGAGAAACTTATGACCAAACAGACAGAAGTGATTTGTTATAAGGTTTGTAAACAAAAAAATAACATCACTAGAAATAATATTGGACTTCATAAGTTTTCAAGCAACTAAACGCCATTCTTTAACGAAATAGCACAGTTGTTTACATGCGCTACCTGGAATGACATCATTTCGAGATGGTATTAAATATCACCGACTTTGGGAACTTTAATGAGCAACTGAGTTGATCGAATGGCCAGAGACGTCTTCCTGAGCCCAGCAATTACTAGATGGTGGTTATGTACTTTATATCAACCTCAACTCTAACTAATACTTTAGTATGCAAATTCATATAAATACACAGTCTAGAGAGCAGAGAGTGATACATTAAACATAGTTACGGAGCAGTAGGCAGGTAAGATATATACATGAACTAGATCAATCGTATGTACATGTACATGTTCATAGTGAATAGGTTCAGTAATAGTAAATGGTGTTTCTGTACACAGTTCATTAAGGTTCACTAATGGTAGATAAGATCAAAGTGTACTCAACTCAAATAATTGCATCACAGACCTATATATTGATTACAGTAAATTGAGTTTTTTGATAACCTTTATAACTTTGTGTTCATACTGTTGAATTCTATTTAAGCAAATAATAGAATTAAAAATGATTATATATATAATTAAAATAAAACCTTTACGTGCAAATAAAATCGGATTGGAACTGATTCAGATTAGATCGGATCCTATTTGATTGTAAATGATGTAATCGTCATTAAAAAAAAAATTGCCTTGTTATTAGTGTAACACTATAGACTTTGCTGACAGTTGCAGGTATCTCCAGATTGTCAAAGCAACCTTTTCCCACGAGGAGAATGCTAAACAGTGTAAGTCAAAAGTAGGAATAGAAAATAGGAATTTCATTCGCGATCCCCTCTTTTAAATCTGAAAAACTGTATTTAAACATTATATACATTACATTGGACAAGCGTCCGTATTACAATGATTAAATACACAATAAAATAAAGAATTAACTTTCTGGTTGGTATGAATATATATATATATATATATATATATATATATTTGTTTGTCTCTCTCACTCTCCTTTCTCTCTGTATAAATATAGTCGAGTGCAATGACACTAAGATTATCCTTTGAATGTTGAAAGTTTGATAGACATTAAAATAGGATGATACATGGTATGTATGATTTATAAGCTACACCACTTGGAGTATACGTTACACCACATGGGATATAAGTTACACTAAAAGGTATGTAAGTTACACCCTTTTGTTTGCAAGTTACACCCTTTGGTATGTAAGTTACACCACAGTATTAAGACCACGATCAGTTTCTTCAAAATCCACATTTCAAACCAGCCTTACACTTGCCACACAGGTCACTGCGGTGGTTCTTGTTGGGGTCAACATGCCTTCTCTCACAATCACAGTCTGTTTGACCACATTGTGAGCACTTGATATTCTCAAGACGGTAAGGCATGCACATAATACGACAGTCTTTACACTCTTGTCCATAGGCGGCCTGAGGAGAATAAGAAGATTTAGTACTAGAGTTGGAGTCAGATGTGCACAACTGAATGAATCTAACACCCGAGACGTACCATAGCCACTGAATGAATCTAGCCCCCGAGACGTACCATAGCAACTGAATGAATCTAACACCCAAAACGTACCATAGCAACTAAATAAATCTAGCCCCCGAGACGTACCATAGCCACTGAATGAATGTAACACCCGAGACGTACCATAGCAATTGAATGAATCTAACACCCGAGACGTACCATAGCAACTAAATGAATCTAACACCCGAGACGTACCATAGCAACTGAATGAATCTAACACCCGAGACGTACCATAGCCACTGAATGAATCTAACACCCGAGACGTACCATAGCCACTGAATGAATCTAACACCCTAGACGTACCATAGCAACTAAATGAATCTAACATCCGAGACGTACCATTGCCACTGAATGAATCTAACACAAGAGACGTACCATAGCCACTGAATGAATCTAACACCCGAGACGTACCATAGCCACTGAATGAATCAAGCCCCCGAGACGTACCATAGCAACTGAATGAATCTTGCCCCTGAGACGTACCATAGCAACTGAATGAATCTAGCCCCCGAGACGTACCATAGCAACTGAATGAATCTAACACCCGAGACGTACCATAGCCACTGAATGAATCTAACACCCGAGACGTACCATAGCAACTGAATGAATCTAGCCCTCGAGACGTACCATAGCAACTGAATGAATCTAACACCCGAGTCGTACCATAGCCACTGAATGAATCTAACACCCGAGATGTACCATAGCAACTAAATGAATCTATTACCCGAGACGTACCATAGCCACTGAATGAATCTAACACCCGAGACGTACCATAGCCACTGAATGAATCTAACACCCGAGACGTACCATAGCCACTGAATGAATGTAACACCCGAGACGTACCATAGCCACTGAATTAATCTAGCCCCCGAGACGTACCATAACAACTGAATGAATCTAACACCCGAGACGTACCATAGCCACTGAATGAATCTAACACCCGAGACGTACCATAGCAATTGAATGAATCTAACACCCGAAACGTACCATAGCCACTGAATGAATCAAACACCCGAGACGTACCATAGCAACTGAATGAATCTAACATTGAGACGTACCATAGCCACTGACTGAATCTAACACCCGAGACGTACCATAGCCACTGAATGAATCTAACACCCGAGACGTACCATAGCCACTGAATGAATCTAACACCCGAGACGTACCATAGCCACTGAATGAATCTAGCCCCCGAGACGTACCATAGCAACTGAATGAATCTAGCACCCGAGACGTACCATAGCCACTGAATGAATCTAACACTCGAGACGTACCATAGCCACTGAATGAATCTAACACCCGAGATGTACCATAGCCACTGCATGAATCTAACACCCGAGACATACCATAGAAACTGAATGAATCTAACACCCGAGACGTACCATAGCCACTGAATGAATCTAGCCCCCGAGACGTACCATAGCAACTGAATGAATCTTGCCCCAAAGACGTACCATAGCAACTGAATGAATCTAGCCCCCGAGACGTACCATAGCAACTGAATGAATCTAACACCCGAGACGTACCATAGCCACTGAATGAATCTAACACCCGAGACGTACCATAGCAACTGAATGAATCTAGCCCTCGAGACGTACCATAGCAACTGAATGAATCTAACACTCGAGTCGTACCATAGCCACTGAATGAATCTAACACCCGAGATGTACCATAGCAACTAAATGAATCTATTACCCGAGACGTACCATAGCCACTGAATGAATCTAACACCCGAGACGTACCATAGCCACTGAATGAATCTAACACCCGAGACGTACCATAGCCACTGAATGAATGTAACACCCGAGACGTACCATAGCCACTGAATTAATCTAGCCCCCGAGACGTACCATAACAACTGAATGAATCTAACACCCGAGACGTACCATAGCCTCTGAATTAATCTAGCCCCCGAGACGTACCATAACAACTGAATGAATCTAACACCCGAGACGTACCATAGCCACTGAATGAATCTAACACCCGAGACGTACCATAGCAATTGAATGAATCTAACACCCGAAACGTACCATAGTCACTGAATGAATCAAACACCCGAGACGTACCATAGCAACTGAATGAATCTAACATTGAGACGTACCATAGCCACTGACTGAATCTAACACCCGAGACGTACCATAGCCACTGAATGAATCTAACACCAGAGACGTACCATAGCAACTAAATGAATCTATTACCCGAGACGTACCATAGCCACTGAATGAATCTAACACCCGAGACTTACCATAGCCACTGAATAAATGTAACACCCGAGACGTACCATAGCCACTGAATTAATCTAGCCCCCGAGACGTACCATAACAACTGAATGAATCTAACACCCGAGACGTACCATAGCCACTGAATTAATCTAGCCCCCGAGACGTACCATAACAACTGAATGAATCTAACACCCGAGACGTACCATAGCCACTGAATGAATCTAACACCCGAGACGTACCATAGCAATTGAATGAATCTAACACCCGAAACGTACCATAGCCACTGAATAAATCAAACACCCGAGACGTACCATAGCAACTGAATGAATCTAACCTTGAGACGTACCATAGCCACTGACTGAATCTAACACCCGAGACGTACCATAGCCACTGAATGAATCTAACACCAGAGACGTACCATAGCCACTGAATGAATCTAACACCCGAGACGTACCATAGCCACTGAATAAATCTAGCCCCCGAGACGTATCATAGCAACTGAATGAATCTAGCCCCCGAGACGTACCATAGCCACTGAATGAATCTAACACTCGAGACGTACCATAGCCACTGAATGAATCTAACACCCGAGATGTACCATAGCCACTGCATGAATCTAACACCCGAGACATACCATAGAAACTGAATGAATCTAACACCCGAGACGTACCATAGCCACTGAATGAATCTAGCCCCCGAGACGTACCATAGTAACTGAATGAATCTAACACCCGAGACGTACCATAGCAACTAAATGAATCTAGCCCCCGAGACGTACCATAGCCACTGAATGAATCTAGCCCCCGAGACGTACCATAGCAACAGAATGAATCTAACACCCGAGACGTACCATAGCCACTGAATGAATCTAGCCCCCGAGACGTACCATAGCAACTGAATGAATCTAACACCCGAGACGTACCATAGCCACGGAATGAATCTAACACCCGAGACGTACCATAGCCACTGAATGAATCTAGCCCCCGAGACGTACCATAGCAACTGAATAAATCTAGCCCCCGAGACGTACCATAGCAACTGAATGAATCTAGCCCCCGAGACGTACCATAGCAACTGAATGAATCTTGCCCCCGAGACGTACCATAGCAACTGAATGAATCTAGCCCCCGAGACGTACCATAGCAACTGAATGAATCTAACACCCGAGACGTACCATAGCCACTCAATGAATCTAACACCCGAGAAGTACCATAGCAACTGAATGAATCTAGCCCTCGAGACGTACCATAGCAACTGAATGAATCTAACACCCGAGACGTACCATAGCCACTGAATGAATCTAACACCCGAGACGTACCATAGCAACTAAATGAATCTAACACCCGAGACGTACCATAGCAACTGAATGAATCTAACACCCGAGACGTACCATAGCCACTGAATGAATCTAACACCCGAGACGTACCATAGCCACTGAATGAATCTAACACCCGAGACGTACCATAGCCACTGAATGAATCTAACACTCGAGACATACCATAGCAACTAAATGAATCTAACACCCGAGATGTACCATAGCAACTAAATGAATCTAACACCCGAGACGAACCATAGCCACTGAATGAATCTAACACCCGAGACGTACCAAAGCCACTGAATGAATCTAACACCCGAGACGTACCATAGCCACTGAATGAATCTAGCCCCGAGACGTACCATAGCAACTGAATGAATCTAACACCCGAGACGTACCATAGCCACTGAATGAATCTAGCCCCGAGACGTACCATAGCAACTGAATGAATCTAACACCCGAGACGTACCATAGCCACTGAATGAATCTAGCCCCCGAGACGTACCATAGCAACTAAATGAATCTAACACCCGAGACGTACCATAGCCACTGAATGAATCTAACACCCGAGATGTACCATAGCCACTAAATGAATCTAACACCCGAGACGTACCATAGCCACTGAATGAATCTAACACCCGAGACGTACCATAGCCACTGAATGAATCTAGCCCCCGAGACGTACCATAGCCACTGAATGAATCTAACACCCGAGACGTACCATAGCCACAGAATGAATCTAACACCCGATACGTACCATAGCCACTGAATGAATCTAACACCCGAGACGTACCATAGCCACTGAATGAATCTAACACCCGAGACGTACCATAGCCACAGAATGAATCTAACACCCGAGACGTACCATAGCCACTGAATGAATCTAGCCCCCGAGACGTACCATAGCCACTGAATGAATCTAGCCCCCGAGACGTACCATAGCAACTGAATGAATCTAACACCCGAGACGTACCATAGCCACGGAATGAATCTAGCCCCCGAGACGTACCATAGCAACTGAATGAATCTAACACCCGAGACGTACCATAGCCACTGAATGAATCTAACACCCGAGACGTACCATAGCAACTAAATGAATCTAACACCCGAGACGTACCATAGCAACTGAATGAATCTAACACCCGAGACGTACCATAGCCACTGAATGAATCTAACACCCGAGACGTACCATAGCCACTGAATGAATCTAACACCCGAGACGTACCATAGCCACTGAATGAATCTAACACCCGAGACGTACCATAGCCACTGAATGAATCTAACACCCGAGATGTACCATAGCCACTAAATGAATCTAACACCCGAGACGTACCATAGCCACTGAATGAATCTAACACCCGAGACGTACCATAGCCACTGAATGAATCTAGCCCCCGAGACGTACCATAGCCACTGAATGAATCTAACACCCGAGACGTACCATAGACACTGAATGAATCTAACACCCGAGACGTACCATAGCCACTGAATGAATCTAACACCCGAGACGTACCATAGCCACTGAATGAATCTAACACCCGAGACGTACCATAGCCACTGAATGAATCTAGCCCCCGAGACGTACCATAGCAACTGAATGAATCTAGCCCCTGAGACGTACCATAGCAACTGAATGAATCTAGCCCCCGAGACGTACCATAGCAACTGAATGAATCTAGCCCCGAGACGTACCATAGCAACTGAATGAATCTAGCCCCCGAGACGTACCATAGCAACTGAATGAATCTAACACCCGAGACGTACCATAGCCACTGAATGAATCTAGCCCCCGAGACGTACCATAGCAACTAAATGAATCTAGCCCCCGAGACGTACCATAGCAACTGAATGAATCTAGCCCCCGAGACGTACCATAGCAACTGAATGAATCTAGCCCCCGAGACGTACCATAGCAACTGAATGAATCTAGCCCCCGAGACGTACCATAGCAACTGAATGAATCTAACACCCGAGACGTACCATAGCCACTGAATGAATCTAACACCCGAGACGTACCATAGCAACTGAATGAGTCTAGCCCTCGAGACGTACCATAGCAACTGAATGAATCTAACACCCGAGACGTACCATAGCCACTGAATGAATCTAACACCCGAGACGTACCATAGCAACTAAATGAATCTAACACCCGAGACGTACCATAGCAACTGAATGAATCTAACACCCGAGACGTACCATAGCCACTGAATGAATCTAACACCCGAGACGTACCATAGCCACTGAATGAATCTAACACCCGAGACGTACCATAGCCACTGAATGAATCTAACACCCGAGACGTACCATAGCCACTGAATGAATCTAACACCCGAGATGTACCATAGCCACTAAATGAATCTAACACCCGAGACGTACCATAGCCACTTAATGAATCTAACACCCGAGACGTACCATAGCCACTGAATGAATCTAGCCCCCGAGACGTACCATAGCCACTGAATGAATCTAACACCCGAGACGTACCATAGACACTGAATGAATCTAACACCCGAGACGTACCATAGCCACTGTGACGAGCACATTTGCCAGGGATTATATTCTCAATACTTGACATATCAATGAAATGAAGAAAGAAACATCTCTCTGTATTTTCTTCAAAACTTCTTTAATAACTTCTTCAAACTTTCACATCAAAATTAACTTCTTAATTCAATTACAACTTGACTTGATAAAACTTAAATGTTACATAAAACTTCTCTTAGTATAACTTCAACTTCAACTGCTAAAACTTTACTTAATGGATCCGCTAATAACATATAACTCATTACTGAGAGAGGACCAACGCTCTACAAGAACTACTACTATGCGAGGACCCCGTCTGACTCACTTTCCCTTAATTTATACTTTCTTTGATCGTACATTCCAGAATCCTGGAACCTTCTCCGATAATTATTTTAGTAACTTTGACCTTCTAGAAGCTGACGTGTGCTATTTTTTCCCCTTAACCTCTTTCTTCGATTGGACATCTAAAATTAACTTGTTTACGCTGGACACCTGCACTGGTTGACCTCGAGGTTCTAGAAACTGGTCGAAATAGGTCACAGACTCGACTCGTGACATTACCCCCTTGCCTTTTTAGCATTTTGTATGCAATATAAAATGCGTAAAATAACAATATAACATATGCCTATAACATTGATAAAATTGCATATAAAAGCAAGTAGCATAGTATATGCCTAAAACACTGATATAATTGCTCTATGAAATGTACAAAACTCATAACTAAAATAAAAAATGATTCATTATGTTAACATATAAATAGAAAAGAAATTCAAAATGTCGTACTTATTCAGCATATATAATTAATATATAATATACACCTTAGGTCTATACATTTATTGTTAATAATCGATATATTAATATGAACATTTCCCAACTTGGGTAACTAAAACATGACAAAAACAACTGAATAATACATCATATCTCCTTTGCTAATTGTGTTTATAGAGTATCTGAATATTGAAATGTCTTTAAACACATGGAATAAAAAATGAATAAATTTTGTGTTTCTGACTTAAAACAAAATACACTTAAACAATAAACAATATATTGTATAGTATCTACATACATCTAGACAAAGTATCAGCAAAAACATTCAATTTTCCTGGAACAGTCTTTACATCAAACTGATAGTCCATTAACTGCAAACTCCATCGTGTCAGACGACTATTTGACATCTTTTTAGAGTTGAGAAATGCCAGTGGTGCATGATCTGTCTGTAAAGTAAAGGGTGCTCCTAACAGATACTTGCTAAATTTTGAAATAGCCCAGACAATCGCCAGGCACTCTCGCTCAATGGTCGAGTATCTGGTCTCTGCTGAAGATAGTTTTCTGTTTATAAAAAATACAGGATGTAGAATGCCTTCATATTCTTGCATCAGACATGCTCCTATTGCTGACGAGGAAGCATCTGTAGCAAGATAAAACCGCTTCTTCTTGTCTGGCAATTTCAAAATGGATTCTTGTGCAAAAGCATACTTAATGTTCTTTATGGTCTCTTCCAATTCTGATGACCATGGAATTGTGTTAGATTGTCCTTTCTTCGTAAGGTTAGTAAGAAGTGTGGTAAGTGATGCGTAATTTGGAATGAAGCATCTGTAAAAATTACAAAGTCCTAAAATACTTCTAACCTGCTTTTTTGTTTAAGGTATTTTAATGTCCAAGATTCGTTTTATAATATTGTCCTGTGTTTTCAGTGAATTGTGTCCAACTTTATAACCTAAAAATGTAACTTCTGATTTTGCTAATTCAACTTTGCTTGGTTTTACAGTAAAACCATTGTCTTTCAACTGTTGGAAGATTTCTTTGAGTCCTTTAATATGATCGTCCCATGTATTATGAAATACACATATGTCATCAATATAGGAGACTGTGTCTTTTCTTTGTCCGAACATCCTATGAATTGCTCGGTTAAAAGTACTGCTAGCATTTACTAAACCGAATGGCATGTAATTATATTGAAAAAGGCCAAAGGCTGTAGTAAAAGCAGTGTATTGTTTTGAATCCTGTGTCATAGGTATTTGATAATATCCTCTTGTCAAATCGAGTTTCGTAAAACACTTAGCTCCAGAAAACTGTGACATTAAATCCTCTGGATTAGGCATTGGATAAGAATCGAGGCATGTTATTTTATTCAACTGTCGAAAATCTACACACATTCTTGGCGATGATGACTGTGGCCGTTTTACTAGCACTATTGGAGCTGCATAAGATGAATTCGAGTGTTCAATTATGCCTTGTTCTAAAAGATCATTGATTTCTTTCTGAAGGAAATCTCTATAGTGAATGGGTAGTGGATATGGACGTGACTTGGTAGGTTTGTCACTTGTCAATTTGATTTCATGATTTATAATGGTTGTTTTACCTGGAACATCTGTAAATATATCAGCATATTCTTGGAGTAGATTCGTTATATCCTTTTTTCTTTGTGATGATAAATTGTCCAGTTTGACATCTTGCCAGGTTTCAATCTGTCTAGAAGTTGTAGTTGGTACTACTAATTTCATCCACATCCTCCTCATTTTCCTCTGGAATAATCGCTAAGCATGAAATATGTTTTTCAAGTTCTTCGTCTTCGTCTTCTGTATCAGTAGCTTCATTGTATTTTTGTAACATGTTGATATGAAACACTTTGTTTCTGTTATTGATATAGATTTCATAATCTACATCTGTGATTTTTCTTAAAATAGTAAATGGACCTTGCCATTTAATAAAGAACTTATTTTTCTTATCAGGTAATAATAATTTAAATTTGTCTCCTGGTTCAAAGTACCTAAGTTGTCTATTTACGTTTATTCTTCTATGACTTGCAGCGTTAGCTTTGGCTGTTGCTTCCTTAGCTTTTTCACATGCATTTATTACTGTATTTCTTGTATTGAGAACATGCTGAAATGCAGTTTTCTTAACTGATGCATCATGGTTTGACTTCATTAGTGATTCTTTGAAAGTAGTTATAGGACCTCTTGAATTAGCTCCATATAACATTTCAAAAGGAGAAAATCCTGTAGTATCTTGGATACTTTCTCTATAAGCAAATAATGCAGCTGGTAAAAGGAGATCCCAATTCTGCGGATTATCATTTGCTATTTTTGATATAATTTGTTTCAATGTTTTGTTAAATCGTTCACAAAGCCCGTTGCTTTGAGATGGTATGGTGTAGTAAACTTCATCTTGATGTTGTACATCTCCATGAATGTCTTAGTTATATCTGCTGTGAACTGACTTCCTCGGTCAGAAAGTATAACTTCAGGCAACCCTGTCCTTGAAAAAATTTCAGATAAAGCTCTGGTAATATCAATTGCAGAAATATTGACTAACGAATAGCTTCTGGCCATCTAGTACATGTGTCTACTAAAGTTAAAATATATTTGTGATTTCTGCTGGATTCAATTGGCATGGGACCAATTAAGTCAACTGCTACTTTTTGAAATGGTTTCTCAGTCAATTCCATTGTCTGCACTGGCGCTTGTATTTTGTTACCTTTTGGACTTTTCATTTGACAAATATGACAGGTACTAATGTGCTTCTTTACATCTTTAGTAATACCTGGCCAGTAAAAATCCTGAAGTATTCTTTTCTTGGTCTTGGTAACTCCCATATGTCCAGCGAACGGTACATCGTGGCTTGTATTAATAATGGTCTTTCTGTATACTTTTGGAACTACAATTTGCTCAACAGTTTTATTTTTGTATTGACTTTTCTTCATAAGTATTCCTTCTTTAAAATAAGGATCATTATTTTCCTGCTGATTGATGTTTGATTGAGCCTTTTTGAACATTTTAAATAACGTTTCATCATTTTTCTGGTCAACTTTAAATTCTTCAGTATGAAATTTTTCAAGTTCATTTGTCTGTAGATGCAACTGGTCTGCCTGCTTACCATTTCCATTTTCTTGAACAACTTTATCAGAATTCTTGTGTTCAATATGTTTAGTTTCAAGTCTTTCCTTTTCTTTTTGCATTGACCTTGTGACTACTACATTGCAGTCTTGACTCATTTTTATTGTATTGTTCCATTCAATAAGATCTTGTGTAGTACAGTCACGCACTCCCTGTATATTACCAACTATGAGATCAACAGGTAGATTTTGAGCTACTAAAGCTTCTACATGTCCACTGAAAAATGGAGTCGTAATATGTATCAAAGCTTCTGGTAATTTACTTACGGTACCGTTGAAAGCAGTGGCTTCGATTTCATTGCCTGTATATTGATTTGATCTCACAAAATTTGCCCGTATAACAACGGAAGTGCTACCTGTGTCTCGTAACACCTGTACTCTTTGAGAACCGACTAATCCAGGATAAAACTGAAGTCCTTGTGATTTGGTGATAACAGTCATTGTTGAGTGATGTGCCTTCGAGTTTTTTGTAAAAACCTGTTTCCTATTTCCATATGTTGAATTCTTAACATTTAATGGTCTGTTTTGCGAATATGCCTGGTCATTAGATCTGTCACTGATACTATTATGTCTCTTTCTGCAATCCTTTGCTAAATGTCCTTTCATGTGACAAAAACTGCACTCTATGACCTTCACTCTACACTGTGAAGCGAAATGACCTCTAGTATTGCATTTATAACATATTAAAGTTTTGTCGGTCTGAAAAGATGGCAATGCTCTGTTGTCTCTTGAAAAGCAAATAAAGTTTTCATCAGTTGCTGATCTGATTTGCTTACTTGGATAAGCAGTTTTATATTGACGTATTATTGTTGTCAGGGTCTGTAGATCTTTAGGATTTCTCTCAATTATGAAGGATCGAATATCTTCTGCATATGCGTGAGTAATGGTATCAATTAATATGTGGTCTCTTAATGCTTCATACGTTCTATCAATATTAGCTAAAGATATCCACCTATCAAACCACATTACCATATCAGAGACAAACAACTGTGGATCATCTTCCTGCCTTGGTCTTTCGAAAAAAAATTTCTTGCGATAAGCATTCTGCGTAGCTCCAAACTGTCTTAGTAAAGCTTCTTTTATTTCTTTATAAGTACGCTGTTCATGAGATGGTATTTGTGCACATACATCTAATGCTTTTCCCTGTAATAATATCAAGAGATGGTGTGCATATTGTTCTTCTGGTAAGCCTGATGCTTTCGCTAACTCCTCAAACCGCATCAAATACGAATCTATATTATCTTTATTTTCTTGAAAAGGTAATATTTTAGATAAAGGTTTATACTTGTCAAAAGCATTGCTAGTAGGTAAGGTCGATTGAACCTCTGTTTTTTCTTTTTTAAATTTTAATTCCTCTTCCTGAAGTTGAAGTCTGAATTTTTCCACTTCTAATCTTTTTTCTTCTGCCTCTCTGTCCTCTTTACGTTTCCTTTCTTCTGCCTCTCTGTCCTCTTTACGTTTCCTTTCTTCTGCCTCTCTTTCCTCTTGTCTTATTTTGTCTTCTCTTAAAATTCTTTGTTTTTCTTCCTCTTTTTCTTCTTGTCTTCTTTTTTCTTCTCTTTCAAGTTTTCTTTCTTCTGCCTCTCTTTCTTCTTTACGTTTTCTTTCTTCTTCTTTAATTTGTTTTTCACACCATTCCCACTGATGTTCTTGTGAAATACCAATGTCCTTGGCTAATTTGAAATATACTTTTAATAAGTCTGCTTGAGACGCCATAGTATGAGATTAGAGATAGCAGAAATGTAGGTGGACAGGTAAAAAGTGAGAGAGGGCTGACCTAGTTAATTATCGATCGGTGTCTCCTCTTGAGGAATGTGTAAGTGGTCAGTGTATGTAAACAAACCAGTGTACTCTAGCTTTAGTAACGTTGCCTTCTCAGCTTAATAGATATAGCTTTCACAGCTTTAGGAAATATAGCTTTTACAGCTTGGTAAATATAGCTTTCACAGCTTAGTAAATATAAAATGTAAGGTACTGACCTTAAAACAGATGATCTTTCACGTTTCATTACAAAGTTTCGTTTCAAAGATTGCCGTCTTGTTGAAGTATTCTGCAAGAGGCTTTTCTTATAAGGCTTTATTTGGGCTTTGTCGTTCAGAGAGGCTATAAATCACTCGTTAGAGGCTTTATGAAAATTCGTAGAACTTGCTAGAATGTGTCGACTTTCCTCTTTGAAAATGTAATATGTGATGCTTGACTTCGTCGTTGTCTTTTATTTATAGATGCCTTTTTTCGTCAGGAGGTGCCAATATATGTGACGTATTTATTCTTCGATGTCGCCTTTATTGTTTGATGCATGTATTCATCGATGCCTTGCCTTATTTATCGGAGGTGCCAATATATGTGACGAGCACATTTGCCAGGGATTATATTCTCAATACTTGACATATCAATGAAATGAAGAAAGAAACATCTCTCTGTATTTTCTTCAAAACTTCTTTAATAACTTCTTCAAACTTTCACATCAAAATTAACTTCTTAATTCAATTACAACTTGACTTGATACTTCATAAATAAAACTTAAATGTTACATAAAACTTCTCTTAGTATAACTTCAACTTCAACTGCTAAAACTTTACTTAATGGATCCGCTAATAACATATAACTCATTACTGAGAGAGGACCAACGCTCTACAAGAACTACTACTATGCGAGGACCCCGTCTGACTCACTTTCCCTTAATTTATACTTTCTTTGATCGTACATTCCAGAATCCTGGAACCTTCTCCGATAATTATTTTAGTAACTTTGACCTTCTAGAAGCTGACGTGTGCTATTTTTTCCCCTTAACCTCTTTCTTCGATTGGACATCTAAAATTAACTTGTTTACGCTGGACACCTGCACTGGTTGACCTCGAGGTTCTAGAAACTGGTCGAAATAGGTCACAGACTCGACTCGTGACAGCCACTGAATGAATCTAACACCCGAGACGTACCATAGCCACTGAATGAATCTAACACCCGAGACGTACCATAGCCACTGAATGAATCTAGCCCCCGAGACGTACCATAGCAACTGAATGAATCTAGCCCCCGAGACGTACCATAGCAACTGAATGAATCTAGCCCCCGATACGTACCATAGCAACTGAATGAATCTAGCCCCCTAGACGTACCATAGCAACTGAATGAATCTAACACCCGAGACGTACCATAGCCACTGAATGAATCTAACACCCGAGACGTACCATAAGAACTGAATGAGT
Source organism: Biomphalaria sudanica (assembly GCA_036873155.1). Lineage (NCBI taxonomy): Eukaryota > Metazoa > Mollusca > Gastropoda > Planorbidae > Biomphalaria > Biomphalaria sudanica. Next base: position 964,953 of record JAZGLO010006571.1, on the reverse strand, counting down.
CTAGCCCTCGAGACTTACCATAACAACTGAATGAATCTAACACCCGAGACGTACCATAGCCACTGAATGAATCTAACACCCGAGACGTACCATAGCAACTAAATGAATCTAACACCCGAGACGTACCATAGCAACTGAATGAATCTAACACCCGAGACGTACCATAGCCACTGAATGAATCTAACACCCGAGACGTACCATAGCCACTGAATGAATCTAACACCCGAGACGTACCATAGCCACTGAATGAATCTAACACCCGAGACGTACCATAGCAACTAAATGAATCTAACACCCGAGATGTACCATAGCAACTAAATGAATCTAACACCCGAGACGAACCATAGCCACTGAATGAATCTAACACCCGAGACGTACCATAGCCACTGAATGAATCTAACACTCGAGATGTACCATAGCCACTAAATGAATCTAACACCCGAGACGTACCATAGCCACTGAATGAATCTAACACCCGAGACGTACCATAGCCACTGAATGAATCTAGCCCCCGAGACGTACCAGAGCAACTGAATGAATCTAACACCCGAGACGTACCATAGCCACTGAATGAATCTAACACCCGAGACGTACCATAGCCACTGAATGAATCTAGCCCCCGAGACGTACCATAGCCACTGAATGAATCTAGCCCCCGAGACGTACCATAGCAACTGAATGAATCTAACACCCGAGACGTACCATAGCCACTGAATGAATCTAACACCCGAGACGTACCATAGCCACTGAATGAATCTAACACCCGAGACGTACCATAGCCACTGAATGAATCTAACACTCGAGATGTACCATAGCCACTAAATGAATCTAACACCCGAGACGTACCATAGCCACTGAATGAATCTAACACCCGAGACGTACCAAAGCCACTGAATGAATCTAGCCCCCGAGACGTACCAGAGCAACTGAATGAATCTAACACCCGAGACGTACCATAGCCACTGAATGAATCTAACACCCGAGACGTACCATAGCCACTGAATGAATCTAGCCCCCGAGACGTACCATAGCCACTGAATGAATCTAGCCCCCGAGACGTACCATAGCCACTGAATGAATCTAACACCCGAGACGTACCATAGCCACTGAATGAATCTAACATCCGAGACGTACCATAGCCACTGAATGAATCTAACACCCGAGACGTACCATAGCCACTGAATGAATCTAGCCCTCGAGACGTACCATAGCAACTGAATGAATCTAGCCCCCGAGACGTACCATAGCAACTGAATGAATCTAACACCCGAGACGTACCATAGCAACTGAATGAATCTAGCCCTCGAGACGTACCATAGCAACTGAATGAATCTAACACCCGAGACCTACTATAGCCACTGAATGAATCTAACACCCGAGACGTACCATAGCAACTAAATGAATCTAACACCGAGACGTACCATAGCAACTGAATGAATCTAACACCCGAGACGTACCATAGCAACTGAATGAATCTAACACCCGAGACGTACCATAGCCACTGAATGAATCTAACACCCGAGACGCACCATAGCAATTGAATGAATCTAACACCCGAGACGTAACATAGCCACTGAATGAATCTAACACCCGAGACGTACCATAGCAACTGAATGAATCTAGCCCCCGAGACGTACCATAGCCACTGAATGAATCTAGCCCCCGAGACGTACCATAGCAACTGAATGAATCTAACACCCGAGACGTACCATAGCCACTGAATGAATCTAACACCCGAGACGTACCATAGCCACCAGACTATCTGATAAAGCTGGCCTCTCCACCAACCGACAAAACATTCAACGTTTTTATCCCCTTTCCCCTTGGTGTTGCCCAACGACCCCAGACATACGTTTGAAACTGGTAGTCCCTAATGCCACTAAGCTAAGTCGTTCATCTAACGACTTTCAAATTCTAGCACTGGTGACCATTAATACCTTCAAGCCCATTGCTATTTTTGCATATACTGATGGGTCGGCATTGATGGATTCTTAAAGAGCAGGCTATTGAGTCTACATCGACTTTCTTGGCTCTTACTCAGTAAAAATCTTTGGACCATGTGGTAGTGTTTGCAGTTTTGATGTGGAGACCATGGCAGTCTGTGACGCCTTAAAGGTCATTGATTCTCAACTCGGCAAGGGACATTTGAGGGGAACACAGATTTTTGTGCTCATTGACTCAAAATCTGTACTACAGGCTTTGCAAAGCCCTGGACCATGGCCCCCCAATATCGACACTGTCATCATGGCCTCACACAACATAAAGCAGTGCTATGGCATCCCTGTAATTATGCAGTGGGTACCGAGTCACATAGGTGTGACTGGCAACACAATTGCAGACTCTTTGGCCCACCAGGGAGGGCAAATTCCACTCACTGATGAGGCTGTAAGCTTTCATCAAGCTCTGGCTATAATACAAAAAACAGAAATGGAAAAGTGGTTTGAGTGCTGGGACAAGTCCCAAAAAGCCTGTAGAGTCTGGGAGCGCATGAGGCGCCCTGACCGCACTTCCCCGTGGTGGAGGCTGTCCAGGCCTGAGCAAGCTATTATAGCACAGTGCAGGACAGACCACTGTCCTGTTGGCTCATATTTCTCGCGGCTATGGCCAAATTTTGATTCACGCTGCCCCTGCTGCGTGGAAGAAGAGGAAACCGTGCCTCGTATTCTGTTTGACTGCCCCAGACTTGCTGATCTCCGTCTCGACAGGTCTGGGAAACCCAAAATTCTCGACCTGTATGGCGACATTTATGCACTACGCAAGACAGCAGGGTTTCTGTCCAGGGCTTTTGCAAGAGAGGATTTGAGCCTCTCAAGCCCTGACTCTAATGGAGTTTGATGATGATGAACACCCGAGACGTGTACCATAACAACTTTCACTGAACTAAGAATAGGAATGAAAAGTAAAAACAAAGCAAACATCTGAAAAATAAAAACAAAGCAAACATCTGAAAAGTAAAAACAAAGCAAACATTTGAAAAGTAAAAACAAAGCAAACATCTGAAAAGTAAAAACAAAGCAAACATCTGAAAAGTAAAAACAAAGCAAACATTTGAAAAGTAAAAACAAAGCAAACAGCGCATTGAAAATAACAATAGTAAGAAAGCCTTTAAACATATTGCAATGCTTTGTAACAAAAGGGTTCTCCCCCTTTCCATGACAGTAACATATGTTGTAACCTCATTAGTCTTCAGTTGGCTCTGCGGGTATTTTGAACAGCAGAAACGAAACTGGAATTGTATTTCCTAATCATCTTAATTCCCAAAATGCTTAAAAACAATTGATACGTTCAGCATAAAGTTTCAATTTGCCAATCAATGCTTTGAAACGACACGTAATTAAAATGCTGTTGGAATAAGTCAAAGTCTCTCAGAAATCAGTTTCTGCTGTGATTCACGAGCGCATTGTGCGGCCTGTTCAACGATTGGTCAATTTTACTTTTCGAGAGATGACCATTGGAGCGTGTCCCAAACATTTGCATGTTGAATGTTCTCGTCAAGTTGTGGCCTGTTTCTGAAAGGTAGAGCCCAGCACTTGATCTTTACATCAAGGACTCAAAACTACACCAAGCAATAAACACAAATATTTCTTTCTTAGAAATACACGTAACTTAGAAATAAACGTAACTTAGAAATACACGTAACTTAGAAATACACGTAACTTAGAAATACACGTAACTATAAACAAACAAATAAAATTTAAAAAAAAAGCAATTCATAAAGCAAAAAATCAAATCAAATAACACCAGATACAAAATAATAGAAACTACACAAGAACAACAAAAACGATGTATAGACCACAACTTCGAAACAAACAAACAAAAAGTGAATGTAAAAAAACAAAACAAAAAAGCGAATGTAAAAAAACAACAACCAACCCCACGTTCTCCTGGCTTGCCGTACACATGTGAGCTCTCCCATTGTTTCCTGCAGTCTGGGCAACGGAAATACCCGTACATCCTACGGAGATTTCCATTTCCTCTTCTAGGAAACATTGTTAATCACTCTGTTAATGAAATGGAAGAATAAGTGGGATAACAATTACATTCAATTGAAAACACAGAAAACATCCTACACAGTTTAATATGAAAACAGAAAAACAAAACAACATAATTCTTCAATGGTTTGATAGAGGAATGCCACTTTTTAGCTGTGTCTAGACCTGGGCTTATGTCAGAACATAGATGTTTTATTATCCATACATTTATTACAGAAGGTCAAGGACATGATTGATCGTAAATAACAAGTCTGTTTTCGAGATAATAATAATGAACAAATAGATGCTATCTTACTAGATTTTTCCAAGGCTTTTGACAAAGTTCACCACCATAGTTTGCTTAAAAAATTAAAATATTTCGGCATTAATGGTCCACTGCATTAGTGGATTAAAGATTTTCTGATAAGGAGAGAACAAACTGTAATAATAAATGGCTCTAAATCAACACCAATAACAGTAAACTCAGGTGTACCTCAAGGAACAGTCTTGGGTCCACTACTATTTTTAATTTACATAAATGATTTACCAAATTGCATTAGTTCAGGAACAAAAGTCAGATTATTTGCATACGATTGCATAATATATAGAACAATAAAAACAAAACAAGACACAGATATTTTACAAAGAGAATTAGATGAATTACAGAAATGGGAATAGAATTGGAGCATGTCTTTCCACCCAGAAAAATGTCAGTTGTTAAGAGTAACAAAAAAACTAAAACAAATTAATTCCACTTATCTTATTCATGGCAAACCAGTAACACAGACTACAAATGCAAAATACCTAGGTGTTATAATAAATGAAAAACTGGCATGGAATCCACATATTGATGAAACTATAAAAAAATCCAACAAAGCATTAGGGTTTATTAAAAGAAATTTCTATAAATCAAATAAGAACTAAAAACTAAAATGTTATTTAACCTTGGTTAGGCCAATAATACCCATCAACTCAAGAAAACATTAAGAAACTGGAACAAACACAAAATAGAGCAGTGAGATTCATAACAAACGAATATTCACATTTGACTAGGGTAACACCATTAGTAAAATCACTAAATTTAGAAAGCCTTCAGGACAGAAGACTCAAAAGTAAAGTAGCAAATATACATAAAACACTGAACCATAATCTTCAAATACAAAAACAAAATTTAATAAAATACTCTGAAAGACACAAAAATAAAGGCACATTCCTCGTCCCATATGCTAGGACAAATTTGTACAAATACTCCTTCTTCCCTAGTGCTATTAGAGCATGGAATGGGTTGCCTGAGCTAGCCAGAAAAACCAGTGACTTGGCAGAATTTAAGTCATTGGTTAATATGCATGACTAAATGCATGACGCGTAGGACGTAATCATCTTCTTTTTTGAAGTAACGTCTGTATTATATAAGAAGATAAGATAATCAGATGTGTATAAACTTAATCCAAATTGATTAGGCTTACATGCCATTCAATGCAAGTAAACGTCAGTCCGTTTGTACTTGAAGATAAGAAATACTTAGTTAGTAAATTTAGTATTATTTGTCAACATCAACAGAAGTTCTCAAAATTCAGGGCTATAGAAATAACGTAGCCATTTATATGATTTACATCTAACTAAAGAATTTATATATTTCTTTATACATATATATTTGTATATGATCATAATGCACTATAAATAGCATATTAAAGCGTGACTTACATGCTGATCACAAAACAGAGTAGAGTTGAATATATTAAAGATAGTGACACACACAAATGACTGATCAGGTAGAAGCAGAATGACAAGTTGTACCGTAGTTATAGGTTTCTCATCGTGTCTAAAGCTCAATATTCCAGGAAATCACAGTGTTTCAGTTTCATTTTTTTTTTAAATTTTAAAATACCTAGTCCTCTGTTTACTTCATAGTTTTAAAATACCTAGTCCTCTGTTTACTTCATAGTTTTAAAATTACTAGTCCTCTGTTTACTTCATAGTTTTAAAATAACTAGTCCTCTGTTTACTTCATAGTTTTAAAATACCTAGTCCTCTGTTTACTTCATAGTTTTAAAATAACTAGTCCTCTGTTTACTTCATAGTTTTAAAATAACTAGTCCTCTGTTTACTTCATAGTTTTAAAATACCTAGTCCTCTGTTTACTTCATAGTTTTAAAATAACTAGTCCTCTGTTTACTTCATAGTTTTAAAATACCTAGTCCTCTGTTTACTTCATAGTTTTAAAATAACTGTACATGTCGTGATATCCAATTTGAGCATGTCTTGATAGCCAGTGTGTACATGTCCTGATAGCCAATGTGTACATGTCCTGATATCCAATGTGTACATGTCTTGATAGCCAATGCTTCCAAGTGTTCCCTACTCTAAATCATTTAAATTCTTAGATTATTTGATTGCCCACTCGTGTGAAGCTCACGACAACAGCAGATGGTCTGTGTGTCATGGGTATCATCTCCGTGGCGAGTCCTATGGAACCAAACATTTGCAGTTTTATCGTGCTCTGTGTTCAGAAGTTTCAATGAACTGGATATTTTTGTGTCACGGACCGGATTTTACCAGCGGCTCCTAGTCTAAGCATCAACTAGTTATGTAAACATTAGTATTTCTATCATTGTCTAGGCATCAACTGGTTATGTAAAAATTAGTATTTCTATCATTGTCTAGGCATCAACTGGTTATGTAAACATTAGTATTTCTATCATCGTCTTGGCATCAACTGGTTATGTAAACATTAGTATTTCTATCATTTTCTAGGCATCAACTGGTTATGTAAACATTAGTATTTCTATCATTGTCTAGGCATCAACTGGTTATGTAAACATTAGTATTTCTATCATTGTCTAGGCATCAATTGGTTATGTAAACATTAGTATTTCTATCATTGTCTAGGCATCAACTGGTTATGTAAACATTAGTATTTCTATCATTGTCTAGGCATCAACTGGTTATGTAAACATTAGTATTTCTATCATTGTCTAGGCATCAACTGGTTATGTAAACATTAGTATTTCTATCATTGTCTAGGCATCAACTGGTTATGTAAACATTAGCATTTCTATCATTGTCTATGCATCAACTGGTTATGTAAACATTAGTATTTCTATCATTGTCTAGGCATCAACTGGTTATGTAAACATTAGTATTTCTATCATTGTCTAGGCATCAACTGGTTATGTAAACATTAGTATTTCTATCATTGTCTAGGCATCAACTGGTTATGTAAACATTAGTATCTCTATCATTGTCTAGGCATCAACTAGTTATGTAAACATTAGTATTTCTATCAATCATTGTCCTCTTGACCGTCTTTGCACTAACTAAAGTTTAAAGTTTGGACTAGAAACTCTCTTGTCTTAAATCTCACATGGGCGTGTTACCAGATAAGTGGCTCGTTGATCTAAAATGATCTTTGTTTCTTTGTAAGGTATTTCACAGCCTCCCTGGCAATCTGCACATTCAATAGCATTATTTAAAAAGCATATCTATCATATGCGTGTTATTTAAAATGAAATATTTTACTTCACTTCATTTAAAAAAAAAGGGGGCGCTATTTCATTAGCTACGTTTAGAAAGTACGCAAGAATGTCATGACGAGATTCCCGCTGTGAACTAGTTTGTACAAAGTTTTATATCAACTCTGTCTGTCGGGTCAGAAGTGTGGACACCTTTTTTCTCCCATACCCATTCTAGAATCAATATGATACTTCCAACAATAATTAAAAGGCTTACAAAAGGCATGAATTAAAAAAAAGTAGCCAATCAGATAATTAATTACTAGTAATAAATTATTTTGTTTAATACTAACATGGGAAACTAATGTTTCAGTGTTCAAAGGTATGGCTAAATTTGTTGGGTTCATTCCCCTTAAATAATTGTTAACACTATTTCTCCCTCACACATTCTCCGATCAAGTTGATACTTTAAACCAGGCGTGGGCAAATTACGGACCGCGGGCCACATGCGGCCCGCCGGAGTGTTTTATGCGCCCGCCGACACCTACAGAAATCAGGTGTGCCCACAGTATATACATTTTCAAATGCAAATATATTAAAAATAATACTAACTGTAATTATTGGAACTGTTTAATTATAAAAAGTCAAAGACACAATCTCATGTCAGTATTTGTTCAATGCTATGAAGAACTGTGTTGAGTAATGGATAGGCTTGAAACAAGGTGACAAGTGTAACAACTGATGGAGTTCGTGCTTTGAATGAGAAAAATAGTTGTTGTTTTATTATTATTAATTTTTATATATCCCAACCATAAGCTCTAAACAGAAAAGTTTGCACAAAGCTGCATAAAATTGCTACATAGTATATTAGGAAGATCACATAATAATAGTACTTATCAGGGCAAATTGGTGTTAACCACAGGTAATTAAGATTTAGGAACAAAAAAATCCAATGTATCTGATAGGTAAGCATGGGCAAGGCAGATGAGAAAATTATGTTATGTTACTTGGAGTACATTAACCGTGACCAATAGTTGTAATGAAGAGTGGAAGACAGATTTCATGTGTTTCATAATTCCTATTGCAGTGGGTTGTTTGTATTTGAAATGTAAATGCTTGTTAAATCTTTTCAAACAAGGCTTTCCCATTTCTACAAGCAAGCTAAAGAAAAGTTTTGTCATGTTCTTTTCCTGAAAGGTGAAACTATTTCTAGAGAAATGGTTAAAAGTACACTTATTTAGATTCCTTAATTGCGCAATTTATAAAAGCAAAATTTAAGGCATCAAGAACCAGTTTTCAATACCATCATCTCACCATTTAGCGCAGAAGCTGATTCAGCTCAAGAGGACATGACTCCAGACAAAGAGAAGCTCCAGTCAGTACTTGCAAAGGAGTCTTATGGGTGCCAGAAGCTGTATTTCCACACTTAAAAATACTTTGATGCTGTTCACACTATTCGAGTACACATACATCTGTTCTTCTTCGTTCTCAGCTTACATGTTGGAGGGTCCAGATCAGTAATATGAGATGAACTGCGCATGGTTTCCAGATCTAAATAGTTTTTGTTCTATAGAAGGGCTTTGGAGTCAGAGTGTTGTTCGGGTCCCTTGATTTAGTATGCACAATTGAAGTACATGGTCAGCATAATCTGGTGATGCTTAACAATGACAGGTTTACCTCGTCCCGACATTTAACTTTCGGAACATATATTGTCTCATTCAGTGAATAAGCATTTTTAAAAACTCAACAGGCATAATCACTGGTCGAAGCTGACTGACTGTTATTTGACAGCAGTCACAATGGTAATAACTAGTAAGCTAGTTCCACAGTTTCAGAACATTATGCACGAGTGTAAAAGTAAAATACTGCACACTATGTACAACTGTATATTTGTGGGGATTTTTTTTTTATAAAAAGACAACTTTAATTTTTTTTTTAAATCGTATATGCGGCCCGCCATTCCCAAATTTGTTTTAATGCGGGCCTCGATACAAAAAGGTTGCCCACCCCTGCTTTAAACAATTATTTATTGCACCTAACAAATCATGAATCAATAAACAATAATACTCAATTAGTCAATGAATTATTGTAATTATTTTGTTTGATATCAAATAAATGAAATAACTTGTACATTATTGATAGATATATTTTTAAGTGCGGAGTTCTTCCCCTTTAGATAAACATTATTTTTCTAGGGATTGGTTTGAACACTCATATTTGCTAGTTTTCTTCGGTTTATTTGTTGGTTAAGTTCGTATCTTCTTGAGGTGGAACGTTTGTGCATAAAATGTTTGTATCTTCATATATTTATAGAGCTCACTACAATTTGATATTTTCAATTGTAAGTGCTCTTCGTTAGGTTTAAAAAGAAGAAATATCTTTGCAAAGTGTTTGCTTTATCTTTAGAGATACCGATAGAGCTCGAAGTATATTAGATTCAGTCTAGACCGAGGACTACTTGCTAAAAAGTTCTTGTGTATTTAAATTCTCTCATGTCTCAAAACAACATTAAATTCAAAAACAACACATTTTTCTTCTGGAATCTTTATTATAGTCAACGAGAATGGAATCCTCCAAAACACTCAGGTCAATGAAAGATTGGGGATTTGAAAATCCAAACAAAGAAAGAAACAAAGTTCTTGGGTTAAAAAAAACATTGAATAAAAAGTATTTATTTTAATATTAAACTTAGTTCATTATTTATAATAAATTTAACCTATTCATTTGATTTGAATCCCTGGGAGTTATTTCTCATTGCTACAAGGAACTCGAACATTATTTTATTCAAAAAGACATTTGAAATAGAATAGGAATAGGAATTTATGGAATCTATTCAACAACATATCAAGTAAGTCTGATGTAATATCAATATGTAATTCAGGTGTCAATGGAATATCTTTTATGGCAGAAAAATAAAAAATAAATTCATAGGTGGACATTGAATAGTTCGAAGGTCAAAGGTTACATCAACTTTGCAATCATATAAAACTTTCAGAAAAAAAAAATTGAAACCAAACTTTTGGCACGAATTTTGTTTTCTTATTAGGTTTTAGGGGGGGGGGGTATACGATAGGGGCGACACGTGTAAGATTTAAAGCTTTTCAATCCTCTTAATAAATGAATTTGAATTGTGTCACCAAGGAGGAAAAATGACAAACCAGCCACTATCCTAACTCACTGCCTCACTAACTCACTGCCTCAGTATTGAAGTCAACTTCTTATTGTTCACAACTAGAGCTAGATCGACGTTCATATGTTGCTACGTTTCACTGGCATATATAATAGTTTATCTGTTATACATATAGATCTTCATTAGTCATGATTAGGTGATTGGTTACTAACGAGCGCAAAAAGTAAACCATCACCAACACACAATGGACTCTCCATGTAGTGGTATTTGAATATCGTGCATATGTCTATACACAAACTTGCATCTGAACATACCAGGTTTTCTTTTCTTTCACAGATCTATTATTTCAAACCATGTTCTTCATAGCATGCATAATACCATCCGAATTAGTGTCAGGGGAGACAAGTAGTTTCCAAGAATCCTATTTATTTAATGACCTACACAAGACTGTTATCTCAACAATCCTTTTTAAGTCCCTTTGCGTCCTGAATACCAAAAAGGTAAAAATAAATCTTGCTGGGTCATCATTTGGACCGATTATTGTTGACCCGATGTACAGTTATAAGCGATGTCAACATTGTGAAGGGTCCCGCCCAATTTAATTATTCAGAATGAGTCTTGAGCGCTTCAGTGGAAGGAGCTCAGTCGCATGTATTGTTAAGGTTTGAACCCTGGACAACGAGAAACATGTAGGAGGCCGAGAAACGATGCTAGGCCTCCTGGGATACAGATTGACTACGCTCTAACTTATAAGTTAAAGAATGTCACTAAATTAAATAAATAGTACAAAGGTGCAGGCAAGTAGGTCTAGCTATTGATTTTCTTTGTGGAGAGACGGTGGTGCTTTAACAATACAGTCAAGACGGTGGTGCTTTAACAATACAGTCAAGACGGTGGTGCTTTAACAATACAGTCAAGACGGTGGTGCTTTAACAATACAGTCAAGACGGTGGTGCTTTAACAATACAGTCAAGACGGTGGTGCTTTAACAATACAGTCAAGACGGTGGTGCTTTAACAATACAGTCAAGACGGTAGTGCTTTAACAATACAGTCAAGGCGGTGGTGCTTGTAATGTGAGTGTAAGACGTGTTAAGGGAATGCAGCAGGACCTCTATTACATAAAATATAAGTGAAAATATACAAGGAATAGTCCATGTAAGTCTCTGTTGAACAAAATGCTCCCAGATCTCAGTAGCATGGCTTTCCAGCTTGGCATTTGCCACATAGATCGCTGCGATGGTTTCTTTCAGGGTCTATGTGTCTGGACTCACAGCTACAAACAGTCTGGCCACATTTAGAACACTTGAGTCTCTCTACACGGTGAGGGAAACACATCTCATTACACTCACTACACTCTTGGCCATAGGCAGCCTACAAGAGACAGCAATTGGATTGGCCTTGGTTTAATTCATTATATTAAACAAGAAAAATATATAAATTACTTAAAAAAAAAACAAAGCTTATACCGTTATTAATTGTAATTGTATCATTTAGTTTGAAGAAAGAAGAAGGTATCTGTGTGAAGGTTACCGTGATAGCTTTTAAATGTAATAAAAAAAATTGTACTTCTGTAATGCGAACTCGAGGCATCAAGCCAATACACTAACCACTGTGCCAGCGAAGTGCTTATGAAAATAGGTTTCATAACTATCTATAGTTATTTTCAAACTTTTAAGCGACAAAGTATTAAAGGGAATAACTAAACTAATACCCCTACATTGTCAAGTGCAATAACTCTTTCTCTCCTAATTGACAATAACTCTTTCTCTCCTAATTGACGATACCATCGTTGATTTGACCTTATTAAATGAAAGTGAACGTTGAATTGTATCAACTTTCTTATTGTGTTCTATCACAAGAGAGCAGGCATTCCCCTTTAAGTCTAGACAAATAAAACAGTTTCTGATCACAAATGACAGAGCTAATTATAACAGGGGAGTGAACTAATATTGAAGAAATCTGTCGAGACGTGAGGGAATACTTACAGAAAGAAAGAGTTATATTTCCCTTGTTCGACACCAACAAAATAATTAAATAATTAATTACCTACAATTGATTGACTAATTGGATTGCTTTTAAAAAAATTAAGTCTAGTTTTGTCAGGTATATGACATTATTGTGTTTAGTTTCAACTTGATCCGAGAATGCGTGTGTTAGAAATAACATGTTGAAACTTCTTATCAAAAAGACATGCAAACAGATTGACAGACAGAGAGAATGAGTTGATAAAAGCTTTATAATAAAAATGTGTCAATAAAACAGCCAGTTTTAGCGTGTGTCTATCAGCGACGATTAGGCCCGCACCAGATGAGACGCACGGGCTAGCCTTAACCGCTCTGAATGTAAAGAGATGAGACGCAACGGGCTAGCTATAACCGCTCTGAATGTAAAGAGATGAGACGCACCGGGCTAGCCTTAACCGCTCTGAATGTCAAGAGATGAGGCGCACCGGGCTAGCCTTAACCGCTCTGAATGTAAAGAGATGAGGCGCACCGGGCTAGCCTTAACCACTCTGAATGTAAAGAGATGAGGCGCATCGGGATAGCCTTAACCGCTCTGAATGTAAAGAGATGATACGCACCGGGCTAGCCTTAACCGCGCTGAATGTAAAGAGATGAGGCGCACCGGGCTAGCCTTAACTACTCTGAATGTAAAGAGATGAGGCGCACCGGGCTAGCCTTAACCGCTCTGAATGTAAAGAGATGAGGCGCACCGGGCTAGCCTTAACCGCTCTGAATGTAAAGACGCACCGGGTTAGCCTAAACCGCTCTGAATGTAAAGAGATGAGGGGCACCGGGCTAGCCTTAACCGCTCTGGATGTAAAGAGATGAGGAGCACCGGACTAGCCTTAACCGCTCTGAATGTAAAGAGATGAGGCGCACCGGGCTAGCCTTAAACGCTCTAAATGTAAATAGATAAGGCGCACCGGGCTAGCCTTAACCGCTCTGAATGTAAAGAGATGAGACGCACCGGGCAAGCCTTAACTACTCTGAATGTAAAGAGATGAGGCGCACCGGGCTAGCCTTAACTACTCTGAATGTAAAGAGATGAGGCGCACTGGGCTAGCCTTAACTACTCTGAATGTAAAGAGATGAGGCGCACCGGGCTAGCCTTAACTACTCTGAATGTAAAGAGATGAGGCGCACCGGGCTAGCCTTAACCGCTCTGAATGTAAAGACGCACCGGGTTAGCCTAAACCGCTCTGAATGTAAAGAGATGAGGAGCGACGGGCTAGCCTTAACCGCTCTGAATGTAAAGAGATGAGACACACCGGGCTAGCCTTAACCGCTCTGGGTGTAAAGAGATGAGGCGCACCGGGCTAGCCTTAACCGCTCTGGATGTAAAGAGATGAGGCGCACCGGGCTAGCCTTAACCGCTCTGAATGTAAAGAGATAAGGCGCACCGGGCTAGCCTTAACCGCTCTGAATGTAAAGAAATGAGGCGCACCGGGCTAGCCTTAACCGCTCTGAATGTAAAGAGATGAGGCGCACCGGGCTTGCCTTAACTACTCTGAATGTAAAGAGATGAGGCGCACAAGGCTAGCCTTAACTACTCTAAATGTAAAGAGATGAGGCGCACCGGGCTAGCCTTAACTACTCTGAATGTAAAGAGATGAGACGCACCGGGCTAGCCTTAACCGCTCTGAATGTAAAGAGATGAGACGCACCGGGCAAGCCTTAACTACTCTGAATGTAAAGAGATGAGGCGCACCGGGCTAGCCTTAACTACTCTGAATGTAAAGAGATGAGGCGCACCGGGCTAGCCTTAACTACTCTGAATGTAAAGAGATGAGGCGCACCGGGCTAGCCTTTACTACTCTGAATGTAAAGAACTACTAATTTTGTGTGTGTGTGTGTGTGTGTGTGTGTGTGTGTGTGTGTGTGTGTGTGTGTGTGTGTGTGTGTGTGTGTGTGTGTGTGTGTGTGTGTGTGTGGGGGTGGGTGGGTGGGTGGGTGGGTGGGTGGGTGGGTGTCAGAAGGCTGCAGTAGGGCACAGAATTAGGAACATTAGAAGGAACTAGGGCTACAGAAAGAACCAGTATTATTAAAGACAACATCTTTGGCTAATTGTTGACTAATCGACCATACAAAGTGTCAGCTGACATATAAAATTACTTGTTGTCAAGCCAACGTGTCAGCCCAACTGCTGTATGGCTTGGACAGTCTTTTTAGAATAAAGGGTAAACAAACAAAAACACATGCACAACCCTACCATATTAGAATGAACTTTTTCAAGATGTCTCAGCAAAGTCGGAAAAAATCTTAGAAGACACACCCTCAAGTTCCATCATAATAATGTCAAGCCGTCACGACCTTGGTGGAATCTGTCCGTTTAGAACCAACAGCTACAAACCTTTGTAGCCTCTGTATCAGCGCTACAATAGGAACAAGTCTCATGAGAGAGCTACAGCAGCTACAGTATGAACAAGTCTCACGAGAGAGCTACAACAGCTACGGTACTCACCTCGTAAGTTCCAGGTTTGCAATAGACGTGAGAGCTCTCCCATTCTGTGTCACATTCAGAGCATTCGAAAAAGCCTACATTCGCCGGAGTTTCCCACTGCTATTATTGTTCCGGTAACTGCTCCTGTCTCTTCTCGATCTATACATATTGGCACAATGGAAAAATGAGAATCTGAAAGGGAAATGACAATAATATGTAAAGCCTTCGTAACAAAAAAAACAACAACGCTGTTTCTCATATTAATTAATGGTGTAAACTTAGGTCAGACAGACTCAAACTAGCAGATTCAATTAGGATGAAAAGACGTCTTTACAAGATGATCTCCCCCTGAGACTGATGTCAAGACAACAGACATACAATACTGTCGGGCTTTGGGTTAGCTTCTCCTACACAGTTCGTAGCAGGGCCGGCCCTAACAATTACAGGGTTCTATGCGAAATGGATTGCGCAGGGCCTAGTCAGGGTAAGGATAAGGATAATATGTAAAAATTAAGATTTTGTATTAGAAAATTAATAAATTCGTCTTTGCATTACATTTTATTAAATTAAATCTGACAATGCCTTTTTTTTAAAACTTGCGTATACCAGATTGGATGACACCCCAGAAAATCACAATTTCCATGAGTATTTCGTAAATTTTGTAAATTCAGGAGATTCCAAAATATCCTGGAAATTCAGGAGGTGCGGGAACATTCAATTATAAGTTGTAATGGTTTACTTTAATAATTTACAGCAAAAATTGGTGGTGGCCTATGAATGTGCGGGCCCCACTGCGACTGCCTAGGTTGCAGTGGCCTAAGGCCGGCCCTGGTTCGCAGGTTAAACTGTTCCAAAGTGCCACCACAGACTTTTGATCTCTGCCGGCGTTACTTTAAAACGATTGTCCCGGAACGAAGTTACACATTGCTACACATTGCTTCAGAGAGGTCATTATAAATCTAACTGGTCGAACTCAACGGACACTTAAAGTCACTGGCCAGACGTCTGTTAAGGAGGAGCTTTAAACTGCGGGCCGTTGGAGTGGAAGTGAACAAAACAAAGGAGGGGAGGTTGCTGCCAAAAGCAACTCTAAATATGACTGGAGTAGCGGCCCTTACACGGCTTAGTGGCGGATAAAGAATGAGAATATAAAGAAATTATCAGTGGTTAGCGCGGTCTTCTGCTGCTTGTAACACGCGGGCCCAGAAACGGACCCTGCGCGCTACGTATGTGCCACGACCCAATCGTAATAATGGTCGGTGCCTTCGTGGAATCTTCAGACAGAGCTTGGGGTGAAGAGACCACGTCTGGCCTTAGGAGAAATCCTTTCTAAAGGCCAAATGAATAATAGAACGCATTGCAAGCCCTATATTCCCTAAGGAACAAAGAGTAGAAATGTGTATCCGGCTTTAACAGAAAAAGTTGTCAAATACATCTTGGCTTTACCAACTTCAGATTTAAGTGTAGCTGCTTTTTGAGCATTTGTTGACATTACGAACAAAAATTGGAACCCATTTCAGATTAAAATTGTCAACCAAGAAACCAAATTAGGATGATCTGTTTTCTCTGACAAATCAATTGTATGCATCTCATTGATCTAAATACATTTGATTTAGAACGAAACATTTATTTATATTTGTTATTTTAAAATTTATATTTGTTATTTTATATTTATATTTGTTATTTTATATTTATATTTGTTATTTTATATTTATATTTGTTATTTTATATTTATATTTTCTTTTTTTTTTGGCGAGTGGTCCTCTGAGTAACGATAATTATAGAAAGGGGGGGGGGGTAAGCTTGTATCGAACGTTTGGAAAAAAGTGATTTAGAGTAATCTCAGATAACGTATTGAAACCGACATGGCCTACTGATGTGACCTACTTAAATCACAGATAAACTAACATTGTAACTAAGAGATAGGCCTATGACTAGTATTACCTGTGTAAGGAATCAAGGACCTACCTGGAAATAATCTGGTTCCGTCCGTTTCCAGCTTACACCTAGTTCCGTGAAATGCAAAGCGGTAGTTTCATTTCTATATTTAGAGCTGACCAATCCAAACAGGAAGTTCACAGAGATGAAAGAGAGAAAGTGCACGTTTAGGCACCACGTCGACAGTAGACACAGAATTACTTTCATATGTAATTGCTAAATCTGAGCACTTTAAGTTCACTGATCAATATTTCTATTATACAAGCAATGTAGGCGACAGAAAGTAATGCTTGTGGTCGACAGTGGTTGGGTTTGTTATGACTACGCAGAATGCAGTTATACTGGCGTGCAATGAAATGTCCCGATGGAGACCAGCCAGGGAGGACTAATTATCTAAATCAGTGTTTCTCAAACTGTGCTCCGCAGAACTCTTGTGTTCCGCGACACACGACAACTGAATAAGTTGTTCCAAGGACTATGGAAGCAATCACGTGCATTAAACTCTCTTTAAAAAAAAATAACACCAAAGTGTTCCGCTAAATACTCAGAAAGTGCGAAGTGTTAAATAAAAAGTTTGTGAAACACTGATCTAACTAATTATCTCCTCTTTCTTGCTTTGGACATTTCTATTTCTTCATTTTCGACTTTCTTTCTCTCTATCTTTATTCATTCTATCCTCTGTTCCCTCTCTTTAATTCTCTTCCAAATCTTGTGACTATCAGTTTCTGTGTGTCTCTCTCTCATCTACTCAGTTTCTGTGTGTGTCTCTCTCTCATCTACTCAGTTTCTGTGTGTGTCTCTCTCTCATCTACTCAGTTTCTGTGTGTCTATCTCTCTCATCTACTCAGTTTCTGTGTGTGTCTCTCTCATCTACTCAGTTTCTGTGTGTGTCTCTCTCATCTACTCAGTTTCTGTGTGTCTCTCTCTCATCTACTCAGTTTCTGTGTGTCTCTCTCTCATCTACTTAGTTTCTGTGTGTCTCTCTCTCATCTACTCAGTTTCTGTGTGTCTCTCTCTCATCTACTCAGTTTCTGTGTGTGTCTCTCTCTAATCTACTCAGTTTCTGTGTGTGTCACTCTCTCATCTACTCAGTTTCTGTGTGTGTCTCTCTCTCATCTACTCAGTTTCTGTGTGTGTCTCTCTCTCATCTACTCAGTTTCTGTGTGTGTCTCTCTCTCATCTACTCAGTTTCTGTGTGTGTCTCTCTCATCTACTCAGTTTCTGTGTGTGTCTCTCTCTCATCTACTCAGTTTCTGTGTGTGTCTCTCTCATCTACTCAGTTTCTGTGTGTGTCTCTCTCATCTACTCAGTTTCTGTGTGTCTCTCTCTCATCTACTCAGTTTCTGTGTGTCTCTCTCTCATCTACTTAGTTAATGTGTGTCTCTCTCTCATCTACTCAGTTTCTGTGTGTCTCTCTCTCATCTACTCAGTTTCTGTGTGTGTCTCTCTCTCATCTACTCAGTTTCTGTGTGTGTCACTCTCTCATCTACTCAGTTTCTGTGTGTCTCTCTCTCATCTACTCAGTTTCTGTGTGTGTCTCTCTCTCATCTACTCAGTTTCTGTGTGTCGCTCTCTCATCTACTCAGTTTCTCTGTGTTTCTCTCTCTCATCTACTCAGTTTCTCTGAATGTGTCTCTCTCGTCTACTCAGTTTCTGTGTGTGTCTCTCTCTCACCTACTCGATTTCTGTGTGTGTCTCTCTCTCATCTATTCAGTTTATGTGTGTGTCTCTCTCTCATCTACTCAGTTTCTGTGTGTGTCTCTCTCTCATCTACTCAGTTTCTTTGTATCTCTCTCTCTCATCTACTCAGTTTGTGTGTGTCTCTCTCTCATCTACTCAGTTTCTGTGTGTCTCTCTCTCATCTACTCAGTTTCTGTGTGTGTCTCTCTTTCATCTACTCAGTTTCTGTGTGTGTCGCTCTCTCATCTACTAAGTTTCTTTGTATCTCTCTCTCATCTACTCAGTTTGTGTGTGTCTCTCTCTCATCTACTCAGTTTCTGTGTGTGTCTCTCTCTCTCATCTACTCAGTTTGTGTGTGTCTCTCTCTCATCTACTCAGTTTCTGTGTGTGTCTCTCTCTCATCTACTCAGTTTCTAAGTGTGTCTCTCTCATCTACTTAGTTTCTGTGTGTGTCTCTCTCTCAACTACTCAGTTTGTGTGTGTCTCTCTCTCTCATCTACTCAGTTTCTGTGTGTCTCTCTCTCATCTACTCAGTTTCTGTGTGTGTCTCTCTTTCATCTACTCAGTTTCTGTGTGTCTCTCTCATCTACTCAGTTTCTGTGTGTGTCTCTCTCTCATCTACTCAGTTTCTGTGTGTGTTCTCTCTCATCTACTCAGTTTCTGTGTGTCTCTCTCTCATCTACTTAGTTAATGTGTGTCTCTCTCTCATCTACTCAGTTTCTGTGTGTCTCTCTCTCATCTACTCAGTTTCTGTGTGTGTCTCTCTCTCATCTACTCAGTTTCTGTGTGTGTCACTCTCTCATCTACTCAGTTTCTGTGTGTCTCTCTCTCATCTACTCAGTTTCTGTGTGTGTCTCTCTCTCATCTACTCAGTTTCTGTGTGTCGCTCTCTCATCTACTCAGTTTCTCTGTGTTTCTCTCTCTCATCTACTCAGTTTCTCTGAATGTGTCTCTCTCGTCTACTCAGTTTCTGTGTGTGTCTCTCTCTCACCTACTCGATTTCTGTGTGTGTCTCTCTCTCATCTATTCAGTTTATGTGTGTGTCTCTCTCTCATCTACTCAGTTTCTGTGTGTGTCTCTCTCTCATCTACTCAGTTTCTTTGTATCTCTCTCTCTCATCTACTCAGTTTGTGTGTGTCTCTCTCTCATCTACTCAGTTTCTGTGTGTGTCTCTCTCTCATCTACTCAGTTTCTGAGTGTGTCTCTCTCTCATCTACTTAGTTTCTGTGTGTGTCTCTCTCTCATCTACTCAGTTTCTCTGTGTGTGTCTCTCTCGTCTACTCAGTTTCTGTGTGTGTCTCTCTCTCACCTACTCGATTTCTGTGTGTGTCTCTCTCTCATCTATTCAGTTTATGTGTGTGTCTCTCTCTCATCTACTCAGTTCTGTGTGTGTCTCTTTCTCATCTACTCAGTTTCTTTGTATCTCTCTCTCTCATCTACTCAGTTTGTGTGTGTCTCTCTCTCATCTACTCAGTTTCTGTGTGTGTCTCTCTCTCATCTACTCAGTTTCTAAGTGTGTCTCTCTCATCTACTTAGTTTCTGTGTGTGTCTCTCTCTCAACTACTCAGTTTGTGTGTGTCTCTCTCTCTCATCTACTCAGTTTCTGTGTGTCTCTCTCTCATCTACTCAGTTTCTGTGTGTGTCTCTCTTTCATCTACTCAGTTTCTGTGTGTCTCTCTCATCTACTCAGTTTCTGTGTGTGTCTCTCTCTCATCTACTCAGTTTCTGTGTGTGTTCTCTCTCATCTACTCAGTTTCTGTGTGTGTGTCTCTCTCATCTACTCAGTTTCTGTGTGTGTCTCTCTCATCTACTCAGTTTCTGTGTGTCTCTCTCTCATCTACTCAGTTTCTGTGTGTGTCTCTCTCTCATCTACTCAGTTTCTGTGTGTGTCTCTCTCATCTACTCAGTTTCTGTGTGTGTCGCTCTCTCATCTACTAAGTTTCTTTGTATCTCTCTCTCATCTACTCAGTTTGTGTGTGTCTCTCTCTCATCTACTCAGTTTCTGTGTGTGTCTCTCTCTCTCATCTACTCAGTTTCTGTGTGTGTCTCTCTCATCTACTCAGTTTCTGTGTGTGTCTCTCTCTCATCTACTCAGTTTCTGTGTGTGTCGCTCTCTCATCTACTCAGTTTCTTTGTATCTCTCTCTCTCATCTACTCAGTTTGTGTGTGTCTCTCTCTCATCTACTCAGTTTCTGTGTGTGTCTCTCTCTCATCTACTCAGTTTCTGTGTGTGTCTCTCTCTCATCTACTCAGTTTCTGTGTGTGTCTCTCTCTCATCTACTCAGTTTCTGTGTGTCTCTCTCATCTACTCAGTTTCTGTGTGTCTCTGTCTCTCATCTACTCAGTTTCTGTGTGTGTCTCTCTCATCTACTCAGTTTCTGTGTGTGTCTCTCTCTCATCTACTCAGTTTCTGTGTGTGTCTCTCTCTCATCTACTCAGTTTCTGTGTGTGTCTCTCTCTCATCTACTCAGTTTCTGTGTGTGTCTCTCTCTCTCATCTACTCAGTTTCTGTGTGTGTCTCTCTCTCATATACTCAGTTTCTGTGTGTGTCTCTCTCTCATCTACTCAGTTTCTGTGTGTGTCTCTCTCTCATCTACTCAGTTTGTGTGTGTGTCTCTCTCTCATCTACTCAGTTTCTTTGTGTCTCTCTCTCATCTACTCAGTTTCTGTGTGTGTCTATCTCTCATCTACTCAGTTTCTGTGTGTGTCGCTCTCTCATCTACTCAGTTGCTTTGTATCTCTCTCTCATCTACTCAGTTTGTGTGTGTCTCTCTCTCATCTACTCAGTTTCTGTGTGTGTCTCTCTCTCATCTACTCAGTTTCTGTGTGTCTCTCTCTCTCATCTACTCAGTTTCTGTGTGTCTCTCTCTCATCTACTCAGTTTCTCTGTGTTTCTCTCTCTCATCTACTCAGTTTCTCTGTGTGTGTCTCTCTCGTCTACTCAGTTTCTGTGTGTGTCTCTCTCTCACCTACTCGATTTCTGTGTGTGTCTCTCTCTCATCTATTCAGTTTATGTGTGTGTCTATCTCTCATCTACTCAGTTTTTGTGTGTGTCTCTCTCTCATCTACTCAGTTTCTTTGTATCTCTCTCTCTCTCATCTACTCAGTTTGTGTGTGTCTCTCTCTCATCTACTCAGTTTCTGAGTGTGTCTCTCTCTCATCTACTTAGTTTCTGTGTGTGTCTCTCTCTCATCTACTCAGTTTGTGTATCTCTCTCTCTCTCATCTACTCAGTTTCTGTGTGTGTCTCTCTCTCATCTACTCAGTTTCTGTGTGTGTCTCTCTCTCATCTACTCAGTTTCTGTGTGTCTCTCTCATCTACTCAGTTTCTGTGTGTGTCTCTCTCTCGTCTACTCAGTTTCTGTGTGTGTCTCTCTCTCATCTACTCAGTTTCTGTGTGTGTGTCTCTCTCATCTACTCAGATTCTGTGCGTGTCTCTCTCATCTACTCAGTTTCTGTGTGTGTCTCTCTCTCATCTACTCAGTTTCTGTGTGTCTCTCTATCTCATCTACTCAGTTTCTGTGTGTGTCTCTCTCTCATCTACTCAGTTTCTCTGTGTGTCTCTCTCTCATCTACTCAGTTTGTGTGTGTCTCTCTCTCTCATCTACTCAGTTTCTGTGTGTCTCTCTCTCATCTACTCAGTTTCTGTGTTTGTCTCTCTATCATCTACTCAGTTTCTGTGTGTGTCGCTCTCTCATCTACTCAGTTTCTTTGTATCTCTCTCTCTCTCATCTACTCAGTTTGTGTGTGTCTCTCTCTCATCTACTCAGTTTCTGTGTCTGTCTCTCTCTCATCTACTCAGTTTCTGTGTGTGTCTCTGTCTCATCTACTTAGTTTCTGTGTGTGTCTCTCTCTCATCTACTCAGTTTGTGTGTGTCTCTCTCTCATCTACTCAGTTTCTGTGTGTCTCTCTCTCTCATCTACTCAGTTTCTGTGGGTGTTTCATTGTAAGGCCCTTTCCGTATTGGCAAGAGAGACCCGGTCGCTACGTGATTTTTCTGCAAAATCAGCTTTTTAACACCTTAATTGGCATTTTGTACTAAGGATATAAGGGAAAATTTCCTAAGAGTCTATCTACTACTTCGTGTTGTTGTGTTCAGTCTCGTGGCACTATTTCCATAGAGTCTATCTACTACTTCGTGTTGTTGTGTTCAGTCTCGTGGGGCACTATTCCTTAGAGTCTATCTACTACTTCGTGTTGTTGTGTTCAGTCTCGTGGCACTATTTCCTTAGAGTCTATCTACTACTTCGTGTTGTTGTGTTCAGTCTCGTGGGGCACTATTCCTTAGAGTCTATCTACTACTTCGTGTTGTTGTGTTCAGTCTCGTGGGGCACTATTCCTTAGAGTCTATCTACTACTTCGTGTTGTTGTGTTCAGTCTCGTGGCACTATTCCTGAGAGTCTATCTACTACTTCGTGTTGTTGTGTTCAGTCTCGTGGCACTATTTCCTTAGAGTCTATCTACTACTTCGTGTTGTTGTGTTCAGTCTCGTGGCACTATTTCCTTAGAGTCTATCTACTACTTCGTGTTGTTGTGTTCAGTCTCGTGGCACTATTCCTTAGAGTCTATCTACTACTTCGTGTTGTTGTGTTCAGTCTCGTGGCACTATTTCCTTAGAGTCTATCTACTACTTCGTGTTGTTGTGTTCAGTCTCGTGGCACTATTTCCTTAGAGTCTATCTACTACTTCGTGTTTTTGTGTTAAGTCTCGTGGGGCACTATTTCCTTAGAGTCTATATACTACTTCGTGTTGTTGTGTTAAGTCTCGTGGCACTATTTCCTTAGAGTCTATCTACTACTTCGTGTTGTTGTGTTCAGTCTCGTGGGACACTATTCCTTAGAGTCTATCTACTACTTCGTGTTGTTGTGTTCAGTCTCGTGGCACTATTTCCTTAGAGTCTATCTACTTCTTCGTGTATTGTGTGTTGTCTCGTGGCACTATTTCCTTAGAGTCTATCTACTACTTCGTGTTGTTGTGTTCAGTCTCGTGGCACTATTTCCTTAGAGTCTATCTACTACTTCGTGTTGTTGTGTTCAGTCTCGTGGCACTATTTCCTTAGAGTCTATCTACTACTTCGTGTTGTTGTGTTCAGTCTCGTGGGGCACTATTTCCTTAGAGTCTATCTACTACTTCGTGTTGTTGTGTTCAGTCTCGTGGCACTATTTCCTTAGAGTCTATCTACTACTTCGTGTTGTTGTGTTCAGTCTCGTGGGGCACTATTTCCTTAGAGTCTATCTACTACTTCGTGTTGTTGTGTTCAGTCTCGTGGCACTATTTCCTTAGAGTCTATCTACTACTTCGTGTTGTTGTGTTCAGTCTCGTGGCACTATTTCCTTAGAGTCTATCTACTACTTCGTGTTGTTGTGTTCAGTCTCGTGGGGCACTATTTCCTTAGAGTCTATCTACTACTTCGTGTTGTTGTGTTCAGTCTCGTGGCACTATTCCTTAGAGTCTATCTACTACTTCGTGTTGTTGTGTTCAGTCTCGTGGGGCACTATTCCTTAGAGTCTATCTACTACTTCGTGTTGTTGTGTTCAGTCTCGTGGCACTATTTCCTTAGAGTCTATCTACTACTTCGTGTTGTTGTGTTCAGTCTCGTGGCACTATTTCCTTAGAGTCTATCTACTACTTCGTGTTGTTGTGTTCAGTCTCGTGGCACTTTTTCCTTAGAGTCTATCTACTACTTCGTGTTGTTGTGTTCAGTCTCGTGGCACTATTCCTTAGAGTCTATCTACTACTTCGTGTTGTTGTGTTCAGTCTCGTGGGGCACTATTCCTTAGAGTCTATCTACTACTTCGTGTTGTTGTGTTCAGTCTCGTGGGGCACTATTCCTTAGAGTCTATATACTACTTCGTGTTGTTGTGTTAAGTCTCGTGGCACTATTTCCTTAGAGTCTATCTACTACTTCGTGTTGTTGTGTTCAGTCTCGTGGCACTATTTCCTTAGAGTCTATCTACTACTTCGTGTTGTTGTGTTGTCTCGTGGCACTATTTCCTTAGAGTCTATCTACTACTTCGTGTTGTTGTGTTCAGTCTCGTGGGGCACTATTTCCTTAGAGTCTATCTACTACTTCGTGTTGTTGTGTTCATTCTCGTGGGGCACTATTCCTTAGAGTCTATCTACTACTTCGTGTTGTTGTGTTCAGTCTCGTGGCACTATTTCCTTAGAGTCTATCTACTACTTCGTGTTGTTGTGTTCAGTCTCGTGGGGCACTATTCCTTAGAGTCTATCTACTACTTCGTGTTGTTGTGTTGTCTCGTGGCACTATTTCCATAGAGTCTATTTACTACTTGGTGTTGTTGTGTTCAGTCTCGTGGGGCACTATTTCATTAGAGTCCATCTACTACTTCGTGTTGTTGTGTTCAGTCTCGTGGCACTATTTCCTTAGAGTCTATCTACTACTTCGTGTTGTTGTGTTCAGTCTCGTGGGGCACTATTTTCCTTAGAGTCTATCTACTACTTCGTGTTGTTGTGTTGTCTCGTGGCACTATTTCCTTAGAGTCTATCTACTACTTCGTGTTGTTGTGTTCAGTCTCGTGGCACTATTTCCTTAGAGTCTATCTACTACTTCGTGTTGTTGTGTTCAGTCTCGTGGGGCACTATTCCTTAGAGTCTATCTACTACTTCGTGTTGTTGTGTTCAGTCTCGTGGCACTATTTCCTTAGAGTCTATCTACTACTTCGTGTTGTTGTGTTCAGTCTCGTGGCACTATTCCTTAGAGTCTATCTACTACTTTGTGTTGTTGTGTTGTCTCGTGGCACTATTTCCTGAGAGTCTATCTACTACTTCGTGTTGTTGTGTTCAGTCTCGTGGCACTATTTCCTTAGAGTCTATCTACTACTTCGTGTTTTTGTGTTAAGTCTCGTGGGGCACTATTCCTTAGAGTCTATCTACTACTTCGTGTTGTTGTGTTCAGTCTCGTGGCACTATTTCCTTAGAGTCTATCTACTACTTCGTGTTGTTGTGTTCAGTCTCGTGGCACTATTTCCTTAGAGTCTATCTACTACTTCGTGTTGTTGTGTTCAGTCTCGTGGCACTATTTTTTTAGAGTCCATCTACTACTTCGTGTTGTTGTGTTCAGTCTCGTGGCACTATTTCCTTAGAGTCTATCTACTACTTCGTGTTGTTGTGTTGTCTCGTGGGGCACTATTTCCTTAGAGTCTATCTACTACTTCGTGTTGTTGTGTTCAGTCTCGTGGCACTATTTCCTTAGAGTCTATCTACTACTTCGTGTTGTTGTGTTCAGTCTCGTGGGGCACTATTTCCTTAGAGTCTATCTACTACTTCGTGTTGTTGTGTTCAGTCTCGTGGGGCACTATTCCTTAGAGTCTATCTACTACTTCGTGTTGTTGTGTTCAGTCTCGTGGCACTATTTCCTTAGAGTCTATCTACTACTTCGTGTTGTTGTGTTCAGTCTCGTGGGGCACTATTTCCTTAGAGTCTATCTACTACTTCGTGTTGTTGTGTTCAGTCTCGTGGGGCACTATTTCCTTAGAGTCTATCTACTACTTCGTGTTGTTGTGTTCAGTCTCGTGGGGCACTATTTCCTTAGAGTCTATCTACTACTTCGTGTTGTTGTGTTCAGTCTCGTGGCACTATTTCCTTAGAGTCTATCTACTACTTCGTGTTGTTGTGTTCAGTCTCGTGGCACTATTTCCTTAGAGTCTATCTACTACTTCGTGTTGTTGTGTTGTCTTGTGGCACTATTTCCTTAGAGTCTATCTACTACTTCGTGTTGTTGTGTTCAGTCTCGTGGGGCACTATTCCTTAGAGTCTATCTACTACTTCGTGTTGTTGTGTTGTCTCGTGGCACTATTTCCTTAGAGTCTATCTACTACTTCGTGTTGTTGTGTTCAGTCTCGTGGCACTATTTCCTTAGAGTCTATCTACTACTTCGTGTTGTTGTGTTCAGTCTCGTGGGGCACTATTCCTTAGAGTCTATCTACTACTTCGTGTTGTTGTGTTCAGTCTCGTGGCACTATTTCCTTAGAGTCTATCTACTACTTCGTGTTGTTGTGTTGTCTCGTGGCACTATTTCCTTAGAGTCTATCTACTACTTCGTGTTGTTGTGTTCAGTCTCGTGGCACTATTTCCTTAGAGTCTATCTACTACTTCGTGTTGTTGTGTTCAGTCTCGTGGCACTATTTCCTTAGAGTCTATCTACTACTTCGTGTTGTTGTGTTCAGTCTCGTGGGGCACTATTCCTTAGAGTCTATCTACTACTTCGTGTTGTTGTGTTCAGTCTCATGTAACTATTTCCTTAGAGTCTATCTACTACTTCGTGTTGTTGTGTTCAGTCTCGTGGCACTATTTCCATAGAGTCTATTTACTACTTGGTGTTGTTGTGTTCAGTCTCGTGGGGCACTATTTTATTAGAGTCCATCTACTACTTCGTGTTGTTGTGTTCAGTCTCGTGGCACTATTTCTTTAGAGTCTATCTACTACTTCGTGTTGTTGTGTTCAGTCTCGTGGCACTATTTCCTTAGAGTCTATCTACTACTTCGTGTTGTTGTGTTCAGTCTCGTGGGGCACTATTCCTTAGAGTCTATCTACTACTTCGTGTTGTTGTGTTCAGTCTCGTGGCACTATTTCCTTAGAGTCTATCTACTACTTCGTGTTGTTGTGTTGTCTCGTGGCACTATTTCCTTAGAGTCTATCTACTACTTCGTGTTGTTGTGTTCAGTCTCGTGGCACTATTTCCTTAGAGTCTATCTACTACTTCGTGTTGTTGTGTTCAGTCTCGTGGCACTATTTCCTTAGAGTCTATCTACTACTTCGTGTTGTTGTGTTCAGTCTCGTGGGGCACTATTCCTTAGAGTCTATCTACTACTTCGTGTTGTTGTGTTCAGTCTCGTGGCACTATTTCCTTAGAGTCTATCTACTACTTCGTGTTGTTGTGTTCAGTCTCGTGGCACTATTTCCTTAGAGTCTATCTACTACTTCGTGTTGTTGTGTTGTCTTGTGGCACTATTTCCTTAGAGTCTATCTACTACTTCGTGTTGTTGTGTTCAGTCTCGTGGCACTATTTCCTTAGAGTCTATCTACTACTTCGTGTTTGGTGTGTTGTCTCGTGGCACTATTTCCTTAGAGTCTATCTACTACTTCGTGTTGTTGTGTTCAGTCTCGTGGGGCACTATTTTCTTAGAGTCTATCTACTACTTCGTGTTGTTGTGTTGTCTCGTGGCACTATTTCCTTAGAGTCTATCTACTACTTCGTGTTGTTGTGTTCAGTCTCGTGGGGCACTATTTCCTTAGAGTCCATCTACTACTTCGTGTTGTTGTGTTCAGTCTCGTGGGGCACTATTTCCTTAGAGTCTATCTACTACTTCGTGTTGTTGTGTTCAGTCTCGTGGGGCACTATTTTCTTAGAGTCTATCTACTACTTCGTGTTGTTGTGTTCAGACTCGTGGCACTATTTCCTTAGAGTCTATCTACTACTGCTTCCTACGTCGTCAAGAATGAAGATGTGGACTAATATTTTACCAACAAATGTCGATTTGTTGCTTAATACAAGATTTTCACAACTGTATTCACACATGTCACGAAGAGTAGATATAAAGTAATTTAAAAATTCGGTAGTTTCTAAATGATAATAAACCTAGTTCATTGTTTAAACTAGATATATCATCCAATGGTCATTTAGGTCAACTTTTGTGTCCTAGAAAGTAGCAGATGACCAGGTCGTAGAATGTCCACCACGAACCTGTCACCAAGACCCAAAGGAAAACCAAGTTCCTGTTTATAATATAGTCAAAAAAACAAACAACAGCCAATGTCTCTTAAATACAAAATGATCTGGCTGGTATGTATTTTAGGTTTTAAAAATTTGACTATGAAATTATGGCTTTAGAATCGTCCTTTTCCTTTTAATGTATCCACAGGTCCAGTATAAACAAAAATGTCAAAAGTGTCTAGCAAGCAACAAACCCTATAAAATAGAGCCAATCCAATGAAAAACGTGTAGGATGACCAAAGAACAGTGCGGATGTCCGAGACCAGAACACAAAGATCCCAAATCTTTTCATAAGAAGGACTTGTGTGAGAGATGTTTGGCTGGAAATACTTGTACCTGGTCAAAGTACCGCGACATCGCCTCGATCGATGACGAAGAGGAGGACTTCTATGATAATGACCAGGATGATGACTACTATAATGGCTACGAAGAGGACAATAATCATTATGAAGAAGATTATAACGACGATAAAGATGACAGAGCTTATTACGACGATGAAGATTACAGAGCTTATTACGACGATGAAGATTACAGAGCTTATTACGACGATGAAGATGACAGAGCTTATTACGACGATGAAGATGACAGAGCTTATAACGACGATAAAGATTACAGAGCTTATTACGACGATAAAGATGACAGAGATTATAACGACGATAAAGATGACAGAGCTTATTACGACGATGAAGATGACAGAGCTTATTACGACGATGAAGATGACAGAGCTTATAACGACGATAAAGATTACAGAGCTTATTACGACGATAAAGATGACAGAGCTTATTACGACGATGAAGATTACAGAGCTTATTACGACGATGAAGATGACAGAGCTTATTACGACGATGAAGATGACAGAGCTTATAACGACGATAAAGATTACAGAGCTTATTACGACGATGAAGATGACAGAGATTATAACGACGATAAAGATGACAGAGATTATAACGACGATAAAGATGACAGAGATTATAACGACGATAAAGATGACAGAGATTATAACGACGATAAAGATGACAGAGATTATAACGACGATAAAGATGACAGAGATTATAACGACGATAAATATGACAGAGATTATAACGGCGATAAAGATGACAGAGCTTATGAAGCCTGGCTACAACAGTTTGAAGAAGACTTTGATATCTAATGTAGTGTTAAAAACTCACTGTGTGGTTCCTGACCTTTGGCTGATTACTTTCTTGTTCGTGTAGTCTCCCAGTAGGCGTGTCTAAAGTAGTTCTAGAGCAGTTCTGTGAATGATGGTTCAGTTGTAGTTCTACGACTTTTAGCAGGTTTTACTATGCCACCTCAAGAAGCTGAACAGCATGACTTTCCTTCTCTTGAGGCTTTGAAACCAGCATCGATCTTATTAACGTTGTTTCGTGACACCTATTGCATTGTCCTTTGTAAGGAAACTATCTTTAGAGAACAGCTTAAGCGCCAACTTGCCTTGGCCGACATAGAAGAGAGAACCTCGTTGTATGCGACTTCAGAACGAGACAGCTGAAGGTCACTTACAAAGATCGCTGGATAGTCATTTGTGACCAAAAGAATTCTCTGCCAAGGTTAGACGCAGACGGCGAAAGGAAAGTCTTAATCGACCAGCGGCGGACAATGGTTTTGCTTGCCCTAGTGCCAAAATATGTAGGTCACAGCTGAGGCTGTGTAGCCACGGGAAATACTGCACTCCTCATTTATCTTAGGACTCGAAGACAAGCTGCAGTATTATGGCTTTAGAGTGACCGTGAAACGTATGAATCAGAGAAAAGTGTTTACAAGTGTCGGGTGGGTTTCAAGAGATTGGCATCTCAAAGATTAAAGTTTCTGCACAGAATGGTAAACATGTAAAGGAAGTAGATTCAAAATGACAAAATGTTTTTTTTTTAATTTCCGCTAAAAGAACTTTGGAGCTACAAGAGTCAAGCTTGTTGCAGTGTCCACACATCGGTCCACAGGTTACTAGAAGTTGATAGATCTCAATCTTCATGAAAGTCAAATATTGTGAATCATTTAGTGCAATTAAGTAATAGTGTGTGTTTATGGTGTGTGTAATAGTGTGTGTTTATGGTGTTTGTAATAGTGTATGTTTATGGTGTGTGTGTGTATTTCATTTTGACACGATTTCTATTTAAGGAATTAAACTGTTTTATGCTGTATGGACCAATCTGTTAGTTCTTCAGCTAAAAATTTGTTTCAAGGGATTTATATTTTAATAGATCAAAATGTCAAAAAATACGTAAACGTATTAATATATCAGTGAATAGTAGGTATATATGCATGTTTGTAAACGCATGTTTATGTATTAATATATATATCAGTGAATAGTAGGTATATATGCATGTTTGTAAACGCATGTTTATGTATTAATATATATATCAGTGAATAGTAGGTATATATGTATGTTTGTAAACGCATGTTTATGTATTAATATATATATATCAGTGAATAGCAGGTATATATGCATGTTTGTAAACGCATGTTTATGTATTAATATATATCTCAGTGAATAGTAGGTATATATGCATGTTTGTAAACGCATGTTTATGTATTAATATATATATCAGTGCATAGTAGGTATATATGTATGTTTGTAAACGCATGTTTATGTATTAATATATATATCAGTGAATAGTAGGTATATATGCATGTTTGTAAACGCATGTTTATGTATTAATATGTATATCAGTGAATAGGAGGTATATATGCATGTTTGTAAACGCATGTTTATGTATTAATATGTATATCAGTGAATAGTAGGTATATATGTATGTTTGTAAACGCATGTTTATGTATTAATATATATATCAGTGATTAGTAGGTATATATGCATGTTTGTAAACGCATGTTTATGTATTAATATATATATCAGTGAATAGTAGGTATATATGCATGTTTGTAAATGCATGTTTATGTATTAATATGTATATCAGTGAATAGTAGGTATATATGCATGTTTGTAAACGCATGTTTATGTATTAATATATATATATCAGTAAATATTAGGTATATATGCATGTTTGTAAACGCATGTTTATGTATTAATATATATATCAGTGAATAGTAGGTATATATGCATGTTTGTAAATGCATGTTTATGTATTAATATATATATCAGTGAATAGTAGGTATATATGCATGTTTGTAAACGCATGTTTATGTATTAATATGTATATCAGTGAATAGTAGGTATATATGCATGTTTGTAAACGCATGTTTATGTATTAATATGTATATATCAGTGAATAGTAGGTATATATGCATGTTTGTAAACGCATGTTTATGTATTAATATGTATATCAGTGAATAGTAGGTATATATGCATGTTTGTAAACGCATGTTCATGAATTAATATATATATCAGTGAATAGTAGGTATATATGCATGTTTGTAAACGCATGTTTATGTATTAATATATATATATATATCAGTGAATAGTAGGTATATATGCATATTTGTAAACGCATGTTTATGTATTAATATGTATATCAGTGAATAGTAGGTATATATGCATGTTTGTAAACGCATGTTTATGTATTAATATATATATCAGTGAATAGTAGGTATATATGCATGCTTGTAAACGCATGTTTATGTATTAATATGTATATCAGTGAATAGTAGGTATATATGCATGTTTGTAAACGCATGTTTATGTATTAATATATATATATATCAGTGAATAGTAGGTATATATGCATGTTTGTAAACGCATGTTTATGTATTAATATGTATATCAGTGAATAGTAGGTATATATGCATGTTTGTAAACGCATGTTTATGTATTAATATATATATCAGTGAATAGTAGGTATATATGCATGCTTGTAAACGCATGTTTATGTATTAATATGTATATCAGTGAATAGTAGGTATATATGCATGTTTGTAAACGCATGTTTATGTATTAATATGTATGCTTGTGATTAGAGATGATATTGGCATAGTACATAGACATTCTAGAGAATATGAGATTTCTGAGTTTGCATGTATTACACGAACACCTGTTTGTATTTGTTATTATTTCTATCTTTTCCCTTTTTAGACCTTGCGATATATAGAACAGATACTATAAAGGTCATCTGTTTCTCTAGCCCACAGTTAACGAGGGTGTCATGTGGCCAGCACAATGACCAATCGCCTTTATTTTTCCCCAACTAATGTCAGGTTCCCATTAGAGTTGGGTGGACTCGTAGGCGCCCTATAAAAATCCCGAAATTAAAAATCCCAGTCTTCACCAGGATTCAAACCATGTTTTAGCTAAGTGCTGTACCCCTCAGCCACCTCGCCTCCATCCTATGACCATTTAGTCTGGCACAAATCTTTCATTATATCTGCGCAACGAATATTTAAACGGTAATCTTTTTAATCATGAGAAATACTACATTGATTAGAATTTCAATTGTTTAGTATTTCATTAGCCTTACAAACTGGAAACATTCTGCTCATGTGCAAATCTAAATCTAATATATCTGTAGTTTGTGCCTGTTTCATTTCTATGGAGGTTTGACTAGTTGCAAGTTTGAAGCAACAAATAGAGAGTCGAGATTCTAGCTACTTCTGGGGCATGCCAAAGAAATTCTGCAATTAAACTCTGTACATAAACATAAAAAATACTTTACTTAACAAAAAAACAACAACAAAAAAAACTTATATTAAACGTACTTGTATTAATTAGTTTGGATGAGTCATAGATCTAGAATGTAGACTAACAATAATAAATGCTTTATAAAAATAATAAAGCAGGGGGCACAACCTGAATTCGAACTCATGGCTCAAGCCTTGTCAGTATTCTCAAGCCAACACGGTAGATAATCAGCTAGTGGAGAGGCAATGTACATGGAGGAGTTCTCTTTTTTTTCTCTAGTCTCCTCCTACTTTTGATGTTGTCTTCATAAAGACTAGGACTACGATGTATAAAGGGGACTAATTCAGCTATATACCACCACTTCAGTCAAGTACTAATTCTTTCCCATTTTTGAGATACCAAACAAAAAAATTGATTGCCAATAATTAGTTAACTAATTTGGTGACTTTTTTTAAAAATTGATTCTTGTGTTTTCAGGTAAAAGAAATAATTTTGCGAAATTTCATCTTGATCCGAGATTGGGTGTGAGAAAAATACTTTGTACCAACGTTTGACAGAATGAGTTGCTAAGCAGATACTTAACTCTTTCAAAACAAGCCTAGGATGTTTGGAGTTACAAATAGTTTCGTGGTCTGAATGAATACAAGTATGTACAGTGTCTCACGGGAGAGCATTTTTATTGTCATTTAATCAAAGATTACTTAGGCCAAGTTTCAAATGATCATAAACTTGTCAGTAAACTTTAAATTCTTATCTTATCTTATATAATACAGACGTTACTTCAAAAAAGAAGATGATTACGTCCTACGCGTCGTGCATTTAGTCATGCATATTAACCAATGACTTAAATTCTGCCATGTCACTGGTTTTTCTAGCTAGCTCAGGCAACCCATTCCATGCTCTAATAGCACTAGGGAAGAAGGAGTATTTGTACAAATTTGTCCTAGCATATGGGACGAGGAATGTGCCTTTATCTTTGTGTCTTTCTGAGTATTTTATTAGATTTTGTTTTTGTATTTGAAGATTATGATTCAGTGTTTTATGTATAATTGCTAATTTAGTGATTTTACTAATGGTGTTACTCTAGTCAAATGTGAATATTCGTTTGTTATGAATCTCACTGCTCTATTTTGTGTTTGTTCCAGTTTCTTAATGTTTTCTTGAGTTGAGGGGTCCCACACGGTGGATGCATATTCTATTATTGTCCTAACCAAGGTTAAATAACATTTTAGTTTTATGTTCTTATTTGATTTATAGAAATTTCTTTTAATAAACCCTAATGCTTTGTTGGATTTTTTTTATAGTTTCATCAATATGTGGATTCCATGACAGTTTTTCATTTATTATAACACCTAGGTATTTTGCGTTTTTAGTCTTTGTTACTGGTTTGCCATGAATAAGATAAGTGGAATTAATTTGTTTTAGTTTTTTTGTTACTCTTAACAACTGACATTTTTCTGGGTGGAAAGACATGCTCCAATTTGATTCCCATTTCTGTAATTCATCTAACTCTCTTTGTAAAATATCTGTGTCTTGTATTGTTTTTATTGTTCTATATATTATGCAATCGTCTGCAAATAATCTGACTTTTGTTCCTGAACTAATGCAATTTGGTAAATCATTTATGTAAATTAAAAATAGTAGTGGACCCAAGACTGTTCCTTGAGGTACACCTGAGTTTACTGTTATCGGTGTTGATTTAGAGCCATTTATAATTACAGTTTGTTCTCTCCCTATCAGAAAATCTTTAATCCACTGATGCAGTGGACCATTAATGCCAAAATATTTTAATTTTTTAAGCAAACTATGGTGGTGAACTTTGTAAATCACTCAAACCTTTCCTTGCATTCACAAGAGGCTGTTAAAGGCGAAGATTACAAGCTCATTCTCAGACCCAAATAAGTCACATTTAGAGAGTATTTATCAAGTGTATTATCATTAACGCTGGTCTCATTGCTGTTATTTCAGCATTCAAAGCTCTGTGTATAAGCTAAGCATGAATATAAGCTGTGTGCCAACGTTTCTGTATAAGTTGTGTATCAACTTTACTTTTTTGCATAAGTTGTGTGCCGACTTTTGTGAATAAATTGTGTGCCGACTTTTGTGAATAAGTTGTGTGCCGACTTTTGTGAATAAGTTGTGTGCCGACTTTTGTGAATAAGTTGTGTGCCGACTTTTGTGAATAAGTTGTGTGCCGACTTTTGTGAATAAGTTGTGTGCCAACTTTTGTGAATAAGTTGTGTGCCGACTTTTGTGAATAAGTTGTGTGCCGACTTTTGTGAATAAGTTGTGTGCCGACTTTTGTGAATAAGTTGTGTGCCAACTTTTGTGAATAAGTTGTGTGCCGACTTTTGTGAATAAGTTGTGTGCCAACTTTTGTGAATAAGTTGTGTGCCAACTTTTGTGAATAAGTTGTGTGCCAACTTTTGTGAATAAGTTGTGTGCCAACTTTTGTGAATAAGTTGTGTGCCGACTTTTGCGTATAAGTTGTGTGCCGACTTTTGTGAATAAGTTGTGTGCCGACTTTTGTGTATAAGTTGTGTGCCGACTTTTGCGTATAAGTTGTGTGCCGACTTTTGTGAATAAGTTGTGTGCCGACTTTTGTGAATAAGTTGTGTGCCGACTTTTGTGAATAAGTTGTGTGCCGACTTTTGTGAATAAGTTGTGTGCCGACTTTTGTGAATAAGTTGTGTGCCGACTTTTGTGAATAAGTTGTGTGCCAACTTTTGTGAATAAGTTGTGTGCCGACTTTTGTGAATAAGTTGTGTGCCGACTTTTGTGAATAAGTTGTGTGCCGACTTTTGTGAATAAGTTGTGTGCCAACTTTTGTGAATAAGTTGTGTGCCGACTTTTGTGAATAAGTTGTGTGCCAACTTTTGTGAATAAGTTGTGTGCCAACTTTTGTGAATAAGTTGTGTGCCAACTTTTGTGAATAAGTTGTGTGCCAACTTTTGTGAATAAGTTGTGTGCCGACTTTTGCGTATAAGTTGTGTGCCGACTTTTGTGAATAAGTTGTGTGCCGACTTTTGTGTATAAGTTGTGTGCCGACTTTTGCGTATAAGTTGTGTGCCGACTTTTGTGAATAAGTTGTGTGCCGACTTTTGTGAATAAGTTGTGTGTCAACTTTTGTGTATAAGTTGTGTGTCAACTTTTGTGTATAAGTTGTGTGTCAACTTTTGCGTATAAGTTGTGTGCCGACTTTTGTGAATAAGTTGTGTGCCGACTTTTGTGAATAAGTTGTGTGCCAACTTTTGTGAATAAGTAGTGTGCCGACTTTTGTGAATAAGTTGTGTGCCGACTTTTGTGTATAAGTTGTGTGCCGACTTTTGTGAATAAGTTGTGTGCCGACTTTTGTGAATAAGTTGTGTGCCGACTTTTGTGAATAAGTTGTGTGTCAACTTTTGTGTATAAGTTGTGTGTCAACTTTTGTGTATAAGTTGTGTGTCAACTTTTGCGTATAAGTTGTGTGCCGACTTTTGTGAATAAGTTGTGTGCCGACTTTTGTGAATAAGTTGTGTGCCGACTTTTGTAAATAAGTTGTGTGCCGACTTTTGTGAATAAGTTGTGTGCCGACTTTTGTGAATAAGTTGTGTGCCGACTTTTGTGTATAAGTTGTGTGTCAACTTTTGCGTATAAGTTGTGTGCCGACTTTTGTGAATAAGTTGTGTGCCGACTTTTGTGTATAAGTTGTGTGTCAACTTTTGTGTATAAGTTGTGTGCCAACTTTTGTGAATAAGTTGTGTGCCAACTTTTGTGTATAAGTTGGGTGTCAACTTTTGTGTATAAGTTGTGTGCCGACTTTTGTGAATAAGTTGTGTGTCAACTTTTGTGTATAAGTTGTGTGCCGACTTTTGTGTATAAGTTGTGTGCCAACTTTTGTGTATAAATTGGGTGCCAACTTTTGTGTATAAATTGGGTGTCAACTTTTTTGTATAAGTTGTGTGCCAACTTTTGTGTATAAATTGGGTGTCAACTTTTGTGTATAAGTTGTGTGCCAACTTTTGTGTATAAATTGGGTGCCAACTTTTGTGTATAAATTGGGTGTCAACTTTTTTGTATAAGCTGTGTGCCAACTTTTATGTATAAGTTGGGTGTCAACTGTGTATACAAAATTTGTGAACTCTTTAGGTCAGCATGTTGTTAAAGCTAATAGATTCTCATAGTGCTTTTGTCAGTAGGCATATTTAAAAATAAGTAGATAAAAGACTTTTTCTTCTTCATTTAACTTTATAAAATAAATAAAATAATGATATTTAATGAACTTACAATCAGATATGTCCACTTCAAACACATTACTAGACGCTTTATGAAATCTTCTAGGTTTAGGATAAATAAAACAAGCACAATAAAAAAATCTTTAAAAAAAAACAAACAACTAAATTTATATAAAGGGGAAGAACTCCTTCCTTAAAACTATATCTACCAATAATTTGCAAGTTATTTCTCTTATTCGATATCAAACAAAAAAATTACCAATAATTAATTGAATAACTGAGTATCTTTGTTTATTGATTCATGTTTTGTTTGGCACAATATATAAGTGTTTAGAGTATCACCGTGCTCCGAGAATGCATATGGGAGAAATAGCGTTAATAATAATTTAAGGGGACTAAACCCAACACGTTTAGCCATATCTGTGAATATTGAAGAATTAGTTTTCCTTGTCGCTGTTAAACAAAATAATGAATTACCAGTAATTAACTGTCTTATTAATTACTTTTTAAAACGTTAATTTATGTCTTGTCTATGACAACAAATAGTTGTGCGAAGTTTCAGCATAAACTGAGAATGGGTCTAAGGGAATTACGTGTACATACTTTTACTAGACAGACAGACAGACAGACAGGGTGAGCTGATATAAACTCTGAAAAAGAAAGAAAACGAAAATGATATTGAAAAGAAACAATTTAAAAACAACAAGTTGTAGATGGTAATTGATTTATTTAAGAATTCAATAAAACTCATAAGTAGAAGGCGATTTCTCGTCCTCTATACAAAATCATATGTGCTAACCTATTACAGGGTTCACATCATTTTCGTTTTCCAAATAGGAAATCAATTTTTCATAGATGTTTAGACCTTCCCGTCTGCCCGGTGACGTCACTGTGGACACTTTATTGATCTTCAGCAAAAGAGGATTAGTTCTGACATAAGCGGGCCACTTGGTAGCGCCTGTCGGTAGTGTAGACGTTGGGTCGCCAGTCTTGGCGAAGTTGGCCCACAGGGTCATCATCTGTTCGGACACGAGCAGATCATCCTGCGTGGGAGGTATCGGGCTGAGCCACAAAGGAAACTGAAATTCTCGAAGAATGAACGGCACTTCATCGGCATGTTCAGCAGTGGCCCATATGGGCAGGCTACTAATACTCTTTCTGTAATTAAATTCATAGAGATAGTGCTGAATGTCGCTGACAACGCTAACAACTTTATCCAGCTCGATGAGCATTGGGGACGTGTAGTACAAATTAGTCACTGCTTCTGAAGATTTTTCGAGAATCCTATTTGGATCGCTAATGTTTCCAAGATAGGCGTTTTCATACTTCCTTATAAAGGAGTCCTTGTTTAGGATGTTAAAGTTGGCAAGTTTTTCGTTGAGGAATGCTTTAAATTCTTGTCTCGTTGCCCCCGAGGTAAAGTTTTGCTTCAACGCCCCTGCTTCATTGGAATTGTAACCACGTAGAGTCTGCACGCTGTTGATGTGGCCGTAGTTCATCAACACTCTTGGCAGTTCTTCGAAAACATTGCTGACAACGGGAAGCAAAATGGCGTTGACTTTGGCTTCCGTTTGTACATCCACACTGGCGTCGAGTAATTGTTCTGCGTCACTGTTCTGAAGACAGGTTGGAAGTTCACTTGCATACTTCGAGGAGCAGTTTAATTTTTCTCCAATCCTTTGAACGATCAGTTTTGGTCTTAAGCTGGTACTGGGATAAATGACACACCAAGGTGCCAGAGATGACCCGCTTTCCATGATGGCTCTTTGGAAAAGGCCACTGAATCTTTCAGACACTGTTAGTAGAGACACACTACAAGCTCCAGCGCTTTCTCCGAAAATAGTAACTTGGTTTTTGTCTCCGCCAAATTTGTCGATATTGTCTTTGACCCATTTAAGGGCAAAAATTTGGTCGAGCAATCCGTAATTGCCAGGAATGTCTTCACTTTCTGTGCTCAGAAACCCGAAAGCATCCAGTCTGTAATTTATTGATATGACAACCACTCCTTTCTTGGCTAAGGATTTCCCATCGAAAGCAGCAGCATATCCGACCAAAAAACCACCCCCGTGGATCCACACCATGACAGGTAATGACGTATCATTGGTCAGGACTCCGGGTGCGTAGACATTTAGAAAAAGGCAATCTTCACTCGTGTTTAGCTGTAGTCCAATATTCTCCAGTCCAAAGCGTAGCCTCTGCATGCAGTCTCTTGGTCTGTCAAGTGTGTCTCTAATGCCATCCCACTTATCCGGTGATTCAGGGGGCTTAAATCGCAAGTTGCCTGATCAAACGAAGACAAAATATATGAGGTTAGTTTAAGCACGTGCTACTTACAATTGCTTTTAGAGAACAAGGCTTTAAACTCTCTTGTAAACTTAAATCATAAGCAGACAACAAGGCATTTTGCTATTTTGCCTATTTCAAATCATTCTCTGAGAACAAAACAAGGCTTTCTATTACGTCACACCATTTACATCACTGACCTGCAGCAGAATACTAAAAGATTTGCATACTGACGATAGTATACAATAGACTGTGCTTTATATTGTCTTGTGTATGTTAAAATCATAAATAGGAAACATATATGCATATTGTATTATTAGTGTTTTGTATTCGGGTGTTGACTAGTAGCACTGGTAGACAACTAAACCGTTGTTGCGTAATATACATTAACTAATAAAACTTCAAATACCTTAACTTTTGTGAATAAAACTAGATAGAACTTTATTTGCCACTTAATGTTGCATCCTTCACAAGCCATTGCTAACCTCTTCCCCTCCTCCCCAAACCCAGTCCATAACATAGGGACATTGTTACAGATTGGAGGATGCACTTGAAATCACGTGTACTAGTTCCCCCAAGTCATTGGGTACAGGAGTTGACTCAAGGTATTCCTCCACCGGTCTACTCCTTTGTCCCTCTTAGTAGCGACGCTTAAAAACTTGGCTTACTTTGTACTGTTTCATTCCTTAGAGATGGACTGAAGACGCTCTATTGGTGTACGTGTGTGTGTGTGTGTGTGTGTGTGTGTGTGCGTGTGTGTGTGTACGTGTGTGTGCGTGTGTGCGTGTGTGTGTACGTGTGTGTGTGTGTGCGTGTGTGCGTGTGCGTGTGTGTGTGTGTACGTGTGTGTGTAGGTGTGTGTGTGTGTGTGTGTACGTGTGTGTGTGTGTGTGTGTGTGTGTGCCATGTCTCAGTGTTCCTTCTCTCCACCACTCTCAATCAGGGCTCCTGTTAGGCATGCTGGGAACTTCAGTTGAACCCCAGAACGAGAATGAGGTTCCCCACAATACTTTCATACATATCGTTCATCTCCCCTTTCCCAGCAGCTGTCCAGTGGAATGCCAACGAGCCTGAAAATTAGAATCTTCCTTCCTGATACTGTTTCTACTAGTATGGC
The DNA here is from genome assembly GCA_036873155.1 of Biomphalaria sudanica. Classification (NCBI taxonomy): domain Eukaryota; kingdom Metazoa; phylum Mollusca; class Gastropoda; family Planorbidae; genus Biomphalaria; species Biomphalaria sudanica. Next base: position 924,402 of record JAZGLO010006571.1, on the reverse strand, counting down.
ACATAGAGCTTTTTTTTTTTTTGGTTTTTCCTTTTTGGTATCTAGCAGCTGACAATTCATAGACATGATTCTGCTGATACCTGATGACATTGTCTCAAACCCCGGGGACTAAATTACTTTTTGATTCAAATAAACGTATTTCTAAGGTGAAATAAAAAAAATCGTGAGACATTTTTTTCTTGCAGAAGAACAATTTACATGTATTAAAATTTATTTTTAACTACTTATTTGATCGTATCAATTAGATCGAAATGTCTATAAAATATTGTGTCCATTAAGTCAATTTTATCCAAAGATGTGCAATACATGTTTTACTATTCGACCTTGTTGGTTTTGTTTTTAAAGGGAATTTAGTATAGAAAATTTAGAAAGAGATAGGGTTTCAAAAGTTGGCTCCCTTTTCAGACTGATTATTATCGCCATTAGAGAAACATTTCAATCATTTCAGGCACGACAAAAAGTGCACTGTTTTCAAAAATAGCGGTGCTAAGTTTGACGAGGTGAATGTTCTGGTCTTTTGTTGACATGTTTCGTATGTATTAATATTTCCTAGACCAAACATTCCTCAGGACTCCAGGGGATGACGGCGGGCAGGATTCGACTCGGGGCCATGGAGACTGTAAAGTGTTTGGTTTACACATGATGGAGACTGTAAAGTGTTTGGTTTACACATGATGGAGACTGTAAAGTGTTTGGTTTACACATGATGGAGACTGTAAAGTGTTTGGTTTACACATGATGGAGACTGTAAAGTATTTGGTTTACACATGATGGAGACTGTAAAGTGTTTGGTTTACACATGATGGAGACTGTAAAGTGTTTGGTTTACACATGAAGGAGACTGTAAAGTGTTTGGTTTACACATGATGAAGACTGTAAAGTGTTTGGTTTACACATGATGAAGACTGTAAAGTGTTTGGTTTACACATGATGGAGACTTTAAAGTGTTTGGTTTACACATGAAGGAGATTGTAAAGTGTTTGGTTTACACATGAAGGAGACTGTAAAGTGTTTGTTTTACACATGATGGAGACTGTAAAGTGTTTGGTTTACACATGATGGAGACTGTAAAGTGTTTGGTTTACACATGATGGAGACTGTAAAGTGTTTGGTTTACACATGATGGAGACTGTAAAGTGTTTGGTTCACACATGATTTAGATTGTAAAGTGTTTGGTTTACACATGATGGAGACTGTAAAGTGTTTGGTTTACACATGATGGAGACTGTAAAGTGTTTGGTTTACACATGATGAAGACTGTAAAGTGTTTGGTTTACACATGATGGAGACTTTAAAGTGTTTGGTTTACACATGAAGGAGATTGTAAAGTGTTTGGTTTACACATGAAGGAGACTGTAAAGTGTTTGTTTTACACATGATGGAGACTGTAAAGTGTTTGGTTTACACATGATGAAGACTGTAAAGTGTTTGGTTTACACATGATGGAGACTGTAAAGTGTTTGGTTTACACATGATGGAGACTGTAAAGTGTTTGGTTTACACATGATGGAGACTGTAAAGTGTTTGGTTCACACATGATTTAGATTGTAAAGTGTTTGGTTTACACATGATGGAGACTGTAAAGTGTTTGGTTTACACATGATGGAGACTGTAAAGTGTTTGGTTTACACATGATGAAGACTGTAAAGTGTTTGGTTTACACATGATGGAGACTTTAAAGTGTTTGGTTTACACATGAAGGAGATTGTAAAGTGTTTGGTTTACACATGAAGGAGACTGTAAAGTGTTTGTTTTACACATGATGGAGACTGTAAAGTGTTTGGTTTACACATGATGAAGACTGTAAAGTGTTTGGTTTACACATGATGGAGACTGTAAAGTGTTTGGTTTACACATGATGGAGACTGTAAAGTGTTTGGTTTACACATGAAGGAGACTGTAAAGTGTTTGGTTTACACATGATGAAGACTGTAAAGTGTTTGGTTTACACATGATGAAGACTGTAAAGTGTTTGGTTTACACATGATGGAGACTTTAAAGTGTTTGGTTTACACATGAAGGAGATTGTAAAGTGTTTGGTTTACACATGAAGGAGACTGTAAAGTGTTTGTTTTACACATGATGGAGACTGTAAAGTGTTTGGTTTACACATGATGGAGACTGTAAAGTGTTTGGTTTACACATGATGAAGACTGTAAAGTGTTTGGTTTACACATGATGGAGACTTTAAAGTGTTTGGTTTACACATGAAGGAGATTGTAAAGTGTTTGGTTTACACATGAAGGAGACTGTAAAGTGTTTGTTTTACACATGATGGAGACTGTAAAGTGTTTGGTTTACACATGATGGAGACTGTAAAGTGTTTGGTTTACACATGATGGAGACTGTAAAGTGTTTGGTTTACACATGATGGAGACTGTAAAGTGTTTGGTTCACACATGATTTAGATTGTAAAGTGTTTGGTTTACACATGATGGAGACTGTAAAGTGTTTGGTTTACACATGATGGAGACTGTAAAGTGTTTGGTTTACACATGATGGAGACTGTAAAGTGTTTGGTTTACACATGATGGAGACTGTAAAGTGTTTGGTTTACACATGATGGAGACTGTAAAGTGTTTGGTTTACACATGATGGAGACTGTAAAGTGTTTGGTTTACACATGATGGAGACTGTAAAGTGTTTGGTTTACATATGATGGAGATTTCCTTTTTGAGAGAGTTATGAAAGGCTAATTTTGAATATTTCCTTCTTCCAAAGACCTATGTCTTGATTAGTTTCAAAGTTGTATTTAGACAAACCTAATTACCTTTGTATGGATTAGAATAAAATAAACTCACCTGTTGGCGCCTTGGCGTAGGGTATCCCCATAAACACATTCACTTGGTCAGCCCCTTGGCCTTCAATACGCCCTCTGACCACACCATGTAGTGTAGACGCAAGAACATACTGTTCACCACTAGTCAAGTTTCGAGGTCCTAGGAGAGATGCTGTGACAACCAGGGCTAAACAAAGACCTTTTCTTTTGTTCATTCTGTTTGTAAGGTCACGATGGTGTCATGAACAAAACAAAAACACTTGATTAAACCTTATAGTTCGGACATACGTTAGGAAACAAAAGGTCTACATTTCCATGCTTGAACTATGACCTCCAATTATATAGATTAAAACAAAATTCCCAAACTCCATTTTCTCCTAATCTTTTTTTTTGTACCATTCTTTGGCCTTATTATAAATAAGTATTGTTTTAAATCTCGTTAGAAGAATAAATACGTTGACTACGGACAGAGTGAAAGTTGCACAGACTTGACTAATCATTCGTGAGCAGTATAACTCCCAAAAGTCAAAGCAGTCCCAATTATTAAACACATTTAAATAAATTTAAATTCACTGAGTTAAAGATCCCTGGATTTTTGTTTGTTTGCCGGGACGCTAGGACAAGACCAGACTTTTGACGTGGTAACAAGCTATTGGTCTCTACTGACCCCAGGTTGCCACGTGGCAGTGTTCAGGCCCTCCATGACGATTGCTCTCGGTTTGGAAGGTGAGGGGGGGGGGAAGTACTATAAGAGCTCTACGGACCATCGTCTTGTGTTACAATTAAAACGAGTGGGACATCACAGGGGATCATGAAGACCTGGACATTTAGAAAGTGAAGCACTTGAGACAGAGAGGAAGAGTTTTAAAAAATGTAAAAGTTCTTTTGGACGAAAAACGAAATAATTAAAAGAGAAAAGGTCAAGAGATAAAGAAGTCATAGATAAAGAAGTCATAGATAAAGAAGTCATAGATAAAGAAGTCAGAGATAAAGAAGTCATAGATAAAGAAGTCAGAGATAAAGAAGTCATAGATAACGAAGTCAGAGATAAAGAAGTCAGAGATAAAGAAGTCAGAGATAAAGAAGTCAGAGATAAAGAAGTCAGAGATAAAGAAATCATAGATAAAGAAGTCAGAGATAAAGAAGTCAGAGATAAAGAAGTCAGAGATAAAGAAATCATAGATAAAGAAGTCAGAGATAAAGAAGTCAGAGATAAAGAAGTCATAGATAAAGATGTCATAGATAAAGAAGTCAGAGATAAAGAAGTCAGAGATAAAGAAGTCATAGATAAAGAAGTCAGAGATAAAGAAATCATAGATAAAGAAGTCAGAGTTAAAGAAGTCAGAGATAAAGAAGTCATAGATAAAGAAGTCATAGATAAAGAAGTCAGAGATAAAGAAGTCAGAGATAAAGAAGTCAGAGATAAAGAAGTCAGAGATAAAGAAGACATTGTGAATGTTTTTCGTTATGTTAGTTCACCATTTCAGACCTGGAAGCCAATGTATCAATAACAAACGTTGTTGGCTGACAGTGTCTAATCCCTCAATCTCCATCGCAAAGTAACGTGTACTATTGTGTACCTCACTTGATCTTTGAATTTGATTTTCTTGACATTGTTAAGTTTATCTAGTTGATAAAGCTCTACCAATCTACCTCTTTTCATTTGGTCACGTGTTTCTATACGTTCCATTATATCGCCAACACATTTCATCCTATTATCGTTTGTCTTATTTTTCTTACAATTTAATTGCTTACAGAACATTGACTGGATCTTAACAAGCTCTACTAAAGATCAGATAACTGTAATTAACTTTAAGTGCTGAAATATTCAATAGACAACTCTTTGCATTTCTAACAATGGATTAATTGTGCCATCATGAAGTGTGTGTACTTTAGTATACAAGATGGACTTTCGTACTTTCCACCTCACTTGTAAAACATTATGTAGACTTAGTTGGAAATGATAACAAATTGTAATTTACATTGTTGGTGTAATGTTATGTTAAATAATACTAAACAGAAAGATGACAAAAGTCTACATTTCTAAACGAAGACTGTATTAACAATTATCTACTTATTATAAAAAAATTATTTGATAAAACAGATAAGATCCAAAATTTCATACATTCTCTACTGTTAACTTTATGCTCTAGCCCACCACCACTTGACTTCCTTTGGTAGCAATATCAGTCACAAAGTCTGCGTAATAACCTACAGCTATTGTTCTTCCAGCGGGGACAACTTTTGATTCTTTACCAATTTTGAGGAGCTCTGTGTTCGATTGTGTGTACCCAGGCCAAGACGTTGTTCCTGTGGGCAGGGTGGAAAGTGGGTTACCGGTTTTGGCGAAATTGGTCCACATCGTTATAATCTGCTCTGAAACCCCGAGGTCATCTGACGTGGGCTGAGATGTACTTAGCCACAAGGGGAAATTAAAAGATCGAAACACGAACGGAAGTTCATCGGTATGAGCCGAGGTCGCCCATGGGGGTAAAGTACTCACGCTCTGCCTGTAGTTGAATTCATAAAGGAATTGTTTCTTGTCCTGAATGGCACCACTAGCCAGCTGAGTTTCATACAACGCAGGAAGCACAAATTTAAAGTCGGACGACGCTTCTGATGATTTTTGTAGGATCTGGATCGGATCGGAAATGTTGCTTAAATAAAAGGCTTCGAAACGGTTTATGACGTCATCCGTTGAACTTAAATCAAATGGATACAAGTCGTCTGCAATGAATTTCCGGAATTCCTGTCTAGTTGCACCAGAAGTGAAATTAGGTTTCATGGAACCTTCTTCGTTGCTGTTAAATCCTCTGATAGCCTCAAAATGATCGTATTGACCACTGGTCAGTAAAGTTTTGGGTAAATTAGGCAGTACACCAAAAGTGGTTTCAACTCGTGGGCTCAGTACTTCTGTGACTACCCCATTTAACAGTTCATATTGAACTTCAACACTAGCATTTAACAGACTGGCTCCATTGACTTTTTGAAGACAATTAAATAGTTGGCGCGAATCATCTGGGAAGTTACAATTAACCTTTGACCCTATCAAATCCGCTGTTTTCTTTGGAGGTAAGTTTGTTTTAGGGTACGAGACACACCAGGGAGCCATAGACGATCCACTTTCCATGATAGCTCTCTTAAATAACCCTTTAGCCAGTGGTGAAAGAGTTAAAATAGAAACACTACAAGCCCCTGCACTCTCACCAAATATCGTCACTTGGTTAGGATTACCGCCAAAATTGGCTATATTTTCTTTCACCCACTTCAAGGCAAAGATCTGGTCAAGTAAACCAAAGTTGCCAGGTATCACATCATCTTCTGTGCTCAAGAAGCCAAACACATCCAGTCTGTAGTTGAAAGTGACCACAACTACTCCTTTCCTGGCAAGCGCTGCACCATCATAAATAGCCGATGAGCCCATGATAAAGCCTCCACCATAGATCCACACCATGACTGGTAAGAGTGTTGTGTTTGTTCCACTGGATGGAGTGAAGACGTTCAGGTAGAGACAATCTTCACTGATGTTCACTTGAACCCCAAGCTTTTCCACACCGTACCTTAGAATCTGCATGCAATCACGAGATGGGTTCAATGCATCCCGAGGGGCAGTCCATGTATCTGGCTCTTGAGGCTGTTTAAAGCGTAGATCACCTGGTTGAGAAAACCATAAAATAAGCTTACAATTCAATGACATTTCGTTAAAAACATGCTTGTTAAAGATTTTTCTGTCCCCCCCCCCCAACTTTTATTTTCATTATCAAAATTGTCAGTCTTGACTTTCATTTGAGTTTTAAAACAAACATTTTGTCATATCTTAAATCGAGCAATGGTTATTTTTCAAGTCAAAATAAAATCATTTCAATTTTGAGTTTAAAACATTCTGAGATTTATTTTCAGTGTAACTTTATGATTGTTAGCTTATAGCACATAAATAAGGGACACACTTTGTAAAATCTTCGTTAGCGATTGAATAATAAAAGACCATTGATAATGTATAACGTATCAAAATATTAAAAATGAAGAGCAAGAGAGAGAGAAAGAGGGAGAGAGAGAGAAAGAGGGAGAGAGAGAGAAAGAGAGAGAGAGAGAAACAATAGAGGAGAAAGTGAAGACATTGTAAAATACCTGTGGGCGGTTTAGCGAATGGCACTCCCCAGTAGGTGTACATTGTGTCTGCACCAGTGCTTGCAGCTACTCCCCTGATTGGGCCATACTTGGTACGTGCGATGTTGTCTACCTGTGAGCGTGTTAGAACCAAGAGATGACAGAATGCCGCAAGACAAGCGAATAATCTCATGGTCATACTAGTCGTCATGACTCAATTGGAAACCCTCAAACTCAGTTGAAAAATTCCTTTTCGGCCTGCATTGGTATTTATTGAAGTTAGGTCTATTTTCTATTTTGTGTATTTTAAATCTTATCAAGATTAAATGAGGTCATGAGAACACGTCACGTGGTGCAAGGTGAACAAGTAGCTGAATAATAAAAATATTACAGTTTTCAAACAATGTTAAGGTGTGTACTCCTCTAAGATACGCAAAAAGGTCAAAAGAATGGCGGAAGTTGTCAATCTACGTCATCATTTAGGAAAATGTTCTCAGAAACTTGGAAAATGTGGGTGACTGCCTGGAGGCAGATACTCCCATAACATGGCACAACCCATCTAGTAATGGTCATTGCCTTGGTGGAAACAGGACTAGGGTTTTAGAGCTCTCGGTCCACAGAGAGACATTCTTCTCCAAAGTCAAAGGGAGTATGGGCACCTTGCTGCTTCGATGTCCCGAAATGTTCCGAAGGTTGCAGTTGTATTTTTCGTTTTTCTCATTCGTTTATTGTGATCTCTTTGGTCAGTTGAATGGGGAGAGAAAGTTTGTCATTGTATTGACCACACGATCTCATAGTTGGCTTAAGACAAAAAAATCTCCATTACTTATATCAATAAGGAGAAATTTAAAGTCTTGTTTAATTAGTGATGTCAAATCTTATTATACTCTAAAGAAAATAAGGGAGTTGAATAAATTACAGATGTTCCTTTAAAAGAGAAGATAATTGAGAAGATAACTGAGAAGATGATTGTATCCTACGCGTATCATTGTGCTAATCTATTTGTGCACGTTAATTAAAGATGTAAGCTCTGCTAAGTCATAAGTTTTCCTAGCTGATTCAGGCAACCCGTTCCATGCTAACATGGCACTGCAGAAGAAAGAGCATATGTAGGAGTGGGTCCAAGTATATGGAATAAGAAATGTACTTTTAACTTGTGTCCTTCTGAGTACTTAATAGTTGTTGTCTTTGTATTGTTAAGTTATATGGCTCAGTGTTTTATGTATTTTATCTACCTTGCATATTTAGATTGTCTTCTGTACTTCTTTCTTTCCAAACAGGCCCAGACAGGTGATAGGATCATAGCGTATTGAGAAAGCTAAAAACCAGAAATTGTGCTGAACAATACAAACGGTAAAACTATCTCTAATCGCACAGATTTATTAATGTGAGTCTAGATCTATGACTGAACCAAACTAATTGATACAACTACGCTTAATCTAAACTTTGTTTTTAAAGTATTTTTTTGTCATTTGTCTTACTACTTCTGTAAACCTCCAAATAACTTTTTTGTGTGTGGGACATGTATTTATTACGTTCTGTAGTTCTAACTAATGTTCTACATTCTCTAGCCTACCACAACTTGATCAACTTGACTTGATATCTCATTAACTAGGTTAAGGTATGTACTGAGAGACATGGATCTATTCCCCATTATAGTTTTGGATTCTATGTCTATTTGTAACAAATCTGGTTGAGTGACGGTGTATGGAGACCACGAGGTTGCACCTGTGGGCGTAGTGGAAGTCGGGTTCCCAGTTTTGGCGAAATTAGTCCACAAAGCAATAACCTGGTCTGAAACGCTTAGGTCGTTTGCTGTGGCTTGGGCAGTTCTAGACCAGAAAGGAAATTTGAAGGCATGAAAGACAAAAGGTAGCTCATTTGTATGTTCTGCTGTAGCCCACAATGGTAAGGTACTAATACTTTGTCTATAGTTAAATTCATACACGAACTGTTTCGTTGTTGGCATTGCCCTCGCAGCCAGGTCTGTCTCCAACAGCGCAGGCAGCGCAAAAGAAATGTCTGATGATGCTTCTGAGGATTTGTGTAAGATCTTGATTGGATCGGAAATGTTAGTTAAGTATAGAGCTTCATAGGTATCGATCAGATTGTCTCTTGTGATTTGATCCATATTGAACAATGAAAGTTTCCCCACCATGAAATTCCTGAACTCTTGTCTCGTTGCACCGGAAGTAAAGTCTATTTTCAAAGCTCCGTTTTCGTTGCGGTTGAATCCTCTGATAGCCTCAAAATGATCGTATTGACCACTGGTCAGTAAAGTCTGTGGGAAATCTGGAAGTACACCGAATGAAGTCTCAACTCGAGGCTGATGTACTTTTAATAATCTGCCCGTGAACGGATCAGTCTGGACGTCAATGCTGGCATTTAGAAGAGCTTGTGCGCTAACGTTTTGCAAACAGTCGAGAAACTGGCTTGAATGGTCAGAAAAATAACAACCGACCTTAGCGCCTATCAACGCAGCTGCTTTCCTTGGCTGTAAGATTGACTTTGGGTAGGTCATGCACCATGGAGATAAAGCTGATCCACTTTCCATGATGGCTCTCTTAAACAAACCTTTAGCCAGTGGTGAAAGAGTTAAAATAGAAACACTACAAGCTCCTGCACTCTCACCAAATATCGTCACTTGATCAGGATCTCCACCAAAATTGGCTATATTTTCTTTCACCCACTTTAGGGCAAATATCTGGTCAAGTAAACCAAAGTTGCCTGGTATGACTTCATCTTCTGTACTTAGGAAGCCAAACGCATCGAGCCTGTAGTTTATGGTGACGAAAACGACACCATTTCTGACTAGAGCTGCCCCATCGTAAGGCACCGAGGAGCCCTGGGTAAAACCTCCCCCGTAGATCCAGACCATAACAGGCAAGAGAGTACTGTTTGCCTCAGAGGACGGAGTAAAGATGTTTAGATAAAGACAATCTTCACTGATGTTCATTGGAATGTCAAAACCAATCATTTGAAAGCAGTCACTTTGCGGATGTATTGAATCCCTGGTAGCAAACCATGAATCAGGTGGCTGAGGTGACTTCAATCTCAGATTCCCTGTTGAGATCAATTCAAATAAACAAAAATGTAGACATTCGAGCACACTAAAATATTTATGTATATTTGTTTTTATTTATTTATTTCTATATTATTATATTTATCTATATTTATGTATTCTATTAAAATGTCTGAGAAACAAAGATTTATTTGTAGTCGTTAGTTCTCTGAGATAAGCTCATTAAAAACTGAGTAGCTATATTTATGCTTTATAGAGATGCGGTTTAATGTAATAAGATTAATCTTTAAAATATTTCCGATTTATCGCTGATTCACTTATGTATTAAAAGAACTAATCAGTTGAATTACGGATTCGCATGAAATTTCGTACAAAGGTTACCCCCAGGTGCATACTAAAACGCGGTTTTGACAGATTCACAACTTGAACTCCGCGATTCGCGAAAACAAACTGCAAGCTTTCTATTTAACGTTTGCATTTTATTTTCGGTGTTTCCCCAAAGTTGGTCATAAATTTATTTATTTTTTTGGGAGGTGGCTTGGGGAGGTGGAAATGGGGTTTACACAATGATTACGTATTTTATATTCTACTATTAAGAAGAAAGATTTTTGTTTCTCTATTACCAGGTGAAAGGTAGGATGTTAATGGAGTGTGTAAATAAGCTCTTAAAGCAAGGTAATAGTTTCCTTTATTATCTTCTATGTTATCAATACATTCACAAGGAGAAAGGGATGGAAGGTGAATAAGAGACCAACACAAAACCTGAAACCAGAACAAACGCGACAGAAAGATGAATAGAAATATGTAAAGTTCCTAAAGACTGAATCTACTGTTTTTTTCACTCAGTGTGAGATTTGTTAGCACCATAGTCTAGGTGTTCAGGAGTATTCTCATTCTCGTTTCGCGATAGAAAGTGTATTTAGTGTTTAGCAGGTATGGGCTCTCTTTCATTAGCCAAACCACAACGCAGTTAATATTAAGTACGGACATGTCCTCCTGAATGGTGAACACATGTGTACACTAGCTTCTAAATCATGATTTGGAATACGTACTAAATATTGCTTCTGTAAATGTGCCAAAATGTTTCTCTGAATGTGCCAAAATGTTTCTCTGAATGTGCTAAAAATATTTTGTAAATGAGTGAAATCTTAATGTTTTTTAATGCGCAGATTGATGTTTCAGAAATGTGTATGATGGTGTTTTGATGTGGAGAATGGTGTTTCAGAAATGTGTATGATGGTGTTTTGATGTGGAGAATGGTGTTTCAGAAATGTGTATGATGGTGTTTTGATGTGGAGAATGGTGTTTCAGAAATGTGTATGATAGTGTTTTGATGTGGAGAATGGTGTTTCAGAAATGTGTATGATGGTGTTTTGATGTGGAGAATGGTGTTTCAGAAATGTGTATGATGGTGTTTTGATGTGGAGAATGGTGTTTCAGAAATGTGTATGATGGTGTTTTGATGTGGAGAATGGTGTTTCAGAAATGTGTATGATGGTGTTTTGATGTGGAGAATGGTGTTTCAGAAATGTGTATGATGGTGTTTTGATGTGGAGAATGGTGTTTCAGAAATGTGTATGATGGTGTTTTGATGTGGAGAATGGTGTTTCAGAAATGTGTATGATGATGTTTTGATGTGGAGAATGGTGTTTCAGAAATGTGTATGATGGTGTTTTGATGTGGAGAATGGTGTTTCAGAAATGTGTATGATGGTGTTTTGATGTGGAGAATGGTGTTTCAGAAATGTGTATGATGGTGTTTTGATGTGGAGAATGGTGTTTCAGAAATGTGTATGATGGTGTTTTGATGTGGAGAATGGTGTTTCAGAAATGTGTATGATGATGTTTTGATGTGGAGAATGGTGTTTCAGAAATGTGTATGATGGTGTTTTGATGTGGAGAATGGTGTTTCAGAAATGTGTATGATGGTGTTTTGATGTGGAGAATGGTGTTTCAGAAATGTGTATGATGGTGTTTTGATGTGGAGAATGGTGTTTCAGAAATGTGTATGATGGTGTTTTGATGTGGAGAATGACATGCAGACATATTAATTAATACCTGTGGGTGGTTTGGCAAAAGGAACGCCCCAGTAAGTAGACATCTTTTCTTGTCCTTCCTCAACAGTTACGCCTCTGACCGGTCCATACTTTGTGCGTGTCACTAGGTACGACTCTGCCTCAACCAGTACCCGGACTAGGGAGATGAGCGTGATCCCTTGCAGGAACCAATGAATCATTAGACTAAGCATGACCAACAACATCAGATGACTTGCAGGAACCAATGAATCATTAGACTAAGCATGACCAACAACATCAGATGACTTGCAGGAACCAATGAATCATTAGACTAAGCATGACCAACAACATCAGATGACTTGCTGATTTCAAATGAACTTTTACATTTATACTTTTGGAATGACCTGAAGTGAACTGGGACAAGGCTTGTGGTGTATGACCTTCTAGCTACAGGTCCATGAGAAAACATCCACATGTTACACAATGATAGTCCGCTTACACATCACTGTCAGAAAGTAAATGTGTTCTTAAAAAGTGATACTTAATGAACTGCCCAGAAGGCCTACTTTATGTCGGTATATATAAGCAAAGTTGGTTTTCTAGTATTGAATTTAAATATTTTTAAGCAAATATTTTTAAACAAAAAAGTTATTTTTAAACAAAAGTTATGTTGAGTAAATTATTTTCAATCAAATAATGAAAAAAGGGAACCATAACGCGAAGTGAGCCACACCACGATTAACAAATTAACATATTGGTGTAAATCTTTACATACATCTATAAGTGATAGGTAACTAAAATTGTTATTACAGTGTTCGTTTAGTTATAAGGTGTTAATAAATTTTATACTACTACTACTACCGTTGCAATATCCCTCTTTTTTTTTTATTTCTACCTCACGTTTAAAAAAAGGGGGAGGGGTAGAATAATCTACTCTGTAGAAACTATCGAAGCGACAGAGCACGCTTAAGAGTTTGGACACAATGGAAGATCACTATTTTTTTTTTTCAACTCTGACGGAGGGAGTTATCTGTATATTACAGGAGATTGGTATGAGTCTTCAAAAGATTTTAATAATTTCCAGATATTTCCAGGACCTTTTTGTATATTTTGCAATTTCAGGAGATTTCCAGGACCTCCTTTTAAATCGACAGGAGGTCGCGGGAAATATGTTATAAGTTATAAAATGGTTTAATTTAATAATTTATACACCTAAAATTAGCGCGGGTCCTATAAAAGTGCTGGGCCCACTGCGGTCGCATAGGTTGCAGTGGCCTAAGGTTGGCCTTGCAAAATAGCGGCGTATGCTACGCCGCCGGTCGACTAGTGTGTAAATAACGTGAAAGTGCATTCTAAGAAACAAAAATTGTTAGTTTTAATTGATTGTTTTTTCTTTCCTTAATATGACTGTACATATTCACCAGTCGTATTACATGAAATTATAATGTGTATACAACAAATTATAAACTAATGATGTTGCCATTGTCATACTGAACTCTGTTCATTGGATGATTAATTATCCAATGAATTTCAATACGTAACGATCCAACAGACCAGAGCCGCATTAGACAATCACGCTTTACCTTGGCTTGGCTACCTATTAAGGGGGCTCGAGTTTCGACACCCGACTCTAGCAGAGTTGTGTTTACTGAGCTCCTGAAGGCAGCAAGAAAAACGTTCTCCCAGATATCCTCAACCCCCACTGGGCCACAAATGAGATTGGACCATTGCGCCCTGAGCATGCTATAAGTATGAAAGTAGCGCTATATAAACGCTATAATTTATTTTTATTAATTGATATAGAAATTGATGAGCTCATTTTGTTCTCAATGATTCGTGTCATCAACAATGAGGGGGGGGGGGGGGCAAAGTTTCAATCTGACACCGGAAGTGGGAGAAGTCAATGACTCCAACCAGAAAGACAGAGAGTCAGTGGATACAACTTTGTGGCCATTGGAACCAAACTCAGCTACAACGTATCTTTATTTTGATTTATAACAAAATTATTTCGAATGAACAGTAAGCAAGGTTACAAAGTCAGTTTGTATGGAAACACAACCTCAAATCACACCCCCCCTCCTTAAACTGGTAGACTCATGCAGGTAAAAAGGCAGGTTTCACTATTTTAGACAGAATATCAAAAACTATGAACTACAAACTATTAACAACTACAGCCCCTATCTCCGTCGATACCAATGGAAGAGACGTGTGCGCGTGTATATATATCTATACAAGAATTACTCGCTGACGGGTACAGGGTAGGAATCACACAACAATCATCTCTTTATTGATGTAGTTCATTAAGTTTACTTTCCATTCAATATCAGTGTTTTAGCATGCGTAAGAGGCTGTCAAGTATCAAAAGATTTGCTAAAATATTTTCTGTCGTTCATGATGTTGTATTTGTGTAGAATGTATATCCTGTGAGTAATTAAAGATCAGACGCTCCACTCTCGCGCTAGTGAAAATTGAATTTTGTGTTTCTTTGTGTTTTTTTATTTTGTCCTTCATTTCCAACAAGTAAAAACCAGTTTGCTTGAAGACGTATATCTTTCAAGTTTCAAACTGAAACCTCAGAAACTCGTGCCTCTATCCCACAACAACACTGTTTGGATTGGTTTCCATAATTGTTAGTATGTTTCTGTACAAGCTAATAGCTTCTTGTCTCCCTGCCAAAGAAACGGTAGGCACTTTGCTAATTTGTAGAAAATGTTGATCAGTACCGCTGAAAGTTGGCCAGGCGGCAGCTTTCACTGACTCTGGAGAAGTTGGATCACCAGACTTGGCAAAGTTCGTCCAAAGTGTCATTACCTCATTCGCTATGGCGAGGTCATCTTGTGAAAATTGGGTCAGCCCAACCACTGGCTTGTAGCTTTCTCCAAAAACAAAGATGATCTCGTCAGCGTGTGCGGAAGTGGCCCAGTCGGGTAGAGCGCTGTCACTTTTTCTGTAGCTAAACTCATAAACGTAATTGTTTCGGTTTCTTGCAGAGCCAGCGGCTGAAATGGACTCCAGAAGAGCTGGGAAGACAAATGTAAAATCAGAGATGACATCGGACGCTCGATGCAGAGTAAGAATGGGATCAGATACGTTTTTAAAGTAAAGCTCTTCAATCTGAGCCACGATGGAACCTTTATCTGGCCACTTTGTGTAGGCAAGAAATATCGGCAGAAGATCAGACTTCACTTCATCCAGTGTGGCGCCATGAGTAAAGTTCTCTTTCAACAAAGCGAGTTCGTTGCTGTTGAACCCTCTGATGGAATCGACATGTTCAAAATGACCACTGTCCAGCAACCTCCTTGGAAGATCTGGAAGTACATTGAATACTTGTTCGATTCGAGGTGTCAATATTAAGTCTACATGAGACGCTTTCTGGACATCGTAACTAGCCTGTAGAAGCTCCTTAGAGTCGATGCTTTGTAAACATTGTAAATAGTGGTCTGAGGGCTCTACACTACAATTAACCTTTGAACCTACCATTGCTGCTATTGTGTTATGAGGAAAGGTAGATGTTGGGTATTTTACACACCATGGGGATAAAACCGACCCACTTTCCATAATAACTCTTTTAAACAAACCTTTAGTCAGTGGCGAAAGAGTTAAAATAGAAACGCTACAAGCTCCAGCACTCTCGCCAAATATTGTTACTTTTTCAGGATCACCGCCGAAGTTGGCAATATTTTCTTTCACCCACTTCAAGGCAAAGATCTGGTCAAGTAAACCAAAGTTGCCAGGTATCACATCATCTTCTGTGCTCAAGAAACCAAACGCATCCAGTCTGTAGTTGAAAGTGACCACAACTACACCTTTCTTAGCAAGAGCTGTTCCATCATAAGGCGACGATGTTCCCATGTTAAAGCCTCCGCCGTAGATCCACACCATGACTGGCAAGAGTGTTGAGTTGGTTCCAGACAATGGACTGAAGACATTTAAGTAAAGACAATCTTCGCTGAGGTTTCTATGAACTCCAAACTTCTCCAAGCCAAACCACGGCGACTGCATGCAGTCATAAGATTGGTGTAGTGCATCTTTGGTGCTGCTCCACGACTCAGGCTGCTGGGGCCGTTTTAGACGCAGGTTTCCTGAGACGACATAACAAGGAAATCATTTTTATAATATATATATAATATATATATATTGGTGTATAAACATATTGTGTCTGTTACATATTATCAATGGAGGTGCGGTGGCTGAGCGGTAAAGCGCTTGGCTTCCGAACCGGGGACCGGGGTTTGAAGCCTGGTGATGACTGGGATTTTTAATTTCGGGATCTTCGGGCGCCTCTGAGTCCACCCAGCTTTAATGGGTACCTGACTTTAGTTAGGGAAAAGTAAAGGCGGTTGGTCGTTGTGCTGGCCACATGACACCCTTGTTAACCGTAGGCCACAGAAACAGATGACTTTTACATCATCTGCCCTATAGACCACAAGGTCTGAAAGGGGAACTTTACTTTTTATATATATTATCAATGAGTAAACAGCATTGTGTTTTGTTTGTGTACATTATCAATGTGTAAGTAGTACTGTGTTGAAGTGTGTTGTGTGTGCTTAAATTGTTTTCACAGTACGTTAAACAAATATGAAATTAGTTTCTTAAATACTTATATAATTTAGTTGTCAAACTTACCAGTAAATAAAGATCTGTGTTTTTTTATGTCACTATTAAAGAATACCCTACATATTTACCGTATCTCAATATATGAACAAAAAATAATTTCACTACAGCACTCACTACTCTTGTAGCTAAAGATTTTATGTGGTGTTCAAATGGTGTTCAAATGGTAGATACGTATCATGCAATGTAAGGTTTTTATTTTATTAACCTCTGACCTTCAAGGCTATGAACAGTTTAGTCATTTTAGTTTCTCTAAATAGTTTATGAGACTACATTTTCTTTATGATCTTTTGGAAGAGGATAAGAGGGAGGTCTATTCAAATACTTTTCCTTGTTACTATGTGTCCATTACTTCAAGTTTCGAACAAACATTCGGAGACAATGATAAATAATGTAATAAAGACAGAATGGTGCAGTATTTATGTTTAAATGTATTAAATGGGACTCTTAATGTAGAATCTACCTGGAAAAGTGAACGGATCTTTACTTTTTTTGTGGAACATCATAATAAATCAACATATATCATTTGTAAAAAAAGTGTTTTAAAAAATTCCGCTTTCAGACCCTGCATCTATAGGGCAGATTGGTTTCGTTGGTCCACTGTTAACGAAGGTGTCATGTGGCCAGCACAACGACCAACCTCCTTTACTTTTCCATAGCCATTAGAGCGGATGCATTAAGAAGAGCCCCAAAGTTCCCGAAATATTATTCCAGTCTTTACCAGGATTCGAAACCGGGACCGCTCGCCTCGGAAGCCAAGCGCTTTAGCACCACCTCCTTTCATGTATATCTTTGATGATAATCAGAATATTTTGTTCTTGTTATCATATATTATTTTACTACTTTCCAGTTCATAATGATTTGTTTTGTAACATAAACTTATATTGAACTGTTCGAAATTATACATACACATACAAACGAGCAAACTTTTATTACCAACCTTACAAAAGAAAACATATATAGGAGTTTATATTACTTCCTAGCAAGAATGTCAGATAAAATGCCATCATTATAAAAAAAAATAAAAAATTGTCGACTAGCCCACGACAATATTATCCACTTTGTTTTCCAAAATTGGAAGTAGACCCTTGAAGAGTTCCACGGCTTTGAGTCTATCCTTTATTTCAACTTTAGAAACCTTATCGATTTTTAGCAGACGAATATCAACATCCTTGTTGAAAGCAGGCCACCAGGTGACCCCTGATGGCAGTGAAGAGGTTGGGTTTCCAGTCTTGGCAAAGTTGGTCCATAAAGTTATCAACTGCTGAGACACTAAGAGATCGTCTTGAGATGGCGGATTCGAACCCCAGAATGAATTATTAAAATTTCCAAACACGAAATAAAGCTCGTCTGCATGCCCAGCTGTCGCCCAGATAGGTAGCAAACTTGAACTTTTTCTATAGTTGAACTGATAGAAGTAGTGGTTCTTATCTGAGGCTACTTTTGACATTAGAATCATCTCCTCTATCGCAGGTGCAGAGTAGAAGAAATCAGTGATAGCATCAGAAGCTCTTTGGAGTAGTATTGTAGGATCACTAGCATTCGTAAGATAAACATCTTCAAACTGCCTTACTAAGGTTTCTTTGTCTGTCAAATTGAAAACTCCTAAAAGATTTTGCAAGATCATTGTTTTCGCTTCTTCTGGTGTGGCTCCAATGGTGAAATTTTCTTTCAGAGCTCCAGCCTCATTGCTGTTGAAACCTCTAATGGTGTCTACATGCTCGTAGGAACCATGTTCTAGCAAGTCACTTGGAAGAGCTGGAAGTACGCCAAAAATCTGTTCAATTCGAGGTAGAAGTATCATGCCAAACTCAGAGGATTGTTGAACTTCATAACTGGCCTGCAAAATTTGATGCGCATCCACATTTTGTAGGCAGTTTAGGTACTGGTCAGAACTTGATATGGTACAGTTCACCTTTGAACTTATTTTTGTGGCTAAAGTTCTCGCAGATAACTTTGACTTTGGAAGATAAATGCACCAAGGTGATAGCGACGACCCACTTTCCATAATGGCTCTTTTAAACAAACCTTTTGTCAGTGGTGATAGAGTTAAAATAGAAACACTACAAGCTCCTGCACTCTCACCAAATATCGTCACTTGATCAGGATCACCACCAAAATTGGCTATATTTTCTTTCACCCACTTCAAGGCAAAGATCTGGTCAAGTAAACCAAAGTTGCCAGGTATCACATCATCTTCTGTGCTCAGGAAACCAAACGCATCCAGTCTGTAGTTGAAAGTGATCACAACTACACCTTTCCTGGCCAACAAGGACCCGTCGTAAACAGATGCTGATCCCATGGTGAATCCACCACCAAAAATCCAAACCATAACTGGCAATCGTGTCGTATTTGAACCAGATGACGGACTAAAGACGTTTAGATAGAGACAATCTTCACTGATGTTTCTATGAATACCATAGCGGAGACTTTGCATACAGTCCAATGATGGAAATATGGCGTCCTTGGTTACTGCCCAAGAATCTGGTGGCTCCGGTGATTTCAGTCGTAAATGTCCTTTTTGAAAACAAGAAAATAGAAAGTTTTTATTTTCCTTCAATAAACTCAAGAACGCTCATTGTGTAATAATTAGTCTCCTTATTGCATACATTTCTCTTATTAGCTTATTGGTGGCCATAACTGTAAAATAAAAACGTTTATATGATCTACGTAAGTATACGAACATGAATTAGATTTCTTTTTAAACCGAAGAAAAATTGATATTAAATATATATATATATATATATATATCATGGGCGTTCAACCCCCCCCCCCCCCCCCGAAATGAAACGGGAACGGAATTAAGTGTCTGATTTTTGCTTTTATTTTGTTTATTTTAGGTGAGACTTACCACAGCACAACCGAGGGGGTTTTGAGTTAAAAACCCTCTACCAGGGGTTTTTGAGTTTAAAACCCCCTACCAGGGGGTTTTGAAACCCTATCAGGGGGTTTTGAGATACAAATCCCTCTACCAGGGGGTTTTGAGTTTAAAACCCCTTACCAGGGGTTGCAGTTAAATCCCAATCTTCTATAAACAAAACTAAAAAAATGAAAACAACAATCCCAAGTTCCAAGAAAACAGCTAAGGAAGATTTTAACTTTAAAACCGCCTCCAAAAATTACGATTAACCCCCTCTAAATATTACAAAAAGCAAATTACACAATCACAATTCTGTGAGCGTAGCCAAAGGGCTTTTGAGTTTAACCCCCCGCCCCTCCAGTTGGGGTTTGAAGCTAAAAGGTACCTATTCAATAAAAAAAAAAAGCAAATTACACACTATAAAATCTATGAACTTAGCCAAAGGGGTTTTGAGTTTAAAACCCCCTGCAAGCGGGGTTTGAAACTGAAAACAACCTCTTCAATATAAAAAAAAAGCAAATTACGCACTCAAAATGCTATGAGTGTAGCCAAAGGGGGTTTTGAGTTTATATCCCCCTCCTCCAGATGGCTTTTTCTTTCAAGTTTAAAACCCCTCCAGATGGTTTTGAGTTTAAAATTCCCCTACAGAGCGTTTAGAGTTGAAAACCTCTCTCTTCAATATTATTTTAAAGCAAACTAAAGTCACCAAATTCTATGATCGTAGCTAAATGGGGTTTTGAATTAAAAAAAACAACAACAAAAAAACTCCAGAGATTTTTTAGTTTAAAACCCCTCAACAGATGATTTTGACGAAAAAACGTTCCTTTTCGATATAAAATCTAAAGCGAAATACAGGCATGTAATTCAAAGAGCGTAGTCAAGAAAGGTTACAAATTTCTACCAGTGGCTTGGGCTCCATTAATAAATTGTGAATAGTCTTCTGCCGAAATTGAAAAACACTAAATGTGGCTCAACAAAGATGGCTAAGACAGATTTTAGGAGTCAGTTATAGAGATCGCGTCTAAATCAAAGAAATCATGTGCCGAACTGGGAGTCGAACCCTTAATAAGGTTGTGACAGAGCGTCGCATGAGGTTTTGCGGGACATATTCTCCGACAAAATGAATTACGCATAATAAGAGTTAGGGAAACAGCTTGCCGGAAAATGCGCCGAACGGCGCGGGAGGGTCTAAGTCAGCAAGAATAGCACATTAGGTTTTTGACGTAAAACTTTTTACTAGCAAGATAATGCACTGTAGATACCTCAGAATATGCATTTTGTTGGCTTTCAATACCAGAAATAGTGCTCGGCGACGGGGCTTTGCCCCGCGCTGGGGGAGCGCTGCGAGCTCCCCCAGACCCCCTTGCTAGCAAGGGCGGGGAGTCTACAAGTTTTCAACTAATTCCAGGAAAAACCTATTCTAGGGCACAATAAACGTCTTTGGAAAGGGTCAGAATGTAATAAAGATTAATTATGTACACACACACACACATATATATATATAATTTTTTCCGCGGGGGGGGGCGGGAGGGGGGAATCCCCCCAAACCCCCCTCCCCCCGAAAAAAAATCTGGCTATGCCCATGATATATATATACATATATGGCCAGGACAACGACCAACCGCCTTTACTTTTCCCTAACTTATGTCAGGTACCCATTAGAGCTGGGTGAACTCAGAGGCGCCCAAAGATCCAGAAATTAGAAATCCCAGTCTCCACCAGGACTGGAACCGGGGACCCTCGGTTTGGAAGCGCTTTACCCCTCAGCCACCGCGCCTCCCAAATTAATAATATATACTTGATACTTGAATGCAATGTATGTATGTATGCAATGTATGTATGTATTTATGTATGTATGTATGTATGTATGTATGAAGCCTATGTAGGTATGCATATATGGGTGTATGTATGTATGTCAAAACCGTTAGACCAATCTTGATAAAATTTGGCATAATGTTCTTTAGATCATGGCGGAGACCTTAGAGTATGTTTGATGTCACTCCCACAACAAGGGGACCCTAAAATTTAAAAAAATTACCTAAATTTATCTCTATTGAAAAAGGAAACATTTTTAACAAATGGGGTAAACCCGTTTTCGCAGTATTCACATTCACATTTAATTATATATAGGGGCTTATTAGCTATGAATATGTCAGCCAAACGGGCACACCCATTTTCAATCCTTACTTTTATTTTCGTGGCAAAATTAAAAAAAAAGGGACGGTTACATTATGTATGTTTGACGTAGATCTGAACCCACTCCCCACTTACCCAACTTAAGCCCGCAGGCCGCGGGTCGTATCCGTCTCGTAATTAATAGCATGGCGGTAACGCGCTTGGCTTTTTGATTCGAATCACGAAGACTGAGATTTTTAGTGTCGTCATCTTTGAGCGCCTCTAAGTCCACCCAGCTCAAATAGGTACCTGACATAAGTAGGGAAAAGGCGGTTGCTGGCCACATGATACCCTCCTTAAGGGAGTCACAGAAACTGCGGAGTTTTTATAAGCGAGGATTGTTTTTTAGTCATCTTCGAGTTCGTAGGAATTGAGAAATGTACTCATGTTTACGACGAAGGAGTTATATATACGATTTACCAAAGTTTTTATAAACCCACAACAGCTTCAAGGAATGCCTAACATTGTGATAATATTGTATGTAGATAAACAACTTTTATATTTGTAAGAACATGCCATCAGTTGAAGAGATCAAAGAGGCTTATAGTTAGGAAAACTTTTCAAGTTAATGAAAACGGTACAAACATCAGTTGAGTCTTTTCCCACCTTGACACATTCTAACAGATATACATCAATTCTCCCTCTAACACAAAGGTACTCCTTAGTTTCAACTAATGTCGTGACGACCCACTGTGTTATCCTCTATAAAGAAAGCACTACAATATATATTGTCTGTGTTAGTCAAATAAAAATACCTGTTGGAGGCTTTGCATAGGGTATACCCCTGTAAATGAAAATCCTCTCCGAGCCATTACCAACAGCAACGCCTCTGACCGGTCCGTACTTAGTGGATGCGACTGAGAAAACCTGACCGTGAGACTTAGCAATATAACCACTGGTGATTAGGATTAGCAGATAGTCTGTAAGACTTGGGCTCGCCATTTACAAGTAGTGTGGCTCTTCTATGAAATGATTCCAGATTTAATGGAGTAGAGTAGAGTCCCTTGTATGGAAATAATAAAGTTGTCTTTCTTATTAAGGTCGTTATCTGCTATGTGGGTCATGGGAAACTCCATGGGCTTGAGCAGAAGACTGGAAAGTTAAGAGAGTCACTTAGTTAAATTTCTAATTTGCAATTAGATTGATGAGATGATAGTACTGTCTCCAAGGGGGGGGGGGAGAATGGTAAAGAACTTGGATTACGAACCGAAGAGGCCCTGGTTCAAATCTCGGTAAGGTTGGGGTTTTGAATTCAATGGGAATCTGGCATTAGTTGGGGAACATAAAAGCATTGGTCATTATGCTTGACACATGACAACCTTGTTAACCATGGGCCATCAAATCCAATGACCTTAACATCATCTGACCTATAGATTGCACTATGGGAACGTGTTACTTTTCTATCTCAAGGCAAGTAAACAAAGGTAATACGACATCAAAGTACGTAGCTGTAAGCTGATCTCAGTCCTTCTTCCTTTCTCTGCTGAGAATTATTTCATTTGTAAGCCGCGTCTCTAACCCCTCCCCCCTTTCTCTCTCTCTCTCTCTCTCTCTCTCTCTCTCTCTCTCTCACATACAATCACAAGTATAACACATTGAAAGCAGTCTTTCAGTTTCTCTGACTTTCTCTCTCTCTCTCTCTCACACACAGACACGTTTTCGTATTCGCTTGCTATTAGATTGATGTCTACGTACTGTATGCACACACGTGTTCACCCATTTTTAAAACAAGATGTACATACAAATATATATATACAATACACAGATCACGAAGGGTTGTCATTTTTACAAAGGGTATACTAGCTTCCTTCGTCTGTCTGTCTAGGTCTGTCTGTCTAGGTCTGTCTGTCTAGGTGGAATCCTTTAGACATTTCTCCCACTTCCCATTCTCGGATCAAGTGAAAACTTTGCAGTTATTCCTTATTGATGACAACACCTTAATCAAGCACAGTATTATCCAATTAGCCAATCACAATATTAGCCAAGTATCAATCAATTCGTCCTAACTAAGTCATTTTATTTGAAATATAAATGTACTAAGCTTAGGGGAGATAAGCAATTAGATCGTTGGCTAAAACCATTTAAACGGTAGACTCTAAAACCTTCTATTAGTATGTTATTGGCCTCCTTCAGTCGTAGAGTGACTATAGTTGCCTAACAGCTGTTAAGATGCTGGGAAGGCTCAGTATTACACACTCTTTCTTTCCATGTTATTTTTAAGATCCTTCGAAGGCAGCCCAAGTGGAGTGAGTTTAGTTTTCTCTCTTGCTTTGTGTAGGTTGTCCACGACTCACTGCCGTACAGTAGCGTGGTAAGAACGCATGCCTTGTAGACCTCCATTTTGGTGGCTGTAGTGAGCTTCTGGTTTTCCCAAACTCTTGGTTGGAGTCTAGCGACCCAGGTACGCTGTTCTGCCTCATCGTGGCACCTGGGTGGAAAAGGGCTACTTGAGGGGGTAGCTAGGCTAAATGAATGGCGAAACATAACTCCCGTGGAGATGCCCATGGGTAGACGAGAGTTTACCCCTTGCACGGGCGGGGTTGTAAAAAAGTCCCCACGAGCACGTCCCACATCCATGCGCTGTTCCTCAAAGGGACCGTTACATAAATGGCGGGTCCCGCACAGTTAGCTTGGTACAACGAAGGAAAATGGCGGAGACTCCCGGTGTCCTCGGCCTTCGGCCATGTGCAGCCAAGCATGCGTCGGGGCCAAAGGCATTGGAAACAGCAATGCTTTACATAGGCATTGACTCGGGTCTCTCTCAGACAGAACTGTGTGTTCACACAGGTTGTTTTTTTTTTACTGTTTCGGCCTTCCCTTTTATTTTTTCTGATCTCCTCTTGTAGAGACAGGTCGTCCTGAATTGTAGATCCCAGGTAGCAGAAGTCATTTACGGCATCAAGATTGTTATCGTCAATGAGGATGGAGGGTGGTTATGTAGCAGGTGGTTCCATAACATTAGTTTTCTTTGTGCCAATTGTTAGGCCAGTGATGCCCAAAATACGGCCCGCCGAAATGTCTGCACAAAGCGTATCTTTGTGTCTTTATGAGTATTTTATTAATTTTTGTTTCTGTATTATGGAGATTATGGCTCAGTGGCAAACGCGTTGGAGTTATACGTAGAGGCTGGAGACCGAGTACGAATTCAGACTCGAGTAACTCCATTATAACTAGGTCAAGTGGTCGAGATTAGGAGAGACATAAAAGCAAGGACCGAACGGTACAAAGACTAGTCTGCTCCTGTCTGTGTCAGACTAGATCAGCGCTACTGTTCTATTTATGTGGACTATTTTTAATTGAGAAAGGATTCCTTGTAATCACAACAAATTTCCATTTAATCAATAAAGCAGCCTTTGGCTTAGTCTTAGTCTAGTTCCCATTAGAATGATTCATTTTGCTCATTTGTATTTTAGTCTCCTGTTAGGATTAAACTTCAATCACTTTTGTGTTTGATATCAGAAAATATTCTATAGGGAAATGCATTCTCTTTTTACATAAGTCAAATTAAAGTTTATAAATCCCAAAATCTATTTGGTTGAATGTGTTTAAGTCAACGTTGGCATGGTCAATTAGGAAAGAAAGAGTTTAAATGGTACATGGATCCATATTGTTTTTTTGTTTTTTTTTTGAACTAAATGAAAGTGTTATTTTATTTACTTTTTAAAGCCTAGAGAGGTAGAATTGGTAGGTAACATTGCATGTTTGTTTTGATATAGGTGGTTCCACCATGAATTTATTCAACTGTTTTTCGCTCTAGTTTTTCCAAGAATGCATTGTGCCTTCATGTCGGCTGATGACATTTTGTTTTTTTGGTGTGTTACTTTGTATTCAAAAAATTTGATTAAAGCATTGAATTAGTTTATTCTGCCTTTTATTTTACCCCCCCCCCCCCAAAAAAAAAAAAAAAAAAAAAAAACAACAACAACTAATTAGTGTCAAAAGACCAAAATACATGTAATTATCATGAACAGAGTTTTGAAATAGCACAAACTTTTAGCAAGTTTTCAAAAGCCAACGTTATTTTGCTAAATTTGTTAAAGATTCAAATAAACTATAATCTATTCACAGGAATCTATTAGACTACACTTTCTGCGAATGAAAGTAGCTCTAATGAGTCAATTGCCCTTTAGGTCGATTGTTTCTGACCTACATTTCAAGAAGGACAAAGGAAATGTAATAAATTCAGTTTTATCTGCCAGTGACATCGACCTAATTACGACAACAAATCAACTCTCTTGACAGATAAGGATAAGATGATTTACGACTACTACAATTGTTCACGTTTCAAAGACAGCTAATCATGTCGCCAACTAGCGCGTTTCTTGTCATTGGGTTAGCACTAGCTGCTAGAGTCGCTGATGGGCTCATTTTGAAAGACCTGGATGATGTACTCACCAATACAACGTCTGGAACTGTCAAAGGATTGGCCCGTGTGTCTGCCGCTGGAACTGTCCTATCTTTTCTGGCCATACCCTACGCAAAACCGCCCACAGGTAAGTCCTTTATCAAGTTCAGTTGTTTTGTTCATGTATTTGCAATAAATCCAAATATTTGGTATTATTTACAAGTCCTAGAAATACTTTGTATATTATTGCTGGAACACATTCTAGTACTAAAAGCAAGGACGTAGTTTCATTGCCGGAATGACCTATAGGCTACACAAGCTACATTGAGTCCCAACATGCCTCCCCCCCAAAAAAAAAAAAAAAAATGGTTCCAGGGATATTTTCAACCATTCTGAATAAAGAGCGAAAAAAATCTGATGTTGATTACAAAGTCCCCATATCTCCTCAAATAGCCTGCGGTCTTATCAATTCTAGATCCGGCCTTGCATATATCATAAATTACATACAAATGCATTTGGTCTCAACATGTGTATGAGGCAATGTCTCTGTAGCCAGACATTTTGAACATCATTGTTAGTGTTTGATAACTTGGAGCAGCATACTGCCTTAACAATGTAGACAACAACAAACGTAAGAGACGTAGCTATACACAATTGTTACTTACGAAGGGGAAGTAAGCCAATAAACGATTTATTTTGTGCAAGCGTGTGCCCTGGTGGATGAATGGGTAAGATACAAGTATTACAATGTTACTATATTATGGGCAAAGCAAATTTGTAGTGAATGGAAACTAGTGATATTTATTTTGACAAATGCTAATTAGGCTAATTTCAAAACAAAATATCAGGTGACCGAGCCTCGCTCGGATGAATAGTTTGTTAAGGAAGGATATATACCCGAAGTCATTTTGGGAATATTGTTATACTTACGAAAATGAACGATCGGGTAAAGACTATCAATTCGAAGAGTTGCTTTTTCGTTCTGTCAGTTTTCAATGTAATTGAACATGGCGATTAGAATAGAGTCCCCCAAACAGTAGGCCTATAGAAAACCACAGATAACGTCTTAACGTTTTACATTGCTTCTTTTGCGTAAAACTATTGGGCTATTATAGGCTTGGAAAAAAGTCCACCCAACAGTAGGCCTATAGAAAACCACAGCTCATGTCTTAACGTTTTACATTGCTTCTTTCGCGTAAAACTATTGGGCTATTATAGGCTTGGAAGAAAGTCCCCCCAACAGTGGCCTATAGAAAACAACAGCTCACGTCTTAACGTTTTACATTGCTTCTTTCGCGTAAAACTATTGGGCTATTATAGGCTTGGAAGAAAGTCTTTGCAGTATAACTTCTAAAATGGTTACTTTGTGACATTTAATATTGCAATTAATATATTCATTATGGCTCTGAGACATGGACACTTTACTGAAAACAACTAAGACTTCTTGAGTGCTTTCACCAAAGATGATTGCGCTCCATCATGGACATACGGTGGCAGGACCGCACAACAAAAAGCGATGTCCTTGCCAATGCCGGTATGGACAGTATAGAGGGATTTCTTATGGTTCGACAGTTGCACTGGGTAGGGCACGTATCCCGTATGTGAGACGAACGTATGCCAAAGGCAGTCTTTTTTTTGGTGAGCTTAAAGGTGGTCGACGTAACAGAGGCGCCCCACGGAAACGCTTTAAAGACCAGCTTAGGCGTCAACTTTCCTTGGCTGACATAGAAGAGAGCACCTGGTTGTATGCGGCCTCCGAACGAGACAGCTGGAGGTCACTCACGAAGGCCGCGGGATAAAACATTTGAGACCAAAAGAAAATCTGCTGCCGAGGACAAACGCTGACGGCGAAAAGAACAACTAAATCGACCACCTGCGGACAATGGTTATGCTTGCCCTGGGTATGGCAAAATATGTAGTTTACAGCTGGGGCTGCGCAGCCACGGGAAATACTGCATTCCTCACTAATCTTCGGACTCGAAGACAAGCCTTATTATTATGGCTTTAGTAAGAATCATCAAGTGATGCAAAATCTCTACGTTATAGTGTAAAAAGTGCACCTAGTAACAAAGTAAAATCGCGCATTTTTCCATAAGAGACTTAAAAACATCGCGTTAGTATTCTAAAGAAGCGTTATTGTGAGGGATCTCTGTTACTCCGGCAACCTTTTAGCTTACTAAAAAAAAAAAAGATTGCCAAAAATATATTCGTCCCCCATACGGAATAAGTGCCCTGCAAAGCTTGACTATCGGATTATAAAAAGTTCATACTATTTTGCAAGAATATTGCTGTTTGTATTGCGGTCTTTGGTGAAGTCGTTCAAGAAGTCTTAGTTGCTTTCTATAAAGTACTCATGTCTCAGATCCACATAGAGGGTTTGAGAGAATCACTGGTTGACAGTGATTTTTTTAGAAAGGCGGAGCGATTTATTTCGCCACACTCTCGCTTGGAGGCGTCCAAAAGCACGACTAACCCTGATCACATATCAACCTCTCTTTAACTAAAGCAATGCGTCATTTGATACTTTGCTTCGCAGATAATGTGTAGTTATCTACCACTTTAAGGGATGTCTATGCGCCGTGATCTTTGGGCTAGAGTAGGTTTTATTGGGTGACTTTTGGAACATGACTTCTGTTTTACCCAGGTTTATAGGGTAACCAAGAAAAGCAGCAGCGTGATGAAAATTCGTTGACCGCGAGCTGGATATCACCAGGGCCAGACTTAGGCCTATGCTGCCACAGTGGATCCCGAAGGTTCAAAAGCCCCGCGCTAATTCTAGGTGTAAATTATTAAATTAAACCATTACAATTTATAATAGGGTTCCTGTGGTCTCCTTGTTTAAAAAAAACGGAATCGTCAGCATTCATTTAATAAAAATGTAATGCAAATACGAAGTTATTTTCTAATACAAAATCTTTATTTTCACTTATTATCCTTATCCCTACCCTGACTGGTCCGCGCACAATACATTTCACTTAGGGCCCAGCAAATGTTAGGGCCGTCTTGGTTGTGCAAGTAAGGCATAGATAAGCTGTGTTATGACCATTTCCTTTGTATTGGTATGGGATAGTAGACTTCGAAGCTTAAACACATTGCAATAATTCACCAGCAAAATAATAACAAAGTAAAAGCTACCTACGGGTGTACACAATTAAAGTGTAAACAATTTATAAAGCCTTTAAAACACAATAACTAATCATACATAATGATATTTAATTTCATTATTTTTCTTCCATATTTTCATAATGGATCAATTTACAATAAGATGGTGCGCAAATGTTTAATTACGCCAGTTGAATCATTAAGACTTTTTCTAGTTTGCGAGGTAAAGTCTTAGTGTACTGCTAGTGACGTAAGCGGTGTCAAGTTTTTTTTTTATCCCATTGACGTCATATAGAAAATTTCATTCATAAAACATTCTAGCCAAAATTAATTTTTCAATAATGAGCCATTTTCAAACCGATATAACGGTCGACCTCGAGTTTTCCCGATGTGACCAATGAGCTGAGATTTTTTTAATCACTATTATGCTCATACCGTGAAATTTTAAAGAAAATCGTTAGAGCCGTTTTCGAAATAAAATTTATATATATATAAATATATATACAAACAAACAAGAATTGCTCGCTCAAGAGTATAGGATATGTGAAAAAAAGCTGCTATTGTTTGTGTGTTTTTTAGATTTCCTTTTCCTCGTGCTGAGAAGCACAAAACCCAAATCTCATTTCACCATGTAGCCTGTTTCGTTCACCCTGTGGACTGTTTCGTTCACCCTGTGGCCTGTTTCGTTCACCCTATGGTCTGTTTCGTTCACCCTGTGGCCTGTTTCGTTCACCCTGTGGCCTGTTCCGTTCACTCTGTGGCCTGTTTCGTTCACCTTGTGGCTTGTTTCGTTCACCCTGTGGCCTGTTTCGTTCACCCTGTGGTCTGTTTCATTCACCCTGTGGCCTGTTTCGTTCACCCTGTGGCCTGTTTCGTTCACCCTGTGGCCTGTTCCGTTCACTCTGTGGCCTGTTTCGTTCACCTTGTGGCTTGTTTCGTTCACCCTGTGGCCTGTTTCGTTCACCCTTGGGCCTGTTTT
The DNA here is from genome assembly GCA_036873155.1 of Biomphalaria sudanica. Taxonomy (NCBI): domain Eukaryota; kingdom Metazoa; phylum Mollusca; class Gastropoda; family Planorbidae; genus Biomphalaria; species Biomphalaria sudanica. The sequence goes on along the minus strand of JAZGLO010006571.1, from coordinate 894,405 downwards.
ATTCACTCTGTGGCTTTTTTCGTTCACCCTGTGGTCTGTTTCATTCACCCTGTGGTCTGTTTTGTTCACCCTGTGGCCTGTTTCGTTCACCCTGTGGCCTGTTTCGTTCACCCTGTGGCCTGTTCCGTTCACTCTGTGGCCTGTTTCGTTCACCTTGTGGCTTGTTTCGTTCACCCTGTGGCCTGTTTCGTTCACCCTTGGGCCTGTTTTATTCACTCTGTGGCTTTTTTCGTTCACCCTGTGGTCTGTTTCATTCACCCTGTGGCCTGTTTTGTTCACCCTGTGGCCTGTTTCGTTCACCCTGTGGCTTGTTTCGTTCACTCTGTGGCCTGTTTCGTTCACCCTGTGGCCTGTTTCATTCACCCTGTGGCCTGTTTCATTCACTCTGTGGCTTGTTTCGTTCACCCTGTGGCTTGTTTCATTCACTCTGTGGCTTGTTTCGTTCACCCTGTGGCTTGTTTCGTTCACCCTGTGGCCTGTTTCGTTCACCCTGTGGCTTGTTTCTTTCACCCTGTGGCTTGTTTCGTTCACCCTGTGGCCTGTTTCGTTCACCCTGTGGCTTGTCTCGTTCACCCTGTGGCTTGTTTCATTCATCCTGTGGCCTGTTTCATTCACTCAGCGACTTCTTCCAGTCTCTTAGAAACGAACCTTCCATAGCGGCCCCCGAAAGGGGAATAATCGTTATTAGTTAAGTGTGGTCCGTCTGTCGGTCCGTTCGTACGTCCCGTTTCGATCTCGAAAACTAGAAAAGATATTGGAAACTCAATATAATGATATTTCAGACCTTTCAACGTTCTGATGCCACGTCTACTTGTTTCTTTTCAGAAATAGAGCAATGTTAATTTTTTAAATAAATACAGAAGAGATTGGTCTACCATAACTTTTGGCCATTTTATTTTATTTTTGTATCAACGGTTTGAATAGCTTGTAGTTTATTAATTCCAAATAGAGATACGGAAAACATCAAAACATGACCTTTTACATTGGACCACTTTGGGGGCCGATTCTGAATTTGTCTTACCACACAAATTATCTTTGTAATTTTTGCTTTACAATTTTCAAAAAAAAAATAAATTTAAAAGTACATGTATAATATTTTCATGCATTTTTGAAGCAAGTAATCAATGCATCAAATGATGCATAAATTCAGATTCACATGTCAGCTTCCTTTTATCAACATCTATTGATTGAAATCACATATTTGGTATTTTATTCTCTTGTTATCCACTCTATATAACGTTACGATAGCATTACGTTTCATTTGTAATGTTACCTCTCAATTCTCTATTGCTCACTAAACATTTGTTGCACATTTATTTCCTTAGGTTCCAGACGGTTCGCGAGGCCAGAGAAAGCAGACCCTTGGTCAGGAGTTCGAGATACTAGGCAGCTTGGGAATATTTGTCCTCAATACAGGGCATCTCACTACCAAATGAGCGAAGACTGCTTGACCCTCAACGTTTACACTCCGAGTACAGATGGTCAGCTACCAGTGATGGTCTGGATTCACGGAGGCTCCTTCCTGACTGGGTCCGGAACTTCCTTTAATGGTACAGAGTTGGCTCACAAAGGTGTAGTGGTGGTCACGGTCAACTACCGGCTGGACGCGCTGGGATTCTTGAGCACCCAAGATGAAGTAGCCCCGGGTAATTTTGCGCTCCTTGACCAGCTCCTGGCTTTAGAGTGGGTGAAACAAAACATTGGATCGTTTGGAGGTGACCCAAATCAAGTGACCATCTTTGGTGAGAGCGCTGGAGCAGGATGTGTCTCTCTCCTACTTTTATCTCCTTTATCTGCTGGTTTGTTCCACAGGGCCATCATTGAGAGTGGCTCTTCTTTGTCCCCATGGGTGGTCAACTACCCTACCAGCAGACTCACCCCCAAGTACATTGCTGGACAAGTTGGTGCAAAAGTCAACTGTCAACTGGATAATTCAACTCAGTTTCTGGATTGTATGAGGAATGTAAGTACAGCTGATCTACTCAAGGCGAGCTTGGAGTTCCGGCGCGCTATCAATCTTGACGTTTCCTTTGCCCCAGTGGTTGAAACGACCTTCAGGGTAATTCCCGAGCGCCCTTTGAAAATGTTAAAATGTAATCAGTTCAACCACGTGGATACGATTCGGGGCTATAACACCGACGAAGCCCTCTTTGTGTTGGGGTCTCCAAGTGGAATCGATCGAGACGAATTTCGGCGCCGAATATCTCGCGTCGTGTCTCCTTTCAACTGGGCCAACAAAGATCAGATATTGTCAGAGTTTGAGAGCCTTTATCTCGGGAACACAACTGACCCTGATGTCATAGTACGCCAGGCACTGACGGCTCTCTCGGACTACACCTTCATCGCCCCGACCATTATAGAATCAACATGGGCGTCGGAGGCTGCTCCATTGAAGAAATGCTTCCTTTACGAGTTTGAGTACCGAATGAGTGTCAGCGACACACCCATGTGGATCCATGCTGTACACGGAGATGAGGTTCCTTTTGTCTTTGACGCTTTTGAAGATCCTGACCAGTGGCCGGTAGACAGGGGCCACACCGCTGAAGACGATATGATCTCACAGGAAATCATGAACATCTGGACGAACTTTGCCAAAACTGGATCGCCGTTGAACCAAACAACATCCAGCTTTAGCTGGCAGCCTTTCAGTCAGACGCAACAGCAGGTTCTAAAGATCGACAAAGTCACCACTACCATAGCACAAAGTAAACAAACTGCTGTTGATTTCTATCAAAAGATTTTAAGCCTAATAGACATTTCCTTTAACTGTGATATTGTTGGGTAACATCCAAAATAAAGTCCTCAATAATTCGTCTTGTTGAGAATCTGTATTTTTTAAAATGTACTGTTGTAGTCTTGCAATGTAGTAATAACTTCGGTTCAGACTCCCTATTTCCCTCATATGATTTACATGCAGATACTTCACTAATGTTTCATGTACGACAATAAATGTATCAATAAAATAATATTTTGTGTGTGAACATATCAATAGCGAAAACCTAAAATGAAAGATCAATACAATGAACACTATCTGACTATAATACACACAAACAAAATGATTCGTCATCGGAGTTCACTTTAAAATTTCAGAAAATAATGCTAATTGAATACACTTTTTTAATACTTCTTGATAGCCATGATAGAGATTGGCACAGATTGGATCTGCTTTAGTATTTTTGCTAAAATTGCATTATTCTATTATCTATTATCTCGTTTTGAATTTATGGGTCGAGGTAAGGAGTTGTCCTTTTTTTTTCTTAAGTTAAAACTAAAAGTTCTATATGTGATGAATTACTTTCAATCGGTAGGCCTAATTGTCAACGTCTTCAATGTGCTCCTTGTTTGCACCATCTACCGTACTCAGTCCTTCCTATTGTCTGTCTGTTGTACAAACTTATTGATGAATTGAACTCCTAAGTAGGCCTATCATTTTCTCTTGTTCTTTTACGATTCGGTTTGAAAACAAGCAGCAGTGATGCTGTCTCGGAATATAAACCCAAGATCATTGAGACCATCCGAATGACTGTCCAGTGCACATACCGGACGACAAGGCAACCATTCAAGTGAATGACACTATTCCATGATAAGTGTAATTATCGCTCTATCTTTAAAATATTTGTTAAAAAACTTTCTTCCCAATTCAGACACGATAAGTAGCTAAAAGGTCAACATCTTGAACGTTTCCCTAAGTAACAGAATAGGATGTTTCTTTCTCTTGTTTAATATCCAAAGGCTCGTGTAGGGCATGGCACAATTGGTCATTATAATTAGTCATGGGCCCAGGAGTAATGAAACCTCTACGTATCATATTATACCGTATTTAGAGTTTTTATTCTCTTCATCTATTTGAGATATAAGGCTCATATAAGTCCAGATATTATATGTAACTGCTATAAGCATTTCTTTGAGTCCCTATAAGTAAGAGCTTATGTTGCATAAAGGTAAATCCAACCCTGGCTCCATGGTTGTTACACCATCGGGTGTGGGGCCCTAAATGGTCGTGGGCCGGGTTGAGATATAGGGTCCCATATAAGTAACTACTAGGTATTTCTTGGAGGCCCTAAGCTTGAGCTTACGTTGCATAAAGGTAAATCCGGCCCTGGTCCCATGGCTGTTACACCATCGGGTGTGGGCCCCTAAATGGTCGTGGGCCCCGGTTCATTGAACCCCTTCGCGCCATGCATGCTACGCCACTGATCATAAGGGTGCGGGTGCTGTGACAGATTGCTAAACAAGATCGGTCCCCACTTTCCCAGGCTTGTTTGGACGACCCTTTCTTCGTGCCCCTTCAATTGTTATTGAGATCCAGGTTTCACCCACCCAAGTTTTTTAGTCCAACCAGGTTCCATGAAGGTGTGACCTGAATAGAGGTATTGTTTAAAATGAAAACAATAGTGAAATAAAAACGAAGCGCATACCACACTGTCATGGTGGGTTTTAGGTTAAGTCGAGGGTATGTTGTAGATTCCCAGGCTCCAGTATGAACGAAAGTAAAGAGTAGCACTATGTCACAAACTGTGGGCTACTGAACTTCGAATACCTGTCATCATCCAAATGAACAACACTTGTTTAACGTGAACACTATTCATGACAACGTAAAAGTGAATGGACATTAATTAACAACAAGATTGTACGTGTAACAATTTAATGATTGCATGAAATGTTAGGACATAAGTGATGAATAAAGGTCAATAGTATTTACAAAGGAAACACAAGTTATACATATTAGGCAACGAAATATAGCACACCTTAAGCTCGGTGCCACAATATGATCAGGGCCCGCGAAGCCCACAACCTAAAACCATGGAGGCAAGGACCAAGCCATACAATCAGTGTGAATCAGACCTGATTCCAACAGAGTCCCAAGCCTGCGTCCCTGAACAAGAAAAATGATCATTTCATTCCCAAGATCATATGACCAACGAATTTAAAGCTACCCCACGAGGAATAAAGTACAATAAACTGACTTACCCCCAATACTGGGGACGAACAACACCAAAGGAAACAACTCCCACAAAAGATCTGCCATTGGCACAACCATAACAGGAGCAAACAAGAACTGACATCAACAAAAGCGCATCCTTAGAAACTGAAGTAATTTATTGTGCACAAAAGAAAACATCACACAAGATGCGCACGACACACACGACCAATCAGCCACTCTATTATAGAACTGAGGATACCAGTTCCACGAATTATGTAGACTTTTGCCCAAAGTGTAGCAGTGCTGTGCTTTGTGGAAAAGATGTACTCCTCCATCTATCTCTTATGATCTTAGAGAGACCCTCTTTTAGTTTTTCTGACAGTCAGTAGCCATTGTGTACTTCCTTTCTGTGACCGCTACGAGTTCTAAAATAATTTTCAGCCGAAAATACGATTGAGTACTTCCGCCTAAACCGTCACAAGTTATAAAATAATTTTCAGCCAGAAGACGTCTTCAAAGAATATATGTGCAAGCCTCTATGTCAATGCTGCAATACTTTATAGCCTTGAAAATAAAACTAGTGCTAAGTCTAAAAAAACAAGAACAAAATACTTGAAGGTTGACAGCCTGACACTGTGTGTCCTAATCAAACAAAAGATAAGAGGAAAAAAAAAATTAGATTTGCTGGCCACGAGATTTGTAAGTTATTGAAACTAGAGAGATTTTTAGAGGGCCAACTGTTTTTAACAGAAATACTGCCATCGCAGAAATCAATGTGTATATGAATTAGGAAAGTGCTGACATGTATAAAGATCACATCCAGCTGTGTATTGACCTCGTGTACACATGGTTACTGTGATACTATTTCTGTGTTTATTGAATGGGGTCTATGGTCATGAAAACGTGCTGGCCAAAACAAACTATGGGATTGTCAAGGGCACTTCGTCGTACATCGATAACAAGGCAATGTTCTGCTACCTTGGTGTGCCATGTGCCATACCGCCCACAGGTATGGGTTGTTTTTTTTTTGCCAGACTATCTTTTAAAAATACTTCCATCCTGGAACTTTGATAAACCTGTTCATATGTTACGTTTATATTTGCTTGTTATTTGTTTGTTAAATGTTATAATAGTTTTTGATACTTCGTTAGATTTTGAAGATCATTACATCCTAACCCAAACCTCCCTCAGGACGACGGAGGATTGAGTCGGGCAGGGTTCAACCGGGACCATTGAGATCATCGAACGACAGTCCAGAGCGCATACCACACGACTGTACTTACTTAGATTTAGATCCGTATTGTGCGGCAAGCTGCCTCCACAAAGATCAGTCACTGACAATGTCTGAAGCCTCTTTCCCCCTGGTGTCCAGCGCTCTGGGGTTCTCCATGAAAGTGTGGCGCCAAGTTATACAAGGACGTCCTTGTGTGCGATTTCATCGTATTGGCTTCTGTGTCATCGCAACTCTTGGTATGCGTCATTCATTCTGTCATTCTGTCCAGCAAGCCTCATGCGACGCTCGGTCACAACCTCATTATGTGGTCGAGTCCCAGTTCGGTATAGGCAGCCAGTTCTTTTTCTTCGTTATTAATCTACAGGATTAGTTTAGAGGCTATCGTTTATTCAAATAGTTGCCAACACATTTTTGGTGAACTCTGTTCACTCCTCAAATATAGATTTCTAATCTGGGACACAAGGCCACTAGAATAGACAGAATACTGACATTGATTAGACTCGAAGATGAACCAAATGACTAATGGATTATTGATAAACTGTACTAAACATGTGTGAAAGTAACAGAGTTTTTATCTTTAAGGTCTTAGTACAACATTGATTCATGGTTAATGGACCTCATTCACCAATCGTAAATAAACACATTTAGAAACGTCATAATATTGATAAAACAATAAAAAATACGTATCACGTGACAGCCACTATGGATTACATAATTTGTATAGAAGATATATAGAATCACGTGGCTAAATGTTGTTTGTTTACGATTGGTGAATGAGGTCCATTGTGTTTACTCACGTATTCATTTCCAGGTCCCAGACGTTTCAAACAGCCAGAACCTCCGAATTCATGGTCTGGAGTCAGAGATGCTGTCACTCTCGGTCCAAAGTGTCCTCAACTAGATGCTGTCACTCTCGGTCCAAAGTGTCCTCAACTAGATGAGCTCGACCCCTTTGATCCCACTCCGATAAGCGAAGATTGTTTAAACTTGAATATTTACTCGCCCACAGAACCTACGTCACAGGGGACGGCACTCTCTACCAGCTTACTTCCCGTCATGGTTTGGATTCACGGTGGATCTTTCTCCATGGGATCGGGGTCTAAATACAACGGGAGCGTATTAGCAAGCAGAGGCGTTGTTGTGGTAACGGTGGTAACAGACTAGACATTCTCGGCTTTTTGAGCACAGAAGACTCCATCATTCCGGGAAATTTCGGACTTCTCGATCAGATCATGGCTTTACAATGGATCCAAGCAAATATTCAGTTCTTTGGAGGCGATCCTCAAATGGTAACAATTTTCGGAGAAAGTTCTGGAGCAGCATGCGTTTCTCTTCTAGTATTGTCTCCTTTGTCAAAAGGATTATTTCAGAGAGCAATATTAGAAAGTGGCTCGTCATTGGTTTATTAGTCAATCAGCTACCCTGTCAACAAGATTCAGCCCGACACCATAGCTCAATCCATTGCTTCTAAGTGAAACTACACAATTGTCCTCCACTGAAATTCTACTCTGCTTGCAGAAAGTTAATGTCTTTGACTTGATAAATGCCAGTACAGAGTATCGAAAAAGCAACGGCCTTGTCCTCATACCTCGGGTCGAAGCATTGCTTTGATCTTTGCCAGACTATCCTTTGAAGATACTTCGGTCCGGGAACTTTAACCACGTGAACAAATTTCGAGGGTACCATTCTGACGAAGGCTGGTACTTCATGAATACGTCATCTGCACAGCTGACACGAGAAGGAAAAGCATTCATATTTTAATGACGTCATTAAAAATAATGACATCTGACAGCATAGTTGATCAGTTTGAGGAGGTTTATATAAAAAATTTGACGGACACGAGTTTAATTTTTAGACAAAGGTTGAGAGCTGTGTCCGACTTTGTTTTTATAGCGCCCATCGTCATGGAAACCATGTTGGCAGAAACGTGGTCACGTGACTGAAAACCCTACCTTGATGAGTTCCAATACAGACCAAGCGACAGTGAGATGCCGTAGGTGCAGTTCACGGTAATGAGCAAGCGTTTATATTTCGTTCATTCGACAACGACCAATTCTGGAACACGAAGAAAGGTCATACTCAAGCTGATCTCCTTATTTCAGATGAAATGATGGCTTTCTGGTCCAGCTTTGCAAAACACGGCAGCCTTAACGGTAACATGCCCTGCTACACACCAGATCGTCCAAACTGTCTGAAGATCAACACACTGACGACTCTGTCTGATCATGGCAAACAATTGGCTGTGCAGTTTTACAAACCGCTGATAGATTCACTGATGAACGAATACCCAGTCACAGTTGTTGGGTAAAAGAGCCTCTTAGTTCTTAATAAGTGGAGTAATTCTTTTGCTGCTTACTTGTTAATATGGCTAAATAGGGCACAACTCTAGAAAGTAGATGCATCTTTACTATTGTAACATGATTTTTCAACAATAAAAACTTCTATAATATATATTTTTTTAAAACTTAGCAATTGTTATTCGCTTAATAACTAGTGAATGTTAGAATAAAAATCAATGGAACATTGTTTTTACCCAGCCCCCTTCTTCCAAGAGAGAAATCCTGGTTAAGCGAATTTTAGGATCTATTGCACTTTACAATATTCCTATGATAGGCGTTTGTTAGGTTCTTTTCTTGGCTCATTAGGGGTTACTTACGAACGATTACTACAGATCTATAGTAAACACTCAGGGATAGCAAATACATTTCTAAACGAATCCAGAAAAATGACCACTTTATTATTTATATAGAACACTCAGTTCTGAAGTCCTTCGAAGAGCGTGTCTGCAAAACATCCACACAATTTTGATGCAGTCCCAGCTGCGATGGGCATGTCACGTTTACAGAATGGAAGACCACCGCATCCCTAAACGACTTTTGTATGGCCAACTAAGCGAAGGAAAGCGCTTGCAAGGTGGTCAAAGAAAGCGCTTCAGGGACACCCTCAAAGCTTCTCTGATGGCGTTCAGCATAGACCCAGGCGCCTGGGAGACAGAGGCACATGACAGAGCATCATGGCGTCGCGCTGTGAAAACTGGCGCACAGGCTGCTGAGTAAAAGAGAACCACGCTGGCAGAAGAAAAACGTCAAAGAAGAAAAGCAAGGCCAATGACACTAGCTCCAGCTGGAATAACCTGCCCAGTGTGCGGCTGAACATTCCGGGCTCACATATGTCTCACCAGCCACATGAGGAGGCATAAAACCCCAGTGCAAAGCCCTCAGCCCCCTGGATGACAAAGTGGTCTTCATCGAACCACGATGGACGAACTATAGAACACTCAGTAATAGCAAATACAAATCCGTCCTCTCCTACCGTAACAATAAATATAAACACTTGTCCAGGAAACAAGTGACCAGCTTTCCCTGACTGGGAACAAGACCCCACTGACTATTTCATTCTCTCTGACCTACAAGGAAGACTAGAACATTCAGTTCACAGCACACGTACATCATAGGTCTAATGAGAGAGGGGGAGGCAAAGATGTCTCTGGCGCCACTCTCAGAGGGGCGCCACACGCAGATGGGCGACAAAAGATTTTTAAAACAGATATGATTTCCTGGAAATGTTTTATTCCTTTTAAAATTATTTTAAGATACAAACATTTTAACATAGAACTAATTACTTATTGCATGACTTGATCTGTCTTATTGATCGATAGGATCATTTCAATTCTACAGACCAGTTTAAATCGCACTAAATCTGATGTATGCACCTTTTGAATACAATGCGCTGAGCTTATGATTTATTGTCAATAGGTATCTACTATAATAGTCATGTTTTCAATGAAAAATCTTTTACTAATAACAAATCGGATTATTGATTATAATTCAATGAACGGCAGATGAATAAAACTGTAATAACAGAGTTCAATAAAATAATTGGATAGACAGATATTGAAAATCCATTATCTTGATATTTGGCCTCGAGAACGAGGTCCTCAAACTTCGGGCCATTGGAAATGGGTCAACCATGTAACTTGTTAGAATTTTGAGTCTGAATCTTCAGATATTCTGAATGCGTATTGTTTGTCACAAGTTTTAAAACCTGAAGACTTCCCACAGTGCAAGTGTCTCAACTGAATATCTAACTTTCACTTCATGGGAGACAAGGGTAATTGGAAGCGCCTTTGTGTTAGGAAATGAATGTTTATCTTACTCAGTAAAAGGTCTATTCTACGGATACACTAAATTTAAATTTTAAATAATTGTGAGTACATCTAAAGAGTGTTAGAGATGCGCTGGATAATTATTCATCCAGCGTATAGATTACTGAAGAACATATCCCACTCCCGAGCACTACAATAGTATTGGTATTGCATTTATTGAATTGTTATGATATTAATTCATGTAACTCGGATGGACAAGTGTAGTACTACTTTATTTATTTATTTATTTTTGCATGGACACCAGAATCGAATTGAAGAAAAATAAATATAAACTAATTAGAAACAAAATTATGTGCAAAAGGATAAATGGAAACTGAGATAATACATTGTTCCAACTTGAGCCTGGCGTAATGAACAACCTTGTGCCATGGTTGCTATGCCACTGATCCTCATCTAAAATCTATATATCAATTGCCTCCCTTATAACAAAAAAATGTATCGTAGACTTACAAACTTTACGATTTATTTCTAGATATTTCGAATGGATAATAAGACCTAGTCATATGCGGATACAATGACTTGGGGAGGTAGGGCGATTGCATCCCCAGACGTGGGCTAGAGACATTGTGTGTTCATGATTATTTAAATAATTTTAAAGAAAAAAAATAAAGAGGAACGTTCAAACGCAAATTCACTTTTGTTTTCAAGTAATCTGCCCAAACTACAATATGTGTTTCGACATATTCTTTTCTAACCAACGTCCACGATAGAAGCCTCATGAATACGACTCAAGAGGTCCCGGTAAGACTTGACCCTTGCAATTAGCAGGTCATGGGTAGCTGAGAGCAAAGCAAGTGCTTCAGTTAAAAGTTGCAGAGATGCACTACTCTGAGTCTAGCCTATATGCGTAGACTGTCGCAGAGATGCACTACTGTAGTCTATATGTATAGACTGTCGCAGAGATGCACTACTGTAGCCTATATGCGTAGACTGTCGCAGAGATGCACTACTGTAGCCTAAATGTGTAGACTGTTGCAGAAATGAACTACTCTAGAATATATATGTAGACAACAATGAAATGAAAAGGCTATTCTCATGTTTTGAAACGCAAAAGTTAAATTTAATTATGTCATCTATAGCAAAAATCCAAACATACAAAAAGATACAGAGAAACGGGAAACGCAGTGAAATTCTCTAGGCACATCAAAACCCTAATACCATTGAATATACTACAGAGTCGAGGTCCTAGGCCTTCTATGTAAGAGAGGAAAGAGAAAAATCCAAAGGTCTCTTCATACCCAATGTCATGAGTGTTTGTTTACTCTGTACCTTGATGGTCATTTTATTTATTTCTAGTCATGGAGTAGCAGCCATGGTGCAAGGCTGTTCATTACGACTGGCCAAGGGTATTTGTACTGATCACTATATAGCAAATGGATCTTTATTTCTAATACATTTATTTTTATTTCTCTTCAATTCGATTCTGGTATCCTTGCAAAAAAAAATACAAATACAAATATTTCGACTGTAAAATGAAATCTATTAAAGAAAGGTAACTCTTGTCGCTAAAGCGTTTCATTTTATTTTAACGTGTTAAGGTTCTTAATATAAAATATGAATGTTCAAAAACTTAAACTTAAAAAAGGCTTTGTCTGCATCAGGTGTGGATAAATATTGAGATCGCAACTGGGTTTTGTACTCATGTGAAACACTGTACTCTTCACTTATCTTCTGAATCGAAGACATTGCTATTGTGATCGGAAAAAATGTTTTTCTAAAATTGAGAATACATCTTTAGAGTCTATTTGCTCTTGATGAGAGATAACATAAGACCAGTCTAAGAAAGTTGCTTTTTTGTTTATTCATTTAATGCCACTTATTTGTTGATTTTTATGTGGATCCTAGAAGATAACTCATTTTAATATTGTTGTTATAGGTATGACTAGTTCTTGGCTTTACCATGACATTTAAAAAATGAATTGATAGTAGTGACAAATATAAATACCGAATGCTGATAATTGTTTTTAACATGTGTATGCCTACCAATTTGAGGTCGTGGATTCTCTTACATCCATATAGAGGACGATTTTGTAAGGTCATATCTCTTATATAGGGGAATATTAGTTGTAATACATTTCTGCTACCGATTCATGATTGAATTTTAGAGTGATTGATTTGGAAAGTTCAAAATCGATACGGAGAATCTCAGTTCTTATTAGCATGTAAAACAGCCAAGTAGATGTGAAATTACTGTAGATATGTTAGTTAGGTAAGACATTCTCATGTTATTATGTTTTTATTATTAAATACATGTTCATGGTCAAGGTGTAGGGCAAGGGAGCTAATAAATGGACTTGCCCCCGGGGAACCACGTGATGCTCGTCACGCCTCTCCTGGACATGTTGACTGAAATAGCCGAAGAATTGTATCCTGTTCAACACAAGTATTTTATCGTCCTCTAGCCAAATTTAAAATGATTTCTTTTTATACTTTGAATCTTGTTCCATACATATACACAGAGTGTCCAAGTTCTGGGAAAATCGTTAGAGATGTTTTCGAGATCCATGTCCAGGTTCCACCAACCAAGTTTTTCCCTTCCAGTTTCCACGAAGGTACGAGTTGAATAGAGGATTTGAAAAATACATAACGAAATCTCCCAAATCATACAAACCATTTGTTTAAAAGGAAACAACTCCAAACTTCACTACTGATGTTATTGTGATTTGAATGGCTACATAACCACACATGACATGGTGCAGGGTTCACTTTCCAAGTGGCAACCTTTTATATTTATAGAGATTGCCATTGGTTTAACGATGCAGTGTGAAAGACATGCATCTAGAACCTCTATAAACGTATTGATGCAAGAGGAGGATGACCTCAAAGAGACAGAATATTTGATTCAAGGACTATGAACTATCTAATTTATAAAAATCTAGAGTCTAAATGGTCTCCCTTATAACAAAAATATATCGTGGCTATACAAACTTAACGATATATTTCTAGATGTTTGAGATGCAGGGGCGGACTGGCTATAGGGGCATTCTGGAAAATGGCCGGTAGGCCGGTACCTTAAGGGCCGGTATGGCCACCGATAAGGCCGCATGACTGCCTGTAAAATAAATTTTATAATACTTTCTTGAACTGCATCAGTTTGAGCGTCGTGATTTTCAAAAAGTCTTTACACAGTCTAATAGTAAGATCTAAAGCATTGTTGTAAACAATGGCATCAATCCCGCCCCCCCCTAAACTTTCGAGTGGGGGGCCGTCCATTCTATCCTTTGAAATCACAACTTGCTAACAGAATCAATTAAATATCTATATGATTAAAACTTGTTATTGGTTTTTTAAACGATTGCATGCACTGCCCTCTCCACTCTAGCCCTCTTAGTGGGGGGGGGGCGGTCCTATTTTTATGGAGAAATCAAAGTATGTGAACAAACTTAGTGGAATATCTATAGAATATAAACTACGTTATATTTGAACTTATGGTATATTATGACGCACCACACTCAAATTTTCTAATTAGTAAATATAAAATGAAAAAGGGTTGTACCAGGTATGAGGGGTCATACATGCAATCGCCTTCCGCCCATCGGACAAACCAATACTTTTTTCTTTTTGTATTGTAGTTAAGAAATTACAAAATTTAAAAAATCTGTCACTAATATAATTTATATATGCTATAAATTGAATTCTTATTTTGACTCGCCCCTTCCCTATTCTTTAATGCCAAATGCAATCATTAGCAGAAATTATAAAAAGGAGCGAGGATTAATCATCTTTACTCTACCGCCCCTTCCCTTTCCAGACAGAGTTTATGTAAGTTATAATTCAAACGAAATTTTTCATTATAAGAGTTACTTTTGAGATAGTTCTAAACTCAGATAATCGTTTCCTAGTCACCTTTTTCCAACCTTTACTCAATCTATTGTTCTATTCAATAAATATGAGACTATTTATGCTTGAATTTTATTGAATATTATTTATCGAATTTTTTTATTTTTTTTTGGCGACGATCCTCAATGACATAATTTAAATATGTGGGGTATCTGATCTTTTCAAGGAACAAATCAGTTTTATTTGCAATATATTAGGGGCCTACAAATTCATATTAAAATATTTTTCAACATTATTCCAAAGGTCCTTTATAATAGGATGAATAATGAGCTTTAGGTCAGGATAATGCGTTTCTTCAGTGAAAAATGCAAGAACACGCTTTTGGCGTCGGGGCCTCGCCATAAACCTCACTGATGAAAAATAAGCTGTAGATGTCAGGAGAATGTGTTTCTGCAGTGAAGAATGCAAGGAAACGCTTTTGGCTTCGCAGTTGAGAAACACTGCTTTATTTTATTCTCATATATAGATATGCTGTACGCACGTTTATGCATAGGGTTAGGGTTAACTGCGCGTTAGGGTTAGGGTTTTGAAAAAAATCGCCCCCCCCCCCCCCTTCCCACTCCAATGTTTTGGATCCGCTATTGCACGGTCATCGCCAAATTTTCTGAAAGCTGATTGGCCGAACTAGCTGCACGAGTAAGCGCGCGCAAGCGCGCGCGCACACACACACACACACATACATACGTATGTATGTATGTGTGTCAGTGTGTGTGTGCGTATAATTAATTTTTATTAAATTTTGACCTTTCCTTGTTTCGGAAGACGTTCATTGTAGCCTAGAATAGCTTCTTCCTGGGGACTGTACACTGATAGACTAGCTTCTTCCTGGGGACTGTACACTGATAGACTAGCTTTTTCCTGGGGACTGTACACTGATAGACTAGCTTCTTCCTGGGGACTGTACACTGATAGACTAGCTTCTTCCTGGGGACTGTACACTGATAGACTAGCTTCTTCGTGAACTGTACACTGATAGACTAGCTTCTTCCTGGACTGTACACTGATAGACTAGCTTCTTCCTGGACTGTACACTGATAGACTAGCTTTTTCGTGGACTGTACACTGATAGACTAGCTTCTTCGTGGACTGTACACTGATAGACTAGCTTCTTCGTGGACTGTACACTGATAGACTAGCTTCTTCCTGGGGACTGTACACTGATAGACTAGCTTCTTCGTGAACTGTACACTGATAGACTAGCTTCTTCCTGGACTGTACACTGATAGACTAGCTTCTTCGTGGACTGTACACTGATAGACTAGCTTCTTCGTGGACTGTACACTGATAGACTAGCTTCTTCCTGGGGACTGTACACTGATAGACTAGCTTCTTTGTGAACTGTACACTGATAGACTAGCTTCTTCCTGGGGACTGTACACTGATAGACTAGCTTCTTTGTGAACTGTACACTGATAGACTAGCTTCTTCCTGGGGACTGTACACTGATAGACTAGCTTCTTCCTGGACTGTACACTGATAGACTAGCTTCTTCCTGGGGACTGTACACTGATAGACTAGCTACTTCGTGGACTGTACACTGATAGACTAGCTTCTTCGTGGACTGTACACTGATAGACTAGCTTCTTCGTGGACTGTACACTGATAGACTAGCTTCTTCGTGGACTGTACACTGATAGACTAGCTTCTTCCTGGGGACTGTACACTGATAGACTAGCTTCTTTGTGAACTGTACACTGATAGACTAGCTTCTTCCTGGGGACTGTACACTGATAGACTAGCTTCTTTGTGAACTGTACACTGATAGACTAGCTTCTTCCTGGGGACTGTACACTGATAGACTAGCTTCTTCCTGGACTGTACACTGATAGACTAGCTTCTTCCTGGGGACTGTACACTGATAGACTAGCTACTTCGTGGACTGTACACTAATAGACTAGCTTCTTCGTGGACTGTACACCGATAGACTAGCTTCTTCTTGGAGTGTCAAAACTGTAAACTGATATTAAAAGATTTTAGTTCAAAAACTTAATATGATATTCTTAATTAGTTAAGACTGAGATCCTCCTGCGCCGTTTGCCGCATTGGGCAGCAAGCTGTCGCTACAAAAACCTGTCACTGACATTGTCTGAAGTCTCTTCCCACCTGGTGTCTACTGCTCTGAAAGTGAAAGTGTGGGGCCAAGTTATACTAGGATTTCCCTGTTTCCGCTTTCCTCGTAATGGCCTCCATATCTTAGCAGCTCTTGGTATACGTAATTCATTTTGTCAGAGAACATGTTAACCTCATGCTAAGCTCTATCACAACCTCACTAAGTGATCGACTCCCAGTTCGGCATAGGATTAATTTGAATGAGACCTCTCTATAAGTGACTCCTGAAATCCGTCGAAGTCATCTTTGTTTAGCCCCATTTAGTCTTTTTTCAATATAGCGATAAAGCCAGTGAAGCTCAGGACAAGAATTATTTAACACAGAAAAACATTTAAGATGAATTCGCTAAAAGATTTGAGCGATTAAAGACCAACGAAACCATCTAGCATTCACAGTTAATCTTCTCAACACACATTGTAACGAAATCCAAATTGAACCAATTGAAATCTATATTGAATCTGTAGAACTCCTATTGATCCATTTAAAAAGTACAGATTTGTGGAGTGGAAAATTTACAGTCAAAAAGCAAGTTAAAAAGTTGGAGCTCCAGAAATGTATGTACGTAACGCAACAAAAGTGAACAGCTTTGAAAGAATTGCCTCGAGTTAAGGCACTTTTATTCGATGCCTGGAATAGTCTTCTAGAATGTTACAGCGATGTGACGAAATTGGAATTTGGAGTGCTCACTATATTTGTGCTAGCAAGCGTTCTCTTGCATGAATATAATTTAAAGCCAAGTAAAAAGCCAACTAACAAAGGAACATTTAGAGTCGTGTTTGAGACTAACAACAACAAGTTACAAGGAACATTTAGAGTCGTGTTTGAAACTAACAACAACAAGTTACAAGGAACATTTAGAGTCGTGTTTGAGACTAACAACAACAAGTTACAAGGAACATTTAGAGTCGTGTTTGAGACTAACAACAACAAGTTACAAGGAACATTTAGAGTCGTGTTTGAAACTAACAACAACAAGTTACAAGGAACATTTAGAGTCGTGTTTGAGACTAACAACAACAAGTTACAAGGAACATTTAGAGTCGTGTTTGAAACTAACAACAACAAGGTACAAAAGAACATTTAGAGTCGTGTTTGAAACTAACAACAACAAGGTACAAAAGAACATTTAGAGTCGTGTTTGAGACTAACAACAACAAGTTACAAGGAACATTTAGAGTCGTGTTTGAGACTAACAACAACATGTTACAAGGAACATTTAGAGTCGTGTTTGAAACTAACAACAACAAGGTACAAAAGAACATTTAGAGTCGTGTTTGAAACTAACAACAACAAGGTACAAAAGAACATTTAGAGTCGTGTTTGAGACTAACAACAACAAGGTACAAAGGAACATTTAGAGTCATGTTTGAAACTAACAACAACAAGGTACAAATGAACATTTAGAGTTGTGTTTGAGACTAACAACAACAAGTTACAAATGAACATTTAGAGTCGTGTTTGAAACTAACAACAACAAGGTACAAATGAACATTTAGAGTCGTGTTTGAGACTAACAACAAGGTACAAAGGAACATTTAGAGTCGTGTTTGAAACTAACAACAACAAGGTACAAATGAACATTTAGAGTCGTGTTTGAGACTAACAACAACAAGGTACAAATGAACATTTAGAGTCGTGTTTGAGACTAACAATAACAAGGTACAAATGAACATTTAGAGTCGTGTTTGAGACTAACAACAACAAGGTACAAAGGAACATTTAGAGTCGTGTTTGAAACTAACAACAAAGTACAAAGGAACATTTAGAGTCGTGTTTGAAACTAAAAACAAGGTACAAATGAACATTTAGAGTCGTGTTTGAAACTAACAACAAAGTACAAATGAACATTTAGAGTCGTGTTTGAAACTAACAACAAGGTACAAAGGAACATTTAGAGTCGTGTTTGAAACTAACAACAAGGTACAAATGAACATTTAGAGTCGTGTTTGAAACTTACAACAAGTTACAAATGAACATTTAGAGTCGTGTTTGAGACTAACAACAACAAGGTACAAATGAACATTTAGAGTCGTGTTTGAAACTAACAACAAGGTACAACGCTAAATGTACCCACACGTTCTCAAACGAAAGCCATCTTTCCTATTGAACATGTTTGCTCCATTGTTTGTTATGGAAGTATAAGTTACTGGTGTATGTAAATGTTTCATTATATTAATCTGCGGGACTCCATGATATGTAATTATTTAATAATCCCATATATAATCTTTATCTAATTTGTTGTGAAAACACTAGGCCTACTTGTATTTAAAAAAAAAGATAGATATTTTTTCTTATTAATAATTTTTTTTTTAATAAAGTTAACTTTATTTAACAGAGAACTATTTATTTTTGCTAGTAACAATTGATGTGGCTCTTTAAAAGCTTTGAAATTTTGTAAATTGTAATTTTGGCTCTTCTGACTCAAAAGGTTACCGACACCTGCCTAGTTCATAGTTGGAACCATATAATTCGTAAACCATGAGCCCAAGTAGACAATAAATCTTATTATTATGTTGAGTTTTCTTTACTCGACGGATTGGGTCATTGTTGAAAAGCCACATCGTACTGGTTAACAGACGTCTTGGTTTCATGTAACACATCGTACTGGTAAACAGACGTCTTGGTTTCATGTAACACATCGTACTGGTGAACAGACGTCTTGGTTTCATGTAACACATCGTACTGGTGAACAGACGTCTTGGTTTCATGTAACACATCGTACTGGTGAACAGACGTCTTGGTTTCATGTAACACATGTGAACAAAATATTTTATACTTTAAAACCTATTAAAAAAAACAAGATAGTCAAATAGAACACTCATTGACTAAAGTGGTTTCCAAACTGTTGTCCATTTATTCGGACGCGAATATTTTGTATGACCCATAGCCTTGGTCGGTATTAGACGATTATATCACAAAAAGGAAATCTACAAACATAATGAAGAAATCAACACATTATTACACTGATCTTACACTGAGGTTAAACAGAAATAATTAATTAGTTACAATAATATCTTAAACACTATTAATGAATGTTCGTAACTATGGTGACACATACACATTAATAAACGAAAAGAAATGCTAGTACTTTAAACACATTCAAGTTATAATAACATCCTCGGATGTGTGTAAGAAGACTTTATAGGTCAGTCTAAAAATGTGATGACATCACAAAATATTGACTAGAGGCATTTAGATCTAGATGTAGCAAGGAGAAGTTGGATTCAGTTCATAGAAGCACGTGACGTCACGAGACTGGGAGGGCCGTTGATGGTGAGCTAGGTCAATGAGACCTGGTGTTGACTTAGAGGTTTGTGCTCATGGCGAATGTTGACTCGTCGTCTGTCAAGTTGATCTCTTCCATGAGTGTCCCCTCAGTTGCAATGGAAGCTGTGCTTACATCCGCATCTACTTTACCGCTAGATAGAAAACACAAAATAAGTTATTGAAATACAATTTTAAATAATTAATTGGCAACATGTACTTTGATACTATATACTTCAATATAGTGTGTGTAATATAAGCAATAATCAATTAACCACATTCTATAATGATAGTCACTACAATAGGAGAGCTTTGTACTCCCATGGTACATTACGGTGGCCTTGGGTAGTCTCGCTTTATTAAATACTGGTATAACTGGAAATGTCTTTTCATTCGTGTTTTAAAAGTGGCTTATACGTATGTGTTTAAAAATAATATGCGTACTAAAGTTTTCAAAACGGAAATAGCACTTTAAGTAATCTAGATACTTTACATCTACAAAGACATACTTGACTTCTTATTTAAGTCTTTAGTAAATTAATCTGAATTAAACACCCTAACTCGTATGTATATTTACGACTAACTAATCAGGACGCAAAAAAAACCAACAACCTCAGAAGTGAGGACGTATGTGTGTATGTATATATATGTGTATATGTATATGTATGTGTGTATGTATGTGTATATGTATGTGTATATCTTTCTACACTATAAAGTAGAAATAAGGCATATGTATGTATGTTAGGAATAGAAATAAAAACCGCTTGACCAATTTTGATAAAACTTGGCAGAAATGTTCTTTGGGTACTAACTTAGACCGTAGTGTATGTATTGTAGCCCTAAAACAAACTTAAAACCCTCAAAAAAAAGTTGACCGAAGCTATAGTATTATGTGGATCTAGGTTTTGTTTACAATGTTGACATGAGAAAAGATCGAAAGGATTTAGATCTAGATCTAATTTGAAGAACTACACTTTGCACATATAGTTTTTTACTTTAAAACAGGAAAATACAAATATAGTCTATTGATTTCATTATTTAATCAAATTAACCTTCAAATTTGTGTTTCAAAAGCATTTTTAAATAAATTAGTTCCATATATCTGCGAATTCAGAACGTCCTGACCTACTTATAATACCATTCTTTTAACAAATCGGGTAAACCCGTTTTAATTGTAATTTATATCCTATTCATCTATCGCTCCTTTCGTTTTTAATAGATATGAATGTATCGGCTTCGGGTAAACCCATTTTCGCAAAACTAATTTTATTTGAGTAGCGAAAGAGAAAAAATTGAAAGGATCATTAGCTAAGTTTAACATACATCTAAATCCAATCCACTAGATTAGTAAACACAAAGTTAGACCCGCAGGCCGCGGGTAATGTCAGGCTAGTGTATATATATATATGTATATATATGTATATATATATATATATATATATATATATATATATATATATATATTGTAAGACACTAAGTTAGTATTATTAGTTTGTTTGTATAGAGACGCACCATATTTACCGACTTTGAACGCGACTTTCAGTGACATGACGACTTAGTTGGGTTCTAGATTATTTACATAAATCAAGTCAGTTGGTGTCAGGACTTCAGAGGGAGATATGTGATATTACAGGCTGAGAGTCAGACAGCTCCTTACAACATGGTTGGTTCTTCCTTCTGTCTATCTCTTAGTTTATACGCTCTCTGTAAAAGTCAATGCTTCTTGTGTTAGAAGACTCTTTCTTAGAAGACTCTTTCTCTTTGTAGCTTTACCCCCCCCCCCAAATATTTGTTACGTTTCATGTTACTTTCATCTTGATTTCTTTGCTCCAAAATCGTCTAGTCACTAAAGTCATGTTGAGTGGCGATCACAAGGAAGTACTATTTGTCTTATTTAGGGACTCATGCTTGGGACTCTTGTGATGGTCAAGACTTGGCTTTGTTTTGGCCTTATCTGGTCGTTGTGTATTGGTTAAATTTGGTTGTGGGCAGTGTGAGCCCTGATTTTATGGCTGGCATTGGGACGTTATGTTAATCCAGTAATCTATTTGTAATAATACTTTACTATTGATTATTTGTAGTGATGGGCAAAAGTTAACTAAAAAGTTAGAAACTATTAGTTTAACTAAAAAAAATTAATTAAGGCAATTGTTTAACTAGAAAAAAAGTTTAGTTAAAATCGTAGTTTAATTATTTTTTTTAGTTACTAACTAAAAAGTTTAATTAAAATTTGTACAACTTTTCAACATGTGGTCAGGGTTGAACGCACATCCCTGTTTTCTGGTCATGTGTTATAAATAACTTTGATTATCAAAAAAATGATGCAGTTAACAACTATTTAGTCAGTCTACATTTGAAGAAGGTAAAGTAAGACCCTGGTAGAAGTTATGGGAGTAAATATTTGTAATTGAAATTAGCAGCATTATAAAATGTTAAACATTTTTTGCCAAAAGCTTCTATGCAGTAGGCTATTATGAATGAGGTTGTTCCGAATTTTTCTGTGAGTCACGTGGAGGTGTTTAATTTCTGTTTCTAGTGGGAATCGGATTAGTGAGTTTGGTCAATATTTAGTGGTTTTAATTCATTTGCGGCAAACAATAATTTTTTAACTTTAACTGCTGGAACATCAAGTACAACCTTTTATAGTCTTAAAACTTATTATTGAGATGTAAGTCTAAATCAACAGCTGGACCTATATAGATGGATGGCTGCCTGGTCGTGCGGTTTGCGCGCTGGACTGTCGTTCAAATTTATCGATTGTCCTGGTTCCTTCGGGAAGTTTGAACTAGGAAGTCAACTATCTTCAACTCTGAAGGAACATCCGAAACATGTAAACATTTTACAAACAAACAAACATTTAGATCTAAAAGTATATTAGGATAACCAACTCTAGAAAAAAAAACTTAATCCACACCCTCTCTGACCATAAAGTTGATAGACTGTCCAACTGATTTTAACAACCTGGTCAGCTAGACATACATATGTAGACCTAGTGTACTGTACGTGTGTAGTCGATGATACTAAAAGAATACCCTGCATTTTTTTCATTACGCATTATGCAATAGTGTTTGTTTAATGTGGAGAGGTCAGACAAGAAAATATACACTGGCGTGGCTAGTCAAGCATGTTCGTAGATATATCTTTACACTAAAATAGTTACACGCCCTCCCTGACAAAAAGTAAATAGACGGTGTGTCCGACTGATTTACATAACCTGGCCAGATAGACGTACACATGTAGGTCTATATAGTATACTGAGTGTGCAGTCCATAATGACAAGATCACCCTGTTTTTTTCCCCTTGCGCGTTTAACGGCTATGCAATAGTGTTAGTTGTATTTTTAGTGGTCAGACAAGAGAATAGCACATCGGCATGGTTAGTCAAGCATGTATTGTACACTATCAAATAGTTCTAGGCCTACAGGTCCAATGTTTCTTAAAACTTATCTTATCTTATATAATACAGACGTTACTTCAAAAAAGAAGATGATTACGTCCTACGCGTCATGCATTTAATCATGCATATTAACCAATGACTTAAATTCTGCCAAGTCACTGTTTTTTCTGGCTAGCTCAGGCAACCCATTCCATGCTCTAATAGCACTAGGGAAGAAGGAGTATTTGTACAAATTTGTCCTAGCATATGGGACGAGGAATGTGCCTTTATTTTTGTGTCTTTCAGAGTATTTTATTAAATTTTGTATTTGAAGATTATGGTTCAGTGATTTCGTTTCTATTTCTTTGGATACTAGATCTAACTTTGAAATTCTAAATCTATTATTTAATGAGATTTTAAACTTTACCGGTATAAGTAAGATTTTCCGTTAGATAATAAGTTAATATAATAATTAAAAAAAAAGAGTACCATTCTTTTGTAAAGGTTTTAATTCAAGGCAAACCTACAAGCACACAATATTTATTGAGACATTTTATTTTATCATGCATTAACGTTTATGTAAGAAACATATTCCTTAATACTGATTTTATTATAGATAAATATTAGTACAATGTTAAAAGAATAAGATCGAACCGTAGGCATACAGTCGGATGATGATATCTTTATAGGCCTAGTTCAACACCCCACCCCACCCCAAAAAAAGAGTTTATGAAAAGTTTAATTTTCCTTAGTTTCGTTTAACTATATTTTGAAATAATTCATGATAAACTTTTAGGTTAATTACTTTTTTTTAGTTGAAAACTAGTTTTAGTTTAACTTGTAAAAGTTCGTTTAGTTCCCATTGGTAACTAGTTGTTTTCCTCTAATGCCTCTGTCTAAACTCTCATTCCTATTCTACCATGAAACATCTGTCACGTTAACTCTTGTTTAGGATTACTGTACGTTAGCTCACGAGCCAACGCAAAATTCAAGCTGACATACACTATATACGATTTTTGTGTTACTCTCTTTCATAAAGTATTCCCAACAATCTTAAGTTACATACAACTTTAAAATAAAAACACAAGCACACATTTTACAAAGCTTCTTAACAATAATAAAGTTGGCAAGTTCAAATAAAAATGGCTATCAAAAGAAAGCAAATATTGCTTTGGAATTATTGTATAGGCAAAAGTAAAGGAACTACTCACTGGTCGTTGTTCTCACTATAAATCTCCACCAGAGTCTGCTCTCTATGAACTGACTCATCTTGTCTTTGGTCTGGTCTGCTATTGGTAGACTTGAACTCTGAATCCTCAACGCAATCACCATCTTCTGGAGGATCCGGAAAATCTACATCTTCCTGAAGATTCCCAGCGTGAGTACCGTGAACCATGACTTCAGTCAAGTGGAAAGTTGACTTTGTAGTCGGCCTGTTTGACTGGTGTTCTTCTTCTTCCGTAGAGAGAGACTGACTTCTACTCTCCAGCCCGTACCTCACGGGAGACTCGCTGGTGCAAAGCTCGATGCCCGAATCTTCACAGCAACTCTCGAGGTCGATCTTTCTGGACTCGTCTGAGCCACGCTTTGAAGTCCCTCCTTTGCGGTTCTGATTTAAAGGAATACCGTCGTCTTTCGAGCAGGCAGCAAAACTTTCAGTACAGTCTTTCAAGCTGTCCTTTTTACTTGACCTTTGAGAGCCGCTTTTTACCTTGCTCGAGATCTGTGACTTTTCGGAGCGCTGGGCGTCATATGCGTCAGCAGGAAGCTGTTGAACTCCCTGGGCGGTTTTTCCCTTCTGTGGGGAATGTTTGTGTTTTCCTATGCTTCCCTTTTGTTTTGATTTGGATGTGGCGTCAGATTCGCCCCCACTGGCTTTAGCTTCGTCGGACATGACATCACTAGAACAGCTTGTCTTAACGTCTCCATTAACGCTTTTAACGGCGTCCTTATCGCTAATGTCAAGATCGTCGTCCACAAACAGTGGATTGCGACAGCCTTGAACCCCTCCAGAGTTGTCTGCAATGGCGACACCGTTGGCCAGTTTTTCTTTGTCGTCATTCACATTAGCCGTTTCAGCTGTGTTTGTGTTGGCCGCTGTATAAAGAAACAAACACGGGGATGTGAGATCATGGTCAAAGATATACCATGAGATAGAGACATGTATTACTTTAAGGATCAATCACGACTAAAGATATACCATGAGATAGAGACATGTATTACTTTAAGGATCAATCACGACTAAAGATATACCATGAGATAGAGACATGTGTTACTTTAAGGATCAATCACGACTAAAGATATACCATGAGATAGAGACATGTATTACTTTAAGGATCAATCACGACTAAAGATATACCATGAGATAGAGACATGTATTACTTTAAGGATCAATCACGACTAAAGATATACCATGAGATAGAGACATGTTTTACTTTAAGGATCAATCAAGACTAAAGATATACCATGAGATAGAGACATGTATTACTTTAAGGATCAATCAAGACTAAAGATATACCATGAGATAGAGACATGTATTACTTTAAGGATCAATCAAGACTAAAGATATACCATGAGATAGAGACATGTATTACTTTAAGGATCAATCAAGACTAAAGATATACCATGAGATAGAGACATGTATTACTTCATGGTTCAATGATGACTAAAATATTTAATAGTTTTATTATATAAAAGTATTTAGTATTCAGTTAAAAAAAGGTATTTTATACTATGTTGAAATAAAGATATTTAATATTCTGTTGTAATAAGGTATTTATACTTCTTTTAAAAAAAGGTATTTAATACTCTGTATAAATAAAGACTTCTAATACCCTATTGAAATAAATATACTTTACTATTCAAACGGCGGCTTAGCAAACGCCGCTATTTTGCAGAAGCGGCCTTAGGCCACTGCAACCTATGCGACCGCATAAATCTAGGTGTATAAATTATTTAATTAAACCATTTTATAACTAATAACAGATTTCCCGCGGCCGCCTGATTTAACAGGAGCTCCTGTAAATCTCCTGAAATTGCAAATATACGAAAAAGTCATAAAAATCTTTGGAAATTATGAAAAATATTTTGAAAATTCATACAAATCTCCAGAAATATATAAACAAAAAATTGTCATTTTGGGGTGTCATTCAATATTGAAAACGCGAATCCTACGCGCGATAAAAAACGCCATTATGCAATACCTGTAATTGTGGAATCTATTGAAAGAAGCTTCTCGCGCCTCAAACTAATGAAGAATTACTTGAGGTCAACAATCCTCGTAGATGGATTGAAACATTTGGTAATACTTGGTATTGAAAGTAGAATTTGTATGATATACTGTATGACTTTGTTACACGCAAGGCTCGATATCAAAAATCTAAACATGCAATAAAGATACTGAGTAAGTTAATTTAAAAAATATTTTGTATGTAAAATGAAATCTATTAAAGAAAGGTAACTCTTGCCAGTACAGTGTTTCTTTTTATTCTAACGTGTTAAAATTTGTAATAATAATATTAATGCTTAAAAACTTAAATGTAAGCGTTTGGAAAAAAAATAAAGTTAACTTTTTGTTTTATTGTTATTTTTTTCCTTAATATTACTGGATGTATCCACTAGTTTAATTACATGAATAAATAATATGAGTGAACAGTAAATTTTACTACGTTAGTAATATTAACAGTGTACATGTTGTAGATAAAGGCCGCTGCCTTCTAAATCTACATGTTGAATGATTAATAATCCGACGAATCTATAGTGACGGGTTAATACTACTTGTTCTCCACCCTCCCCTTATTATTTTCGCCTCCTAAATTACGTGTGATAAATCCAGTCCGTCCGACTTGCAAAAAGAAAAGAGTGATCTTTCCTTTACGTGATGTCCAAACTGTTAAGCCATGAAGAGAATTATATATATATATATATAGACTAGTCGACCGGCGGCGTAGCAAACGCGCAATTTTGCAGGGCCGGCATTAGGCCACTGCAACCT